>JAGXOD010001376.1:0-1200000 GCA_020368025.1 Brachyhypopomus occidentalis
ATAAATTACAATAAATTAACCCAAACAACCAATATACAAACAACATAAATTAGCCACACACTGACAACCCCATCAGAGTGTAATTTACAGTGACTTTGACACACATAGACAATATTTGTCATCAACACTACCAACAGTAAACAGCCAAGTGAGACATATGCTTCTCACCAACCGTCTTTTGGAGAGCACATTGTAACTCCCACTGTTCTGCCTTAAGTTCTTAGTTCAGTGATTGGATAAATGGTTTAGAATATATAAAAATGGAAAATTCTTGTGGACACCTGGGCTATAGGAAAACAGTGCAGAATGATCCCATTAGCTGAAACAGCACTATGTCCCAGTGGATGGGACTAGAGAAGAATAGCGGAGAAGCCAAGATTCCTTCCTTCCACACTAACCTCACCTTTCTCGTGTTCTCGTGGAAATCTGTGGGATTGCCTATGATGCTGTGACATCGGGCTGCAAGCTGTTGCAGGCGAACCTGTGGAAATACTTGTTTTGAACTTCCGGGGTTGTGCTTGGGTAAAGCAGTTATGTCAATATTTTGCTTAATTAATTTGAATGATTTTCTCTCGTACAGGCGAATGGGATCCTCTTCATCATAATCTTTGTCATGGTCACCTGCACTCTGAAGCAGCTGGACCATGAGATCTTGCAGAAGAATTACAGAACAGCGGAGCTCAGTATGCATGTCATCCTTAAAACTCTGGCTCAGTTTTTCATTCTTGGTTGCCCCTGGATCCTGCCTTTCTTCAGCGATTACAAGATGCAGATTATCTCCTTCGTTATCATCCCTCAGCAGGGCACCTTCATCTTCTTGGTCCACTGTGTCTTCAACCCAGAGGTCAGCCATTACCTACCCTCACTCGCTCAAATATCACCCTTAACACAAGTTTTTTATCATATACTCCCTATAAAGATGTTTCAGTTTATGTGATGGGTCGTTGTGCACAGGGTGTTGTGTGCTCGTGGTTTGTGTTCAACCAGAGCTTGACTCTGGTTGGCTCTACCTCTGCTTTATTGTTTGCATGTATTCACATAAGGTTTCCCTTTTTGGTCAAAATGCAACTGCTCGAACCAAGATTTCAACATTAGAATATCTGGGCTACTAATGTTAATCCACATCCTCCTATAGCCTCGAGAATGGCTCACACAGATGTAAGATAACAGATGTAACAAAACAAAATCAGCAAAAATCACAATGTTTGCACATACTATGCACTATTGCAACATGACTTCCAATCTCACATTACATATATTTTAACAGAAAAATCATAATTAACGCAGTTCTTTTATACTCGATATACATTTGGGCTTCTGATATAAGGAGTGTGTGAAGGCTAAAGGTTAACAAAGTATTTCCACCAACCACCAACTTTTTACATACAAAAATATATATATTTTTTTAGGTATTTTCTATTCTTGCTGTGTTTTAACTCTGCTATGTACATTTAGAAGAGTTGAAATAAAATAATTAAACCTAAAGAAAAAAATACAACCATTTATCTAAATATTCCAGCCTACAACATGTGAAAAAAGTTCTGAGAAGTTTTTAAATGTATGAACATAAATGTATTTACATGCCAGTTCAATATTAACCACAGCAGCATACCCACCAAACTAATTGTTGCACTGGATCCAATTTCAGAACTCTTCTTTCATGACCTTTTCCAGAATTGTCCTTTTAATAAATTATGAATTGTTGAAATGATTCATGTGCAAGCTAGTTTAAATCGATTTCGCTCTTATCTATGTAACACTGCCGTTATCGCTTGCATTTCAATACTGTGATTCGTTTCTTTTTGCATGAAACATTCAAGTTTATTATTATTGTTGTCGTGCCATGTTGTTATCATGTATGACATTTCGTAATGACACGAGGCATGATGCTAGCGTGAGCTGTAATGGGAAAAAAGGCGTTTAATCAAAACGAAATCAAAAAGGCGTACAAACAGAAAACAAACGAACACATGAATAAAGAAATGAAGACCCACATAGCATTAACAAGGGCAAAAAAGAATCACAATAGTCAACGAAGGCTGATGCGAACACCGGGGATATTTATACACACAGGAACAAGATGCAGATGAAGGGGAAGGGGCTAAAAGTGCTTTTAAGCAACTGAATTTACAGTACAGGACTAGCTTAGTGTTACGTCGCACGCATCGAGGGAACAAGGGGCGGACACAAATGCAGAGAAGAGCGCACTTTATAAAACGGATTGATACAAAACACGTGAACAGTGTCACATAGCGAAACAGATAACACCTAGACTACACGCGAACAACAAGGCAGGACAGCAAGAGTAGAGCTAAACATGACGAACAAAACATTCATTTAAACGCAACAGCAAACAAGGCCATTACATATGTTACACGTATACAAACGAGAACATGAGATCTTACAATCCAAACAGACTACACATAGAAGATCACGGCCAAACTAACCAAGTAACAAGAACCGAGAACAGACCAAACGACAGAATAACACATACAGCCTAGAACCGAGCAAAGTAATGAATCACCAAGACACACAGAGAACAGAGGATATAAATACCATTACTAATGACACTAAACAAGACACAGCTGTAAAGGTCAACAAGGGGGCGATAACAAACCATTTCACAACGAACAAACGAAACGTAAGCATGATTGACACAGAGGGCGGTGCCAACCGTGACACTTAGCTTTAATTTTTTAACAGTTCTGTTGGACAAAGGAAGAGCATTCACACAGGTTTTCTAATGCCCCAGACCTTTGAACTTTGACATCATGAATACAGTTTATTAATCTGCAATTTCCCTCAGGATCCATACAAGTTTTGTCTGTCTGTCTATCATGTAATTCATTGCATGGACAGTGTTTAAATGACTAAATTTATGAATAATTCACTGTATAAGAACATAGCATGTTGACTAAATATCTCAACTTGTTATTAAAATGTCACCAAGCACATTAAAACTGCCCTTAGACCTTGGCTAAGAGAACATGCTCTACATTGTGGAAACAACCTTTGACCCCTCTGCACTTTCTTGTCTTTTCAGATCAGGCAGCATTACAGGAAGCTCCTGTGTAGTTTGTATCTCTCGAGAAAACCTGTTGCCAAACCAGATGGTCAGAGCAGACAGCAGGCAGCTCCACCACCACAGTGGCAAATTAATTCAAATAAATTCAGTGTTACCATATGAACCAGTTCCAATGACAGACATACTTTTTTTCTGTGTTGGTTTAAATAATAATCAGTAGTCAGTCCAGTCTCACAAAGAATTCATTGCATGTGAGCTTATTTGTAAAGTAAAAACAGCATGTACAATGTGTACTTTTTATATGCTCTCTAATTTATATAAATTTAACTGTTGAATTTCTCTTGATTTAGCAAATAAATGTTTTGTGTTAGTTATTAGTTCAAATGTTTGAAAGAAGCTTTAAACTCATTTCTCAAAAAATTTAACTGAAAATTTGTAATGTTGTTCTAAGAATGTCATGTAACCATTTATATTCCTGGATTCATTCCTTTGCTTAATAAACACAGTATAAAAAAGTTTAAAAGACATGTCACACAAATGAACTAAAACTAACTTACGACTCAGAAAGAGCCCAACTATGAGCAGAGATAACGGGTCAAAAACAGCATCCAAATGTCGAGCTACTACAGGCCAAACCTGTTAGCTAACTGGTGGTGCAAATGTTCTCTTAGACCCACACTTTTTCATGAACATTGAAAGTTTGAAATGCACTGTTCATTTTCTTTATGGATAAACATATTCATAGATCTTATATGGCCTTTGTTGCCTTTACTAAATGTGCCTGCATAAGGTGAAAAGCTTTGGATATCATCCAACAGAAAGAGGCATGGGGAGGCAATATGGTCAGAGCACTCAACTAAAGCCTGTTTGCACAACAATCATATTCAAATTTGGACCAACCAATGATGATGTAGGCATGAAATGAAAAGGGAGACTATATGTGCTCATGCACATTACAATCTTTAATTTGGGGATTTTAGGGAAAAACAATTCAAACTTAGCTTGACCACCTCCTTTAGCATTGCACCATGCACACTTCTACTCTGGACTTTTGACCATTATTTTGGTATTATTTGTATGTTACTATATGTGCATTCTTAGATTTTTGGATAACACCACTGTTGTCTTGTTGTGCTTAACTCTGAAGTAATAAACACTCATCTATTGTGTATATTTAGTTGACTTCAGTTAAAAGAAGTATAAACTTTGGCACACTGACATGGCTGACATGCTGGACAGCAGTGAGCAGTTATTTAGCCAGTCAGAATGATGCAGGTTTCAATTCTAGTGTGAACTCCAGGTCAATGTGAACAAAAGGTTTATTTATATTGGATTATTCAAATGGAAGGTAGGACATTCAAATTATGTGAAAAAAATTCCCTCAAACTGGTCCCTGTTTTATATTATGTAATTTTGTCAAGTACTGACATGCAAATGGTCATAAGGAAGTTTTTTGATGAAAAATTGGATGAAAAAATGGTGCAGAGTATAACAGAACTATGGAGACTTGGGCACAGACGCTGAGTAGAGTGAAATTTATTTGGGGCTAATCCATAATCAGGGTCAAATAAAACAGCCCAATGTCATGAATCCTGTGTACAAATCCAGAAGTCACAAACACACAAACAGAGGTGGATGTTAACACAAACACACAAACAGAGGTGAATGCTTACACAAGCACAGCATGGCTGGTGAACGCAATAACAAGGGGCATGTCTCTGATAATGAAAACTAAAAGCACATGGGAATAAAACCAGAAAGTAAACCAAAATACAAATCCATCACAGGGTAGCTATGGTACGAGAGACACTAGGGAGAGGCAACCGTGACACAGAGTAACAACTTATTTTATAAAGACTTTCACTAAACACAGTTAAGACCTACAGTTGGAGGCTGGACAGAACAGTGCCTAACATTCCTAATCTAATACTAAGCTGCTACTGAAGGCCTTGAGTAACTGGAACTAAACTCATCCTATCTGGTACTAACTCTGCCATACAGGCTTACACCAACATGTCCGGTGTTAGCTCTAATCTGCCATTTCCATTCACTCAGCCACTGTGTTTGATTTTTAACATCAGTATGTTTCCTACTGAACTAACTTTTTGTCTTTCTTCAAAAAGAGCAGCTATTTTAGTAGCATCAGAGCTTACAACATGTTTTTGCTAGTGTGTAAAAAAGAGTGATGGAGTAAGAGTGCAAGACTAGTGTGGAGGGAGAGAGAGAGTGAGGGAGAGGGGGGTGTGGAGACCGAGAGAGAGAAAAGGAGACAAAAGAGCAGAGAGAGAGTGAGGGAGACAGAGGCTGCAGAATGGTGCTCATAAAACTACCACTGAGAAAAACATGACGATTCACGCGGGAAGCGATTCTGGCAGTGAAGTGACAGCTAACATCACTCCCAAGATTGATTGTTTTCATTAGCTTTGTGTTAATGATGGCTTACTGTAGTAGAAGACATTTTGGGTCTTTCATGTCTTTTTATCAAAAACATTCAATCTCTTCACCTTACTTTTAAAATGCTTTCCTTTCTCTTGATAACCATCCCATATAAGATATACCTTTAAATGTACCAATGGCTACATAAACTGCACACCTTATGCATCCCTTTTAAAGTTCTTAATAGATTTGTCATTTATCTTTTCTCAGAAGGTCATTTGCTCTGAAGCCCCTGACAATTTTCCTGAACCAAGCACTGTACTGCACTACTCTTAGGTATCATAAGTGGAAATTCTGATTATGTATATATATATTTAAGACACATACCTTCCTCTGCTCTTTGTGAAGTTTTGCCTCGTTTTACTATGACCAGCATACTGAGCACTATTCTGGATGATCTTATGGTTCGACCCGGTTTATTCAACTCATGTTCCCTTTGGTTTATTCCCTGTCGGTACTTTAGCCTGGTGTGTTGCTTACTTTGGATATCTAGGACTCGGACTGCTCATAACATTGATGTTGGATCAAGTGCCCATCCTCAGCTGCTAAACTCCTCCAGTGTACAGAACATTCTTGATAATAAAACCACCTTTTATTCAGACCACTGAGTGCTTCTGTTTCTCTTCTATGCAAGGCACTAACTCACAGTTTGGCTCTGAGATGCATCCAGATCACTTCTTAGAGGGTTTGTCACGGTGAGAGGCTCAGGAGGCAACCAGAGAGCGCGCGCCCAGCGTGGTTGCCAGGGCAACGCACGCACAGCTTCGCACAGGCCCCCATGTCACAAACCACTCCTTCCCTCACAATCACCACAGTATTGTGCCACAGCCCACTAGGATCCCCTCTGTGAAGCTAAACCTGCGTGCAACACTGACCGTGGGTTCCGTGGGTTCGTGCCTGCGAGTATTTTCAAGCCGGACTCTGTTCGTCTTTATTTTTCTTCGTTGTTGCTTTAAAGCCTGAGTTCTTGAGTTCTGTGCAATGGATAATAAAGAATCCAGTTCTACCCACCTGCCTTCGGCTGTGCCGTTACACCATTACAGGGTTAAACAAACTAGAACACATTAGTAGTGTATGTTCCATACCACAAAAGGAAATGCAAAAAAGAAACAAAACAAAAACAGTGCAGTTTCCATACAAATCAATACACAGCATCTAAACAAATGCAAATTCTTGAGATTTGCAGATATGTGAAAGAAAACAAGCACCTGGTATCTAGTACACTATACACCTCACTCTTACTCACAGGACAAGAATACCTACCAAAGGTTACAAAGGACTACGACAAATGAACACAAATATTATCTCCCTTTTGACAAGTAAGCATTTACCTCCTAACCCTATTCTGCAAGTAGAGGTGTGGGAGTCATGGGAACAAAGTGATTGTGTTGTCTACTTTAATTTTTCAGCAAACAGATGGTTGATTTATGCATTTGCTGTTTCTGTTTCTGCTGCTGCTATGCCTATTTTATGCTTTGCCCATATTTTCAACTAGAAAAGTTTTGCAAGTGTAAGCAATTTGGTATATCATATTGGCAATATAAGGAAGGGTGGATGATACATGCATAATGGGATCGACTAAAGAGTAATACATTTGAAACTGGACTGATCTGGAAAATGTATGGAATTCAACATAAGTAAATCAGAATGAAAAAGAGTCACAAGCTAGACATTTGACAAAAACATTTAAACCAATTTAAATGTTTTTAATTACACTAAAATTACACTACATCATTTTTTTCATGTTTTGGTGCTGGAATACACAATGTTCTGTGATGTTGAAGGCTCTGAGAGCTGCACTCATTGCAAGACTGATGGAAGTTGATAAAAAAATGAAAGATGGATGAAAAATGAATGAAAGGTTTTTGAGGAGTAGCTGTTCATTTAAGTGGTATTGGTGAAAGCAGAGGAGACGGTCAGTCTATAAATCAGGGAGTTTTTTTGCAAGACGATGGTATGAAGTATGCTGGGTATTGATCATAAAAATAAATACGTGAATGCTAAAGGGGGGGTGGCAGTAAATAAAAACCATTCATTTACAGAACAGAAAACTTGTGAGAGTGGAAGGATCTTGCACAGGTAAAATGGGATGGAAGTGACAACTTTTTCTATACTACTACTTCTTAACCCTTTTACTAGTTAATGTCGACCTGAAGGATTTTGCAGAGGCATATGTTAAATTCAGGTAGCTTTACATTGGTTTAAGGTATAACTTTTATTTGATGGTCCATGCTGCTACTTCAAATATAAGTCTGGAAATTCTCCAGAATTCATCTGAATCATTTTATTTTGGCCCTACGTTTGACAAATTCATGTTCAGTGGACAGGAGTAATCTAATACATGAAAATTGCAAACATGTACAGTGTGTGATAGTAATTAATAATTTTGTGTCTTCACTAGGAGCCACTGTCATCCTATTAACTACAGTCATAAGCGGTGTTTTTAATGGTAAGTATTGGAGTCAAATGCTTCCTGGGGGGCTTTGGGGATGAGCATGGTGTTTGTTTGATGTATGTATATGGTTTTGGAATACATATGTTTAAATATTATGTTAATCTAATTGTTTTGCATCTGATGCACTGGCATTGTGCTATGTAGGGTTTTTGGGTGTGGCCACATGTAGATGGGATTGTGTTTTTTGATGACTGGGCATGGATTTATTTTCTTTTACAGAGCTAGGGAGCTGCACAGTTTTCTGACCATGTCAGAATGCTGCCAGAATGAGGATCGTATTTTTTTTAATAATGTCAATATTTATCTTATACATGTCCATTACCCCTTGACAATGGCAATGTTAACTGGCACAATTGATAATTAGAATTTACAGTGGGGATTTTTTATCAGTGTTAGCATCTTGAACCTTGTTTAATTCTTGATTAATCATTTATATATGCATGAAAACACCAATAAGCCTAAAATTCAAATGTTTATATCTAATTATGTTCCTCAGACATCTGCACAAATTATACCACTCTGTCTGACCCATGGCGAAACATTGGCTGTATTTTGCCCTTACACCCTTGCTGGCTAAAAAGTGACATTAATTTGATGAGTGGATGGTATCGCTTCACTGGTATTGGTGGAGACCACAATGATGGCCTTGTGACTGAAACTGGAATGATAAAAAACTGCACAGTCTTTGACATAAACAACTGTGAAAAAAATGTCACAACAACAATTAGATATTGTTCCACCACTGATCCAATTCTATCCAAATTAAACTGTGGAGGAGGACTTATTCTCTACCATCTTGAACCAACAAATGGAACCTACATAACAAGTGAGTTATTTTTGAATCCCTACATGATTGCAAAAATATTGTTGTTATGACAGTACATGTAGTTAAATCCATTAACTCCTGAAGGTAGCTTATATGTGAGAGTGGGGTTAATTCACATGGAGGACAGATTCTTCTATAGGAGCCTCCATGAGCTTAATCATGCCAATAAGGCCAGAGAACAACGAGGCATGATAATGAGAACTACCAGGAAGAAAGCTCAGACATGAGGGAGGCTAACAGGTTCATTTAGGCACAACATTCACTAGAAGGATTTAACAGAAACAATAGTAGGAGGGAGATTAAACATGGAACTATACTCACTAGAAACCTAAGTCAAGACTAACTGAGTACACATAAACTCAAAACATAACTGGGAGCGATACATATACATGATACAGATACAGACAGATACATGATGGGGGGGCATAGGAGACTGCAGTATAGACTGCAGTATAGTCTACTGCCATCTTCTGGTGAAATATAAAATAGCTTTATTGTACGTGTGTATTTTATACTCTGGTCCACTGTGCTGGCAGGCCACATATTGTTGATTTTATGACATAAGCTGCGGGTCTGTGAAAATTGGAATGCGGCCCAAATGCACAGTGAACACATTGAACAACAACTGTTACACAGTGAACAACAGACATAAGTCAGGAATCACAACACTTGGGAGACTTAACAGAGTTAATAGACTAAGACACAAATAACCAGAGTAATAACTCACCTTACATAATTTCCATAACGGGAGATGTGGATAAGGCTGGGAGGTGGGACGGAGCCAAATGCGACAATTATTATATATTTATACCACTTATTGTCTTATTTTTACATAAATTGTATAATTTTACTGTTTGTGTCTCTGCAGGCCATTCTTCCTGCAGTACAGCTTCCTGTGGTGAGAATGCTCAGTGTAATCCTTCTAATGGTAGCTGTGGATGCAGCTCTGGACTCTCCATACCTGATGGATTCCTGCCCACAGGGGACTCTTATGGATGTACAGGTGCTGTACAGGTGCTGTTGCTTCTTTAACACTTTGCCAAGGTGATAGAACTTGGGTCATAATAAGCTTCTTTCATTTCTTGTGTAAAGCACTTCGCATTGCCAGTGTGCAATATAAATAAACCTTGCCTTTAACCTTCTTGAAATGTCTAGGTGATAATAATAAAAGCCATTAATTACTTTGTGCAAGTCCATGTTGCGACTTAACTGTTGATCTATGTTAATATGCTAAGTTTTTATTTGACACTTGGATCTGTACAAATCTCACCTACCTGGATCATAGCTGTAATGAAATTTAATGGGCAATTTTTTGTTTTAAAAATGTAGCATCCAGATCAGTGCATTCCTCAGTCTCACAAACTTTGCCTGTAGATTCTAGATAGCTTCTTAGATGTGTTCTAGTTAGCATTTTGAGTATGTATAAATCAACATAACTCTGATTTTCAGATTTCCAAATTCCACAAACTCAATCATGCAAGGTATGTATAGAGGACAAAGTGACCTTGAATAAATTATTTTAATAATCACATATTAAGATGTGTGATAACAGTTATAACAGTTATATGGAACAATATAAAACATCAATGAAGTATGTTTTGTTCTAGATGAATTTAACATTAGAGTGTTTAGTGAATCTCCTGAGCCAATCTCAAAGTACCACAGCTCAAGTGATGCCACAAAATGTGAGGAACATTTCACTCTCTCATTTTACTTAATACATTTGTGTTTGGGCAGTTTTGTTTGTCATGTAAATCTATTTTGTGACTGCTTAGGTCATGGTCAACATTCTGGCTACAATACAAAATAATACATACATTTTGTATGCTGCATCTACTACACAAAGTACTATGGCAAACTATGGAGACTCTATCCTTAATGCCACTCAGAAGTTGGTGTCAATAATGGTGAGCAATGTCAAAATGGTCAACAACTACTCTACCAGCATCAATGTAACAAATTTAGGTGAGAGACCACAATAAATCTACAGCTGACCTAGACACCACAGCAGCACTTGAAGAGTAACTCAACCCCAACATTTCAATTGCTTTGCATAGGTGAAAGGGTCTTTAAAACTAAGAGTTGCAAATTCCCTGTAAACTACATTTAAAATAACATATAAAATTAAATATACTGATGTAATATACAATAGGTTAATAGATGTAATTAGTGGAATGATGCACCTCATCGACATGACAAATACCAGGGCCATCTTTCTCCATTTGTCACAAATAATATACTGGAACAAACAGACATACATTTGGTATTTCATGAAATCAAATTGCTTGATTTGTGGTTTCAATGTAGAGATTGGGATATTTATGGTTGGACCTAATACCACACTCACAAAAATCCCCCAACTCAAAACAAGCACTGCGTTCTTGGATATCGACCTGATTGCGATTTCAAAGCACAACAATGGTAAAGTAACAACTTTTCATTTTAACCATTGTAGTAGCCAGTATATCTGTTTTATGAAGTCCATATCTTACTATAAAAACTTAGTTTCAAATTCATGGCATGAAATTGGCTGATGATATTTTGTGTAATCTGTAAATAATCAGGAGATGCAGATCACATCATTTTTATTTGTTACATATGGTTTACTTTTAGGATCAGCTGCTGTGGTTTTCATGACCTACTCCAACATGTCAAATATGCTGAAACCTGATACAAACACCAGTGCTGTGAAAACTATGATGTCCACTGTAGTAACAGTCATGGTGCTGCAAGCCAGTAATTCAAGTACCATACCAGCCAATGACAATACTGTACAAGACATTCACGTGACTTACAATGTTACCCTGAATAATCCTGATGTGAGTTCTAATTTTAATATAATAAAATAATCTAGGAAATATAAAGTTTAACATCCTAATCCTTAAATAAGGCTGAAGGGAACAAAAATCCCTTAAAGGAAGTCAAGAGTACAATGAAATCACCCCCTACAACACAATAAGATCAGTCAGTCAATCGATACACACTATATTTGGCAACTGGTGTAGACTGTTGACTGATCTTTTCAATTGTAGAGACATACAAAAGCAAGGGGCCTCTCATCTGATACATTCTGTGTGACCCGGAAAGACACTAAATGGATTAATGGATTTTGTCATCCCACCTTGAAGAATGACAGTTACACAGTGTGTTCCTGTGTTCACCCAGCAACCTTGGCACTCCTCATGCAAATAGAAGACTCAGTGGTAAGAGACAAAGGGATTAGTGTAGGAAACTTGTGTAGATTTAAACTCAAAACATGTTAGGAAACCATATGCTCAAAGCTGTCAGAATTTAAAGTAGTTTACACCTTTCCTTTACACATTCCTTTCTCTCTGCCCTGTCTCCACCCAGAGTTATGTTGTGTTGGAATATACAAATTAGCGCTACCTATACTCATGTTAAGAGTATGTTAACTTGGCTGGATTTTGGTTCAGTTAGTGATATAATTGCTTAATTATCCTTCATATCCTGGTGATTATTGGGATATGTAAAAGGCCTATCAAATTCAAACATGCAACTATATTACTTAAATATTGACTTGTGAACTGTCACATTTACAGCCCCGGACCCTTTGCGTTCCCTTTGCGGTTATGTGTTAAGTATATATTGTGTGAGTTTGTCTTGTTCCATGCTCGTATTTGTGAGTCCCTTTATGAGTAACTCATGTCACTCATTTCGTGTTGTTCGCTATTAAAAGCTACTTTTATGAAATACTCCTGCATGCTTCGCACCGTTACATGAACATTGAAAAACATAAGTGAAAATGTACTGAAAATTTGAAGATCTGAATTCTAAGACAAAAAAGTTACACAAAAAGATACACAGATTTGATCCAAAGCAATTCACTGCCAGGAAGTCAGACTTTTACTAAATCTGATGAGACTGATTTGCTTCCAAATCAAATCACCACATTGTTCAAATCTCCTGTGACAATACACACTTGGTCTCTGAAGTTATTTATTTGGTAAAGAGGATTTAGATTTGTTTGACTGTAACCAGCTGTTGAAAGTATGAGCCATTTCTCACTATATCTCCACTTCCACTGGTGTCAGTAATGTGTTGTGAGAAACTCCATAAGGAAAACGTTAGTTTGATGAACACACCACATAATGCTCACAGTGCAGTTGTTAATGCATACAATCAAACATGCACTGTTGTTTGTTTATTAGAGTGATCCCACCATGGAGTTACTAGATATTATTGCTGAGTCAGTAGGACTGGTGTTCCTGAGTTTGGCTCTCCTGACCTTTGCCCTTTGTCGGAGGAATGCAAGATTGTCCAACACGGCTCAGATCAACTTGTGTTTAAGCCTGCTGCTAGCTCATCTCCTCTTCCTACTCACACAACAATTTCTGCAGTACATACAACCTATCCAGGTGAGTACTTGTATCTAAATACACCCTTAACCAGGTATTATCTATATATCCTCATTATATATATTCATATGCTCTTACATTTCTCTCTGTCTATCTCTCTCTCTCTCTCTCTCTCTCTCTCTCTCTCTCTCTCCCTCTCTCCAGCTGGCATGTGCTGCATTAGCAGGTGTTCTGCACTTCCTCTTCCTCTCTTCGTTTGTGTGGATGTTCATAGAGGCTGTGCTGCTCTTCATCGCTGTGAGGAACCTATCAAACATCAGATCAAAGCAGACGGAGGTGCTTAACTGCAAATGGCTGATTACAATTGGATATGTTATTCCACTGGTTATAGTATCCGTGTCTGCTGGGCTGTTTCCTGATGGATATGGCAGTGACCAGTGAGTGTGGACTGTGATTCATCAATCTATGTGGAAGTTAATTTAAGTACCAATGTTTTAATCAGGAAACTGAACCCGTATCTATAATCAGAACCTATATGCACTTTTTCCATCTACATGTAGATGCTGGATTAAGAAAGATGAACAATTCCAGTGGAGTTTCCTGGGCCCTGTGTGCTTTATTCTCACAGTAAGATAATATAATATATATTAAAATAATATATATTGTTGCTGTTGTCAGAGGAAAACATATCTCAGACACAGTAACCGTAAAGAAAAAAAATGGAAATGGAAAAATGCTGTGTGTAACATTCATAGAACGTTTATAAAAACTTCATCTTTACTTTTGAAGAGACTGCATTAACACTAAAACTGTTTTATGGTTAGTTACAAAGATGTTTGTATCTTTAATTGACCAATACCAGTGTCACGTTGATGAGGAACTGTCGAGACAACTGGACAGGGCAATAGGAACAGCTCTCGTGCTATTTGGTGTTGAATTGGTTTTGACTTTCTGAAACTAGCTTTTGTGTTTTACGATATTTTGGTTTAAAGTAGAGGAGGGTGCTTGAGAGTTTTAATAGTTTTGTAATTGAAGGATGATGCCTTCAGCTTTGGACAAAAATGAAGAACCTTCATTTCAGGATACAGGACAGGAAGTGGTGCTGCAACACTTCCTCTTCCACATGACCTGCACAGTTTGCATAGTCCAGATTGAGATGGCTGAATTCATTCAGTAGACAATGATACTAGTAAAGGTTTTGTAACTCAAATGCAGACTGGAAATTGAAATTGACAATGACAATTTAAAATTTACAAATGGGTTAAAATCCATATAAAAGTCCAAAGGCTATTGGACAAGGTTGCAGAATAACCATGGCAGTGACACGCTGCTAAGAAGTCCCAGTAGAAGGGAGGAGAGAAAAACAGCAGAGAAGCCAAGAATGCTTCCATCTACAGTAACCCCACCCTTCTCATGGTATCAGTGGAGATCTGGGGATCACCTGTGATGCTGTGATGGACACTGGGAGTACTTAACCTCCTGTTTAATGGTGGTGCTTGGTTGCTATAGCAATTTGTCAGTATTTTGTTTCATTAATTCAGAATTATTTTCTCTCGCTTGTGTGCAGGCAAATTCGATCCTCTTCATCATTATCTTTGTCATCGTCACTTGGACTCTGAAGCACATGGACCGTGAGATCTTGCACAACAATTTCAGAACAGCTAATGAGCTCAAGAAACGCGTCATCCTTAAAACGTTGGCTCAATCTGTCATCCTCGGTTGCCCCTGGATCTTGAGTTTCATCAACAATAACAAAGTGCAGATTATCTTCTTAGTCCTTTCCTCCCAGCAGGGCACCTTCATCTTCCTGCTCCATTGTGTCTTCAACCCAGAGGTCAGCCATTACCTCACTCACTCATATATCACCCTCACCACCAGTATTCATCATATACTCTCTATAAAGATGTTCCAATTTAGAAGAGGACATTCAAAATAATAAAACCTAAAGAAAAAAATACACTTGAAAGCTTTCAACTTTTCTGAAGATTTTAAATGTGTAACCTAAATATATTTACATGCCACTGTGACCTTCGTCTATGATTTCCAGTGTGATTTCCGTGCCCAATCACTGACAGACGTCAATTTGTGGGTGAATGCTTCTTATTTTTGTTTCACTCTGCAAATTAGTTTGGAAGCCATAGGGTATCACTCCGTGTTTCGTCTGCTTGTAGCAGAGCATAATCTACTCTGCCATATTAAATGTAAATGCTCAATAGTGCAGCGATTTCTCAAACTGCACAAATGTTTCACAAATGTCTTTATTGATTTAAAGTATTTTACAATCAAACATACACACCCACACACCCACACATATACATACATGTGCACACATACACATATATACATGTCCTCCCCCCACCCTGGAACACAGTGCTCACTCCATCAGTATACTATTAAGTTTTACATGTCACAATCTTTTACAAATCGCAAGAAGGGCAACCACAAGTCCTCAAGCTTCCCCTTAGGCAAAATAGGTCAGTTTCTCCAGTGCCAGGTTGCTGGACATTTGTTTTATCCAGTGGTTTATCTTGGGTCCTTCAGTGTCCTTCCAGTTCAGCGCACTCACATGTTTGGCCTGTAACAGGCAAAAGTTGACAAGCCTCATCCTTTTTGCAGTCCCTTCAAAGCCAGTAGGAAAAATGTGTAACAAACAGAGTTTGCAGTCTATTGGCATATTGCAGTCAATCAAACGAGAAATAAATGTAGTAACCTCCTTCCAATAAATCTGGAGTTGTGTACATTGCCACATACAATGGAGGAGAGTACTTTTGTCTGCACCACATTTAACACAGTCATCAGAAATATTTGAGTTGAAGTGGTGAAGTTTAACCAAATTTAAAATTTCTAAATTTCAGTAAGTTCTAAATAACCATTTATACTGTAACAATCTGAACCTAGTGTTAATAATCAAAATAACTGAGCAAAACAATACAGAATACTACACCTGTTACAATATGCTGCGAATATCACAGAATCCTCTAGTCTTGTCAAAACTGCATAGTGCTGACATCAGATAGGTGGTGCCAAACTCTTTTTAGCAGGATTTTCACATTAAGTATTTTATCCCGCAACACCACTCCAATCAGTGTTTTCACTAGAAGCGCCAAGCGCTGGTCATTTGACAACAGCAACCTGGTATTAAAAAATCACATTAGCTTAGTTTTATGGTATGGAAATGAACTAATAGAAATAATTTAAAAAACAATATTAGACAATGATCCTCCGTTGAAAAAATGACAGCAGTTGAAAAATAACCATCTATAGTGTCGCAGTCACCAAAATATGTTTATATGATCTTCTCCTCCTTACATTTTGGCAACCTATTTGTTATGATATTAAAGTAGATATTGAAGTAATTAGGTGGGTACAATTTTACATTTAAATTTTTGCTACTGGCACATTATTGGGGGATTTGTAGGTAACCTTTGTGAGGTCTGGGCTAGAGTTAGTGCTAAACCTGTTGGACATACTGTAAACATATCCAAGCATGGAAACAGCCATCTGAAACAACATTTGACCTCTCTGCACTGTCCTTTCTTTTGTCTTTTCAGATCAGGCAGCAATACAGGAAGCTCCTGTGTGGTTTGTTCCTCTCCAGAAAATCTGTTGCCAAACCAGATAGCCAGAACAGACAGCAGTCAGCTCCACCTCCACATTGCAAATAAATTCAGTGTTACCATATGAACCAGTTTCAATGATTTGGCAGACAGTGAGGAAAACATACTGTTTGTGTGTGGTTTAACATAATAAGATACATTTCATATTCATGAACTCTTTAAATGTGTCATTTGTTTTTAAAATTCTTTGATTGTGGATAGATAAAATTGTGCGGAGAATGAGCATCAAATGTTTGTAAGTCCAGTCTCACAAAGAATTTGTCACGGTATGGAGGCCCCCTGCTGGCTGCCTCCATCTGCAGTGGCAGTATTTCATGTTGTCCTGTTGTTGTTGCGTTGTGTTTGACCCTCAGGTGGGCGGGGCCTATTAGGATGACCGATATCCTTCATTTGGATTAAGTCACGGGTTTTCAGTTGGTGCACTTTATCTATTAAATCCTCCCTTTTCCATGAGAATGGCATTATCCCCCCCTCTTACTCAGGGAGACCAGGAGGAGGGCCTTGGGTAGAGATGGCCTTCATAAGGATGGAGGCTCCCCCCTGGAAGCCTGGGTTGGGTGGAGTAGTCCACTCTGCGATGAGCTTCCAAGGGGCAGTCTCCCCAGGCCGGATAGGGGTCTGCAGACAGAGCTAATGAATATTCAGTGATCGAGGCCCAGTGGTCAATCGTATAGTTGACCAATAATTATACTATGATCACGCCCCTAAAAGTTCGTTAAAAGGCTTGTCTCAAGATAGAACAAGGAGTTGGAGGAATCCCAGAATACCGCAACTAAATTCGAACTTAATCCCAACCTCCAAGAAGATCTTCGTTTTATTTCTTGAGAAAAGTATTTAAGCTAGTTTATTTTATGTCGTCGTCGTCAAGTTTGCTCTCATTTATCTAGTAAATCAATTTCATTTTATTTCTCAGTTAAATTAAAGTAAATTCTGTTTGGCCAACAGATATTGATTTAATTTAGCTGTGTAATTTAAGAGTAGTCCTCGGCAAGTAATCAACGCAAGTGGAAATCCGACCAAACACCGGCAAACCATCGCTTTGACGTCCTACTAATTCTTCACAATTCCAAGAAAGTTGGAAGCCACCCGTAAGGGGTAGCTCTGTGAAGTCTTAGCATTCGCAAAGAAGTGACCCAGGTCGTATACGCGCCAAACTGCAAGAGCCAATATCCGCGCTTCCGCAGGAGGTATGTCCCTGCTTTGTCCCCGCCCTCCTGCCCCTTCATTGTCTGTTTTTTGTGCTGCTGCTGGCTGTTGTTTGACTGTCTATATATGTCTTGTCTTTGTACCAGTTGACTGCTGGTTATTGTATCCTTCATTTGAATCACGGGTTTTCAGTTGGTCCACGTTATTCATTAAATCCTCCTTTTTCCCTAAAACGGGCATTATCGCTTTCTTTTGATTTGCACTCTCTTGCCTGTCATAGAATTCTTGGGTTATCAAATATTATATTGTATTATATTATATTATGTTTGTACATCAGTTTTCAACTTTTGAAAGACATTTTCTACTTATTTCTCATATGTAATTGAAGATAAGATGTAATGTTCTAAGAATGTAATATTTTGAAATTTATAGATTTAGTCCTTTGTTTAATAAACACAGTATAAAAGAGAGTTTAAAAGACATTCATTGTGTCATGACTGAACTAAAACTACCACAAGGCTCAGCAAGAACCCCTCTATGAGCAGAGCTAACTGGTCAATCAATGAACAGCATCCAAACATTCAGATACTACAGGTCAAACCTTTTAGCTAACTGGGGGTGCTATTGTTTTATATTTTGTTGGATACTGAATAAATCTGTCACGATCCGCCCTGCTCCCCTTGTCATTTCGTGTCTGTTTTGTTGTGATAGCCATGTGTTTCTTAGCCCTGCCCCTCGTTATCCTTGTCAGGTGTTCCATGTTAGTCCTGTTCTATTTAAACCCTGTGTTTTGTCTGCCATGTTGCCGGTTGTTTTGTCCAGTCATTTGTCTAGCTCTCCGTCTGATCTTTGAAGTTATTCTGTCTCCGTGTTTCGTGAGTTGTTCAGCCCTGTAACCATTCTTTAGTTTGTCTTGCCTGTCTCTCTTGTTAATTATGTCACTGCGTGTTGGTTATGTTTCGTTGTCGGACTCCCTGCCTGTTATGACCCACGCCCGTGTAAACGACTCTGATTATGGATTGCCCTTTAATAAATCTCGCTCTTCTCAGCGTTTGTGTCCGCTCTCACCTTCTCCGCCTAACGAGGCGTTACAAAATCTAATAAAATTCAATTAAAATATGATAAATAAAATTAATTTTGTAGCCACGGTCTCCCATGATTATAGCTATACGGGCCAGCTGAGCTCATAATTAGTATCAGATAAAGATAAATGAATGCCAACACCTGTGACGGGGTGACGGATGCAGCAGACGCGATAAATGGTGCTGTGGCTTCTTTAATATCCATTGTACCGCACAGTACAATAAACAGGAAAGCAAAAAGCGCAGAAGACGAAGAGTCACTAAACTTGGCTTAAGAGAAGAGTAGCAGCAAAGCAGCAGGCTCACTCCTGTAGACGCAAGGAATGCTCAGCACTGACTTGCGGGACCTGCGGGCTTAAATCTGGGGGTGAGGCTGATGAGGGACAGGTGCAGGTGATTATTAAATAAGTGGGTGAGTTAGACTGTAGGAGTGAACGGGAGGTGGATTGAAGTGGAGTGGGCGTGACAACACAAACTTCCAATAAAGTATCCCATCTGCTGCTCGTGTTTATGAATAACCTCTGACAAAGCAGCTATTGTTTATAGCAAGGAACTTTATAAAGTTGGTTATGTATATTTTATAACCTCCACTGAGCTATTTGAGAAGTGAGTTATTTTAGATTCTTACCAACTATAATTTGGAGTCAAATTTTTTATTAAGTTTTATCCATGTTAATCCTTCTTCTGCACCTATTTCTGTCCTTGGTTGTAGGCAAGCAGGTAGGGTAGTTAAATATCTAAACCCCCTACAAAATGACAATAAAATCAGGTGAGGCATAAATAACAGAATGCCTAACCATGTGTTTGTATACATAACAGTCATCACATAATACAGGCCTCAGTCAGAAAATGCAAATCAAGTCAACAGGAAATTATTATAGTTGGAAACCATTGTTGATACCAGGAAAGCTTGCATGCCCTAAGCCACTAGCCTGATACAAATGAGGGAAATGTAAATTATTAGGTTAGGCATAGAAGAGAAACAGCTGCTACAGCACAAAGGCATCTCTGGTGTCTCTTGGCAAGAGTGTCTTAATAAGCATCATTTTTACATTCTTTGACAAAAATGAAGAGAACTGTAATACAGCTTTTGGCATGTGAGTGCTTTTTGTAGTTTACAGCAACCTTGTAGATTACACATTTACCTTTATTTATTTAAAATTGTGGTTATTCTTTTCTGGTCAAAGTTATGTTTCTTAATTGAAATAACATGCTTAATTGAAGACATTTCTGTCTTGGTAATAGTAATATTATGTTTAATAATAATATACTTGATATAGTAATAACTGTACTGTAATAGTAATAACTGTACCAGTCAATGATACAGGGTTCAGTTTGAGAGGGGGATGCCAGAAATATTACATTTCAATTAAGACTGAACTTACTTCTATATGTCACTCTGAAGTACACCTTCCAAATACTTTAAAAGTATTCCTAATATACAAAATTAACTTGTAAAGCTGTTTTGTGACAACAACTGTTGTAAAAAGCGCTATATAAATAAATTTTGATTGATTGATTGAAGTAATACACATGAACTAATAGCTCAGTATTGCCATAGATGCAAATTAGCAGAGATAAGTTAGGTGTGTGCAATCATAAAGAAATGCTGTGCCCATTCAATATTTCTTTCTTCCATCAGGGGTCATTGTTATATTTCTTCTCATGAACAGTACTGCAAATTCAAGTAAGTAAAGATTTAGAAATCAAGATTTCGAAAGTGATTTGCCTTGAGTTGTTTAAGTCTTTTCATAAGAGGGGCACTGTTGCACGTTTCAGATTATTCCATTTAAAGAATTCAGATGCATAAGTAATAATACAAACAATAAATTGTTATAAGATAATGGTATAACATTTAGCAGTAAATTGCATTTAACTGTGATTTAATTTGATTATACATTACTTTCTGTCACCGAATTATTTCCAGCAATAAAAACATTAAAATATGTATCCTGCATTATGTTTCATACATGACAGTTTTACAGTTATTACTATTGTAATGACAATTTTATTAAGCAGACTTTTAAAAAATCACCACCTATTTTCAAAATCTATTTGATCTCTTTATTGTATGTATGTCAAATAAGAAATATCAGGCTGTTCATGTACCAAATTGAAACTTATGTATATAAAATTCAGGCGGCATGGTGGTGTGGTGGTTAGCGCTGTCGCCTCATAGTCTGGTTTCGATTCTTGGTCTGGGCTGCTCTGTGTGGAATTTGCATGTTCTCCCTGTGCACCAGGGACCAAAGACATGCATGTTAGGTTGATTGGTCACTCTAGACTGCCCACAGGTGTGAGTGTGTGTGTGTGTGTGTTGGGCATGTGGTGGACTGGCAACCTGCCCATGGTGTACCCTGCCTTCGCCCGGAGATGCTGGGATTGGCTCCAGCCCCCCCCGTGACCCCGACTAGCGGGATTAAGCGGTACAGTTAATGAATGAATGAGTGAATTAATATATAAAATTCCTTTAGGTCGCATTTATACTCATACAATTTTACATACTTATAAATTTGTACTTGGACCATACAAAGCAGGAAGATTATACATATAGTCTTTGCTCACTTAATATTTCACACCACATGAAACATTATGAATGGATCAAGTAGAAATAAGTCTGAAGTCTATGGAACTGCTATGTGTAAATGACATAAAGGTGGTCTGTTACGACCCCACTCTAGGCTGTGGGTGTAACAAGATGGCAAAAAGAAAGCAGCAGAAATATGTATTATGTAGAAAGTCAATTTTCTTTCCGTTTTTTAACCGTGACAGGGATTTAGCGTCAGAGACCAAGATTTAGAATCAAAATGACAAACAAAAAAACAAAGGATACAACCTTACCTATACCGAGAGATAATTACATAAAATAAAATACAATACACAGCCCTGACTACCTAGTGAAAACCAGGAGAGAAATACCACAATGTTATAATGGGGATGGAAACACATCTGGAAACTAGCATCTAAAACAGCCATCCTAAAAACAGACATCCACAACACTTCAAAACAAGACCACGCAGGGTTGTAACAGGCATGTGAATATAGTTTGGTGTGTATATACTGACACCAAAGGGTTCTGCCCAAGCTTTAATATATAACAGTTTGGAAATGAGAATGAGTTGCTCTCATTGGTAGTTAAATATGCACATTTTACAGAAGAAATGGATGTTTTCTTAACTTTGGTTGTAACAATGGCTAAGGCAAAAAGTTAATTTCCTCATCAGTGAAGATATTTTATCTTTTTTTTATTATCTCAAATTGATTTATTTTAGCTTCTGATAATGATCCATGCAACAATTACACTGCTCTGGATCAACCCTGGAGAGCCACTAATAACACGTCATCAACTCATTGTGATGGTTATGTGGACTGGACTTTCTGGTGCCGGCTGCTCTATCATGGAATGAACATCCGAATGCCAGAGATCTGCATTAATAGACAACCATCATGTGGAGCATTAGTCCCTGTGTGGCTGAATGATACTCACCCTCAGATCGAGGATGGAGAGGTCAAACGAAATATCTGTACGACTTACAAACAATGTTGTTACTGGTCCACCTCAGTTAGAGTCAAAGCCTGTCCTGGTAACTATTATGTATATAGGTTTGCTGGACTAGACTCCTGCAATGCAGCTTATTGTGCAGGTACTCAGCTTTATTATATTTATTATATTATACTCGCCTTTATTATATTAATCATTATGTAATGCGTTATTGATGATAAACAGATTTTGACGCTTTGATTTTATGTGGCCTGTTTTCAGATGTGAACACCATAACTCCAGTCTCTCCAACAACTGCAGCCACTGCATGGGATGCCAGCTTAAACACAATCACCAAAGGTTCTTCTTTGTTTATCAAGTGTGATTCAAAATAGTTCATTTTAATATGGCATAAGTCCTAGACACAAGCAGCAGTATTAACACTAACACAGGTTATGCTGAAGAGGTTGTGTGTGGGTCTTGGGAGGCCCATACCTCTTCCTGAGAGGGTTGCATCTCTGGTGTCAGTATGTCCTGACTGTTGCTTCAGCCATTGGATTGGATGTCAGGAAGAATGGGGTTGGCGCACATCCCCATCTTTGAGAGCACTGCAACAACCTTAAACTGGCCTAAGGAATTGAGGTCACTTGCTGCAGTGCAAACCAGTTGTCAAACCATAAGAAATGAGATCTGTCCTTAAAGCAAAGTTTAGGCATCTGTCAAAAACCCTGTATTACTTCAGAAATAGTGTGCAGTCAGCAAATTAGTCCCATTCGACAAGCTCAAAGAGCTGATGATACTCTCTGAGAATATATTATATTTCTGAATGAATACTGTAGAAGGGATGTAGTGTAATGCTGCTAAATATAGCTGTTAAAATTGTTGACACAAACCCTTCACCTTCACAAGCAAAAAAGAAATGTACCCACTACTATGTTTTTTGTATGTTGCTGTATAATTAGTACATATGCTTAGTATATTAATAAATTCCAAAAGTACTACAGTCTAACTGTCACAGTCTGCCCCTGACTCCTCCCTCAGGGCTGTCAGTGTGTGTGTGTGTGTGTGTGTCTGTGTTCATTTGTATCATCTATTGCTTGTCTCGTTACCGTTATGTGTTGCACTTGTTCCTTGTTTATCTTAGAGTATTTAATGTGTGTCGATGTTGTGCCTGTCACTCCTCTTTGTTCTAGCCCAGTCCCTGTATGTCTGTACGTCTAGCTGTTCTATGTTGCTAAGCGATAATGCTCGGTTATTTCAATAAACATATTTTTATGTGAAGCAAAACCTCTGTCTTGGCATCCTGCCTTCCCTCGCGGTACACTAGCATTATTAGGCATTGGTCCTGCACTATATATTTTATACAGGTTAATCTGTTCAGAAATAGTATAACTAGTATACAATTGTAATATATGTAGTATACTAGTATAACTCATAAAGTTTTAATATATAAACAATAATAGAAATAAACATACCAGCTATAAGTTAGAATGAAGAGACTGATTTTTAATTATTGGCAGATTTTCAGCAATGGTGACCTCTATCCTCTTAATCGTCCCTCTGTTTTAGTTCCAAATATCACAGTGTCTGCACAATGTCAGGTAAGTCATAAATTATTCCCACATGCTAAGATCATTATGACAATTATAAACCTTTATTCAATGACCAACATGATTAATGATCACATATATTTTTAGGAAAATTAAAAAGAGACTTTTAATTGACTTCTTGATGTAGGTCAGTTTCACTGTGAAATGTGGAGAGAATCTCCTTAACCAGATTCTGAATATCACTGATGCACCACTCTCACAAGAGGTGGGTATTGAAGAAGCACTATCTGAAAGAAAATGATCTTTGAAGTGTGTTCACAGGATGGATGTGCATTTACGGTCTTTATCTTCCCTTCTGTTTACTTATCAGGTTGTGAGCCACGTGTTAGATGTGATATTTGACAACACAGAGAACCTGAAGTATACAGCAAATAATTCAGATGCACTCATAACTTATGGAAACAGAGTGCTGAACATCACTGAGAAACTGGTATCTGCACTGGTGAAGACAACAGAAAACAACTACTCCATGTACATCCCTCTCAATGGCTTAGGTAATTTATATCCAATAAATTTGCTAGACAATATTTTGTGCTTTGTACAGTGGTTTTTCATGGTATGATGAGTTTATATAACTGTGGGACCTACAGCCCAAACTAAGGCTTCCTGTAGTTATCTAAATGGCATTCTGCAAAGGAACACAAATAAACCCTGTAAACATGCCTCCAATTATTCAAACATTGTGAGACAAATTGCACATTCTTGCATGAGCTGACCATACCCAGAATGAGATTACTGAAAATAAAAAATAAATTCTCTTGTACACATTTGTACAAAAGTCAACGTAGGACCTAAAACAAAGAGAATGTTTTGTTGCCATATATGTAATATGTGAAAATATGTCAAATGTCAACATTTGGAATTCCCCCCTGGGATCAATAAAGTAAAATAAATTAATTAATTTTAAAAAACATCACTGAAGGAACATGGCACCAAATTAAGCTTTTTGTTTCAAATTGCTTTTTTTTATTATTTTTCTCAGATATTCAGGTTTTTGCAGTTGGACCAAACACATCCTTAAAGCAAATCATTCATCTAGATGAAAATAACAATGCTCAGATGGAAATCAACCTTATCAAGATTTCAAAAAAATAATAATGGTACCATTCTTGGGTGCGTTTCCCGATAACGAATGATCTTAGAGATTTACGAACAACTTTAAGAACGACGTAACTTTAAGAACGCCAATTTTACGAGTGTTTCCCAAAAGCCTTCTTAGTCTCCAAATTTACGAGTTCTAAGTAGTTCTTTGTTGACTCCGCCTCTGCGTCTACGCTGGAAAAGCTCCGCTAGTCGAAAAACCGAACCACTGATTTACATACATTTGTTCATTATTAAGACACAAAAGTATCATTGGGAAAATGACAATCATAAAAACTAACAACTAATAAGTGTTGAAATGTCAAGTATAAGAAAAAATTAGAAGAACTCTAAAATTATTACCTTTGCAATTATGACCGATCGTATATCAAGGCTATAAATAGGGCACACAATTAACCTTCCACACGTCATTCAAAACCATGGCAAACAAACAAAGGAAGCGAAATTTCCAGTCGACTGAGTTGATCCAAATGGTAGACGAAGTGGAAAAAAACAAAAATATATTATTTTCAAAAGCGCGAGGAAGTTCCTCTAATTCAGAAAAAAAAACAAAAATGGGATGATATTGCAAAAAATATCAGTGCCTGTACTGGAATTAAGAGGTCGGGTCTAGAGGTAAGGAAAAAGTGGCATGATTTTTCTAGTCAAGCCAAAAAAAAAAAGGGGGCAGAACTCAGAAAGGAGAGGGCTAAGACTGGTGGAGGTCAAATGTCCACAAGTGCCCTTACAGTTGAGGAGGAAAAGGCACTTGGGATACTGGGCCCCACAGCTACTCAAGGGATACCAGGGGGTATAGATGTATCTCTGGGAGAATTTCCATCTACCCCACCTGAACCTGCATCTCCAGGGCCTTCCTGTGCTCAGGCCAGAGCGAGAGCTCCACCTGAAACACATACACCACAAAATACCTGTGGGTGTAGTGTGGAACTTGTGGCTCTGGAAAGGGAAAGGCTCAAGCTCAAACATGAAAAGCTCCAACAAAAGGAGCGACATCATGAAGAGCGAATGCAGCAGAGGGAGAAGCACCAGCAAGAGCTGCTGGAACTGAAGAAGGCCAAACTCGACATCATGGCCAAACAGCTTGAAGTAGCTCAGTATCAAATGAGCAGGCACTCAATTTCTGTGCCAATTATATTGCCCTCTGAACAAGGTAAGATACTTATCCAAACAACTATAGTAAATGTGAATATACTTTACTGAATTTTCACTAAAGCATCTATGAAATAACTCCCATTTTGTGGCACTGACATGAATATAATTTTCCTTCCAGACCCCAGGACTAGTGCCGACACTGTGTAGGAGTTTAACAGAAGATGCAAGACCTTTTTGTTTCATGAATGTTTTTTTTTTTGCACATTGCTTGAAAAATGCTTATTGAAAGTAAAACTTGCACCAGAACAAATGCCTTGGCGTGTATGTTTATAAGAAATATACCACACACAGATCACTTCTCCAAAGTATTTTATTTTTTGTTGTATCTAGGCAAAAACATTCCTTATAATTTGCCTTCGGTTTTCCAGGCCAGCCTGGTAAAGTCCTTCTCTCCTTTCTCCTGGTAACTCTACCAGAACATTTCTTTCCTCTGTCTCCTCATCATCCTCCTCATCTACCTCTCCTTGAATGTGTATGCCAGCTTGCACTGCAATGTTGTGCAGCATAGCACACACAACAATTACAGCACAGCTGCGTTCTGAAGAAAATCGAAGCCCACCTGAGGACTTGTGGAGGCACCGAAAACGCATTTTCCAAATGCCCAAAGCTCTCTCCACCACACTTCGTGTTCTGCAGTGTGCCATGTTGTATCTCTCCTCAGCCTCAGTCTGGGGATTTGATACAGGAGTGAGTATATAGCTTCGGAGTGGATACCCACTGTCAGCTAGTACATGTCCACCACCAAATGCACCATCCCTAGCCATCTGACACACTCCAGAATTGGCCCAGATGAAGGAGTCATGAGTACTCCCAGGCCACTTGGCCACAATGTCCGTAAAGAGGCCTTGGTGGTTGCAGATCACTTGTACATTCAAAGCAGAGAAGCCCTTACGGCAGATGTAGATTGGGCTCAAGAGGCTGGGAGTGTGTATGGGGATCAGAGTGCCGTCCACTGCACCAACAACTCCAGGAATGTTTGCAATTGCATGAAAACCAATTCTGGTTTCACGTAATGCCTCCCTAGTCCTAGGAAATGTTATGTATGTTGCTGCATGGCGAAGCAATGCTTTAGTGACAGCATGCACACATTTAGATACTGCAGCTGTGCTTAGTCCGTGGGCATCACCAACAATCTGCAGAAACCCACCTGTGGCATAAAATCGGAGGGCTGTCAGTAACTGCACCGTGGGGCTAAGTGCAAAATTTCTCCTCGTTCCTCTAGCCAGTTCCTCCTGTACAAGTTCAGGGAGAACCATAATCTCCCCCCTACGCAGCCGGAATCTGTCACACAGCACATCGTCTGGAAGATCTAGAGGAGTCGTATTCAAACGCCATGCCGCATTCAGGCGAACTACATAGCTTCGTGGATTACGTCGTCTTAAATAATGTCTCCTGTTCAAATGCAATATCCTTTGACGTGCTGCCATGTTCATCACACAAGCACAATTCCTGGCCTTATTCCAGGTTACTTATATGCCTACTGATTAATCAGTCAATTTTATTGGTTAAGTTAAAACAAGCTTAATAGGCCAATTTGTAGCCATTTCCTTGCAAAGCATACATTAATTGTGAAAGGCTGAAACGCTATTAACTACACGATGATGAACGGAGATATTTAACTCAATATTGGGAACATATCAGCTAATGCTAAAAAAATTCAAAGTAGTACATTTGATTTTTGGTGACACATAATGTGGTATATGCGATATAATTACTTAAAAAAACACACATAATACACATAAACGCAAACGTTGTAATGCCGTGCTCAAAACCAGCGCGAGTGAAATTAGCGGGCTCTATCCTTTTTGAGGAAGAACTGCACGTGAGCTTCGAGTTAAGAAGTACTTAGTGAGTTACGAATGGGTCCGAATATTCTTAAGTTACGAACGACTATAAGTACGACGTAAGTTACGAAGGGTTTCGGGAAACACTCGTAAATTTAAGAATATTCTTAAGTACGAGGTTACGAAGTACTTAGAGTTACGAACGTTTTGGGAAACGCACCCCTTATCTTTTCATCTTTAAATGTGCCTCCCACCAGACTGCAGACACTTCCATGTTTATTTCAGGAGATAAATGCGGGAGCTGAACTAATTTACAGATGCTGTAATTCATTTTCAACCATCGCGATTCATTCGCAATCAGTCACACCCTACATTGAAACATTGGGCCAATATGGCTCCTCCAACCTATGATATGCATGCATTAGCACTTAGCTTACCTTTCTATGTGCTGCATAAACAGGCACAATGTGTCGTTTCAAGCCAAATGCACTATACTGAATAATATGCACTATACTGAACAATACTGAGTTGCTGATTACAGAGCCCAGGACAATTATAGACTTTTGATTTCTCAACATCTATTTCAATGCTAACAAGTGTTTTTAACAAGTGTTTAAAGAAGCTGAAAGCATTTTTCAGAAGCATGAAGATGTTCATATTAGACTGGCTGCTGAAATCAGTACTTCTGATTACTTATAAAGCTCACCTCATCCAATTATTTCATCAGTATTCCCCTGCCAGTACACTCAGGTCATTGTCATCTCTGCTATTGGTCTTTTGGTCAGGCTGTTTTCTACGTTGGCTATGTATTATGGTCCCAAAACACTGGAATTCACTCCCAAAAGTATCAATGACATTTCATCCATTTCGGTATTTAAATTAAAGCTAATAAAGCAAATGTTTGTCCATGCTATCTTCATTAGATGCTTGCTCACAATCACAATATATGGGCAGTGTTTTACCCCAGGTATCTTATGTCTTTTTTCTTGTTCCAATCAATGCATTTTTGCACTAGTTACTTTGAGACATGGCAGCCAGTTGGAGAGCATGGTTTATAGTCACAGATTGATCAAAATCACATGTAACCATTTTACAGCTAATCTAATCAAATGAAGAAAACTTGTACTCCTCATGGCAAAACTGAGGAGGTCAGAGTGGATGCTGCAGGCCCTGAACATGTAATGTGCCTTTTCCTGTTTTCTGGTACAGAATTAATATCTGTAGCATGCAATGACTTGGATGGAAACATTAGAGGATACAGTGGCTGCTTCACTGTTTGCAAGACCTCTGGCAACTCATAGTTGAATGGTCATAAATTGACATTCATGAAAGCTCCATCTTCTGCATTGAAGTGCCAGTTTAGTGGAAGTGGTCCCGGTCCTATATCCCAGATATAGTGTTCATGTGTTGCTGTGTCCTGCTCCAGGGTCAGCTGCTGTGGGTTTCATGAGCTATTCCAACATGTCAAGCATGCTGAATCTTGGCTTCTTCAAAACAACTAACAACACAGTGAAGACCATGATGTCCAGTGTGGTGTCAGCTACTCTCCCCAAAACCATCAACACTCAGCTCACCGAACCAGTTAACTTCACCCTGAAACATAATCAAGTGAGATCTCTGAGTAATAGGGTGGACATTCTGATGATTTTATATTGTGACTAATCTCAAAGACATGCTCAATCTACTGTTCAAGCATTTTATGTTGTCAAGTAATAAAGTGGATCCATGCTTCATTCACAAACCAACAGAATGATTGTTTACAAGATTGCTGTGCTGAGTGGTATATTGTATGACATACAATGTTGCTTTCATGTGTGATACATTTTAAAAAAATCATTTTTACCTAGCAGTACAACAAAGAGCTGTTACAGATAAAGTTATCTGTAAACTTTGTTGACCACTGATTAGCACTTTCAGACATTAATACAACAAATCTATTCACCCACCTTAACTGAAGGAACATGCTGAGTGTGTTTCACTCAGCTTGTAAAACCCCAGTCATCCGTATCTCACGAGGTCCCAAAACATAAACTGGTGTACCAATTAGAACATTAAAAATGTGATAAAAGCAGCAAAGAATAGAAAAGAGGTGATTGAGGCAGTCACATTCCATCTATAAGGACATGATGCCTGTAACGGCCCCCTACGTGTTTTAGGTCTGTTTGTGTGTCACGTCTGGCTCTCCCTCCCCCACCTGTCAGTCTTACTTGTGTCTCCCGTTTAGCCTGGTATGATGAAGTAGTAAATATGTTTCTATTGCCAAGTGATAACAGGACTGCACAAATACAGCATGGCAAAAATTAAATTTTACTTTGCCTTTTTTCATGCATATTTTACATGTGTTTACGGCTGATAATTAGTTGTGACCCCTCCATTTGGGTGTGTGTATGTGTGGCCTGCATCTGTTATGCACATGTCCATACAGTATACTGTATGTATTTCCTTTGAGTGTGGTTCTATATGTGTATGTTCATCCGTCACACCTGTTGCTTGTCTCGTTATTGTTATGTGTTGCACTTGGTTCTTGTTTATGATAAGGTATTTAATGTGTGTCGATGTTGTGTCATGTCGCTCATCTTTGTCAGAGTCTCGCTGTGTGTTTGAGTCCATTCCTTACCGTGTAACTTTTTTTGTGTTTTTTGTGGCTAACCGCTTTATTATTATTATTATTATTATTATTGATAATAAAACGTGTTTGAAAAGCAATGCTTCGGTATCCTCCCACACCCCTTGCGTTACAGTAGGCTGCTGAGTGATCATTAAAGGAATGCTTGTCTTAGCAGTAAATTGATTAACAGTTATTCAAAGTGCTCCTTTATAGATGATTAATACATTCCCAACTGAGTATATGTAACATGAATGAAACAGAGGATAATGTGAATACTATTCCCAGTCTCTGTTTAGCTTTATGTTATTCTGTGTCAAATGTTCCCTGATATATGTTGGTTGTGATATGGTTACTTCCTGGTCTTGCCATAGTTTAGTTATTTCAGTTATCCTGTTTACTTTAGTCGTAGTCTTTGATGTTTAGTTGTCAGGCTGTATTCTTTGTGGTTTTGTTTTGTTTGTATCTTCATTTTATATGGTTGTCTTGTCTTGTATATTATTTCACAAAGAATATTACTTTGAGTCCACCCTGTTCTCCTCTTTGGTTACTGTTATTGTAGTTTCCTACACACATAGCATGGTACTGTCATTATGCCCCATAAGTTGTGTGCCCTACTTCTTCAGGCTGCAAGCCTTCGTAAGGGGAAAGCCTGGTTAGCACTGATGCTAGCTCTTTTCAGCACGTCCGCCGGCTCTTAGAGTCCCCGCCGTCACACATACAGTTATAGTCAAGTTTACTCACAAGGGGAACATTTCAAGGGTCAGACACCAGCAATCAGACCTCAACCCAACCAGTCTCAACGCAAAACTTAACCCTAGACACCACAATTAACCTTAACCTAAAACCTAATCCTAAACCTTACTGTGAGCCTAATGCTGACCAAAATTATACAATCAAGTTAAAATCCAGTTGGCAACTAAATCTACACTACTGCTGCTTATAATTTTAGAAAGTATCATGAGGTTTATGATTAATTCCTTATCTAATTTCTATTGAATACTTCAGTATTTATTAGCATTTTAGTATGACAATGTCATTGCAAACTTGTGACATTGTATCAAAGACTTAACTGGATTTATCTGTTTAATTAACTTTATTTTTATTTTCCTAGGATATGGACCCAAATGGTGTTCTCTTCGGTGTGTACTGGAGGGAAACTCAATGGGTTATAGATGGTTGTACACGTACGGAGACCAACAGCAGTCACAGTGTGTGTTCCTGTGTCCACCTCTCAACCTTCGCTCTCATCATGCTGACAAGTCCACCTACAGGAGACGACGTAAGATCAATATAGAGAATACGCCATATTATATATATATATATATGTGTGTATGTGTGTAATACTTTCTTAGGTTCACCAGTACAACATAGTTATATCAGTTGTACAATATATAAATACAGTATATCAGCAGTACTATATAGATATATCAACAGTACAATATACAGTATATCAGCAGTACTATATAGATATATCAACAGTACAATATACAGTATATCAGCAGTACAATATAAATATATCAACAGTACAATATACAATATATCAGCAGTACAATATAGAAGCTAAAATGGTCTATTTTCTAGAACAATTCTGTCAAAGATTTGCTAAACACAGCAGCAGTGGCAGTAGGACTGGTGTGCCTGGCGGTGACTCTGGGGACCTTTTCCCTTTGTGGGCGGAACCTGAGCTGCACAAACCCATCTCTGACCAACCTGTGTGTAAGCCTGCTGCTGGCTCAGCTCCTCTTCCTCCTCACACAGCACTTCCTGCAGTACATTCAGCCTAGCCAGGTATTGAATTTCATTTAAGGAATGTCATAGTGATAACTTACTGTGAACACAAGTTATCAAAATAAATCACGATAAAAGAATGAAGATCTCTCTCTCTCTCTCTCTCTCTCTCTCTCTCTCTCTCTCTCTCTCTCTCTCTCTCTCTCTCTCTCTCCAGCTGGCATGTGCTGCATTAGCAGGTGTTCTGCACTTCCTCTTCCTCTCTGCATTTGTGTGGATGTCCATAGAGGCTGTGCTGCTCCTTATCAGTGTAAAGAACCTATCAAAGATCAGATCAAAGCAGAAGGAAGTACTTACATGGAAATGCCTGATTGTGATTGGATATGTTATTCCCTTTGTCATAGTAGGGGTGTCTGTTGGATTGTTTCCCAATGGATATGGCAGTGAACAGTGAGTGTGGGAGTGGGCAGAGTTGGATTAAATGTTTTTTTTTTCAGTTGCATAATTGCAATGCTGTTAATTTGAAGAATTATTAATTATTTTGCATGGTTAAAATATTTTTCATGATTACCAAGCAATGCTTATTATGCATGTATTCTAGCATGTGTTACATGAAATGTAAATTCTACAGAACTTTTTATGTGCTTTCCTCTGTGCAGATGTAGGATTAAGACAGACATGAACTTCATCTGGAGTTTCCTGGGTCCTGTTACTTTCATTCTCACAGTTAGTTCTCAAAGTTTCCACTGTACATTCCATCTTAGCTGTTTTCTTTCACTAATACATTCAAAATATCTTTCTAGGAGAATGTGATCTTTTGTTGCATAAACCCAGTCTCCTTCAAATTAATTGTAACCCCTGGGGAGCACCTCCTGGGAAAAATAATTATGCTATGCCCTTGTCACCCATGTGTGCAGCATGTAAGAGATAATATTAGCACAGTGCCTGCAATAGTGTCCCATACAAACTGTTTGTATTTGAATCACTTAATTCGTCCATGTCCATGTTAGTCCATGTCAGAAAAAAGTGCCTCTAAATGCTGGGAAATTCCTTAACACACAAAATAATGCTGGAAGGGTCATAAAGGAAGCATCAGCAGTGGGCGAGGATGACAGAGGAATATCTTTACTGTCCATACTTAAAGATCACCAACAGAGTCACACACTGTAATCAGAGTCTATAAGCATGCAAAATGAAAATGAAAGTGCAAAGCGCTGAGTAAATGACAAACCTTGGCTTCCACAGTCTCTCTCTTAAACAGTTAAGCAGACTTCAGACAATGGACAGTGCTTCACATCTGTAGAGGCTTCTATGTGCTGCACTGGAGGTTAGGGCCTGTGGCCTTAAATGGGCAGAGTGATGAAGTGGAATGAGCATCAGGTGGAAAAAGCACATCAGAAGGAGGGAGACTGCAATCGTGGGTGTGGTTTGGGGTGCCTGCATGAGGAGGGGCGTGGCTGTGAGTGAGTGGGTTAGACCTGTGGCCTGGGACTGGCTCACAATAACAATGGTTCATTTTTGTATTATATTTATATTATAGTAGAAGTGTTACAGGTTGTATTAAATGTTTGTAGTGGATTTCACACTGAATTTAATAATTATTCTTCATGTTTGCAGTTCAACTTGATCCTCTTCAGCATCAGCGTCATCATCCTCAAATACACTCTGGCAAGGCTAAACACTCATCAATTCCAGATCAAAGAAACCAAGTAATATCCAGTGCAACTCTAATTCATACAAACATGAAATGCACCTGTGCTGAAGATTAAAGCTTTTAAGTTCAAGCTTTAAAAGTTCAAACTTTAAAGTCTGCAGTAAAGAAAATATGCACACATGCTGAATCACAATTCTGTCTGTGGGGCACCTCTGCCTGTATCTCTAGAACCATTGCATTTAAAACCCTAATAAAGTCCATCATCCTCGGTTGCCCCTGGATCCTGGGTTTCTTCACAGACAGCAGTAGTGTGGTAGAGATCCTCTTCTTGTTCTTCAACTCCCAGCAGGGCACCTTCATCTTCCTGGTCCACTGTGTCCTCAACCATGAGGTCAGTCATCACCTTTTCTATTTTCTTAACATGTCAGGACATGTGAGCTATTACACCCTCTCATGTACATATTTGCATCTTGACTCCCATACCCACTCTTTTGTGAATCTGTGCTTAAGACTCATGTTAAAGGTGCATGAATCTGAAAATCTTGCCCATTAACGAAGTGCTTGCAAAGCAAGACTTCACGAAATGTATTCCTTCTATATTACTAGAATGTCCCTACAATGGCAAGAGAAGCAAAGTTATATAGTTAATTATTGAGTTATTTCATCTTACTTTGTCTTTTTTAAGCACACCTCTATGACCTATCTTCTATTCTTGCTTGTCCAATGTTCCAATTAAATTTTGAGGGAATTTGCAAAGGAAGATCCCACCTATCCCAGCACCTGTGACAACCTGCCATCTACTTATGTATACACTTCCAGGTGAGGCAGAAATACAGGATGTGGCTGAGGGTGCTTGGCCTGCAGTCCCATCCGGAGCCACAGATTGGAAGAAGCTCCACATCCTAGTCAAAGAAGGGTTACTATAGCAACATCCCTAGATAAGATCGCAAGCAGATTCCTCGTTTCCACATTCTGCATCACCAACCTACTGATTATTATCATTGTCAATCACCCTGAATAAACACATCTGTAACGTCCACTGCATAAACTCTTCATAATCTGTCCTTTACCTTTTTTATTGTGTCTATACTTGCTGTCATGTTCACTTTCTCATTTAGCATCCTAGTTTAAAACTCTGGTCAGTTTATTTGGGATTTGTTTACAGGTATAACAGTCTGTAGTGTTTTAATCTATTCCTAATCACTCTGTTGTGCAGAATCGGCATTGTCTGCCCTGGTGTGTCAATAAATTCCTGTCTACAACAGCAATCTGCCTGATAGGACCAGTGACTTTCACAATATACCGGTTATATACACTCCAGTAAAGTAGCAAAACATTGACATTACTCACCTCTCAAACTGAATTTCCTATATACGTGCCTAATAAAGGAAGGATATTGAAAACGGCAGGTAGGTGGAATCAGGACACAAGCGCGAATCTTTAAGATTCTTTAAGATACGCTGTAACACTTCGGAACTTGGAGACGGACAAAAGCGCTGGAGAGAGCTTACTTTATTATCAGAAGCTAATGGAGCCTACTGGAGGCTAACCGTGCCGACCCGGATGGCACGGGGACGATTGTCAGGTATTCTTTAATTTGTAGATTTATATTCAACTTAAAAGAGGGTTACAGGGTTAAATTAATGGCAAAAAATTAGGTACTACATTTATGAGACTAAATTTGCTGATTGCAGCAGAAGCTATATCTTGGTACCATGCTATACTTGAGCATTATACTTGACATTGTGGACTCCTTGAGATCAAGCAACAAACCAGGCATGGGTGTAGATTTTCATTAGATCAAGAGCATTATGCTAATGTGTGGAGCAAAATCAAGAAGCATATTCGACAGTTAAGGATTATGTCATTCTGCAGTGTCTTTCCCTGCTTCCAGTCTCTTTATATCATGTCTAGGTCAGGAAGCAGCACATGAGGGGTTTTCCCCTTTCTCCTATTTCTCCATGTCAGAGAGGAATATGCAAATTAAAAAGGATTTTTTATTACCAAGATCCAAAAATAATGTATCATACAGAGTAAATGAACAGGGTGACCTTTTGTGCTCTTTTCTACCATTCTAATTCTCTTTAAACACAGTTTGTGCCAAGTTCTTCCACCCCTGAATTTGTTTTCTTTTTTGAATATGACACTTTTTCCTGGAAGGTTTTTCTGGAGAGGCAAAGAAATATTACTATTTATAGTGATATATCAGCAGGTAAACCTTTTTTTTACTCAAATTTACTCAAATTCACTCCTGAACTGATGTTACCTGGATAGTTTGGAAAAGCAGACCTCTGTCAACCCTTAAACACCGGAGTGTATATAAAACTCTCACCAGCAAAACAGTGCTTACCATGCTGCTCCAAGTCAGTGTTGCTGCTGTGGTATCAATAACAGCCAGTCAGAAGTGCACCTGTGGTCTGAACCTGATGAGATGAATGGGTACGGACAAATTGTGCATGGCACCAAATGGCCTACAGTCTTATTATACACCATTAAAATACCCTTAAAGAGGAGTGTAACCTCTAACAATGTGCCTGGTACCACACACACACACACACACACACACAGTGTCTCACCATTCCAGTGAGTGGTTTGATATATATATATTTTTGTTTGTTGCTGTGACTACGATCGGGCTCTACTGGACTGATTTAGTCATTCCTTGAATCTGATAGAGTCACAACCCACTGGGACAACTTTGGTGTTAACCTTCCAATTTCTCTCTATTTCTTTTTTCAGGTCCTGGTATTTTTACATCTTCATATCATATTCTTCCCTTTGCTACATCTATTACCACCGCTATTTTCTGTATCTTGTCCACTATCACAATGTTTGGTTGAGTTGGCACTAATTGCTGATCTGGATTTGGAGGCATGACAAAATGTTATATTTGTTATTCTCTACCACTCTCTGTGGGTCATCCCATTTGAACTCGAGTGTCCAGCTCACATGCCTAGCATATGTTCCTGTATGTGATACATGCCACATGCTAGTGTGTTTTTCCCCGCCAGCATCTTGCATTCTGCTACTGGGTGCTGGATTGTCTCAGAAGCCCCTTAGTACAGTTAAAATGTTCTTTCATTGATGGAACTGTCTAATCTTAGCATCCTCTGATGTCTGTCATGCCCCCAACAGCATTCCCTGTTCAGATCATCCTTTGGAGACCAATGCTGGGAAGTTTCATGTCTCACCCTGCACAGTGGATCTTACACTTTGTAGTCTCCTATCCCCCTTCTGGTGGGCATACAGCCTATGGATGGCGGATCTTGAGTGGAGTGCACCATGCATTGTGAGAAGTTTCTGGATGTAGCTCGATATATTGATTAAACACCAATCTAGAAATTAGTCATCTTACTATGTATGAAGTATGAAACTAAAAATCCTCTTGGGACATTGTAGTGCTCTATGGTATCCTTCAATCTTTTCCATGGAGACAAGAAATTACTTGATCATGTCACTCTGGATTTTACTCAAATTTTATTTTTATTAAAGTGGCTTAACTCACACCTTTGTTCCTTTGTTCAAAATCAGATGACATATGTAAGATACCATGACACAACAAACACAGTGTATAATGGTCAGGCATAATCTGGAGTTAAGTGATTTCTGAATACAATGCTGGTGACCAATTGGATAATACAGGTTCCAGTGGGCAATAATAGATCACTGCTGACTATTAAGCAGAGCTATATTAAACTGAGCTCTGAATGTTTCAGTTAAGTTGCCAATATTGCCAATATTGCCAACACCCTAACCAGAATTTGTCCTCCACATTTACCCATCTGTGCAGTGAGAACACACGAACACACACACACACACACACACACACGCACACACACACACACACACACACACACACACACACACACACACACACACACTAGTGATCACTAGGGGGCTGTGAATGTACATGTGCCCCCCAAAAAATAAAATAATAAAATGTAAGAGTTTTCTCCAAGACTGTATCTGGTCTGTAGGTATTCTATAACTGCTCTCAGTGTTCACCTCAGGTGAAAGGTTATGTGAGAGGAAGTGGACCTGTGCTTCCTGACTGCAGACGTTGTTGTTGTCTTCTGTTGTTGTACCCATGAGGGCAAAAGGAAATGGACATATGATCACAGTTATTTTGGTAAAGGGAAAGTCCCACATTTGGGACAGTAAAATGCAAATTATTGTGAGTAAGATGCATAGCATTTAAAATCTGATAACAGTCCAAAATCATCTGTTACATGCTGTACCTTGGAAAGATATCTTACTTATGATTATATTTCTATCATTCCACAAACATGAAGATAAATATGTTACACCTTTTGACATGTGAGTATTTGTTTAATTTGTGATCATAGCGGATCATGGTATAGTCTGTAAGAATCTGCTTCTGTAAATTGGAATTGTAATGGTTCTTCTTGCTTTAAAAAAAAGATTTTATTGTTTTTAGATATATAAGTTCTCCAGTACTAAAAATTAGTCAGCACATGCCTGATTCTTTATTTAAAATCATATTTCTTGCTGGGATTGGTTTGTTTTAACATTATGTAGTAAAGGGGGTTCATTCTAATGCCTTGTTATTGTCACTAATGACCATAAAAGCTACTAACCTGTAGTATTGCACAAATTACCTTTGGTTTTACCGCTACTAGCAAAAGTGTTGTGCAATTTCCACTCTCCAATAAGAGTGTTGTGTTAGTGGAGAAAGACAGGTGCTTAATGAGAAAATGTTCTTACAAAAGAGCAACGTTTTAGTATCTACTCTGAGCTTACTGCATGATTTGCTGATGTTTAATACAGTCATGTAACTCACTGCAAATATGTTTAGAAGCAATAATCCTTAAAAAAAGGTTTGTACAACAAAACCCAATGAACAGTTTTGTTATTTAAATGTTGATTTTGCCATGTACATGAGATATGTGAACATGTAACATATATAAAAATGCTGTTAGAAGAACCGTATTTTACATGTATGTTTCTTGAAAAACATCAGAAATAGAGGTTGATAGGGAAAATGATGAGAGCTCTGTCATCTACATCAAGCAAAGGGAGGAACTTTAAAGAACTTTATTCTGACTGCTTCCTGACAGCGTCAAGGTCAATACACAGTAACAGGCATCTGTTTCTTATGTACACCTATAGCCAACAATAGGGTTGCCTAACATGCACTGATAATGCGTTTTAATGTGATTATGAACTTGTATGTTTTACTTTATGAGCCTTTTTTTTACTTTATGCTAAGCACACTGTCTTTTAAGTGCATTTTTCATTATTCTACTGTCAGTAATTGTAATTTTTTTGTCAATTATGCACTATTTTTTTCTGCAGGGTTCACTGGGATCTATCTAACTGTAGTCACAAATTCTAGTAAGTAAATCCTAAATCAATCAGTTGTGTTAAGACCTGCTGTTCTCAGCAACAACTACCAGTCATGCTTGCCCACCTACTAGTGTGCATGTTTCTTTAAGTTCCTCCCTTGTGACTTTGTTTTTCACTTCTGTGTTCTCACCTCTCCATGTGCTTCTCTGATTAGGTTTCTTTTATCACACCCCTCTTTAAAATCTCCACTTCTTATCATTTTCATCTGTGTCTAGTTTCCATATGTTGCGTCCGCCTTCCCATAGATATTCTGGCGAAGGGGGTGTAACTTGTAGTACAGGTTGGCAGATGTAGTGATATATTGATTGATTATGATTAATTATAAGGGGCACCACCCTGTAATTTCAGGAAAATATGTATTTGATAACTGGAAAAGATGAAATGATGATATATCAGTCTCATTACTGTGACGGGCAGAGAGTGCGAACAAATAAGGAAGCGATCACGCCAAGTCTCCGAAAAAAGGAGGGGTTTAATATATAATGTGCGCAAACCAAAATCCCGTGCACTGACCCAAATCAAGGATACAATAGCCAGCCGTCAACTGACAAAGACAAGACATATATAGACAGACAAACGACCATCAGGTGCAGGGGATGATAAGCCCCGCCCACCCGAGGGACGCACACAACGCAACAACAGGACAACTGCCGCTGTACAGTAGGCGACCGGTAGGGGGGGGAGCCTGCCTCACCGTGACAGACCCCCCCACCAAACCGCACTACGGCCCGATGTGCGGTAAACAGCGGCAGCACAAAAAACAAAAAACAGGGGCGGGCGGGAGGGGACACAGCAGGGGCCAGCTCCCAGCGGGCCCGGAGCTATACAACATACACAACACAGACATAGCTTGGGTCCCCCTCACGGGGCGGAACCCCCGGGCCGCAGGGAGCGGCTCTCCTCCGTGTCCGGAATCTGTAACAAATAACAGAACAGATTAGCTCCCCTTCCCTGGGCGGAGACCCTGGACTGACCGGGCCATCAACCGATCTTTACCGCTACCCCATTAAGGTGTGCGGACGGGGAGCATGGCTCCACAACTCGTCCACTGTGCTAGGGTGTGTGGAGCTTACCTCCCTGGTGCGGCACAGCCTCCTCACCCTGACCTCCGGACCCCTGAATAGTGGAGCTGCACCCCTGCGCTCCGCTAGGGGTCACCCTGGGCTCCTGGTGTGACAACCCCTCACGGCGAGGATCATCGCAGGGCGGATTCCTCCACCGAACCCAGGAGCACCAGAGACCAAGCCCAGTGCCTCCTCTCATGCTTGAGAGGGCACCACAGGGGCCTCCTGGTCACACCACATTCTAGGGGAGGAGATCCAGATGTCCGGAGGTGCCGCATCTCACCTCCAGGGAGCTGCACACACCCCTACAGCACACACACACACATACACACAATATGCCTCGCACATTATCTGCCCCTCCTTAGAACCCCGAACCCGGGGAGGGAGAGGGGTTTCTATCTAAGAAGGAGGGGACACCAGTACTGAACCCCCTTACAAAGGGGGGGGGGGCCCTACCGTCTCCGGAGAGCCCTCCAATCCCTGGACAGATAAAACCCCTGGTGAAGCACCCGCAGCGCCACAGACACTGGCACGGGCCCTTCCCAGGGGTGTGGACGGGGAGCACAGCTCAACCACACGTCCACAGTGCTTGGGTGATAGCAGGCTACTCTCCTGGTGCGGCCTACCTCACCATCCCGACTCCCAGACACCCCTACGTACTGGAGCTGAACCCCTGCGCTCCGCTAGGGGTCACCCTGGGCTCCTGATGTGACAACCCCTTACGGGGAGGCTCATTGCAGGGCGGATTCCTCCACCGAACCCAGGATCTCCAGAGACCAAGCCCAGTGCCTCCTCTCATGCTTGAGAGGGCACTACAGGGGCTTCATGGTCACCCCGCACGCTAGGGGGGAATCTCGGTCCTCCACCAGAGATCCCATGTCCTGGGGTCGGCGCATCTTGCCCAGAACCTGCACAGAAACCCTTAAGCATATTGCACAACATATAACATAAATGCACATAGCCCTGACCCTCTACCCCCCCTGTTTCACCAGGGAAGGTAAGGAGCTCCGTCTACGCATGAGGAGACCTACCTGCTCAGGAGACTCCAACGGGTCAGGACCTCCCTCAGGATCCACGCCCTCCGAGTCCCTAACGTGGCTCGGGACCCAACCCATAGCCCCCCCCCCAAAAAATACTATGGAGAGGCCCGGGGGGAATTACACACAACAATTCACGCAGCACTCTAGGACAAAACAAACACGCAAGACACGCAAACGGCAGACAAACAAACAACAAACGGCAGACACGCTCTCACTCTCGCATGCTCCAGTTCAACGTCACTACATACATGCACATACATAGACAAATGGCGACGGACGAGCGCTCAACCCAAGTCACGTCGCCACACACACACTTTCTACATGTACATAGACACAACAAACGACGAAGGACGAGCATATAGCGAGAAAGCGCCGCCTCTATAGAGAGAGCACTTATAGGTCCTCGCATTTAAACATCGCCGGGCTAAACGGTGTTTTAAACATACACACAAACAAGCACACACGGCGGAACACACGACAGACGACCAGGCTCAATCTCTACAAACATTCAAACGACAAATTTCACACGGACAAACACTTACCACGAGACATGACCACAAACGAAGGAGAAAGAAAAAGAGACTGGCGGCTTCCTGAAAGGTGGCTGTCTATTCTGTGACGGGCAGAGAGTGCGAACAAATAAGGAAGCGATCACGCCAAGTCTCAGAGAAAAGGAGGGGTTTAATATATAATGTGCGCAAACCAAAATCCCGTGCACTGACCCACATCAAGGATACAATAGCCAGCCGTCAACTGACACAAAGACAAGACATATATAGACAGACAAACGACCATCAGGTGCGGGGGATGATAAGCCCTGCCCACCTGAGGGACGCACACAACGCAACAACAGGACAACTGCCGCTGTACAGTAGGCGACCGGTAGGGGGAGCCTCCCTCACCGTGACAATTACCAAAGGTGAAGATCAGAGTTAAGATCTGACCCAATACCACTGGTTGAAACATATTTGCCACAGTAATTGGTTTAATGAATAAATGCAAATTTTATTGATCAATAGATATCAACAATTTAACATTATAATGCATACAACGCATAAGGTCAAAAACTTGGTTTAGGTTCAGAGAGTTAATCAAGCTATTAAATTAATCAGAGGAAGGACGTTGAAATTAAACTAACTATGAAACAGAAAACTCCACAGACTATTTAAACCAATGTTAACCAACCCAAAAGCTACAATGATTAATGTCAATGAAAATGGAGGAAAATTCATTATGGATGAAATTATTATCAGGAAGATACTGGACCGATCCGGACCACTGTACACTTGGTTGAGTCAAGGCCTTCGTGGACTTGGACAGGTGTGCTCGCTTGCCAGTCTTTATACGCTACTGTATCTGAATTTGTATTAATTTCATCCGAAGACCGAACTATTCCTAACTCTACAAATGAACACGGGAGACAAGATAACTTTGTGACACGCATTAGAGCAAATTACATGAGTTGAAACTAACTCACGGCTAAACAGATGTTAGGGTTTACTTAATATACTTTTATACTTAGTTCTTGGATTCCCTTGAGATTAACGTTTTCGTGGAATCCAGGCACATTTCTTGTAGCGATGTTTTGGCTTCTTTCCAACTCCTAATTCCGACTTCCACTTCAACTAACTTTTCTTACCAGGTTACTAAGTATTAGTATTGATCCAAGGGCATTGCAAGAAGGGTAGTCCCTGTCATGAATATTCAATGTTAAGGCATTTCCCTACAGTTGGAAACGAAAGAAATGCAACAACTAAGACACAGAAACCTGGCCAAGAGAGAAAATAAGGCAGTTCAATAGTTTTCACTCTTGCAAAGTCATCTATGACTTAACAGGCTTCCTTAACTCACCATACTGGAGCTGAGGAGGTAATCAACTTAGTAGTAACAATAACCAGATTAATACATCTACATTACACTAATACGAATAAAAGAGATGTGATATTTGTCTCATAAGTGAATAACATGGTAAACAAGGGAAATATGATTAATAGTATATATGCATTATATATGCTGGCTCCTGTGACATATTTAGGCAGGCAGCAGGAGGCGAGGGTAGCGAGCTTCCATCTTTATTTTCATCCATGCTCATTTAGTACACAACAGAAATAAAGGCAAGTGTGCCCAGTAATATAACAACTGAAAATAGTAACAAGAGTTTCCAATAAGGCGTCGTTCAGAGCAGCTTGTCTTCCGTGTGAGTTGCGTGGTTAGATCCGACCACGTGAGGCCAATGCGCAGCACTGAACGACAGGACCTGTGGGTTTAAGAAGGCATCCCAAATACCGTGCACAGGTGATTAGTATTCGGGAGAATGAGAAGGGGGAGTGACGTGCTGTGTGTGGGTGTGCGCCTGCACCAGGTAAGGGTGTGACGTGTGCCAGGTGTTCTCGCGGGCGCCCTCTGGTGGCGATCCCGCCTTCTCACCGTGACAGAGCCCTCCCTCACGGATTCCTCCCGGCGGCGGACACTCGGTCTTCCCGGATGCCGCGGAGCTGGCCGGTTCGGGGATTCGCGGTGGTAGTCGGCGATTAAGGAGGATCCAGCACCTGTGCTGCCGGAATCCAACTCCTCTCTTCGGGCCCGTAGCCCTCCCAGTCTACCAGGTACTGGAGACCCCTCTGACGGTACCTGGAGTCAAGGAGTTTATTTACCTTGTAGGCGGGGCCATCTTCTAACCTCACTGGAGACGGTGGGGTTTGTCCCTCTCCTTCTCCGAGCGGTCCTTCAGTATATGGCTTCAGAGCGGAGACGTGGAAAGCCCTCGATACCCCCGACGATCCTCCGGTAATCCCACCTTAAACGTTACACGATTTATGCAGTGAGTGATCGTATAAGGTCCCACGTAGCGGGCTTGTAGCTTACCGGGGCTTCCCAGTCTACCGTCCCTCGTAGAAATCCACACCTTATCGCCTATTTTATAGCTCGGCGCGTCGGATCTTCTACGGTCAGCCTTTTCCTGAAATCTTCTCACCGCTGTCTGTAAACGCTGATGCGTATCTTCCCACACGCTCTCAATCCTCTTACACCAGTCCTTTATCTGAGGCTGGTCGGAAGTAGCAACGTTCCATGGGTACAGCGGCGGTTGTCTCCCAAACACACACTCGAACGGAGTCTTACCCGTGCTGGCCTGAGTGAGTGAATTTTGGGCATATTCCGCCCATGCCAGCAGCGAACACCACGCCTCCTGATGTTCACTGCAGTATGCCCTCAAGAATCGTCCAAGTTCTTGATTTACCCTCTCCACCTGCCCGTTCGCCTGGGGATGGTATCCTGACGTGAGACTGACGGTCACGTTCAGTTTTGACAGGAAGTCACGCCAGACCCGCGATGTGAACTGCGGGCCCCTGTCAGACACAATGTCCTCGGGCAAGCCGAACTGCCGAAACACGTGCCTGAACAGGAGATCCGCCGTCTCCCAGGCAGTTGGCAATCCGGGCAGGGGTAGGAAGCGCACCATCTTCGAGAACCGGTCCACCACTACCAGGATGGTGTTGTTCCCCTCTGAAACCGGCAAATCAGTGATGAAATCGATCGCTAGGTGCGTCCATGGCTGTTTGGGTATGGGCAGGGGTAGCAGCTTACCCGCGGGCGGCGTCCTCGGCACCTTGCTGCGCGCACACACAGCACAGGACCCCACGTGACGCAGAACGTCGCTATGCATCCCGGGCCACCAATAGCGAGCGCCCAGGAGCTGAGATGTTCTGGTAGATCCAGGGTGTCCCGTGCCCAGAGATGAATGTGCCCACTGTATCAAGGCGGTGCGCGCCTTGCTGGGGGCACATACCTGCGGTGCGAAGGGCAATTGGGATGAGGATTCGCGGCTTCGATGGCCCGATCAATCTCCCATTGTACTGCTCCGACGAAGCACTCGGGAGGTAACACTGGCTCCCCACTGGTCGAATCCGCACTGCCTGGGAATGAGCGTGATAGTGCGTCGGCACGTGTGTTCTTCTCTCCTGGACGATATGTGACCTGAAACTGGAATCGTGAGAAAAACAAGGACCAGCGTGCTTGTCGGGCATTCATGCGTCTAGTGGTTCTCAGATACTCAAGATTCTTATTATCCGTGAGAACCAAAAAAGGGTGCCTGGCTCTCTCTAGCCAGTGTCTCCACTCCTCAAAAGCTAGACGCATCGCTAGCAGCTCTCTGTCGCCCACTCCATAATTCCGCTCCGCTGCGGACAATTTGCGTGAGAAAAAGGCGATGGGCCTTAGCAGGCTACCTTTCTTGAGCCGCTGCGATAACACCGCCCCCACTCCCACGTTGGAGGCGTCCACCTCTACTATGAAAGGTTTCGTGGGATCAGGCTGATGAAGTACAGGCGCGGTGACGAAAGCCTGCTTCAGATCGTAGAAAGCTTTATCAGCCTCCTCTGTCCAGGCCAGACTTTTGAGTCCGCCACGCAGCAAGTCCGTTAATGGCTTCGCGATATAACTGAATCCGCGGATGAACCTCCTATAGAAGTTCGCGAAGCCCAGAAATCGCAGCAGCTCGCGCCGTGTGTGAGGACGGTTCCATTCGGTCACCGCCTCTAATTTGCTGGACTGCATGTGCACGGAACCGGGCTTGATGGTGTAGCCCAGGAAGTTTAACTCCTGAAGATGGAACTCGCACTTCTCCAACTTGCAATACAGATGATTGCGGAGGAGTGTGCGGAGGACGGCCCGTACATCATGCATATGTTGTTCTACGGAGGAAGAATAAACGAGGATGTCATCGATGTAAGCGATAACGCATTTATTCAGGTACTCACGTAGAACCTCATTAATAAACGCCTGGAAGATCGACGGAGCCGATGCCAAGCCATAGGGCAAGACCCGGTACTCATAGTGCCCGGAGCGGGTACTAAACGCCGTCTTCCACTCATCCCCTTCACGTATGCGGATGAGGTTGTAGGCGCTGCGCAGATCCAGTTTGGTGAAAATTACCGCCTCCCTCAACTGCTCCAGCGCCGACGGCACTAGAGGCAGCAGGTAGGCGTAACTCACCAAGAGGGAATTGAGCCCTCGATAATCCACGCATGGCCTCAGACCACCGCCCTTCTTTTTCACAAAGAACACGCTGGCTGAGGCAGGCGAGGTAGAGGGGACGATGTAGCCCTGCGCTAATGCCTCCTGGACATACTGCTGCATGGCTTTCTCCTCTTCTATGGACAGAGAGTATACTCTTCCTCTCGGGGGAACACTCCCTTCTTTTAATATTATTTTACAGTCCCAAGGGCAGTGTGGAGGAAGCTGCATCGCCTTAGAGGGACTGAACACTTCAGCCAGCTCCTGATATTCGAGAGGAATCTTCGTGGCACTTGCCACACTAGGACTCTCGATAGTGGTGGATGTCAGCAGCAAGGGGGCGTGACTATGCAAACTTGGGGGGTGCGTGCTCCAGCGTGAGATGTGCCCAGTGTGCCAGTTAATAATGGGATGAAACTGAAGGAACCATGGGAGACCTAGCGTTAAATCATATCGTAAATCAGGAAGAACGCAAAAAAACATGTGAGGAGGAGTGCCCTTGGACAGTGAGAGTGAGGGGGGGGGGTGTGTTGGCGCACTACTCCGCCACCCACAGGCCTGCCGTCCAGCGCTCGCACTTTCCTTGGCCTTTCCAAGGTCTCCAGGGGCAACCGCATCCTCCGCGCCAGGTCCGCTCCCATCATGTTTCCGGAGGCTCCCGAGTCCACTAGGGCATAGACCCCCCCACACACATCCCCCGGTAAGTAATTGTCACCTTTATAGTTAGCAACTGAGCCATCGTGGATCTACTCACCCGAGCTGATCTACTGTTCGGAGAAGGGTGATCCTCTTCCACTGGCTCAGTCGCTCCCAACTGCATCGGTTCCGGTTCCTTCCAGCTCCGTAATCCTCGCGGTGGTGATCGTATTCTCGCCATTCTCGCACGCCCTCCGGGAGCATTCCTCTCTTGTAAGAGCCGGTCGTAAGTAATAGCCATACGGACCACTGAATTAAAGGGCTCGTTTTCCTGCCTGCACGCCAGCTCGGCACGTAGTTGGGGCTTTAGAGCCGCTAAAAAGGCGTCCGTTAGCGCCGCGTCATTCCACCCTGTTCCAGCTGCGACAGTGCGAAATTCTAGAGCGAATGCGGCCGCTGTTTTATTCCCCTGTCGCATAGATAACAGGGTCTGTCCACACGCCCTTCCCTGACGTGGGTGGTGAAACACCTCCTTGAGTTCGTTGAGAAATGTTTCAAAATCGGACAATATCGGGGACTCACACGTCAGCAGAGCGGCTCCCCAGGCCAATGCCTTGCCGCTAAGCCTCGAGATCACAAAGGAGATTTTTGCCTGGTCCGTAAGGTGCTCCTGATATCGAAAATAGAGCCCGCACTGGGCCAGGAATCCCTCGCACTTCTCGGGGTCTCCATCATATGCCTCTGGGGGTGCCAAAGGTAGTCTCACCCCTTCTATCCGTGGGGACGGGGTTTGACTAGCCTGCTGCGATAAGATTTGCACAGAAGTGGTCAGCGTTTGCATTAAATTTCGCAACTCACCCATCTCGTGGTGATGCTGCTCCAGCATCACGCCTTGAGCATTAAGGACCTCCAAGGCGGAGGGCCCGCTGCCACCTGCTGCCCCAGGCTGCGCATTCTGTGACGTATTTAGGCAGGCAGCAGGAGGCGAGGGTAGCGAGCTTCCATCTTTATTTTCATCCATGCTCATTTAGTACACAACAGAAATAAAGGCAAGTGTGCCCAGTAATATAACAACTGAAAATAGTAACAAGAGTTTCCCAAAAGGCGTCGTTCAGAGCAGCTTGTCTTCCGTGTGAGTTGCGTGGTTAGATCCGACCACGTGAGGCCAATGCGCAGCACTGAACGACAGGACCTGTGGGTTTAAGAAGGCATCCCAAATACCGTGCACAGGTGATTAGTATTCGGGAGAATGAGAAGGGGGGAGTGACGTGCTGTGTGTGGGTGTGCGCCTGCGCCAGGTAAGGGTGTGACGTGTGCCAGGTGTTCTCGCGGGTGCCCTCTGGTGGCGATCCCGCCTTCTCACCATGACAGCTCCATTATCAGATAATCCTGTATTGTTTAGCTATAATTTATCCTTTTCTTTATCAGAATAATTCCAAGTTTGGTGTCTTTGGAATAATCTTGAAGAGCTGCTTCCAACAGCGGTTAGAATCCAGTACCCAAAATATAGAGTTATAAGAATCATGGTCAATTCTGGCATTCTTGGACATAGGTCGGTTTGCAAATTCTAAAGGTGATGCTTTCTGGTTAGGAATGCATTAACTAAAGACACAGGCCATAAACAGTTCCTTCTGCCTTGGTGGAAGCCATAATTCCTCAGACTAGGTCCTGGTGAATCTGATAAGAAGAGTTTCCTCAGTCCTGGGGTCCTGAACTTTGGGTCCCCAGTGGAGGGGCTGAAAGAAAACCTTTCTTAGCATTTTTCACTTCATGCTGCAGGAACCTTAAAGGACCAGAGATGGTTAGTTTCAAACTTTATGAAGGAATGCGCTTCCTATGATTGTGACAGTAGACCCTCAGAGAAAGGGAATGAAAAATCTTCTGCTTTCTCCCGCCACAAACTAATATTAACTGCGAGACACAAGACCTCAGACAGAAAGAAAAGAGCAGACAGAAAGAAAAGAGCCAGCTAATTCTACCACATTCCCCGATTTCTGAGACTGAGTAGGAGTCAGTACATATGCAGGGAAAATGATGCTGATCCGTAACAACAGATTGCAAAAACATAAAATATCACTGAGTATTCAAAACCTCCAAAATCAGCACAACTTTCCATCCGGCTAAATCTTTTCTTGAAATTAAATCAATACCCTTTACTGACAAAAAAAAGAACAGCTACTTTGTAGGTAGCAAAACACAAGCCAGTACACCGCTGAACAAAATGTAATGGCTCCTTAATGTAACGGGAAGACTCCGTTACGGAGTATGCCTGGAGGTATGGCCCTATTATATTGGTGCCCTAGCGAAGGTTATTTAAATTCTCGTTTGTTCTCGTTAGCCCTGAAGCTGATTGGTTGGATGGGAGGAGAGACACGCTGGGGACTGTGGTGCCAGAGTTTTACCCATTCATGCAGAGTTTGAGGTATAGTTCGGGGCTTCTAGAAGTTTGACGGGTTGTGTGTTCTGAGCTGCATGCGAGCGATCGCTGAGTTGACTGAGTAACGGGCGATTAGTAATGGAGGTATTCCAGCCATTGCATGGAGCCAGCAGATTGCGCGTTGGAGCTAGACCAATGTTTCTTCTCCCCTGTTTTTGTTTGCCTTTGGGATTGGAGTTTTTAGCGTTATATTGATTTGAATTAAAGTATGTTTTTATGGAATGCGATTTATAGGTAATGTGATTCCTTTGATGAAGGCGAAAACGAAAATAAAAGATTGGCTAAATTAATGTTATTATACAATATCGCTCACTATAATACTGGACGTAAACAGCTAGGTTCACCTTTAGGCACACATCTACGTTCTAAACTCTGCAGTGTTTGTTTGTTTTTATACACTGTAAAAAATTTCATGTCTCACAGCTAAAAAATTCTTGGCGACCCGTTGCACCGAATTGTTTACTTCAGTTAATTATTAATTAGTATCCAAGTTGCCCAAACTATACATTTTATGCTTTGTCAAGTAAATTCAAAACATACTGAATATAATTAAGTAAACTGAAAAACATATATTTTTTGACAAATGCATTTTATTTGCATGTCAAAAAGTAAACATAAAACATCACCAAACAGGCACATGAGAGCTGCTTTATGAATGTAAAAAAGTACATATAAATACAAGTAACAAGTATACATTAACTGAAGTGTGCACAAATGAAACTATATTCGGTGCAAAACGATTAACATTACAGAACATAAATTACCAATCACATAACCCATAACTAACACTGGCAAAAACAAAATTCTGCAAAGCTTTAACAAATCCAAATGGAACACTGCCTTTTACTTGCACGAATCTTAGTTTGACAGAATTTCTCTGGTGGCAAGAACATTCGAGAAATAATACACACCACACCTTTGTTAACAATGTCTATATACATAGCTAAGCTACCCCAAGTTAGTTGTGTTAGCTTAGTAAAAACCCACCTTAACTTCACTCAGCGTACGTTTGAAGTCCTCTAGATAAATGGTGAGACGCTGCGTCTTCGTTTTAGAAAGCGGCTCTCTCTTATGCGAATTAGTTTCACCACTATTGCTCACCCAACAGAGTTTTTTTCTTTGGACTTGACATGGTGACTGAGTATGGAACTTATTCAGTGTCAATATTAAAATGAAAATGTAATACGCATTTGCATTTACATGTTCCACTCATGCAAGCAACTTTGAGCTCAAAATTCAAATTCTAATGCAATAATTCCATTTACATTTGCAATGTGATAGACGTCTGTTCATATTTAATTTACACATACATTTTGATGCTTTATTTGTGCCTTTATTGAAATTAAAATGTATTTCCCGATTTTAATTATCAAGTTCATCTGATCATGCAAAGTTTGTATCAAAATTATAATTAAAATGCTATTCGCTTAATATGCTTTGCATTTCGTGATAACGCGTTTGAAATGTAATTTTCAACCTCACCACCATGCTAAAAAGATGTCAATATTCAAATGTTAATGGAGAAATAGCGCCCCCCCTGTTTGCATTAACATTACGATACCAATAGCGCTCAAACTGTGTCAAAATGCATTTTGAAAATGCAATCCGAGCACAATGCATTTTCATTTCCATGGTCTTCCACTATAGTCAAATTATAGTCAAATAAGATCCCATCAGCCTTCCAATCATATTCCACGGCCCTCCACTTTATTCAGCCAATCGGGTTCCACAGCTTTCCACCTCCGGCAGTCAATCAGGACTGGAGTCGTGTATTGGCGGGTATAACTGCAAATAAATAAAAATGGTCCCAGCTTCTGCGTGAGGCTGCCGAAGCTTTGGAACAGCAAAGAACATCTTCACGTTTCAAAAAAACTCACCTGTACTGCTTAGCGTGCTATAGTCCAGTCCTGATTGGCTGCCTGAGGGGGAAAGCTGTGGAACCCGATACACCACATTTTGCCTCTAATTGAAGACAAGCCAAGTGTACTTTAACACGACTTTCCATTGACAGCTCCCTGTCCCTAATGCAACTCCCTGTTGAGGTCAAGGAGGACCAAGATGGCACAGGTGAAAATGGCTCATAGTGCAGCAGAGTAGCTCTTCCTTCAACTCTCTCAATGACCTCTGACACTACCAGCTGACTTGGCTCCTCAGGAGCAACTGACGCTGCGGATTCTGGTATAGCCTCAGGTATCGAGCAAAACCTCCCTTTCAGAAGAAAGCGTTAGACCAGGCAAAGAACATCCAGAGGTTATACCTACTTCAGGACTTAGTCAGTACACCCTCTTCCACTGACCACTCGACCACAATCCAATGGATGTCTGTGAATCTCTAAGTTCAATATTGAAGTCAGACATAACCATGCAGTCCAATAACCACAGACAAAGCCACATCGCTAAACACGGCCACAACAAACCCTTCAACCAAAACCATGGTGCGCTACAAAACAACCGTCCAAACTACATGTCCGACACAAACCGTCCGACAACACATATCCACGTAACATCCAGGAAAATATCCCAGATGAGCCTCCACCTGTTTCATCCGCCTTCCCATAGATATTCTCTGGGGTTGTAAGGTGCTACACTTGCATGTAAAGTATATGCCTAGTTATTTAAACCCAGTGTTCATTCCTTCTAGTCTCCAGCCTTTGTGAGTGTCCTGGTTCCCTCGCTCTCATGTTTTTCTAGTTTTTCCTCTGTCTGGATTTAGTGTCCATGCTTGTTTATAAATGTATGTGTTTCCTGTAGTGCTTGCTAGTTTTCTGTTTGTAAATGTATTCGCTCAAACCTTGTGTAATATCATCATCTCGTTTCTTATCATAATTGAAATAAACTGCATTCGACTCCGCGTTTGCATCAAGCCCAGCATCACACTACCAGTAAAGCAATCATGGAGCACAACAACAAACACTGGTCTCATTCATATTTATAATGCAGACTGCAGACAAAATAATATAGTCAGCAAGCCACATATTCCATGTGAAATTTTTTAAAATTAAATAGTTAATTATAGTTCAAAATAAATAAATAGTTAAAAAGAAATAAAAATGAAAAGAATGGAAATGAAAAAGAAATAAATCCTTACTCAGTCAATACTTTTGGCTGCTTGGTCAGTGAGGATACCAGAATTGTTCAACATGATCAATGATGTATTTCTTTATTTTCTTTAATGACAGCTGATTTAAATGACCCCTGCAATAGTTATACTGCTCTGGACCAACCCTGGAGAGCCACAAATGCATCACAATTGAACATCTGTGATAATAACTTCAACTGGAATGGCTGGTACCGACTGCTCTATTATGGCATGAACATCCGTATGCCAGAGAGCTGTGTTTTATCCAACTGTGGAACTCAAATCCCTCTGTGGCTCAATGGCCCTCACCCGCAGATAATGGATGGAGTGATCACCCGCCAGGTCTGTGGAACACACTACTATTATTTTTATGATTATTATTATTCTACATTTAGCTGCTGCCACTGGTCCACCTCAATTCAAATCAAAGCTTGTCCAGGAACCTACCACGTATACAAGTTTGTCAGGCCAAACATCTGCAATGCAGCCTATTGTGCAGGTACTTTGGTTAATGTTATATTAATATTGATTATTTATTTTGTGTTGCTAATTAGTATTAAGATGATTTAGGCTGTTTTCTTTCCTTAGATGTGAACACCATAACCCCAGTCACTCCTCCAACAGCTGCAGCTACTGAGGAGGAATTCACGTTGAATATATGTAAGTTATCATGATATTGTAACTCATGATTTAACCCCATTCTGCAGAAGTGCCCCAGGAACATCTTGAAATGAATATACTTTATTGATCCCAAAGGATTGGGAAATTACATTCCTCTAGGGCCTTGGTGTAAAGCACCACGAACCCAGAGTGTCTGAAACGCGCCGCTGTTCACAGACGGGGTGAAAAAAGATAACATTAGGAAGGAGACAAAAAAAGTATGATCACAGATTGTTCTCTTGACAGGACAACAGTCTGTGAGCACGCAAAAAAAAATCCCCATAGCACATACAAGCATTGGTGGTGGCACAGACAATAAAGCAGTGAGAGGCGTGTTCATCTAAGATGGGGGGAGCCAGAGGTTGTTCTAGCAGGTAACCAAGATGATGACCTTCAGGGAGTTTTGTTTGGGAGCCGAATCAAGCGGTCTCCCAACTGATCCAACTTCACCTGTAGAACTGTGAGCCTCTCCATGATCGATTCCATGTTTTTATTAGTAGTCAAAATTTGCGATCCGACAGCTCTACCCATCACATCAATCATGTTGGGCATTTCTGTGGGCGTTCGATAACTGACCCCACTCTAGTAATTTTCCAAAGATCCAAATAGATATATACGTCCTCAATGTCTTCCAGGGAGAGGCATGAGACACAAACCACGTCACGTTGCCCATGAGTCAAGCACATATCCAGCTGAGAATGTTCCGTCTAGACATGTGGTTTCTCCTGCTCCATGACTCCTTGTGAAAAAATAGTATCAATTGCATTGAGAGACCACTTAATCAGTTCCATACTTTCTTGTCTAAAATTTGAAGAGCAGCGTCAGGGTACTGAGACAAGACAGAAGCTCAGCTCTCGCAGTCTTGTGTTGTTTCAAATGAAGAGATGTTCAGCTGGAGAATAGCTGATGTGTAATCTCATCCCCCTACTAATGAGTGTTGTCAGTTGATTGAAGAAACAGTACTTCATTCGAAAACATTAACACCTCACTTGCTATGAATGGTCTCCTAATAAGTGATGAGTGAGGGAAGGCTGCATAACAACAAAAGCACTAACATTTCTGTTGGTCTACCTGACCTTGGTAGAATTTGGAATTCTAAATGTAATTTATCTGATCTATTTGCCCTGTAGCCACCTCCACATTTGACTCCTGCTATAACTACAGTGTTCTTGGTGACATCTGGAGAAGCACCAGCAGAGCCTACAGTAGTAATGATGACACCCTTGTTGAATGGAGTGGCTGGTATCGGCTGTATCTTCAGGAAAGCGCTGCCCAGATTCCTGAGCGATGTGTGAGCTCCAGTTCATGTGGTGGTTACACTGCACTTATGCTGGGTGGCCCTCATCCACTACTGCAGGACGGCATTGTCACCCGAGACGTGTATGGATCTAATGGTGGCCAGTGTAATTACTACAGGTCAAACCCAGTACAAGTAAAAGCCTGCCCAGGATATTACTATGTTTACAGACTTGTCAAGCCCGACATTTCAATTCCAATGCCAACATACTGTACAGGTAAGGTCTGATGTTTCCTAAGATGTCTTCATCAATTAATGCTGAAGGATAGTGGTTCCCAAAGTAAAAGGTCACCAGGGAGTATGCAAAAAAACTAAAAAGTAATGAATACAAAGGACAGTTTGGATGGCATTTTCACAATGTCAAGCAATACTTAATAATCTGCCTTGAACCTTTTTGTTATTTTAAGCCTATGAATTCAAGTGACCCCTGTGACTTTCCTACAAAACTCAATATGCACAATTGTTATAAGAGTGCAATTGTTCTCTTAATGAGGTTTCCAAAAAATGTCTCCCATGACAGTTGCCTTCAGCCAACCCAGTTATGATCCCTGCAGTATCTACACTTCTCTGGACCAACCCTGGAGAGCTACTAATGCAATAGGAATGAACTTTTGTGACAATACCTTCAACGGGAACAGCTGGTACCGGCTGCTCTATTATGGGATGAACATCCGTATGCCAGAGAGCTGTGTGAATGTATTCAGCTGTGGAACTCAGATCCCACTTTGGCTTAATGGTCCTCACCCTCAAATAGAGGATGGAGTTGTCAGTCGCCTGCTCTGTGGGAAGTCAGGTGGTGACTGCTGTTACTACAATTCCACCTCAATACAAGTAAAAGCATGTTCAGGCAACTATTACATCTACAAGTTCCTCACACTGAATTTTTGCAATGCCGCTTACTGTGCAGGTATCCACTTTGATTTATAAAATTTCTGGTATGTTCCATCAATCATAATACTTTTATATTTTAATATTTTAATCCCGATTTGTTTTATTTTTCAGATGTGAACACCATCACTCAGATGAACAGCACAATGACTGTTAACGCTCAGATCAACTTAGACATAAGTATGTTAAATGTTTTCTCTGCAGTAAACTCCTAAGGCAGAAGTCATTTTAAAAAAATGCATGTGAAAGATAACACTATGAAAAAACATGTATGCTTTAATATCAAATATGATCATAAACACTTTGGTAGAGAGTATAACTTTTTAAACTAATTATATACTAGGTGTACTACAGAATTCCTGATTTAGGGTCTTTGACAAAAATACTTTCAACAGCAGGGATTTGTATGTCCTGTTGTGTAGGCAAATAATTGATGAGCTACTTAGCTTATGTGCATGGAAGTCAAAACCTCAGCAAACTCCTGGGGTGCGTTTCCAAAAATGTTCGTAAATCTAAGTACTTCGTAACCTCGTACTTAAGAATATTCTTAAATTTACGAGTGTTTCCCGAAACCCTTCGTAACGTATGTCTTACTTATAGTCGTTCGTAGCTTAAGAATATTCGGACCCATTCATAACTCACTAAGTACTTCTTAACTCAAAGCTCACATGCAGTTCTACCTCAAAATGGATAGAGGCCGCTAATTTCACTTGCGCTGGTTTGAAGCACAGCATTACAATGTTTGCGTTTATGTGTATTATTAGTATTTTCTTTTGAAGTAATTACATCGCATATACCACATTAAGTGTCAACAAAAATCAAATGTACTACTTTTTTAGCATTAGCTGATATGTTCACAATATTTAATTAAATATCTCCGTTCATCATCTTGTAGTTAATAGCGTTTCAAACTTTCACAATTAATGTATGCTTTGCAAAGAAATGGCTACAAGTTGGCCTATTAAGCTTGTTTTAACTTAACCAAACTGACTGATTAATCAGTAGCACATATAAGTAACCTGGAATAAGGCTAGCAATTGTGCTTGTGTGATGAACATGGCGGGTCTGTAAAGGATACTGGATTTGAATAGGAGAAATTATTTAAGAAGACGACGTAATCCACGAAGCCATGCAGTTCGCCTGAATGCAGCGCAGCGTTTGAATACGAATCCCCTAGATCTTCCAGATGATGTGCTGTGTGACAGATACCGGCTGTGTAGGGGGCAGATCGTGGCTCTCCTTGAACTTGTGCAGGAGGAGCTGGATGGAGGAACAAGGAGAAATTTTGCCCTTAGCCCCACGGTGCAGTTATTGATAGCCCTCCGATTTTATGCCACAGGTGGGACTGATGCCAACAGTCTAAAAGCTGCCATATCTAAATGTGAGCATGCTGTTACAAAAGAATTGCTTCGCCATGCAGCAACATACATATAATTTTCAAGGACTAGGGATGCATTACATGAAACCAAAATTGGTTTTCATGCAACTGCAAACATTCCTGGTGTTGGTGCAGTGGATAGCACTCTGACCCCCATACACACTCCCAGCCTCTTGAGCCCAATCTACATCTGGGCTTCTCTGCTTTGAATATACAAGTAATATGCAACAACTAAGGCCTCTTTACGGACATTGTGGCCAAGTGGCCTGGGAGTAGTCATGACTCCTTCATCTGGGCCAATTCTGGAGTGTGTCAGATGGCTAGGGATGGTGCATTTGATGGTGGACATGTACTAGCTGACAGTGGGTATCCACTCCAAAGCTATATACTCACTCCTGTATCAAATTCCCAAAATGCGTTTTCGGTGCCTCCACAAGTCATCAGGTGGGCTTTGATTTTCTCCAGAACGCAGCTGTGCTGTAATTGTTGTATGCGCTATGCTGCATTTTGCAACATTGCAATGCAAGCTGGCATACACCTTCAAGAAGAGGAAGATTAGGAGGAGGATGAAGAGAAAGAGGAAAGAATGTTCTGGTCGTTACCAGGAGAAAGGAGAGAAGGACTTTACCAGGCTGGCCTGGAAAAACAGATGGTAAATTATAAAGAATGTTTTTGCCTAGACACACCAACAAATAAAATACTTTGGATAAGTGATCAGTGTGTGGTGGATTTGTTATAAACATACACTCTGAGGCATTTGCTGTGGTGCAAGTTTTACTTTCAATAAACATTTTTCAAGAAATACATCTATACCCCTTGGTATCCCTTCAGTAGCTGTGGGGTCCAGTATCCCAAGTGCCTTTTCCTCCTCAACTGTAAGGTCACTTGTGGACATTTGACCTTCACCAGTCTTAGCCCTCTCCTTTCTAAGTTCTGCCCCCTTTGTTTTTGGCTTGACTAGAGATGTCATGCCACTTTTTCCTCACCTCTATGCCTGATCTCTTAATGCCACTACAGGCACTGATATTCTTTGCAATATCATCCCATTTTTGTTGTTTTCATTTGAAAATAATATACTTTTGCTGTTTTCCACTTCGTCTACCATTTGGCTCAATTCACTCGACAGAAAGTTTCGTTTCCTTTGCTTGTTTGCCATGGTTTTGTCACGCTCAGCCCCGGACCCCTCCCTTTGGGCGTGTGTTCTTGTTGTCGATGTCCATATGTGTATTTCCGTGTGTGTGTGTCGGTATGAGTGTGCTCATTCGTCTCACCTGTAGCTCGTCTCGTCTTCACAAGGGGTTAGTGTTGTTCGTCTATGTAATGTGTGCTTGCGCAGTGTCCCGTGCTCGTCTTTGTTTGAGTCGCCCACGTTAAATGTTGTGTGTTGGTTCTGCGCGCGATAGCGTGTCAATGTCAAAAATACTCATCTCTGCATCCAAAAAACTCTCGCCGTCGTGACAGGTTTTGAATGACGTGTGAAAGGTTAATTGTGTGCCCTGTTTATAGCCTTGATGTATGATCGGTCAGAATTGCAAAAGTAATAATTTTAGAGTTCTTCTCGTTATTTTTCTTATACTTGACATTTCAACACTTATTGGTTAGTTTTTATGATTGTCATTTTCCGAATTATATTTTTGTGTAGTAATAATGAAAAAATGTATGTAAATCGGGGGTTCGGTTTTCGTCTAGCGGAGCTTTTCCAGCGTAGATGCAGAGGCGGAGTCAATAAAGAACTACTTAAAACTCATTCGTAAATTTGGAGACTAAGAAAGCTTTTGGGAAACACTAGTAATACACATAACTTAACTTAACTTAACCAAGCACATCTAAATCTGCTCCAAATGCTGTTTTCACAGTAATCACATCAAGCAATTCCACATTTGACCCCTGCTATAACTACAGTGTTCTTGGTGACATCTGGCGAAGCACCAGCAGTTCCAACAGTGGTCATGACGACACCCTTGTTGAATGGAGTGGCTGGTATCGGCTGTATCTTCAGGGAAGCACTGCCCAGATTCCGGAGTGGTGTGTGAGCTCCAGCTCATGTGGTGGTTACACTCCACTTATGCTTGGTGGCTCTCACCCACTACTAGAGGATGGCATTGTTACCAGAAATATCTATGGATCATATCGTGGCAGATGTCATTTCTTCAGGTCATACCCAGTACAAGTCAAAGCCTGCCCAGGACATTATTACGTCTACAAACTTGTCAAGCCAAATTTGTCCATTCTGATGCCTTCATACTGTATAGGTAATGTATGCTGTTTCCTAAGGTATCAATGTACAGTAAGTTATTGTTAGATGGACAAGAGCTTCTTTATACCCATTTTGATTGCAGCAAAATGTTTAGCTTGACTCCTGACCATGGATGGCTGTATCATCAGCAGCACTCAAGACATCAAACCCACAATAATAGGGCGAGCACACACTGTATAACAGTAATAACAGATCAAGCACTCAGTTGCGCCAGCTTGGTTAATATTACCACTTCCTCCAAACATGACATATAATAATGCAGATATATATAATGCAGATATAATCATTAAAAAAATCCCAGTCCCCAAATTATTCTTTACAATTAAAACTTTACTATATTGTTATATAGCACACTATATTGTAATATTGTAACGTTGTGAATTTGAAGCAGGACGCCACAGAGCTGCTGTAACAGACAATGTTTATTTACACAATCACGCTACTTAAAGTAGTGGAACAGTTAACATACTCTTTCACACTCAAAACTCTTGAAACAAAGACGCGCACAAGACACTGCGTAAACGCACATTAAATAGACGAACAACGCTATCTCCTGGTGATGACGAGACGAGCCACAGGTGAGACTGATGAACACACCCACACCGACACACCCACGGAACTACACATATGGACCTAGACGACGTAAACACACGCCCAAAAGGAGGGGTCCGGGAGCGTCACCGTGACAAATATACTATACTAGATTTTTACAGTCACCCCTGTGGCTTCAGCTGAAACATGTGAAGACCTCATGAAGATTTGGACTAGTGTCCAAAATAAATAGCACTGTCAACTGTAAAATTACTGGGTACCAGTCAGCTGAACTTTTCCTGCCTATGGCTGATTCAAAATGTAGTTGCGCGGATCCTGATATGTGCCAAGAAAAGGCAGACTACTACCCCTGTAAGTGCCTCTCTGCACTGGTAACCAGGGGGTTATCGAGTTGAATTGAAGGTTTCTTCATTTGTTTTTATAGCTTTATATGGTGTAAATATTTCTCTGATATTGTTTGGTTTCATTCCACCTCTTGAACACTATGGTTTTACATCCAGTTGCTTTTAGGCATTTTTTATTACCTGTTACATGATTAGTTGAATTTATTTTGTAGTTATTGGTTGTTTTAATATTTATTTTAATTTGTTCAAGTTAGTGTTTATAATGAGTTGATTTTATAATGCAGCACTTTCCTGACATTTGTTATCTTTCTTAATGTGATATATAAACTAAATGATCATTTCATATTAGGCATGAGGTACAAAGACAACAGGAGCAGATCGTACAGGTTTAGCAGAGGAAGGCAGAGCAATACTGAACCAGAGTAATAATTAATCAGAGTAACAATGAGCTTATGTATAGTATGCAAAAAAGACTGTGCTACAATAAGATAGCAACATATTATTAAAAACATCTATGTGAAGGCATTAAGAAACATATTTTTCCCTTACAGTGGTGTACAACCAGCCCAGTTATGATCCTTGCAGTAACTACACTTCTTTGGACCAACCCTGGAGAGCCACTAATGCACCTGAGTTGAACATCTGTGACAATAACTTCAACTGGAATGGCTGGTACCGGCTGCTCTATTACGGGATGAACATTCGTATGCCAGAGAGCTGTACTCATCCATTTAGCTGTGGAACACAGGTCACACTGTGGATCAGTGGTGCTCATCCCCAGATTGAGGATGGAGAGGTCACCCGCCAGGTCTGTGGGAGTGATCAGATTGGGTGTTGTTCTTCGATCAGCTCAATTCAAGTCAAAGCCTGTCCGGGCAACTATTACGTCTATGAATTTATCAAACCATCTTTCTGCAATGCAGCTTATTGCGCAGGTAGTGCTGTTATCTATTGTGTTATTTAAGTTTATTTATTATATTTAAACAGGTAAGGTGTGCTTATTTCTGTTCTCTTTTAATAGTTACTGGCTTAGTTCAGTCTCTTTAAACTTATTCTACTTGCATAAAATTAATTAAATAAAACTGAGCAAAGAATATGGTTTATTTGGATGGGATTATATGGGTTATTTGGATGGGATTATATGGATTATTTGGATGGGATTATATGGGTTATTTGGATGGGATCCATCCATCCATCCATTTTCTTCCGCTTATCCGGGTCCGGGTCGCGGGGGCAGTAGCCTAAGCAAAGAGGCCCAGGTTTCCCTCTCCCCAGCCACCTCTTCCAGCTCTTCTGGGGGGGATACCAAGGCGTTCCCAGGACAGCCGAGAGATATAATCTCTCCAGCGTGTCCTGGGTCTTCCCCGGGTCTCCTCCCAGTTGGACATGCCCAGAGCGCCTCCCTAGGCAGGCGCCCAGGTGGCATCCGAACCAGATGCCCGAACCACCTCAGCTGGCTCCTCTCTCGTGGAGGAGCAGCGACTCTAGTCGAGCCCCTCCCGGATGACTGTGCTCCGTACCTTATCTCTAAGGGAGAGCCCAGACCCCCTGCGAAGAAAACTCATTTCGGCCGCTTGTATTCGCGATCTCATTCTTTCGGTCACTACCCAAAGCTCGTGACCATAGGTAAGAGTCGGAACGTAGATTGACCAGTAAATTGAGAGCTTTGCCTTTCGGCTCAGCTCTCTCTTCACCCTAACGGTCGGTACAGCGACCGCAATACTGCAGCCGCAGCACCGATCCGCCTGTCAATCTCTCGTTCCATCCTTCCCTCACTCGTGAACAAGAACCCGAGATACTTAAACTCCTCCACTTGAGGCAAGGACTCTCTCCCGACCCAGAGAGGGCACTCCACCCTTGTCCGACTGAGTACCATGGTCTCAGTTTTAGAGGTGCTGATTCTCATCCCAGCCATCTCGCACTCGGCTGCAAACTGATCCAGCGAGAGCTGTAGGTCTCGGCCCGATGATGCCAACAGGACCACATCATCTGCAAAGAGAAGGCGTGGAATCCTGAGGCCACCAAACCGAACCCCCTCCACCACTTGGCTACGCCGAGAAATTCTGTCCATAAAAGTTATGAACAGAATCGGTGACAAAAGGGCAGCCTTGGCGGAGTCCAACTCCCACCGGAAACCAGTCCGACTTAATGCCGGCCATGCGAACAAAACTACTGCTCTGTTTGTACAGGGACTGGATAGCCCGTAGCAACGGGCCCCGTACTTATACTCCCGGAGCACCCCCAGAGGAATCCCCGAGGGACACGGTCGAATGCCTTTTCCAAATCCACAAAGCACATGTGGACTGGTTGGGCAAACTCCCATGCACCCTCTAGGACCCTCGCAAGGGTGAAAAGTTGGTCCAGTGTTCCACGACCAGGGACGGAACCCACATTGTTCCTCTTGTAACTGAGATTCGACTATCGAACGGACTCTCTTCTCCAGAACCCCTGCATAGACCTTACCGGGAGGCTGAGAAGTGTGATCCCCGATAGTTGGAGCACACTCTCCGGTCTCCTTTCTTAAAAAGGGGAACCACCACCCGGTTTGCCAATCCAGAGGCACTGCCCCCGATGTACACGCGATGTTGCAAAGACGTGTCAACCAAGACAGTCCCACAACATCCAGAGCCTTAAGGAACTCAGGGACGGATCTCATCCACCCCGGTGCCTTGGCACCAAGGAGTTTCACAACTACCCTGGTCACCTCAGCCCTAGTGATGGGCAAACCCCCGTCTGAGTCCTCTGGTTCTGCTTCCTCTATGGAAGACGTGGTGGTGGGATTGAGAAGATCCTCGAAGTATTCCTTCCACCGCCTAATGACATCCCCAGTCGAGGTCAGCAGATCCCCAGCCTCACTGTATACAGTGTTGGTCGGGAACCGCTTTCCCCTCCTGAGTTGCCTGACGGTTTGCCAGAACCTCCTCGGAGCCGATCGAAAGTCACTTTCCATGGTCTCACCAAACTCTTCCCACACCCGAGTTTTTGCCTCTGCGACAGTCAAAGCCGCGATCCGCTTGGCCCCCCTGTACCTGTCTGCTGCCTCCAAAGTCCCACGGGCCAACCAGGCCCGATAGGACTCTTTCTTCAGCATGACGGCCTCCCTTACCCGAGGTGTCCACCACCGGGTTCTGGGATTGCCGCCACGACAGGCACCGACAACCTTGCGGCCACAGCTCCGATCTGCTGCATTGACAATAGAAGCACGGAACCAAGCCCACTCAGACTCAATGTTTCCGGCCTCCCTCGGGATGCGGTCAAAGCTTTGTCGGATGTGGGAGTTAAAGACCTTTCTGACAGGTTCCTCTGCCAGACGTTCCCAGCAAACCCTCACAGTACGTTTGGGTCTGCCAGGTCTGTCGGCATCCTCGCCCGCCATCTGATCCAACTCACCACTAGGTGGTGATCGGTTGACAGCTCAGCTCCTCTCTTTACCCGAGTGTCCAAGACACACGGTCGCAAGTTCGACGATACGATTACAAAATCGATCATCGAACTGCGACCTAAGGTGTCCTGGTGCCATGTGCACTTATGGACACCTCTGTGCTCAAACATGGTGTTCGTTATGGACAAACCGTGACGAGCACAGAAGTCCAATAACAGAACACCACTCGGGTTCAGATCGGAGAGGCCGTTCCTCCCAATCACGCCCTTCCAGGTCCTACTGTCATTGCCCACGTGAGCATTGAAGTCCCCCAGCAGAACAATGGAATCCCCAGAAGGGGCAGCTTCCAGCACCCCCTCCAAGGACTCCAAGAAGGCCGGGTACTCCGAACTGCCATTCGGTGCATAAGCACAAACAACAGTCAGAGCCCTTTCCCCCGACCCTAAGGCGCAGGGAAGCAACCCTCTTATCTACTGGGGAAAACCCCAACACACAGGCAGCGAGCCGGGGAGCTATGAGTAAGCCCACTCCAGCCCTCCGCCTTTCACCCTGGGCAACTCCAGAAAAGAATAAAGTCCAGCCTCTCTCGAGAGGATTGGTTCCAGAACCCAAACTGTGTGTGGAGGTGAGCCCAACTATATCTAGTTGGTATCTCTCAGCCTCACACACCAGCTCAGGCTCCTTCCCACCCAGAGGTTACGTTCCATGTCCCAAGAGCCAGCTTCAGTAACCGAGGGTCGGTACGCCAAGGCCCCCGCCTTCGGCCACCGCCCAAACCACAATGCACCGAACCCCTAGTACTACCTCTCCCACAGGTGGTGGGCACAGGTGGTGGGCCCATTGGATGGGATTGTATGGGTTATTTGCAAAGATGCAAACAAGTAAAAAAATGGAATTAAATAAGTGGAGTCAGAAGGGCTTTTGTCATGGTACAGACCCGGGCCCCTCCCTTTAGGGCGTGTGTAGGTGTAGTCTACGTCTAGTTATGTTCATATGTGTACTTCCTTGGGTGTGGTTCTATGTGTGTGTGTTCATCCGTCTCCCCTGTGGCTCGTCTCGTGTCTCATTTAGTTCAGGCAACCAGGCACCAGTAAGGGCATTACTGAGGGAGCAGACATAGCTAGGTGTCCGTGACATCACACTCCTGTATAGGCTCCACCCGTGTTCATTTGTACTAGCACAGTGCAAAATAGATACGTTCAGGCAAATATGGGACACGGACGAGATGACCGATAGCATATTAAAATATGCTATATGTATATGTATTATATATACTACACTGTTTTCATGTCAGTTGTTTACAGCCAACCCAGTTATGATCCCTGCATTTCTTACACTTTTTTTTAAGCCTATGAATTCAAGTGACCCCTGTGACTTTCCTACAAAACTCGATGTGCACAATTGTTATAAGAGTGCAATTGTTCTCTTATTGAGGTTTCCAAAAAATGTCTCCCATGACAGTTGCCTTCAGCCAACCAAGTTATGATCCCTGCAGTAGTTACACTTCTCTGGACCAACCATGGAGAGCCACCAACGCAACAGGAAAGAACTTTTGTGACAACTTCAACGGGGCCATCTGGTACCGGCTCCTCTATTACGGGATGAACATCCGTATGCCAGAGAACTGTGTGAATGTATTCAGTTGTGGTACTAATTACACACTGTGGCTCAATGGCGCTCACCCTCAGATAGAGGATGGACTTGTCACCCGCCAGGTCTGTGCAAATGCAGGGAGAAATTGCTGTATCTTCAGCTCCACCTCCATCCAAGTCAAAGCATGTCCAGGCAACTATTATGTCTACCGGTTTGTCAATCCAGGCATGTGTTATGCAGCATACTGTGCAGGTACTGTTGCTTGTTTTGTAATCCCTATACTATAATTGTTTCTAGTGTTTGGTTACATTTGTTTTAATGTGTCCCTTCTTCAGATGTGAGAACCATTACTCCGAGGTCTGACCAAATACACCCAGGTAATGCTTCTCACCACCAGTAGGTTGCACTAGGTTTATAACACATTGATATCTTGAAAGTTAACATGGTATGCAACTTACATTTTGTAGTACCAGCATGAGACCATTTTGAAACTGCTTGGGTGGGCTGTCTTATGATTTCATTTTATTGTTTAAAGGTTTTATGTTCCTTAAAGACACTAGGTGTGTTCTATACATGTCATTGTCTAGAATTGAATCATTATTATTCTGGAAACTTGATTGTGATTATTCCTTGTCTAAAAAATCTTGATAAGAACATATAATCATCCAACTGATATGAGAGGTTTTGTCTGTACATAGGGTATACCAGTATTCAAATACATAACAATCAGCAAACACTTTTTAAGCAACCTTGGGTGTTGTTCAAGGACTGTCCTGTAGATGTCCCTCTAGCCCACCTTTCCTCTTTGCTTTTTTCCAATTTGTCTTTAATCATGCGGTTTTCTGTAACACATGAACCTGAAATTTGTGGGAATCTGAAAACTGGCTTCTAGTGCATTGGGAGCACTGGTAGTTGCTACATGCTGCTTGGAAAATATGACCGCCAGGCTTTAGTATTTCATTTATTTTGCCAATCCCCTGTAGATCATTTTGATTGATTCACCTGTCATTCAGTAATTCCAGGCATGAACATATTTCATCATTTATAATTTGATTGTGTTACTGTTTCCTTGTAGAATTATCAACAACTGCGTCACTTTCTGCAAATTCAACAGGTATACCTACAATTACAGTTTCAAAGTAATGTATATGTTTTTCATCCCAACATTTTCTGCTGATGATATGCCACCTCTTGTTTATGTTACTTTAAATGTTATTTGGTTTTTTGTTTATTATTTATATTATTGACAATAGAAATAGAACTTGCACAGTAATGCACATTTGCTTCTGAGTGGGTTTGAATCCCTATCCAGGTGGAATTTATACCCATGCCTGTATGAGTTTCTTCCATCCACAGTGCAAGAACGTGGATGTTAAGTCAAATTGGCTATCCTAATGAAATTGCCTTGGTGGTGAATGATTGTCTGTTACCACATGTGGGATGATGCTTCTGGCTGAAGAAATTAAATTATTAAATTCAATTTAATTAATTAAATTATTTTAATGGACTTGGATAGATACAGTGAACAAACTTTGGCTTTTATTTTTTTATGTCTTTTAACATCCATTCAACCATTATACATAATTACTTAAAATGTGCATAAAAGCTTTAAAATTTAAAAATTCTGCAACTTGACGGGCAGAGAGTGCGAACGAAAAGGAAGCGATCACGCCAAGTCTCAGAGAAAAAGAGGGGTTTAATGAATAACGTGCGCAAACCAAAAACCCGTGCACATGACCCAGATTAAGGATATAATAACCAGCAGGCAACTGGTACATAGACAAGGCATATATAGACAGACAAACGACCATCAGGTGAGGGAGCTAATAAGCCCCACCCACCTGAGGGACGCACACAACGCAACAACAACAGGACAACTGCCGCTGTACCGTAGGTGACCGGGAGGGGGAGCCTCCCTCACCGTGACACAACTGAAAAGTTTGTTAAAAGTATACTTCCCTTCTGGGAAATTCTGAACTAAATGATTCTCTAGCTACCCACATTCATTAGCTACCTAGGATTTTCTGTGGGAAGGGCCACAAATCCTACACAGTGCCTGTGTGGGTTTCTGCGGATAGTGTAAGATAGGGCAAACCTACAGACACCCCACAGGACCACTGTGGATTGGTAGAACTCATGCTAGATTTAGATTTAGAACTCATGGGATTTATGTAGGCATTCCATGTGAGCTACCTCAGGAAAATTCCACACCAGCTATTAACCCTTAGACCAGCAATAAATTTTTCCTGTCGGTGCCACTGTGGGTTTACTGTGGTTACTGTGAGGCATTGCTGTTGAGGCCTTGGTGAAAAAACAATTTTACACTAGCTTGTAATTTTTGGAATAATTAGTAGTACAACATTTTCTGCATGAAGATAAAAATATTTAGTTTGCTGTGGTTGATGAATTGATTTGCATGTCTGTTTACATTGTTCATTTAGAGATTAATAGATCTTCATTTGCAACTGAGACAACAAACTATGCAACACTAAGTGCTGCAGGTGAACTTACATGTTATTATAGATACAGACAAATGTATAATGCAACACTATCTGCTTGTGTCTGAATTCTATTAATATTTTTTCTAATATAGTAATCTTTTTTACCCTAAACTTTAATACTTGACACTGAAATGTCTGTTTCTGGTTTATTTAGGAATCTCTATGTAACAGGGTACGGATCACAGCGGGAGTCGTAAGCTGTTCGGAATATCCTTTATTTTCCATTCTACATTCAACTGAAACACTCAGGCTTATAGCAATAACTAACTCAAAATAAAAGGTGATAATAATTAGAATAAGGATTCCTCAAGTTCGGTGCTGTTCCTAGAAGGCCGGGATGCGCAGGTCCTCTCTCTAGCTCCTCAATGTGCAGCACCGAACGACCGGACCTGTGGACTTAAATACCTGTGAAGGTGATATACAACAGGTGCCTAGTATTCTGGTGATTGTGAGCGTGGGAGGGGTTTTGGTGTGAGACGGGGTGTGCTGGCGTGCGGGTGTAGAGCGTGGAAATACGCGTGCGCGAGTGTACGCCCTCTGCTGGCTTCCCTGCCTGGCTCCCGTGACATATCCCCCCCCCCAAGGATCCCTCCAGCCGCGTCTTCCTAGGACGTCCCGGGCGTCGCGGAGCAGGACGCTCCGGGTACTCACGGTGGAAAGCGGCGAGCAAGGAGGGGTCCAAAACTTGGGAGGCCGGAATCCAGGACCGTTCCTCGGGCCCATAACCTTCCCAATCCACCAGGTATTGTATGCCGCCTCCTCGGAACCTGGAATCAAGGATACGGTTGACGGCATAAGCGGGACCATCCGGCAGCATCATCGGCGGCGGGGGTCCGCTTCCTCCCTGGTCCCCCAGGGGTCCCTCTTTATAGGGCTTCAAGGCTGAGGCATGGAACGCCGTAGACACTCTTCGGTCTCCAGGTAACCCGACCTTAAACGTCACACGGTTAATGCAATCAGTAATGACGTAAGGGCCGACGTACCGATCCCCGAGCTTACCTGGGGTTCCAAGCCGTCCATCCTTGGTAGATATCCACACCTTATCACCCACCTTGTATTCGGGCGCTTCTGACCTCCTCCGGTCTGCCTTTTCTTGAAAACGTCTTACAGCAACAAGCAAGCGTTGATGGGTGTCCTCCCAGACGCGCTCACTCCTCTTACACCAGTTCTCAATAAGAGGCTGATCGGAAGAAGGCACGTTCCAGGGATATAAGGGTGGCTGACGACCGAGTACGCATTCAAAAGGCGTGATTCCGGAGCTGGTCTGGACCAAGGAGTTTTTGCGCGTACTCGGCCCACGTGAGCATCGAACACCATGACTCCTGATGCTCACTACAGTAAGCTCTTAGGAACCTGCCCAGTTCCTGGTTAACCCGTTCCACCTGCCCGTTCGCCTGGGGGTGATAGCCCGACGTGAGACTGACAGTGATGTTCAGTTTTGACATGAACTCACGGCAGACTCTCGATGTAAACTGCGGACCCCTGTCAGACACGATATCCTCCGGCAAGCCGAACTGACGGAACACGTGTCTGAACAGCAAATCCGCAGTCTCCCAGGCGGTTGGCAGACCGGGCAGGGGCAGGAAACGCACCATCTTGGAGAACCGATCTACTATCACGAGGATGGTGTTGTTACCTTCGGAGACAGGTAGATCGGTTAAAAAATCGACGGCAATGTGCGTCCAAGGTTCTTTAGGTACGGGTAACGGAAGTAGCGTACCAGCTGGCGGCGTCCTCGGCACTTTGCTGCGCGCACACTCTTGGCAGGATTGGACGTGGAGTCGAACGTCCGCATGCATCCCTGGCCACCAATAGCGAAGCCCTAGGAGCTGGGAAGTTTTGGTGGACCCGGGGTGTCCTGTGCCGAGGGAGGTATGTGCCCAGTGTATCAGTGCGGTGCGCTGCGCTTGGGGCACATACCTTCTTTCTGGTGGGCAGTCTGGGTGAGGATTCGCCGCCTCAATCGCTCGTCGATCTCCCAATTAATCGCTCCTATAAAGCACTCGGGAGAAAGCACGGGTTCTTCACTGGTCGAATCTGCGCTGCCGGGGAAGGATCTAGAGAGCGCATCCGCTCTAGCATTCTTCTCTCCAGGTCTGTATGTTACCTGAAAACGGAAGCGAGAGAAGAACAGCGACCAGCGTGCCTGTCGGCGTTCATTCGCTTGGTAGTGCGGAGGTATTCCAGGTTCTTATGGTCAGTTAACACGAGAAAGGGGTGTGCTGCACCCTCTAGCCAGTGCCTCCATTCCTCGAACGCGAGGCGCATTGCTAGAAGTTCTCGGTCACCGACTCCGTAGTTGCACTCCGCCCGCGGACAGTTTTCTTGAAAAGAAGGCCACGGGGCGAGGAGAAGAGCCTTTCTTCAGCCGCTGAGATAACACGGCTCCCACGCCCACATTGGAGGCGTCTACCTCTACTATGAACGGTTTGGTTGGATCCGGCTGGTGAAGGACAGGCGCGTTGACGAAAGCCTGCTTCAAACTTTCAAAGGCTCTCTCCGCGACTTCGGTCCAGACCAGCTTTTTTGCTCCACCGCGCAGTAGGTCAGTTAGAGGCTTCGCGATAGAACTAAACGCGCGGATGAACCGCCGATAGAAATTCGCGAAGCCCAGAAACCTCTGGAGCTCGCGCCGTGTGTGCGGACGAGTCCATCCGGTTACCGCCTCCACCTTACCTGGCTGCATGTGCACAGAGCCTGGCTGGATGTTATAGCCAAGGAAGCTGACTTCCCGTAGATGGAACGCACACTTCTCTAGCTTGCAATACAGACGATTGCGCAAGAGAGTGTGGAGTACGGCTCGCACATCATGCATATGTTGATCTGCGGAGCGAGAATAGATGAGGATGTCGTCGATGTAGGCGACGACACATCTACCCAAAAACTCACGCAGAACTTCATTGATATACGCTTGGAAGACGGACGGAGCCGATGCCAAGCCATATGGCAAGACACGGTACTCGTAATGTCCAGCCGTGGTACTGACCGCCGTCTTCCACTCATCCCCTCTCGGATACGGATGAGATTGTGCGGCGCTGCGTAGGTCTAGTTTGGTGAAGATGACCGCTTCGCGCAACTGCTCTAGTGCCGAAGGCACCAGAGGCAGCGGATAGGCGTAGCCCACCAAGAGGGAATTGAGCCCTCGATAGTCCACGCAAAGGCCTCAGCCCGCCGTCCTTCTTTTTAACAAAGAAGACACTGGCTGAGGCTGGCGAAGTGGAGGGGACGATATAGCCCTGCGCTAATGCCTCGCTGACATACTGCTGCATGGCTTTTTCCTCCTCCAGGGACAGAGGGTAGACTGCTCCTCTTGGGGGTTTACTCCCCACCTTGAGTTCGATTTTGCAATCCCAGGGACGGTGCGGAGGGAGCTGTGTGGCCTTCTTTGGGCTAAACACTTCCGCTAAATCCTGGTACTGCTCAGGAATAGTTAGGTGGTCGATCGCATTAGGACTCTCGACGGTGGTGGATTGAATCTGCACGGGGGCGTGGTTAGCGGGTTGTTCCTCCGCCTCTCTCCACTGCGCTAAGGTGCCCTCCCTCCAGTTGATTTTTGGCTGGTATTCCTGGAGCCAGGGCAACCCCAGCGTTAACCCTGGGAGAACACAAAACACTAAGGAGAGTGTAACACCTTGGATAGTGACAGTGAGGGGGGGGGTGTGACAACGCAAAACACCGCCTGCCACAGGCCGGCTGTCCAGTGCATACACTTTGCGAGGTTCCGTAAGCGTCCGTAGGGGAATCTTCATCCTTTCAGCCAGCTCAGCGCTCATCAAGTTTCCAGCGGCTCCGGAGTCGACTAGGGCAGCGACAACCACAGAGATACAGCGGTGAGTCACCGTTATGTCCAATGTTAAAAGTTGGTTAACCATGGAGCTACTCACCCGGGCTTTCTCCTCTGGCGTTAGAGGAATCCTCTTGTGCACCGGCTGAGTGCCTCCCAACTGCATGGACTCGACTTCCTCATCCCTCTGATCATTAGGGCGCTGTCGTCTGTTCTCCGGTCTCGTGGGTAGCATTCTCCTCCTGGCTTCTTGGGGCTGGTTACGGCGATCCGTTAGCAAACGGTCAAACGTAATCGCCAGGCGGATTATGCCATTCAGAGTCTCTTGCTCTTGGCGACACGCGAGTTCCGCGCGTAGCTGCGGACGCAAGCTGGCCATAAAAGCGTCAACCAATGCTGCATCGTTCCATCCACTTCCCGCAGCCACGGTGCGGAACTCTAGGGCGAACTCAGCAGCAGTTTTATTTCCTTGACGCATCCCCAGCAGATCCTGCCCGCAGGCACGGCCTTGCCGGGGATGAAAGAATACCTCTTTAAATTCATTTTTAAAGAGTTCGTAATTTCTGAGGAGGGGGGATTCTCCAGTAAGGAGGGCCGCTGCCCATTTCAGGGCTTTATCCTTAAGGCGAGATAGGACGAATGATACCTTTGCCTGGTCTGAAAGTCCAGATTGATAGGCGAAATAAAGTCCACATTGCGCCAGGAAGCCCTCACACTCCTCGGGATCACCTCCATACGGCTCGGGGGGCGCAAGAGGTAGTCGCACACTCTCCACCACTGACGGTGGAGGTGTATTAGCCTGTAGAGAGAGGGACTGAATATTATTGTTCAACGCCTGCACAATTTGCCGTAGCTCACCCATCTCCTGTTGTTGAACGTTCAGGCGCTCGATTTGAGCGTTGAGCACGTCGATGGCGGATGGCTGGCTTACTCCCGCTGCTCCAGGCTGCACATTCTGTAACGGGGTACGGATCACAGCGGGAGTCGTAAGCTGTTCGGAATATCCTTTATTTTCCATTCTACATTCAACTGAAACACTCAGGCTTATAGCAATAACTAACTCAAAATAAAAGGTGATAATAATTAGAATAAGGATTCCTCAAGTTCGGTGCTGTTCCTAGAAGGCCGGGATGCGCAGGTCCTCTCTCTAGCTCCTCAATGTGCAGCACCGAACGACCGGACCTGTGGACTTAAATACCTGTGAAGGTGATATACAACAGGTGCCTAGTATTCTGGTGATTGTGAGCGTGGGAGGGGTTTAGTGTGAGACGGGGTGTGCTGGCGTGCCGGTGTAGAGCGTGTGAATACGCGTGCGCGAGTGTACGCCCTCTGCTGGCTTCCCTGCCTGGCTCCCGTGACACTCTACTTCATTTGTGATTCTGGAGATGACAGGTACAATAACCTTTTTTAGGTCCACTGATTTTAAAAGTTGATACATTTGGGTATTTCTTGCTGTTTTACATACTTCTAGAGGGAGGGGTCGGGGCTACCTCGTGACACTGAGTATTTCAAAGTAAAGTTTTCATTTGTCATATTCAGTGAAATATTGAAACTGTGACGGGCAGAGAGTGCAAACTAAAAGGAAGCGATCACGCCAAGTCTCAGAGAAAAAGAGGGGTTTAATAAATAAAGTGTGCAAACCAAAGACCCGTGCATCGTTCCAAACAGTAACCAGCAGTCAACTGGTACAAAGACAAGACATATATAGACAGACAAACGACCGTCAGGTGAGGGGGTTAATAGGCCCCCTCCCACCTGAGGGACGCACACAAAGCAACAACAACAGCACAACTGCCGCTGTGACGGGGGAGCCTCCCGTACTGTGACAGAAACAGTGAAATACTTAAAGCAGTTTATCATCTGTGACTTTTTTTTTTTTGCTTTCACTGACAGTTATTATATATTCAGACAAGACAAAACATACCTTCATAACAAATCTGATTACAGATCAAAAGTCAAATGAAGAAATGTTTGCTATAATGTTTTGCATTTCTTTTATTTATTTTTTCTTTAGTTCTAATAATTATAATACATTTGGATACATTTAAAAAAAATGTATATCACAATCACAGTTGCTATATAGGAATAACAAGAATATAATTCACCTGCTGTAAATATAACACACACTTTATCAGATTCTTTTAAATGTTATTCCTAACTATGGTTTACCTTGACATGTTTCTAGTTTGTTTAGGAATCTATAATACATCTGATGCTTCAGGGAAGATGGGTGCATGAACACTTACTTATTATTTGACTAGTACAACAAGTTCATTAACAAGGTTTTCAGTGTAATGTAACTTTCCTATTGATTTCACTTTTTTTTTACATACTTTTTTTTTACATTTACATACACTGTACTGACACAAAATGCAATACTTGCCAGATAACACAGCAGGATTTAAAACACATGGAGGGAAGCAGAACGAGCAAAAAAAATTACGCAGCAGTGTAAATATTCATGTAAACATCACCAACATTAACAATAACAACAACAAAGTTCAGAACTTAAGGCATAAGACTTTGCAACCACACACCAAAATACAAGGGGTATTTTTACACAATCTAAAGAGGAGATACAAGACAGATGGAGGAAACTAAGGCAGGGTGTTAGAGCAGCTCAGGAAGGTGCCATCTCTGGCCACCAGAAGTCAGGCTCACTCTCCCTTGTATCTGTCACCCCATAGTTATCACCTGTTCTTGCTCGAGTTATAGTGGCAGTGTACTTGAACTATCGTAGTTTCACTATGAAGTCTTGCTGCTATGTGTAGTCAGCATTTTAGAGCGGTCTTGCATGCCTATGTCTGTTTGCCAAGCATTGAACCCTGCTTTGTCTATTTCTCACAAGTTTGCATTGTCCCTCTTTTGTTGTTGTCTTGCTGCCTCTTGAGTTCTGCTCCTAGGAATATTGACATTGGATTTTTTTCTCACTTTGTCTGCTTCCCATTAAATACTCCACACCTTGTTCTACATGACTGGGTGTGGTCTCATAAGTGGAATACATGGAAAACACTAACAAAATGGGTGGAGAGAGATGCTAAAATTAAAAAGCAGACTCTGACTGCTGATAGTACAAAATTGCATTTGAAATTGGAGTTTCCCTCTGGTCAAATAGTTCCAAATCATCTACTGGCATGACCTCTTGTGACTTAATGTTGTCTATAGGATTCATGTACCTCTAGTAACACTGCAGACTATTAGTGACTTTTTAAATTCACATGCATCCATTTGATGCTTTAATAATAATGTTAAGTCCACAAACCTACATACTGTATTTCTTAAGATAAATATTCTATTTTTTTCTAGAAATCTCCAATACATCTGCAACTTCGGGTGAGACAGGTACAGTTGAGATTAAGTTTTGAGCCCTTTAGAAGTTTCATTCATTCATTATCTGTACCGCTTATTCCCGCTAGTCGGGGTCACGGGGGGCTGGAGCCAATCCCAGCATCTCCGGGCGAAGGCAGGGTACACCATGGGCAGTTCGCCAGTCCACCACATCCTTTAGAAGTTTGATTAATGATATGATAAATATATATATGTTGATATATATATGTTGATATGTTTCTGTGACTGGTTTGTTTACATCTATAACTCCACCAACAATACATACATTAACACATTTTAAATTCCACTGATTTCATAATTTTGCTATGGCATATAAAAATCCATCCATCCATTTTCATCTGCTTATCCGTGTCTGGGTTGCGGAGACAGTAGCCTACGCAAAGAGTCCCAGGATTCCCTCTCCCAAGCCACCTCTTCTAGCTCTTCTGGGGGGATATGAGGCGTTCTCAGGACAGCCGAGAAATATAATCTCTGCAGAGTGTCCTGGGTCTTCCCAGGGTCTCCTCCCAGTTGGACATGTCTGGAGCGCCTCACCAGGAAGGCGCCCAGGTGGTATCCAGACCAGATGCCTGAACCACCTCAAGTGGCTCCTCTCTACATGGAAGAGCAGTGACATGTCCTTATCTCTAAGGGAGAGCCCAGGCACCCTGCAAAGAAAACTCATTTCAGCCGCTTGTATTTGTATCTCATTCTATCAGTCACTACCCAGAGCTCGTGACCACAGGTAAGAGTCAGAACATAGATTGAATAGTAAATCGAGAGCTTTGCCTTTTGGCTCAGCTCTCTCTTATCCACAACGGTCCGGTACAGCGTCTGTAACATCCGGGGGTCGCTGGCCATTGCGGGGCTTCCTGCTCCGGCCACGTCACCCTCGAGGAAGGAACTATTGGTTCCTCTCCGACGCTCATCTCCACTTCGGAAGAGCCGTAGCTCCTCATGCTGGCTTCTAGCCGCTCACTGTCCCTCTGGCAGTCCATCGCCTCATCCTCTGACGCGGACTCACCCCTCTCCCCATGATCCTTCGTGTCTTCCGAGAGAGGGGGGGCTAATGTCCTTGCCCTGCACGCTCTCCGACTCCAACGCTTCTTCGGAGGGGAGAGGAGTGGCGTCGTCGCCCGTGTAGTCCTCTGTGCCCCTCTAGCACACAGAGGGGGAATACCTCCCTTCCTCCTCGGAGTCGGCCCCGGTTTCGCTCGCCGGCTCCGGCGCGTACTCGGAGGGGGGAGGGTTGACGTAGTCTCCCACGTATCGTTCTGTGCCCCGCGAGCACACAGAAGGGGGACCCCCTTCCTCCTCGGAGTCTTCCTCTCCGAACTCATACTTGGGGGGAGTATGCCTTATCTCTCCGGCGGCAATCCATGCCACCGCTCCCGTCTCCGCCTTGCACTCGTCTTCCCCAGGGAAGGGGTCCCTCACGGGCTGGCTGGCTGGCTCCGCCCATGCAGCCTCCGCGAGTCGGCGGTAGCCCTCCAACCCCTCCTCCTCGGCCTTGAGAGGGTGCTGCCGCAGGTAGTCGGCTATTCGTTCACCTTCACTTCTCGAGTCTGTCTCTGGTTCTACAGACCGTGGGACACGGGGACGGGACCGGTTCGAAGGGGGCATGCCGGTGCCCCCTCTATGCGCCCCATGCCTAGTGGCTCTCCTCCCCTTTCCATGGTGTCCTGGCATCCTTTGCGGCTCGTCTTTCTGTCACGGTGGAGCGAAGGATTTGGATGCAGAGACAGTGATCGTGGCAGATACATACACAGCTTTATTTAAGCTTATATTAACAGGAAGCGCTATCGGGCGCTGACACATAACATGTAACATAAACGACTCCACTGAGGTGACTCAAACAAAGACGAGCACGGGACACTGCGCAAGCACACATTAAATAGACGAACCACACTAGCCCCTTGTGAAGATTAGACATGCTACCGGTGCGACGAATGAACACTCTCACACCGACACTACTCACGGAAATACACATAAGGACATCGACAACAGGAACACACGCCCACAGGGAGGGGTCCGGGGCTGACCATGACAGCTATACTCATAACAATCAGCACATATAATTAACAGCAGGACAGATTAATCATTCTTACAAATTTGTCTTCAGCCAGCATACAGTGAAAATTTTAAATATAGAATTTCAGTCACATTACAGCACAATACAGCATTACATTTCATTTAAAAAGTGTATTTCAAGCGTTGATGTTGTTGCATGACTCTTGATATTAAAGTTTTTCTGCTCAGTGTCAACAAGAACATCACTGGCAGCTGATACAACACACACCACAGCCATTACTGCTTCAGGTTACTTTATATATTTATATTTAAATTACTACTGAGAAACTGTAGACATGTTAAATTCATAATCCTACATATTACTTAAGATTAATACCCTATTATTTTTTTGTGTGTAGGAATCCATAAACCATTGGCAACATCAGGCAACACAGGTACAGTTGAAAATTGCCCAAGGCCCACAGAAACATGAGTTTGCTATTTATGTGTCATTCTTCCCATTTTCTACCCAGTTCTGCACTGAAAGCATATGTTGTTTTTATTAAAAAACGAGAGATAAGCAAGAAATCTGAAATCAAAACAGTGGCTTCATAATGTTTGGGTGGCTTCATAATTTTTATCTCATCAACAATTCATGATTTTTGATATTTGCTATTGGGTACTGAACATTTTCCACTTTTTTTTTACTAATGAATGATATCAGTATCACACCAACCACTGAATGTTGTTTTAGTCATGACATAATCTGCTGAAAGAACAACTACACCAATTGCTACTACTAAAGGTTGCTCTTTATGTTGTTCATTACTAATATACTACACATTTTAGACATACTAAACCCACAAGCCTTTTATGTCACATTGACTTCAGTTTACCACTGAATGATAGTATTCAGTATTAAATCATTGTATGCTGTTGCAACTGCCACAACTGCTACTACTACAGGTAACTCTTTATGTTATTAATAATAATAAGTACGTTTACTGTAACGCCGTGCGCGGCGTGAATTTAAAGGGCGGACACAAGCGCTGAGGAGAGCGAGATTTATTGGAAGACATTCCAGTACACGAGACGAAACCAACACGAATAGACATATTTAAACAGGGAAACACTAGCTAACTTAACATGAAAGAGAACTTAGACTTAACGAGAGGCAAGGAATACAAAACACGAGGCGGGGCTAAGACACACATGGCTACAAAAAAAAACACAGGCATGAGAATGATAGGAGGGGCGGGCAGACCGTGACACCTACATAGTTATGTTATTAATTATCTAATGTAATAAACAGTATGCTGTGGTTAACTACTACAGTAGACTAGACTAAGCCTGCCTTTTACATGACACTGACTACTGCTGGTGATTCACCACTGAATGATGTTATTTGATGCTGTTGTTGTAGTCATGACAACATTGTCATCTTCTGCTGAGGCAACAACTACGACTGCAACTACTACAGGTAACTCTTTGTTATTAATTACTAATATACTGTAGACATACTAAACCCACAAGCCTGACTTCACATGACACTGTCATTACTCCTGTTTGCTGATTTGTTTAGGAATCACAGATGCATCTACTTCTTCAGGTATAATAAGTAGAATAGGCAGAATAAGACATACTGTATATAAGCAGTAATATAGTAAGTATAAATATAACAAAACGGATACTCTAAAATTATCTTTATGTTTTTATGTGGTGTCAATCAGAAATTTTACTGCATACACTGAAAAAATGTCTAAAGCAATACCTTTAGTTTTCATTGTGTCATGGTACAGACAGGGGTGCAACTACATACTTTCTGAGGTGTATGCAAACATACTATAGGCCCCCCCTCATTTATTCATGCACTTATAAAATACAAGACGACACATATTGTACACTTTTATTGTGTTATTTCGTTACATATTACAGCAGGTGCTCATCTCAAACATCACAAAAAAAAAACTCTAAAGTAAAAATATGTAACAGCAAATCTGAACAATAGCCAGGACTCTATGTAAGAGTTTTAACAAGAGTTTTAACTATATTGTTACATTTCGTGCTTTTCTATGCAGGGAGTATGTGGTCACTGATTCCTCCAGCTCAGGCTTTGTCATGTGCTCCATTTTAGTGATGAATTTAAATTTCTCAGACACAAGCTGAAGATTGGAAAATCTCTCAGACAGCTCTTGCAGGAATGTGTCAACAATGATATTGAAAACCACTTAACGTACCTTTGGGTTCCTTTTCATGATGACCAGTGCATGAATTGTCATCTGGGAACCTCTTGTGATTCCTAAAACATCTCTGTTTGAATGCTGGAGGGGTTGTGGAGAATATATTACTGTTTGTGACTATGTGAAAGTAGACAATTGGTGTTTCCCTTGGGGTGAGAGTTATCTCCAGATATCTTTTTTTTGAATAAAACTGAGCAGAATCAGGATCTCAGGATGATCCCTTCCCTTCAAAACACTTGCTTAGGAGTCGGCGAACTGCAAAACATTTTAAATATAGCTGTCACTAGTGTGGATATTTGATTGTTTCTTTGTGTCTCTGTAAAATTATTTCTAGATGCAGAATATCAGTTATGTAATATAAAAAACAGCGTTGGTAACCCCAGTTCTATAATTTATTAGTTTTATGATTCACCATCTACTTACTTATGATCCGTTATATTTTGTAATACAGCACCTGTCCTTTTAGATAAAGCTAACCTGAATCTTTACAAGCCTCCTCTTAATAAATTGACATAATAAACTGACCTACTGTCTTTCAACCACTTTGAGAAGCTTTTCTTCATCCCTACAACATCTTTTTCTCTCTCCCTCTTTTCTGTTTTGTGCCCCGGAGTTTTTTTCTGCCCCTCCATATTGAACACCCTGCAGGTGCGCCACGACGGGAAAAAACGAACTGATTAGGGGTACGCCAGCCATACCCTTTGTCTAATCAGCTAGGAGTACGGCACAAATCGTGCACATGCGCGAAATGAGAAAAACCTCCGTACTTTGAAACGTACTTTGAAAGGAGTGAAAAAAAACATGCCTGGGCGCGTTTTCTATGGGGCGCGTTCTCAAGCGCCTGTGTTTGGGAGGAAGTGAGAGGAGGGTAGAGGGAAAGAGTGGATGGGCGCCTGATTACTGCTGTGCTTCTGTTTTTTGATGCATATTATCATACATGAACAAACAGCTTTTTACAGAAAATGCCGACTAGAAATAATTCCGGCATCGATTTGGCGCCCCCTCTAGTGCAGCGCCCCTATGCGTCGCATACGCTGCATACCCCTTTTTGCGCCACTGGGTACAGCACATGACCCCTCCCTCCAGGTATATCTACTGTATGTGGCTGTGTCTATCTGGATATGGACACTTCCATGTGTGTCTTAGTGTGTGTGTGTTCGTCTGTGTTATTTGCGGTATTCGTCGCACCTGTCTCTTGTCTCGTTATCATTATGTGCTGTTCTTGTTTCTTGTTGTCGTCAGTGCATTTAAATGTGCGTGTTGTCTGCGTTCTTTGTCAGTCTTAGTTTGACTTTGTTTCGCCGTTGTGTGTAACTCATTAAATAAACGCCACAAATGCATCTGCATCTTCAGGTATATTAAGCAGAATAAGAAAACATACAGTATATAAGCAGTAATTTTGTTTTAAACAGTCCTCAGATGGTCTGTTTCTCTTTGTTAGTTTCTGTCTAGTCATCATTTTCATTAATATAACAAAACTGGCACTCTGAAGGTATTTGTATGGTTTAATTAATGTGCTATCAATCAGAAATATTTCTTTCTACATATACCTACATATTTACTTGTTCCTCTAGGTGGTTTATCATCGACCAGTACAGCAGGTACATTCATGAATTGTTGTCAGATATGCAGTGGGCTGTACTAAACATTTTCTGCTGGTGATTTACCACTGAACGATGCACTAGCACACCATTTTATGATGTTTTAGTCATGAAAACATCTGCTGAGACAACAATTACCCCAACTACGACTACAGGTTACTGTATATGTTTGTCATTACTGATATAGTATATACTGTGAACATACTAACTCATAAGCCTGCCTTTTCCTTGACACTGACATTTCTCTGTTGATGGCTTGTTTAGGAATCACAAGTACAACTACTCCTACAAAGATGACAGGTATAGTAATTGTACATTTCTGATATCCAGTGTTTTTTTTATAAGAAATCTCATAATCTGAATTTATATTTCAATATTAATGTTGTAAATCAGGAAAATGAAAGCATATAAAATCTAAGTTTTGCACAAGTCCTGCATATTTACTTGTTCCTCTCGGTGGTTTGTCATCGACTAGTAGAGCAGATACATTCATAAGTTGTTGTTGTGAGAGCTGTAGTTTGGAGGTGGGGGTGGGGTTGAATATTTTCTACTGGTGATTGAGCACTGAATATTATTCACCATTAGGCTATTTTATAATGTTGTTTTAGCCATGATAACAACATCATCTTCTGCTGAGACAACAACTACCCCAGCTACTACTACTACAGGTTACTCTTGGTTATTTATTACTATTATACTATATCCAGTAAACATACTAAACCCACAAGCCTGCCTTTTACATGACACTGACTTGAGTCCTGTTGCTGGTTTGTTTAGGAATCACATCTACTACTACAGGTATATGAAGTATATAAGAAGAAGAAGAAGAAGAAGTAGCAATTATTAGAAGCAAAATAATTTCAAGGGTCCTCAGATTTTATGTCTTCCTTTCTTGGTAGTTTCTGTCTTGCTACATCATTTTTATAAATATAACAAAACGGATACTCTAAAATTATCTTTATGTTTTTTATGTGGTGTCAATCAGAAATTTTACTGCATACACTGAAAAAATGTCTAAAGCAATACCTTTAGTTTTCATTGTGTCATGGTACAGCACATGACCCCTCCCTCCAGGTATATCTACTGTATGTGGCTGTGTCTATCTGGATATGGACACTTCCATGTGTGTCTTAGTGTGTGTGTGTTCGTCTGTGTTATTTGCGGTATTCGTCGCACCTGTCTCTTGTCTCGTTATCATTATGTGCTGTTCTTGTTTCTTGTTGTCGTCAGTGCATTTAAATGTGCGTGTTGTCTCGTTCTTTGTCAGTCTTAGTTTGACTTTGTTTCGCCGTTGTGTGTAACTCATTAAATAAACGCCACAAATGCATCTGCATCTTCAGGTATATTAAGCAGAATAAGAAAACATACAGTATATAAGCAGTAATTTTGTTTTAAACAGTCAAGTCAAGTCAAGTCAATTTTATTTATATAGCGCTTTTTACAACACATGTTGTCTCAAAGCAGCTTTACAAATTGTATGGGTCCAGATCCCTAATGAGCAAGCCAAAGGCAACAGTGGCAAGGAAAAACTCCCTAAGATGGCAGGGAAATAGGAAGAAACCTTGGGAGGACCAAGACTCAAAAGGGAACCCATCCTCCATTGGGCGGCCCGTTAGCACCAGTCCGTATCCGTATTGTAGTCACAGTTCCTTCGGTGCAAATGGTCCACCTCAGGTAGGAGCCAGCATCAGCACGTCCCCTTACGGCAATGGTACATCCAACCCCGGCATCAGTACATCCACCGGCGAGCCAGACCATCTCCCAGGTGCTTGTAGGTGCTTGCATGCAGTCGTCGGCCCAGTAGTCACAGTCCCCTCGGTGCAGATGATGAGCCCCAGGCAGGAGCCAGCACCAGCACGTCCTCCCGCGGCAACGGCAAGTCCAACCCCGGCATCAGCACATCCACCGGCAAGCCAGACCATCTCCCTGGTGCCTGCAGGTGTTAGCGTGCAGTCATCAGGAAACCATCCTCTTTTTGGGAATACAGGCTGAGATAGTGGTGTTGGGGTAAACCAGTGGTAAGTGTGGTGGGTGGAGTAATTTAGTCGGGGTGCCAAGCGTGGAGCAGGTCCGGAATCAGGAACCGTTGTGCCTCCAGGTGCCATGGAGTGGTCCTTGTCTCTATGAAGTAGGGGAGACAAGAAGGAACACAGAGTGGTGTGTGAATGCTCTTAACAGTATGCCTGACTAAACAAATGTGTTTTTTAATCTAGATTTAAACACAGTGACTGAATCTGAGTCCCTAACACTGGATGGAAGTTTATTCCATAGCTGAGGGGCTGTGTAAGAAAATGACCTGGCCCCTGCTCTAGTCTTCATAATTTTAGGGACTGATAAGAAGCCTGCACCTTGTGATCGAAGTAAACGCGGAGGTTCGTATAGGACTAAAAAGTTCCCTCAAGTACTGCGGCGCCAGACCATTTAACGCTTTATATGTTAATAGCAGGATTTTAAATTCAATGCGGAATTTTGCTGGGAGCCAATGGAGTCTAGTTAAAATAGGAGTAATGTGTTCATATCTTCTGGTTCTAGTAAGTACTCTTGCTGCTGCATTCTGAACTAACTGGAGTTTATTTATACACTTACCGAACATCCAGACAATAAAGCGTTACAGTAATCTAGTCTAGAGGTAATGAAAGCATGAACTAACTTTTCTGCGTCGTGTAGACACATTAAGTTTCTGATCTTTGCAATATTTCTAAGATGGAAGTACGCTATTCTAGTCATGTTATCTATATGAGGTTCTCAGATGGTCTGTTTCTCTTTGTTAGTTTCTGTCTTTTTACATCATTTTCATAAAATATAACAAAACTGGCACTCTGAAGGTATTTGTATGGTTTAATTAATGTGCTGTCAATCAGAAATATTTATTTCTACATATACCTACATATTTACTTGTTCCTCTAGGTGGTTTATCATCGACCAGTACAGCAGGTACATTCATGAATTGTTGTCAGATATGCAGTGGGCTGTACTAAACATTTTCTGTTGGTGATTTACCACTGAACGATGCACTAGCACACCATTTTATGATGTTTTAGTCATGAAAACATCTTCTGCTGAGACAACAATTACCCCAACTACGACTACAGGTTACTGTATATGTTTGTCATTACTGATATAGTATATACTGTGAACATACTAACTCATAAGCCTGCCTTTTCCTTGACACTGACATTTCTCTGTTGATGGCTTGTTTAGGAATCACAAGTACAACTACTCCTACAAAGATGACAGGTATAGTAATTGTACATTTCTGATATCCAGTGTTTTTTTATAAGAAATCTCATAATCTGAATTTATATTTCAATATTAATGTTGTAAATCAGGAAAATGAATGCATATAAAATCTAAGTTTTGCACAAGTCCTGCATATTTACTTGTTCCTCTCGGTGGTTTGTCATCGACTAGTAGAGCAGATACATTCATAAGTTGCTGTTGTGAGAGCTGTAGTTTGGAGGTGGGGGTGGGGTTGAATATTTTCTACTGTTGATTGAGCACTGAATATTATTCACCATTAGGCTATTTTATAATGTTGTTTTAGCCATGATAACAACATCATCTACTACCCCAGCTACTACTACTACAGGTTACTCATGTTTATTTATTACTAATAAACTATACCCAGTAAACATACTAAACTCACAAGCCTGCCTTTTACATGACACTGACTTGAGTCCTGTTGCTGGTTTGTTTAGGAATCATATCTACTACTACAGGTATATGAAGTATATAAGAAGCAGAATAATAAGTAACAATTATTAGAAGCAAAATCATTTCAAGGATCCTCAGATTTTATGTCTTCCTTGTGTGTGTCTTAGTGTGTGTGTGTTCGTCTGTGTTGTTTGTGTTATTCATAGCACCCGCCTCTTGTTTCATTTCCTTATTTATTTCTTGTTTCCAGTCACCTTACATGTTAATCAGTAGTGACCATACACTGAATGTATTAATGTTTTCAGCTACTTAGCTTAGTAACAAATTTAATTACATAAAATATTATGAACGTCACCAGTATTATATAATGTACAAGTATGATAAAATTAACATGTATAGTCAACAGTCACTGTATATAATTTTCCATCAATGTCCTACATGTTTGTTTATTCCACCAGGTGGTTTGTCTTCAACTAGTACAACAGGTACATTCATAAATTGTTGTTGTGAGATCTGTAGTGGTGGTGTGTGTGTGTGTAGGGGGATACTGAACAATTTTTGCTGGTGATTTACCACTGAATGATGCAATAGTACACCATTTTATGATGGTGTTTTAGTCATCACAACAACATCGTCTGCTAACACAACAACTACCCCAACTACAGGTACTAACATACTAACACATACACATATGTACTACAGGTACTAACTTACTCTTTATGTTATTCCTTTTTTAATATACTACATGCTGTAGACAGACTCACCCCACAAGCCTGCCTTTTACATTGATTACATTACATTGATACATTACTTTAATCCTGTTGCTGGTTTGTTTTAGAATCACCAGTACATCTTTGACTACAGGTATACAGTATTAGGTGGAACAAGGAGACATATATTAATAGTATTTTATTTTCATCCTCAGTTTTGTGTCACTTTCTTATTACTTTCTTGCTACATCATGTTCATAAATATAACATAACTGACTATCTGAATTCATTTGTATGGTTTTATTAATGTATGGTCAAGCAGAAATATAGTGTAAAATGTATAAAGCAACACCTTTAGTTATCTGTAAAGGTGGCGAGGGAGAGGAATTCGAGAGACTGGTGCAGACACACAATATTTATTGCCCGTACTCATACAAATACATACAAGTGAGTGGGACAACAGTCAAACAAGAACTGACATAGAGTAACACACACTTAAATACACGAACATAAACATGTGCCAAATTAATGAGACAAGGGACAGGCAAAACAAAAATGATGATGATGAATACACACCCGCCAATGCACACACATAAACACAGGCACACGTGGACACAGACAAACATAAGGGAGGAATCAGGGGCTGTACCGTTAGAATACCAATCTAGGTACCCTTCACTTGTCAGTGTAAAGTGAATTGACATTTCTTTGTTGCTGGTTTGTTTAGGAACCACAAGTACACCTACACCTACAAAGACTGGTATAGTAATTGTAAATATATATATATATATATATATATATATATATATATATATATATATATATATATATATATATATATACACATATAATAAGAAACAAAATCTGAATTTATATTTATTGCTTTATTAATGTTGTCAATCAGAAATATCCATGCATATACATAAAACATCTAAATCCAACACTTTTGTTGTTACTGTAGGTAGTTCCCCTTCCAATGCCAGTACATCATGTATATAAAAAATTACAATATCATATTAATGTACTATGTGTCATGTGTTTTCTATGTCTCATGTATTTCATTCTGCATGCCATGAACATGTTTTTGTTTTTGTTTTGTTCAAAAAATTACCCAATTCAACAACACTTCAACATCTATTCACAACGTCCTGGAAAAGTTGATTAATTTCCATAATTCCATTCAAAATGTTTCATAGATTATAGATTCAGGGCACACAATTTAATTGATTTCAAATATTTGTTTATTTTTTTACAAAATTTGGTCTTCCAGCTCATAAAAAAATTATTTAAAAAAATTAGATTTAAAAAAATTAGAATACTGTGGAGAAATAAGCCCAAATTTTACAGAGCAGGAATGTTTTATGACTGCGTATTTGCTTCCATTTTTTTCCACCTGTGACAATACCGTATATAACTTTTTTATATAAACTTTCCTTGTGGTCATTTGACGCCAAGTGATTCCTTACCATTTTTTTTATTCAGAATTATCCATAATGTCATCCACTGCTGAGACAATTTGTCCCACATTATTATTATTATTAGCAGCAGTAGTAGTAGTTATAGTACATTTGTATATATTAGTATATATGCTTACTTTATTCATTGTAATTCCACATGTACATCTAACAGTTTCTGTTTTATTTCGGAATGCCTAAAACATATATAACTACAGTGAAGACACCTGCTACAGACACCACACATATAATCTAGTTATAGGGTTATGGTTATAATCACACATAGCTAAATCTACAACATCTTGAGTTATTTTTATTCAGCATTAGTCCTGTACTGTATGTTTTTGACTAGTATGTTTACACATACTGTAACTTGTATAACTTTTACTGCCATTAATATAGGATTTTACTTACTATGGATGAATAAATTCACTTTTGTTTTCCTCATTACCTTAGTAAGAACATCAACTGCTGCTTTGACAACACAGACTACAAGTGTTATTCTTTCTACCACTATTGAGTATACAGGTACATTATTACAGTCCTGATTTCATGGGTTTGATATTTTATTCACACATCTTGTGTTCTTTCTAAAATGTGTAAATACCATAACAGAAATTATAGACTATTTAGCACTATAATCATAGCTATTAGTTGTAAGCTAAGTTAGAAAGTATTTATTTTAAATTAATACCAGATTTCAAAACATGGTAGTCTCCATCTTCTTAATAATTCATCTGTTTCAGTTATGAATTTCACAGTGTCTACACAATGTCAGGTGCGTCACAATTCACACATGTGCAGAGATAATTGTGACAATAGACAATCCTTACACAATGACTAATATCATTAATGATCAGACATTTTAAGAAAATCTTAACAAAATTAGAGAGATTTTTAACTGACTTCTTGTTGTAGGTCAGTTTCACTGTGAAATGTGGAGTGACTCTCCTTTACCAGATTCTGAATATCACTGATACACCACTCTCACAAGAGGTGGGTAAAGCACAATCTGAAAGAAAATGATCTTTGAAGTGTCATGCTTGTGTTCACAGGATAGATGTGCATTTACATTCTTTATCTTCCCTTCTGTTTACTGATCAGTTTGTGAGCCACATATTTGATGTGATGTTCAACAACACAGAGAATCTGCAGTATACTAATAATTCAGGTGCACTCATAACCTATGGAAACACAGTACTGAAAGTCACAGTTAAACTGGTATCTGCACTGGTGAAGACAACAGAAACCAACTACTCCATGTACATGCCTCTCAATGGCTTAGGTAAATATATATTAAACAATGTGACTTAGCATGCCAGATACTATTTGGTTCTCTGGGGTTGTTGTTGACTGATTGCAGTTCTAGAGTTGTTTTTATATTGTGTCAATGATGGCCCAAACTGAAGCCATTTCTAGTTATCTAAATCGCAAACAACACAGAAACATCCTGTATACTGAAAACACATTTACTTTTTCAACCATTATGCAAGAACAAATGCACAGTCTTGCATCAGTAGGCAACTATACCCAGGACGAGATTACTGACAACATAAGCTTCCTTTGTAAGTTAACTTAAGACCTTCAACATACCTAAACCAAGCATTAAATATACTTATATATTTATATAAGAGAAATCCATCCCAAAACCAAACTGAAATTTACTTAAGAAGCCGTATCAAAACAGAAGAAACAATATTTTTAGGTATTGTTTCACCAGATACACATGGTAAAGGTTAACCCCTCCTACTTACTGTAATATGTAAAAATACATCTAATATCTACAGCTCTGATGGAACATGGCGCTAGATCACACTTATTGTTTAGGAATTTTTTAACAATTCTTGTCAGATATTCAAGTTTTTGCAGTTGGACCAAACACCTCCATAAATGAAGTCATTAATCTTCATGAAAATAACAACGCTGGGATGGAAATCGACCTTATCAAGATTTCACAAAAAAACAATGGTACCATTATAATCCTTTCATCTTTACACCAGAGTTTAGAGGCTTCCATCCTCCAGGGTTGAGTCAGTATCAGAATGGACAGGAGTAGCAGTTGATCCACTCTGAAAATTTAAAAAAATAGTTATAGTTGCTAACATTGCTAACTTCATTATTCGGTTACCCTTCAGGGCTTCCGTTCCATTCCTATCTTCATTAGATTATTTTTTACAATCAAAATATATGGGCTTAGACAGGCATCTTTTATATATATATATATATATATATATATATATATATATATATATATATATATATATATATATATATATATATATATTTTTTTTTTTTTTTTAAGTGCATTTAAGTGCCAGTTTGGATGAGGCATTTCTGGTCCTAGTCAATAATTATTTTGATGTGCTGATGTCTCATATTTCAGGATCAGTTGCTGTGGCTTTCATGATCTACACCAACATGTCAAGCATGCTGAATCCCAGCTTTTTCAAGACAACTAACAACACAGTGAAGACCATGATGTCAACAGTGGTGTCAGCTATTCTCCCCAAAACCAACATCACTCAATTCACCGAACCAGTGAACATCACCCTGAGTCACAATCGAGTGAGTTTTATGTGATTAAATTCATGCCTCATTTTTTCATTCCTATGGATTTGGATTATCAAAACTTGAAACACCATTATAGACACCAGTTTTGTATAAAGACCACTTTCTGTTATTGTAACATTGCTGAGGTGAGAGCAACATGCAGAAATAGTTATTATTATTAGCAATAATAGCATTAGTGGGCAGCATGGTGGTGGTTAGTGTTGTTGTCTCACAGCAAGGTGGTCTGCTCTGTGTGGAGCTTGCATGTTCTCCCTGTGCCTGTGTGGCTTTTCTCTGGATACTACGGTTTACTCCCACAGTCCAAAGACATGCGTGTTAGGTTGATTGGTCACTCTAAATTGCACGTGTGGTGGACTGCCGACATGACCATGGTGTACCCTGCCTTTGGACGAGACACGCTTAAATACATAGAAGGTAACACGTAACAGGTGCAACGAGACAAGGAACAGGTGAGAAGACAAATGCCTAAATGCACATTGGGCGTACATAGAAACACAGACAGCACACGCAGACAGATGCAAACACACACAGCCCTTTGTGCATTTAGGGAGGAGTTGAGGGCTGTACCATGACAGATACTATTCACCACTTTTTGTTTATTAAATTCAGGTTTCTACATATTTTTAATTTAAGGTAATTTATATATCAGTTTATTTATTTAAAATGCCTTGTTGCAACTTTGTTTCTCATGCTATGCATAGATGCAAAGTCTTTTGGATCATGATTTTAGAAATTGCAGTCTAGGTTTTTCGTTTCCAGTTGCCTCCTGTGCAGGGGTGTAACGGATCACAAATTTCATGGATCAGGTCATTTCATGTTTTTTGAGTCACAGATCGGATCGTTTTTCGGTTCAACATGAACAAGACAAATGTAACTTGGTTTTTCATTTATTAATTAAATTAGAAAACTAAAAGACTGGAACTGTTGCCAATGGTCTTAAACTACATGACAATGGATCACTGTCCACTGAAATGCAACATGTTGCATTGTAGGATGCCAACTCATCTCTGATAGTGTCAGTGAATGTCTTGTCTCTGTCCACACTCACAAAAATCTCCCCTAAAAATCTCCTCCATGACTGTCTTCTTTAGTGGAGGAGATGACACAGAGTTTGCTCCTGATAGTGTTATTTATTTTCAAATTTTACAGAGCTATAATTGCTCCAATAACAATAATATTAAATCATTAAAAATCAATCAAAATCAAGAATGGATGATTCTAATAGCAGCATCATAGATTAAGATTAGAATGGAGTATATGTAGTATTTAAGTAATTCACTCAGATTACTATTTTTACCTCTTCAGTGGCCACAGTCTCAGTGGTGAGATCCCAGTATGTCCTGTGGTGTAGGGCAGGCTCTAGGTGAGACAGGGACATGCAGTAGCTCTATAAAGAAAGTCCTGTAAATACAGGTCCTTTTTAATGGCAGCTGTGACATATCTGGTGATGGTGCAGTCTTCCTCACTTGGGGCTATGGATTACATAATTCTTGGTTTCAGAGGTAGGATTATGGACACAGATGGCGTGGTTTCAGTGCACAGCAAGGTTGTAGCTGTTTTAAGGGCTTTGAGTACCTGAAGGAGTTCTCATTTAGAATGTGTCTGATTAATGCGCGCTCTGTGGAAAATAAGGCACATGTTTTAAATGACTTGTTTTTAGGTAACAGTTTGAGTTTTTTGTTTTTAACTGAAACATGGCAACGGGATATGGACTACACTCATCTAAATGAACTCTGCCCTCCGGACTGCTTTGTTATTGGGACTCCTCGTTCATCTGGTCATGGTGGAGGCCTTGTTTGGGATAAGCAGTATGTTTGCCAGATAGTTACCACTAATACTTATTCCACATTTGAACTACAACTCACTAAAGTTGGTAGGGCAAAGCCTTTTTATTGTGTTTTAATTTATCGACCCCCAGGTCCAGCTGTTCAGTTTTTATTTGAGTTTATGAATTTTTTGACTTCTCTTATTAAGTTGGATAGAATTGTATTGGTTGGAGATTTTAATTTGCATATTGATGATGTCATGGATCGGGTAGCCACTGAATTTCTATGCATTACTGATTCTTTTCATTTTAGGGAGTTTGTGTCGGGTCCCACTCATATAGGTGGTCATACACTGGATCTTGTGTTTTCTTTAGGATTAGACATTAATCAGATCTGCTGTGAAGATCTTCAAATCAGTGATCATAGATGTATCTTCTTTAATCTCTCTGGTAATGCAGACCCTCTCTGTCCCAAAAGAACATTCCATTCTCGCATGATAACTCAGAATTCAGTTCACCAATTCTCAGCACTTTATGATTTTAATATAGATTCTGATGATACCGAGTTTTTAATGCAGTCTTTCAATGAACATTGCACTGAAATAATGGATAAAGTGGCTCCTTTAAAAATGAGGTCTAAATCAATCCATAATATTGCCCCTTGGCTAACACAGGAGATACGTTCCTTTAGGCTGAAGTGTCGCAGAGCTGAGAGATAATGGAAAGCTACTGGGTTGGAGGTGCATCGCCTGTACCTTAAAGATCTCCGTTCTTCTTTTAGTGTTTTAGTGAAGGAAGCCAGGTCCTCTTATTTTTCTATGTTAATCTTATCGTCTAAAAGAAATCCCAAGATTCTATTTGATACCATTAACAGTATAGTTGCTCCCTCGGTCACTACTTTGCCTTGCTTTTCGGGTGAGGATTGTAACAAGTTTCTGTCCTTTTTTAATGAGAAGGTGATGAAAATTAGATCTAGTATTCAACCTGTGAACCATTTATTCAATTTTGGTCCCCGAAACGTCTCTGCAATTATGGATTAATTCGAAACCATTACTCTGGATGATTTGATGGATGTGATTAAGAAATTGAAACCTTCTATGTGCCCTTTAGATGTCATACCTTCGTCAGTATTTTTTAAAGTATTGCCGGATATAGGTCTGACGGTACTAACTCTTATAAATTCGTCATTGACGTCAGGTTGGGTTCCTTCTTATTTTAAGCACGCTTCTGTACAGCCATTACTGAAAAAACCCCACCTGGATCCAGCTGAGCTTAAAAATTACAGACCAATATCTAAACTCCCCTATATGTTAAAGATTCTAGAGAAAGTGGTGGCTAATCAACTCACTGCTTTTATGGAGAAGCATGATCTATATGACAAGTTTCAGTCTGGTTTTCGCAAGTGACATTCTACAGAGACAGCCCTACTGAGGGTTTCGAATGATTTGTTGATGTCCTCTGATGTAGGTGATTGTTGAGTACTGGTACTGCTTGACCTTAGCTCGGCATTTGATACTGTTGATCATCACATTTTAATTAACAGACTACGTGATTGGGTGGGGTTATCTGGTACCTTTTTTTAAATGGTTTACATCTTATTTAACTGAGAGAAGTTTTGCGGTTTCAATGGGAAACTATGTCTCTGACTCTGCTCCACTGTCATGTGGTGTTCCACAGTGTTCCGTTTTTGGGCCTCTGTTGTTTTCTCTTTATATGTTACCTCTGGGTCGGATTATTGATAGTTTTAATATTCCATATCATTTATTTGCAGATGACATTCAGCTCCAGTTCTTTTTTAAACCTAGTGAAACTCAGACTCTTCAGAGGTTGTTAGATTGTTTGGAAGCTATAAGGCGCTGGACGGCTGACAATTTCTTGCAGTTAAATGCAGATAAGACAGAGGTTCTGATTTTTGCTCATGAGAAGGTGAACCCTCTTATCAAACTTGTTCTTGGATCTTTTTCTTCAGCCATCCACTCGAGTTTGCGTAATTTGGGACTTGTATTTGACCAGTCTATGTTGTTTGACACCCATGTTAAACAGCTGACAAGTTCATGCTTCTTTCACCTAAGAAATATTAGCAAATTGAGATCTATAGTTTCAAATGCAGAACTAGAGATGCTTATTCATTCTTTTATCTCATCTCGCATTGATTACTGTAATGCTCTTTTTACATCTCTTAGTGTGTCTGCTCGAAATCGCCTTCAGACAATACAAAACGCTGCAGCTAGACTGCTTACTAGATCGAATAAACGTTCCCACATTACTCTTCTTCATCAACATGTATCATCACGTTCTCTAAGATCCAATAACCTATACTTGTTATCTGTTCCACGGTCTCGGTTAAAGACACGAGGGGATCGAGTGTTTGAGGTTGTTGCTCCCAAATTATGGAATACTCTACCTTATTTTTTGAGAGTTGTTGAGTCAGTGGAGTCTTTTAAAAAGCAATTGAAGACTTATCTGTTTAAGCAGATTTGGTTAAGCGTTTGGTTAACATTTTAGGTGTATTGTGTGGGGGTTTATTATGTGTTATATGCTTAATGTTTTTTTTTGTTGTTGTTTTGGACCATTTGTAAAGCACTTTGTGACAGCTGTCTGAGAAAAGTGCTATATAAATAAATTTTACTTATTTACTCACTTACTGAAGGACCTCCTCTACCACATTCATGAAGGACCTCCTCTATCACCTTCATGTCATCATCAGATGGTGTGACTGTCTTTGATGTTTCTTTTCAAGGTCTTGTCTGTTAGTGCAGAATATGCAGCTGCCTGCTGCTCAATATGGCGCTAGTGGTTTCATTACTGACGCACCTGGGTGATGCCGCTTTAAATGTGTGGCCATGCTCGGCTTAATTTATTTATTTATATTCCCTCTACGTTAATATCTTTGAACTGTATATATTCCATCTATCGAGACTTGTAAGATTATCACTTTAACTATGTAATAATTATTAAAACTGCATTACACACTGTAATGGTTAAACTGCAACTGATCCATGGTTCACACATGTACCGACCCGTGGGGTGTGAACTGCACAGATCACGAATTATCCGAGGCCAGTTACACCACTACTCCTATGTGGGATATAACAAAACACTGCAACTGGTCGAGGATATGGAGCCGTATACTGGAGGAATGTTATGTGGCACACGCTGGTGACAGTTGTGATGCGTTAACACGAGTCTGATGTTTGACAGAGAGAAACACATGAAAATACGCAGTTCATGATGAGCTCCAGAAGTATTTGGATATCCAGACTCTTTGGATATCCAGGCAGATGTCGCAACAAACAGACCTACTGCCTTTTAACAGTGCGTGCTATGAACCCCGACATTCTCAAGAAACAAAAACACCACCCTTCTTATGTCCTTAGGACCTCGACCCTAATGGCGCTCTCGTCTGTGTGGAATGGCAAGAAACTGAATGGGTGGTAGATGGTTGTACAATTATTGAGTCCCACACCAGATACAGTGTGTGCTCCTGTGTTCACCCGTCAACCTTCGCTCTCATAATGCTAACCAACCCTTCAACAGGAGACAATGTAAGATCAATTAAAGATGAACTACATATATATACATAACATTATAAACTTTACCCAAGTATAACTTTTAACTTCAACACTTAAATGTTCCTAATAAACTGGTCCCAGCATACACTTAAACCTACTATTCCTCCCATCAACACTTGAACCCACTATTCCTCCCCTTAAACCCATCTTACATTTAGAGTAAATCAGTCCAAGTGTTTAGGTATGAATCTAATTAATTAATGTATCTAATTGTCAAAGATGTAAAATGTTCTGTTGCTTTGCAGAGTAGCCCTCTGTTGGAGCTATTAAACACAGTGGCTATGACAGTGGGACTGGTGTTCCTGAGTTTGAATCTACTAACCTTTGCCCTTTGCCTGCGAAACATGAAAGTGACAAATGTAGCTCTGATCAACTTGAGTATAAGCCTGCTGCTAGCACATCTCCTCTTCCTGCTGACACAACATTTCCTGAAGTACATCCAACCTATCCAGGTCAGTTTATAGAGCTTTATTTATAGAACATTTCTAACTTTTTTCTCTATTTGGTCCCAACAGGAGATGATTACCAGATATCTAACTAGTAAAATAATGAGTATTATTTAGATTAAAGAATAAAACAATTAAACAATGGTATGTGTCATGTTAGAATACATGATGATGATTTGCCCTTATTCTTCCCTTTCTATATTTCTCACCAGTCCGTTTGTGCAGTAATAGCAGGCATCCTACACTTCCTCTTTCTCTCCTCTTTTGTGTGGATGTTCATTGACGCTGGTCTGATTTTCATCGTTGTGAAGAACCTAACGAAGATCAGATCAAAGCATGTAGAGGTGCTAAACTGGAAATGTCTGAGTATGATTGGATACCTTATTCCCATGATTGTGGTGAGCGTGTCTGCTGGATTTGTCCCTGGAGGATATGGCAGTGAACAGTGAGTGTAGAGCAGACATGTGTGCAGTATGTATGTGAATGTACTGGAGTAAATGGCAAGTCTAGTTTCTTCATTCATGTTTCTCTGTAGATGCTGGCTTAAGATGGACAAAGATTTTATATGGAGCTTCCTGGGTCCTGTTTGTTTCATTCTTGCAGTAAGTAACACTTAAAATACTCTTAGATTTGTCTCGCAGAACGGTACTGTTAACATGCTTCCCAGAGTACTCAAAAGTACATCAGGCTGTGGACACAGCTAAACAGTCCTTAACCTGAAAACTTATCCAGGTTTTAGAAAACAGTCCCAGAGTCAAGGTTCCTGAAGACAGATGCTCCAAAGAAAATCCTGTTTCTCCACTGAATATAGATAAATGTTTCACATGTGGATCAAGATTAGGCCCTCTGCATTTTCACAGCAACAGCTGCAACATCAGATTAACTGACCTATATCAGTTTTCTGTTTTCATTTAAAGTAAAATGCGCTCTATAGGGAAGTAATATTATTGCTTTGTCATTAAGTGTAGTTAATCACAATTATTGCAATTTCCTTTTATCTGCAGTCAAACCTGATCCTGTTCTTCATCATTCTACTCATCTTAATATCAACTCTGAGTCGAATAAAAAGTGACTTCTTGAAAGTCAAAGAGCCTATGAGTAATCAACATTATTTAAGAAATGTCATCCTTAAAACTTTGGCTCAGTTTTATATTATTGGATGCTCCTGGATCTTGGGTTTCTTCGCAGACAGCAGTAAAGTGGTGGAGATCCTCTTCTTGATCTTCAACTCCCAGCAGGGCACCTTCATCTTCCTTGTGCACTGTGTCTTCAACCAAGAGGTTAGCAAACACCTGGCCAAAAGAATCAAACACTTACCTGAGGCAACCTTTCATAAAAGTCATCTCATAGCTAATCACTTCAGTGAACTAAGGCATTTACCACATGGTTTATTTATTCAGCAATGGAATAATCTTCACATTTAGGCAATTAGGTCAGATGCCATTGTATCAGTATTCTTAAAGACTATTCCAAGATCTAAAATAGAGTGCTAACAAGCAGAAACAAATTCAACGAACATGAACCTTATCCTCCCAATCTCATCCTCCCAATGCAGACCTGGGTAGCATTTCAGGGAGGCACAGAAAGAATATTCAAGGAAAGTGTAGGTCAAACAAACATACTAGCAGTATGCTACTCCAAAAGCCATGAAGCAAAAACAACAGTCAGCCAGATCACACTGGAACTGGGGCAGGCAGGTCAAACACAGTCCAGCTTCAATAGTGGTAAACAAGTACAGGAAAGAGTAGGCCAAAGACCAGATCCAGTCCAGAGTTCAAAGAAGGGAGACAAAACAGGAATAAGTTACCCAGGATATCTTGGCATAAACACAGTAACTTCACACTGAAGATGTTGAAAATGTGAGTTTTACAGAGTCCCTTCGGCATAGATAGATGTGGTGCAGACACAAATGCTGAGAAGAGTATGATTTATTTATGCACGAGGGCATACCATGAGAGCAGTCTAACAAAGAAACAAAACCAACACGTAGAGACGTAGAGATTAGATGACAATCACAAAATACAACACAGAATAAATGTTATCACAATGAAGAAACCAAATAACAAGAACAGGGTTGTCAAAACCAACACACTACAAAAACACAAGTCAGTTCACAACAATCATAAACACGCATTTCCACAGAAAATATCTAGCAACACGAACAAGCAAACAAAGGGTATATATACACAATTAAGCAAGCTACACATGAAACCAATAACAAGGGGCTGGGTTACAAAACACAAGGAGGGACTATGACTGACAGAACCACATGGCTACATAAACAAAACATACATGATTGACAGGTGGGGGTGGGGAAAACATGACACCGGGTAAATAGATGTGTGTGGTAGCAGGGCATGGCCGGTGGTTAGTACACCTGTAAGGCAGTTGGGGTCTTCTCATCTGTGAGAGCACGGGTGCTCTATGATGTATACCCACAAAATAGGGCTTAAGGGCGAGAATCCAAACTTGGTCTACTGTTTGTCAGTCGCTGTCACTTGTTTACCTTTTGTAAATATATGCCTCATTATGAAAATGATATTAAATTATGCCTTTATCTTAATTTACTGTATTCTAACATTTTAAATCATTTTAATTTATAAATATTTCATAAAATATTGTAGAATCCATATTTGAAAGTTTACTGTGGAAATACATTATCGTCCATAATTTTTACATTTACATTTTGGACATTTGGCAGACGATTTTATCCAGAGTCTGCTCGTCCCAGTTTTTGATAGAGAGAGGTGATACCAGTTAAACGCCTGGGACAGTGAGTTAGAAAGAGGTGAACGTATTCACTGAGCTCAGCAAGATTTATTGTGGGCAAATCGATAATCAGAGTCCTTTAAACAGTCCTTGGTCATAACAGGCAGGCAAGCAGACATGGAATAGTTATTAACACGAAGAGAAATGCTTAATCAAACAGAACGAACACCAGGCAGACTAAATTAAATAACTTACGCATACACCAGGGAAATTCAGGCAGGTAGAAGTAAACCATGGTTACTTGCAATGACCAGCAATCGTGATGACAAAACACAGGGTTTAAATACCTAACAAAATGAGAAACTAAACTAGACACAGCTGAACACAATGACAAAGGGCAGCGATTCAAACGACAAGGGTATGACATCGAATGAAATGAAAACAAAAGCACAAAGAACACCAAAACAAGGAAATGAGACACAGACAGGAGGAGCCAAACTTAAAAATCAAGACAAGATTGACAGGTGGGGCGGACCCCAGTGTGACAACAGGTCTATAGTCGAAGCTGTGAAGTGTTGCCTTATTCAAGAGTGGTACCATCCTGGCTATCTTGAACACAGTAGGTACTGAAACTAAGGAGTTGCTGATGATTGCCCAAATAAAGGCAAGGAGATCTCTTGAAATTTTCTGGAACACAGTGGATGGAATTGGATCCAGCGGCCATGTAGTAGGATTTCTGGATTTTAGCAGTTGATCTTGTTTGAGGAGAGAGGGGAGAAACAAGCCAGGGAGTTGGGTTAGAAATATTGGTAGGAAGAGTGGGAACAGTGGAAAAGGACTGATGGACTGCTGCAGTCAAGGTGACAAAATCCTCAGAAGTAAGAGAGGATGGAGGTGCAGGGGGAGGGTTAAGGAGAGAAGAAAAAATACTAAACAGCTTGTGTGGATGTGGATGACTAATTATTCTCTATAGTAGGCTGACTTTGCCAATGTTACATCTAATGAGAACTTTGAAAGGAGATACCAATATGAGCTGAGGTGTCCAGGGAGAGAGAAGAAAAACAGAAAAACCATGAAGAAAAAAGACCCCAGAAAAATGCCACCATTGTTTGTTTACATTTGACAGTTCTCTCCGTTTTCCCGCTCGCAATAAGCAGATGTTGAGATATGTAACGAGAAAAGGACCTGAAACAAAAATAAGGAATAATAGAAACAAACACACAAAGAGCGCATTTTTTATATAACTTTTGCACAGTGCCTTGAAAACAGACTGACTCATTGTTCACAAATTATTTTGGATGAGTCGAGTTGAGAGTCATTAGGGATGAATTTCAAGTTCAAGAAAGAACACAGCTGCTAATTTAAACTTTGCTCGAGAGCAATCAGACAATAAATCATGGATGTAAAGAGAAGAACCTCTCAACAGTGAAGCATGATAGTGGAAATGTGACATGGGCCTACTCTTCTGCCTCTGGACCTAGACGACTCCATATTGTCCAGGGAACCATCAATTCCCAGGCCTATGAACAAAGTATTGACTATAATCTCATGTCATCAGTCAGGTAGTTGAAGCTAGGATGGAAATGGATTAAGCAACAAGACAATGACCCACAGCATTCCAGCAAAACTATCAAATAATGACTTAACAGAAAGTTGATTTGGACTCTGGATTGGTCCAGTCAAAGTTCAGACCTCAATCCCATAGAAATGCTGTGGCAAGATTTGAAGTGGGCGGTACATTTACATTTAGGGCATTGCCAGATGTCTCTCTAACTTCTCTCAGCTGACGGAGATCTGCAAACAGCAGATCCCAAAAAGCAGGTCCATGGTTACAGAAAAGCTCGTCCATGGTTACAGAAGACATTTGGTTGAATTATGGCTGCAAAAGGAGTTGCCACAAGCTGCAAACTGAAAGAGCTCACATACATTTGTACTTTGGCAGATTTTCAGATTTGAGAAATTACTTTTGCTGAAAAAATAATGAAAATATATTTTTTCTGTACATCCAACATTTGGAATTAATCTTTCATTGCTTTATATTGTCCATCACTGTTCTCAGTCTCTTTTTAACCTTTAACCTTTTTGATTTCCAGGTGAGACAAGAGTACAAGAGGATATGGCATATGTTGAACAAGAAGAAAGTTGATAGTATGTTGACGTCACAGGGTTCATTGTCAGGGGGTTCGTTTTGAATAGTTTTTAGAGGGATCAATTTGTTTTCCACAGGCTTTGCTTTGTATTGTTTTGTCATTTTCATTAAATTTTTTTTGTTTTGGTTTGTTGTGAAGTGACTTATACTATGTCACCTTTGTCAGCTCTTGTACATCCACTCATGTATATCCACTCAATATAAATAATCAACCCAGATTTCAGTCTGAACACGTTTTCATTTTCTTCAAGTGTATGTACGATGCTGTGCCTATATTACATCAACAATTATTAAAAATTTAATTAATTACATAAACATAATAATTACATAATTACATAAATAAACCCCAATGGAATTTAAAAACAGGACCCAGATACCCTCGCCCGGATCAGGGTTACCGGGCCTCACCCTGGAGCCAGGCCTGGGGGAGGGGCTCCTCGGCGAGCACCTGGTGGCCGGGTCTCTACCCATGGGGCCCGGCCGGGCACAGCCCGAAGGAATTACATGGGTTCACTCTCCCATGGGCCCACCACCTGTGGGAGAGGTAGTACTAGGGGTTCGGTGCATTGTGGTTTGGGCGGTGGCCGAAGGCGGGGGGGCCTTGGCGTACCAACCCTCGGTTACTGAAGCTGGCTCTTGGGACATGGAACGTAACCTCTCTGGGTGGGAAGGAGCCTGAGCTGGTGTGTGAGGCTGAGAGATACCAACTAGATATAGTTGGGCTCACCTCCACACACAGTTTGGGTTCTGGAACCAATCCTCGAGAGAGAGGCTGGACTTTATTCTTTTCTGGAGTTGCCCAGGGTGAAAGGCGGAGGGCTGGAGTGGGCTTACTCATAGCTCCCCGGCTCGCTGCCTGTGTGTTGGGGATTTCCCCAGTAGATAAGAGGGTTGCTTCCCTGCGCCTTAGGGTTGGGGGAACGGGCTCTGACTGGTGTTTGTGCTTATGCACCGAATGGCAGTACCCGGCCTTCCTGGAGTCTTGGAGGGGGTACTGGAAGGTGCCCCTTCTGGGGATTCCATTGTTCTGCTGGGGGACTTCAATGCTCACATGGGCAATGACAGTAGGACCTGGAAGGGCGTGATTGGGAGGAACGGCCTCTCCGATCTGAACCCGAGTGGTGTTCTGTTATTGGACTTCTGTGCTCGTCACAGCTTGTCCATAACGAACACCATGTTTGAGCACAGAGGTGTCCATAAGTGCACATGGCACCAGGACACCTTAGGTCGCAGTTCGATGATCGATTTTGTAATCGTATCATCGAACTTGCGACCGTGTGTCTTGGACACTCGGGTAAAGAGAGGAGCTGCGCTGTCAACCGATCACCACCTAGTGGTGAGTTGGATCAGATGGCGGGCGAGGATGCCGGACAGACCCAAACGTACTGTGAGGGTTTGCTGGGAACGTCTGGCAGAGGAACCTGTCAGAAAGGTCTTTAACTCCCACATCCGACAAAGCTTTGACCGCATCCCGAGGGAGGCCGGAAACATTGAGTCTGAGTGGGCTTGGTTCCGTGCCTCTATTGTCAATGCAGCAGATCGGAGCTGTGGCCGCAAGGTTGTCGGTGCCTGTCGTGGCGGCAATCCCCGAACCCGGTGGTGGACACCTCGGGTAAGGGAGGCCGTCATGCTGAAGAAAGAGTTCTATCGGGCCTGGTTGGCCCGTGGGACTTTGGAGGCAGCAGACAGGTACAGGGGGCCAAGCGGATCGTGGCTTTGACTGTCGCAGAGGCAAAAACTCGGGTGTGGGAAGAGTTTGGTGAGACCATGGAAAGTGACTTTCGATCGGCTCCGAGGAGGTTCTGGCAAACCGTCAGGCAACTCAGGAGGGGAAAGCGGTTCCCGACCAACACTGTATACAGTGGGGCTGGGGATCTGCTGACCTCGACTGGGGATGTCATTAGGCGGTGGAAGGAATACTTCGAGGATCTTCTCAATCCCACCATCACGTCTTCCATAGAGGAAGCAGAACCAGAGGACTCGGACGGGGTTTGCCCATCACTAGGGCTGAGGTGACCAGGGTAGCCAAGGCTCCGGGGGTGGATGAGATCCGCCCTGAGTTCCTTAAGGCTCTGGATGTTGTGGGACTGTCTTGGTTGACACGTCTTTGCAACATCGCGTGTACATCGGGGGCAGTGCCTCTGGATTGGCAAACCGGGGTGGTGGTTCCCCTTTTTAAGAAAGGGGACCGGAGAGTGTGCTCCAACTATCGGGGGATCACACTTCTCAGCCTCCCCGGTAAGGTTTATGCAGGGGTTCTGGAAAATAGAGTCCGTTCGATAGTCGAATCTCAGTTACAAGAGGAACAATGTGGGTTCCGTCCTGGTCGTGGAACACTGGACCAGCTTTTCACTCTTGCGAGGGTCCTAGAGGGTGCATGGGAGTTTGCTCAACCAGTCCACATGTGCTTTGTGGATTTGGAAAAGGCATTCGACCGTGTCCCTCGGGGATTCCTCTGGGGGTGCTCCGGGAGTATAGGGTACGGGGCCCGTTGCTACGGGCTATGCAGTCCCTGTACAAACGGAGCAGGAGTTTGGTTCGCATGGCCGGCAGTAAGTCAGACTAGTTTCCGGTGGGAGTTGGACTCCGCCAAGGCTGCCCTTTGTCACCGATTCTGTTCATAACTTTTATGGACAGAATTTCTCTGCGTAGCCAAGTGGCAGAGGGGGTTCGGTTTGGTGGCCTCAGGATTCCACGCCTTCTCTTTGCAGATGATGTGGTCCTGTTGGCATCATCAGGCCGAGACCTCCAGCTCTCGCTGGATCAGTTTGCAGCCGAGTGCGAGACGGCCGGGATGAGAATCAGCACCTCTAAAACTGAGACCATGGTTCTCAGTCGGACAAGGGTGGAGTGCCCTCTCTGGGTCGGGAGTGAGTCCTTGCCTCAAGTGGAGGAGTTTAAGTATCTCGGGTTCTTGTTCACGAGTGAGGGAAGGATGGAAAGAGAGATTGACAGGCGGATCGGTGCTGCGGCTGCAGTATTGCGGTCGCTGTACCGGACCGTTGTGGTGAAGAGAGAGCTGAGCCAAAAGGCAAAGCTCTCAATTTACTGGTCAATCAACGTTCCGACTCTTACCTATGGTCACGAGCTTTGGGTAGTGACCGAAAGAATGAGATCGCGAATACAAGCGGCCGAAATGAGTTTTCTTCGCAGGGTGTCTGGGCTCTCCCTTAGAGATAAGGTATGGAGCACAGTCATCCGGGAGGGGCCCGGGAGTAGAGTCGCTGCTCCTCCACGTAGAGAGGAGCCAGTTGAGGTGGTTCGGGCATCTGGTTCGGATGCCACCTGGGTGCCTGCCTAGGGAGGCGCTCTGGGCATGTCCAACTGGGAGGAGGCCCGGGGAAGACCCAGGACACGCTGGAGAGATTATATCTCTCGGCTGTCCTGGGAACGCCTTGGTATCCCCCCAGAATAGCTGGAAGAGGTGGCTGGGGAGAGGGAAACCTGGGCCTATTTGCTTAGGCTACTGCCCCCGCGACCCGGACCCGGATAAGCGGAAGAAAATGGATGGATGGATGGATGGATAATTAATTACATAAAACAGAACGTAATTAATTACACAAAACAGAAGAAGCCATTGTCATGATGCAAACCAAATGTATGCAATGACATTATTTGATTAGAATGTTGCACAAGTATGGAAGACACACAAAACTTTATTAACATTTTACTATCATTTTACTCTCTTTTTCAACAGAATATGTGTTAAATAGTATTACCAAACAAATAAACAAAGTGTGAAGATACCAGGTCAGTTTTTTGTGTGCTCAAACACTGTGTTCAGGTGGAATTATAAATAATTAAAAGTAATCACAAATTTATGAATTTATGAACTTTATGAATTTAAGTTTATGAACATTTTGTTCTGGAGCTCGTTAAATAATATACAAATAAACCCAAGTAAACGTAGCAATACTCCATTTAACTGATTTTATTGTATTTATTGTCTTTGCACCGACATCAGTTTAAACCAACAGTATAAATATATTTTTCAGACTGATACCATTAATGTTGAACCCAGTAACTCACCTGACAAGCAAAGTGGCTTCCAGAAGCTTCAAGAAACTACACCAAACTGTGAGGTCACCCTGATAAAACAAGATTAATTTTGCAAAACAAAATTAATCAACATTAATGATTGTTTTATTAACATATCAGACATTTCCTTCCCACATTAGTAAATTTACTAAAAGCCCAGTTATTAGATGATTAAGTAGCTAGCATACCTAGCAATTAGCAAACCGGAATTTGTGTGTGGAATCAGGTATTTGTGTTGGGTATCATTGTGTTAGGTTAACTAATGTAGCCTAATGATACCCATCTCAACCAAATAAAACTAGCTAGTTAGCTACCTGAATAAAGCAAGTCTCGAAATAATACACAAAGTTGTCCAGTTAGCTAGGCGTTTTTGCCACATACACATTAGCTTAGATACCGTTAGTTAGCTAAGTAGACAATATGCCAGAATTATACAATCATATGTCCAAATTATAATGACCAATATCTGATGAGTTAAAACTATATTCCGTAACAGCTACCAACCAACTTACAATATTTGCTATTTGTGCTAAATAGGCGTTTGGTGCCTGTTTAAACATACAGCTGGCTAGCTAATGTAGTGAAGTTAGTTATCTAACTAGCTTATCTACCTCCCGTGAGGATAATTAGCTAGCCAAGTTATTTAACAAAATTGTACTTTGTAAAGGGAGTAGACAAAGCATTTTGCAATTTATATCTAAAATAATTTTTTTTTAATCTAAATGTTTCTCCTTTAACCAAATTGTCAAATTGTTTTTAGTTTAGGAACGATGAATAATAATGACTGGCCATTTCACCATAAGTCGATCAAAATTTGTTGAGCTTTCTTGGGCTAGTTTGAAAACAGGTGGCTGCCATCTTTTCACTTTTCTTCTCTGGAGAATAGGTACAGAATTTTTTTCTTCCACATTTGATGTTTTCACGTGGTTTCAAAGATCATACACAAATTTGAATATAGGTCCTGAACCATATTTTAATTTTTGAGTATACCCAGTGAAGAATGATTACATCATTAACAGACAGAACTCATTCTCTTCTGTAGTTCTGACAGCTGAGAAATATATGCATTACTGTCAATAAAACTCACTCATAGGATAAACTTAATTTTTCAGTGCTATAAAAGATGTTATTCAACTTCAGGGAATTCTCTATGGCTCTTTTTGAAACTGCCTACTACATGTGGTGGGGTGGCTGGAAAAAGAAAAAAAATGAGAAAGTGCACGACTACACCGCCAAGGGGGTTTCACCCCCAGGAAACTACACTGGGCAAAGAGGCCACAGCACAGAAAACAAACCAAAAAGACATTAAGGAAAGACACGCAAGTTCAACACCACTTGGACCAGAGATGTAGTTCCAATAATATTTGACAATATAAAAAAACACTAATATCCACTGACCCACAACAATTAACTAATAAAAACTCCAGAAACGAACAGGTTACCAACAGCTTACCAACAAGAGGAGAGCTAGGGCCGGTATATATGTATACACACACACTATATTGCCAAAAGTATTCACTCACCTTCTTTGACTCACATATGAGCTTAAGTGACATCCCATTCCTAATCCATAGGGTTCAATATGACGTTGGTCCACGAGATGTTGGACGAGAAGGCCTGGCTCTCAGTCTCCACTCTAATTCATCCCAAAAAGGTCAGGACTCTATGCATGCCAGTCAAGTTCATCTCCAGACTCTGCCACCCATGTCTTTATGGACCTTGCTTTGTGCACTGGTACACAGTCATGTTGGAAGAGGAAGGGGCCAGCTCCAAACTGTTCCCACAAAGGTGGGAGCATGGAATTGTCCAAAATGTCTTGGTATGCTGAAGCGTTCAGAGTTCCTTTCACTGAAATTAAGGGGCCAAGCCCAGCTCCTGAAAAACAATCCCACACCATAATCCCCGCTCCACCAAACTTTGCATTTGGCACAATGCATTCAGACAAGTACCGTTCTCCTGGCAACCGCCAAACCCAAACTTATCCATCAGATTGCCAGATGGAGAAGGGTGATTCGTCACTCCAGAGAATGCACCTCCACTGCTCAAGAGTCCAGTAGCGTTGTGCTTTACACCACTGCATCCAATGTTTTGCACTGCACTTGAAGTATGGCTTGGATGCAGCTGCTTGACCATAGAACCTATTCCATGAAGCTCTCTGCACACTGTTCTTGAGCTAATCTGTAGGCCACATGAAGTTTGGATATCTGTAGTGATTGACTCTGCAGAAAGTCATCCGCTGACCCTGTTCCGTCAGTTTACGTGGCCTATCATCCCGTGGCTGAGTTGCTGTCGTTCCCAAACACTACCATTTTCTTATAATACAGCTGACAGTTAACTGTGGAATATTTAGGAGCGAGGAATTTTCACAACTGAATTTGTTGCACAGGTGGCATCCTATCACAGTTCCATGCTGGAATTCACCGAGCTCCTGAGAGTGACCCATTCTTTCACAAATGTTTGTCTGCATGCCTAGGTGCTTAATTTTATACACCTGCGGACATGAAAGTGATTGGAACACCTGATTCTGAACATTTGGATGGGTGAGCGAATACTTTTGGCAATATAGTATATATATATATATATATATCATTGGTTAATTGGTGTATTTTTGATGTGTGCGCATGATTGGGTGTGAGCTAAGGTTGTCTCTGAGCCATCCAAATATTAACCTCTTTGTGCAGTTGTGCCCTCTAGTGGTCCCGTCGCCGTGCAAAATCAGTTTTCCGCATAAAAATAACTAATAATATTGAAAGTTCTTAAAACAGAAGCCCATCACACTAGTATAACTTACTGCATACCGATTTTCAGCCATCTACACGCAACTGTTCGCGAGAAATCCTGTTCTGAACACACCGTGTTTACACCATGTGGTTTACACGTTCAACTTGACTCGCCCTTTAAATTGTCCTTTTAAAAAGTCTACGAAGTAAGATGACCATGTTTTGTCACCTAAAATAAATTTACAATCAAGGCATGAGTATAACACTTTCAAACAGCGTATGGAATGTCGGTAAATACCTTTATTTGCTTGCTCACGACATCTTATCTTCTTCTTCTTCTTCTTCTTTCGGCAATTCCCGTTTAGGGGTCACCACAGCGGATCAAACTCCTCCATCTAGCCCTGTCCTGAGTGTCTTCCACTGACACACCCGCCACTCTCATATCCTCTACCACTGCATCCATAAACCTCCTCTTAGGTCTACCTCTCCTCCTCTTGCCAGGAAGTTCCATCCTCAAGACCCTCCTGCCAATATACGTCTCCTCTCTCCTCTGTATATGTCCAAACCATCTCAATCTCGCTTCTCTAACCTTATCTCCAAAACAAGCTACATGTGCTGATCCTCTAATAAACTCATTTCTGATCCTATCCTTCCTCGTCACTCCAAGTGAGAATCTCAACATCTTCATCTCAGACACCTCCATCTCCCTCACCTGTCTCTTTGTCAGTGCTACTGTCTCTAGTCCATACAACATAGCAGGTCTCACTACTGTCCTATAGATCTTACCTTTCATTATAGCCGACACCCTTCTATCACAGATCACCCCTGATACTTTGTGCCATCCACACCACCCTGCCTGCACTCTCTTCTTTACCTCTCTTTCACTTCCTCCATTACTCTGTACCTTCGACCCTAAGTAGGTAAATTCGTCGACCTTCACCAAATCAACTCCTTGTAACTGGACCTGTCCACCGTCTGCCCTCTCATTCACACACATGTACTCTGTTTTACTCCTGCTCACTTTCATTCCCCTGCTTTCCAAAGCATATCCGCATCATTTGATTTGGCGCAGTTTTTACACCGGATGCCCTTCCTGACGCAACCCTCCCTATTTATCCGGGCTTGGGACCGGCACTAAAATACACTGATGTGTGCACTCTAGTGGCTAGGTTCTCACGACATCTTATACAAACGCATAATCCTTTCCTTTGCTGAGAACAACAAAAAATTCTCGACCTGTCAGTGACATCAGATCATCGTTTTAAGAAGTCTGCTGTCCAATTGCAAAGCTACATCTATTTACTTTTGAATTGCGTAGTTTTTATTGGTCTGGAGGGTGGTGCTGGTTTTGAATGACAGCCTTTCACACCTCTGCCTGGCGAGGTGTAAAGGGGGAAGGGAAAGGGGGGGCTATCAAGTAACTGCAGAAGCGACAAGCTGACGCCTTTGAAGTGATTGATAGCTATTCTAGCCAACAGCTCATTCGAAGCTGAAAAGATTAACACCTCACTTGCCGTGATTCATGAGTGCTTGTCTTTGGGAATTTCATGCGCAACACATCAAGACATTTCGGTAGTAAACATGCTGACCTAAGCTAAGCTAAGCTAAACTAAGATAATCTCCAGAGCACACGTGATTGACTCTGTTTGGCGAAACTGAAGCAGTCGTACATTATTCTGTTAGTGAATAAATTGATTGCATATACGTTTGGACATCATAGAAAAAGAAAATGTTTAGTTTAGCTGGAGTTATGCCGAGTTGTTTGAATTTCATACGCAACACATCAAGCCATTTCGGTAGTAAACATGCTGACCTAAGCTAAGCTAAACTAAGATAAACTCCAGAGCACACGCAATCGATTCTGTTTGGCGAAACTGAAGCAGTCCTAAATTATTTTGTTAGTTAATAATTTGATTGCATATACGTTTGGACAGCATAGAAAAAGAAAATGTTTAGTTTAGCTGGAGTTTGCCGAATTGTTTGGGTAGAATGCTAAACCGGAAGTTAGCTAAGAAGAGCTACGAATGACGCAGTTGCGCTTGTGAGTATGAATAAACCGTTGTGAATAAGAATGCATACTAAATATTAGAATATAAGCAGTATTAGAACATTAGAAGGATTAGAACTTTTGTTTTAGTAAAAAAAATGTTGCATGCTCTTGGTGAATAGTGGCAAACGTCTTGGATAAGGGTGTGGCACGTTTGGGTAAAGGCGTGGCACTTTGGCGAGGCCTTGGACACCTTGTGAAAAATACTGTGTAGCTCTTCAGTACTTCCATGTATATGCTCAATATTGATTATTTTGTTAGACAACACCCTGTTGAATCAGAAAAAGCAGAGCATGACCGATTTTATATCACCAGTGTACATTTACACACTTTAAATCCCCAAAATCAAAACCGTTTTTTTGACTTTTTTCTGTTTTAGAGAAGAAGAATTTTTATTTTATTAGAAGAATTTTAACTTTGCAAAACAGAAAAATACAGAAACTTTTGGCTCACAGCACCCTAGCAGTACCACTGCAGCCCACTGGGGGGCAACAGCCCACAGGCTGAAAACCACTGCTACAAACAGCACAAGTACATGTAACTGCTGAAACAGCACAGAGAATAGCACTCCAAATTTGAGAGCCTGAGGTTTTACTATTACTATTTTCCTCTCTGGATTATAGAGGTTAATATGAAGCAGCTCAGAACTGGCTGTACTCTTTGTCCAGCTTCAGTCATGGATGATCTATGTACAAGGACATGGCCAATTACAGCTACACGAATATCATCAGACATTACTGATCCATTGCTTCACCATTCAAAAGTACAAACAGAAATTGGATTGCATTCAAAGTCCAAAGGCTATGTCAGCATTGTGACTTAATGTTATATGTAATGACTTTAAAATGCTACTGAACCACTAATGTAACACAACATTTCAGTGTAAAGCATTGTTTTACATTACATCCTCCAAAGGGTGGGCGTCATTACTGCCACCCCTCAGTAAACCTGGCTCAGGATTCAATTTTTGCCTAACACAGTAATGGTTCAAGTAAGATGCTATGACCCTGCCCTTCACAGAATGGGATAATTCATCACAGACATGCAAGCATGTGCAGGAGGGAAAAACAGTAAAGGCTTTAAGACAAGGCATCAGCAATGCGTACTACAATTACATGGGACACAAAGAGAAGAGCTGTTAGCTGAGAATCCTTCAAGAGAATAAGCAAACAGATTTCACACCAATGTCATGTTTGAGAGGATGCTCATGCAAAGCATAATGCAGGAATGTAACACAGATTATACCTAAACTGGCCTGGGTATGTTCAGCACTTGCAGACAAATCCATTTGTTATGCATTTGTTCACAGAGTACATAAATCCTGGTGGCACATCTGAGATGTATTATCCATGAGATGTATTAACCCATATTCATAAATGCTGAGAGGAGCATAATCCAGACTCAGGGTCATAACAATGGTCCAGAGTCACAGGGCCAACACATTTCCAGACACGGATCCAGAATACATAATAAACAGAGAACATGAAAGCTATGAACAAGAAACTATGACAACAAACAAAACACACGAGAAAACAGGCTAAAGATGAACACAGGCTAGTACAACAAAGTACAAAGAACAGACGATGTGCTACGACCAGCTATATTAAACAACACACAAGTGAGAACAATGATACAGGGCAGCGAAGCCAAATGAGGGGGCAAGACAGAGGGAAAACCAAAACAAGGAAGCATATGGAAAAGAAAACCAGGAAGTAAACAAAGTCAAGACAGGTAACAAAGAAGACAGGTACAAGGCCAAATAGTGCCATGCATACACAAGCAGAAAGATGACAAAAAACATTGTCAATAACTTGGGACATTGACAGCAATTATTACATTCTTACTCTGATATCTCAGGCACTTACATGAGGCAGCCTTTACAACAGCCCTGCAGTGAGAAGGCCACTGGGTCACCATCGCTTGTTCTAGGAATCAGATATATTAGATCACAGCTCATTCTGCTCATGCACAGGATTATCATCATTTGTTCTAGGAATCAGACAGAGCCGGAGCGCCCTATATGCTCACTACGCACACTGCGCAGGTTCCCACAAAGAAAGGAACGCTGTCTCGTCTCCCCCTCGTGTCAAATGTATCAAAGTGAAGCTAAAGCGAAACTAAAGGTGAGAATATGTGATGTCACGTGCGCAAACACTTTTTGCTTTTTGGTTGGTAGGCATAACAGATGCTTATGCAAAAAAGGAAGGAGAACACTAGTGGAGAATCAGGTGCAACTGTCAAAAATGGTCATGGAGTACAGGTAGGAGGGCCCCTTAAACATGTGCTTAGGGCCTCAGAACAGTCTGAAACAGTTCTATAATCAGACAGATCACATCTCATTCTGCTCATATACAGGATTACCATTGTTTGTTCTAGGAATCAGATATGTCAGATCATGTCTTGTTTTCCTCATGACCATGTATCAGCCAGTTCAACATGTTCTTCAAAAATCCTGTGCAGACGTGACTGTATATGAGATTTGTCATCATATGAAACACTGAATATAGAGTTCTATTTAGTTCATTAGTAGACAAATATTACCTGCTTCCACACAAATAGGGCACATTGTGGAAAAGGATTTATTCCTAACGAGCATTTTGGAAGTGAGAACTGGCACCTGAACTGTTGTATGAGCCCATTAAAGACAACCAGAGAGACTGTGCTATGAGTGTGCCTCTGTGTGCACAAAACACAGACCTTGGACTACTGACATATTTTTGTATATACAAGATTATGAAAGTTCAAAGGATAAAATTCAACATATACCCATAACAAATCTGATATCCAAAATGAGTAATGCTTTATTTATTCAATCATGTATTTATTTTGAAAAGCAATGATTGTTACTACAGATGTTATGCAGGCTAGCCTATATCTTAGTGACTACAGACAGACAACACTAAAGCTACTAAAAATAAATTCACAAACAAGGACATGAAGGCCTACTGATGTAATGGTTGAGCAGCTGAATATCCAGAACCCTATAAATGTCTAATCAAAACGTCAGATGGAACAGAACCAGGCCGAGGAGTGTAGCACGCGTAGGCCAGGATACAGGGGCTCTGTGAAAGTGGAGTGGAACGTGTGCAGGTGAGTCAAGGCTCTCGTGTCCTCAGAGACATTGTAGAAGGAAAGAGTTCCAGCTTCCCAGTCCAGGAACACACCGATCCTGGCATAGCAGGGTGACAGCACATGGACACTCCTCTTGTTGTGCCAGGCAGTGTAACTGTCGTGGGTGCAGTACAGCTTCCATGAGTCACTGCTGTGGCCCAGCCAGCAGTCTGCCCCGCGGCCGTCCCGGACAATCTGCCTGTAAGTCACTCCGACATGAACCCCTTCTCCACTCCATCCCACTTCCCAGTAGGAGCGTTGGGAAAGTGGCTCTCGACACAGCACCTGCTCCTCGAACAGGAACCTGTCTGGGTGGTCAGGGTACTGCTGTTCCTCCTGCACCCACACCACCCACCTATCACCCTCCGACAGGCGGAGATGCTTGTGCACTGTGTTTGGATCCAGTGTGAGCTCACAGACATCTGAGAGAAAGGGTGGAGTTTATAAGATCAAGATGCACATGGTTTGGTGAGGAGGAAAAAGAGAAGCAGTTTGAAGATGTGAGCGGCAGCCTTTAATATTCAAGTTCTGCTTAAATTTCTTCATGAATAACTGTATTGAGTTTATTCTTTAAGATGCCATTATATGATCCTACAACCAAGTCTGTGCCATGTGTCTGTCTGGTTATTTAAACTCTCCTTTTCCTGGTTATCCAGCTGTGTTTGTGTAAATTACTTTAAACATTTTTGTAAGCAAGACAACTTAAGATGAGTTAAAACATTTTTAAGTAAGACAACTACTCACACTTCAGGGGGCCGGCCACCATTCTCCAAGGTCCTTGGTAGTCAAAACTGTAAGCACAGAACCCAACAAAGGTAATATCAAAATTTTTGAGTTCAATCATTGTTACATAGGAACAATAGTAGAATGTTTTTAATGTTGAGGGGGACAATAAACAGAAAACAAAATGCAAAAGGAATTCCTAAGGGGTGTGTGAGTGTGGGGGGGGGGTCCAGTTGGTATCATAGGGGATCAGAGTTGATCAATGAAAGTATATGAAATCAACAAAAAGAAAAAAGCAGCTCTGAAGACGAATCCTCATGTAACCCCAAAGGCACGGAAGGAGGAGACAGATCCATAAGCAGAAACAGACTTTAATGAGAGGGCTAGACAGGGGCAGATCAGAAAGGGTCTTAAATCCAAATAACAGTGTCAAAGGCACAATGGGGCTAGGTCAGGGGAGAGACACAACCAGAGGCAGAAAGTCAGATCCAGATAAATGTAGGGAAAACCACTCCTGTATGCTGTCACTGAGAGTACAATACTTTGCAATAAGAAGGTGACCTGCTGGGACATAAGTAGGGTTATATAATGAGAAACAGGTGTTAGATTAGTACTCTGGAGATAAGGACTTCGGGTGGCCTGATGTGGGATCGTTGGTAGACATGACACCTGTTACGTAGCGATATTCAGATGCGAATTCGCCGCTAGAGTTTTTATGATTAATGAAACCCAAACACTTAACCACAAAAAAAAGAACTAAGACCTCCACTAACAGGACTGCAGGAAAAGCACTGAACCAATAAACCATCGTGAAATGAAGGACGGGAAAATAAATGGGGAGAAAACAAAAGAACGAGGAATACTCGACACGGGGGAAAAGTAACAAATGAACTGAGGATGCCAGGGGAAGTAGCTGGCTCTCTAACCACAACAGTGAGTAACAACAATCCCTTTCCAAAATAACTAACCAAACTCTGGACAGGAAAATAACAGGAGGGGAAAACTTGAGATAGGCCAGAGCGGCGCAGGAGTGACTGCACTTGAATGACAGCGAGAGGGGAAGCGTGGTGACGAGGCACCAGACAAAGCCAAACATTGCCGACAAAAGAGGCTGACTGCATGTGCAAGGAGCGAGCGCAATAAAATAACTCAGCAGTGAGACCCTGCAGCTGTCTTCCTTAAGTAGAGAGAAAGACAGCTGCAGGTCATCACCGCTGATTGCGATTGCCATGACGAGAACTGACTCGCGAGCACCTCCTGTGGCGGCAGGTGGGATGACTTTGCAGCCAGCCCTTACAACACCTTAAATCAGAGGTGTCCCAAGTTATGACCTGGTGATCCATCACACCACAGAATTTAGTTCTAACTCTAATCTAGAACACCTTATCCATTTGATCAAGTTCTCAGGAGCATTATTAGAGCCAGGTGTGTTAGATTAGAGCCTGAGTGTAACCATCAGAGTGGGCAAAATAGACACATGTGCAGGAGTTTTAATCAGGATAATTGGGTTTTAATCAGGGTAATTAACAAAACGGTGACAGACAATAAACCAAGCGGGGAGAAACATAACACGAAACTGGGATAACCTAACGTGAAGCAGGGCTAACAAACATGACAGGGAAGGAAAGAGAACCAAGACAGGCAGAGATAACTAACACAGAACAAACCGGTAACAGGATTCACAAGCGAAAACAAAGAACATGCGAACTTACATGAAACTAACCAAGAAACATAGGATGAACTAGGATACTGGATTTGTGGGGCGAAAAGAGGGCAGGGAAAACAACAACAACAACAACATACACAAAAATCAACATGGAAATCAATTTACAATAACCGACAATGGGACCGGGGAAACACAGGGATTATAAACACAGACTAAATGAGGAATGAAACAAGACACAGCTGAACATAATAATCACTAAGGCAGGGACACAAGGTACAAGGGCGTGATAAACACAAGGGAAACCAAGGAAACTAAAAAGCCAGGCGGGACTAGGGCAGACGACACAGACAGGGGCACTGAGCGGAGCTATACGTGACATTGAGTTAAATTGTGCAGGGATTAGATCTCCAGAATTGGACTTGGGCACCCTTGTCTTAAAACATAATGGAATTACAAATGTCAAAGATTTTGTAAAAGAATGACTGAATCACAGAAACCACAGCGATTTCAGCTTTACTCACCTGAGCTTTTCAAGTTTACAATTTGGGTCATCCTGCCTAGCACTCAGCAACCGCACCCCAAACTCTCCTGGGTTATTGTAACTTAGGTCAAGCTCTGTCAGGTGTGAGGGGTTTGAGACCAGGGCATCAGCCAAAGCAGAACAGCCTTCTTCTGTGATTAAACACCCAGACAACCTGCAAAAATAAAAAAAAGCTCTGTGGGCCCTTGAAGTGTCTTATAATAACAATAATATAATATATTAGTATATTTCCTTCATAATATTTTACTAGAAGAAATAATCTTTCAGACTGCAGTAGTAGTTACCTCAATATTTCTAATTTACATTGTGGGCTCTTAAGACCATGAGAGAGCCTGTTTACTCCTGAGTCCCCAAGGTCATTGTTAGTGAGGTCCAGGTGCCGCAGATATGAGGTGGTGGAGGAGATTACAGAGGCAAGTCCCTCGCAACTTGCTTCAGTGAGATTGCACCTGTCCAGCCTGGTTAAAACATTTAAGAGTGCAGTTTTAAATTTTGGCATGCAGAAATCCAGAATCATCCAGGGAACATTTAGGGAAAAAAATATTTACCAGTTAAATGCACTTTAAGTGACTTTCAAGAGCTTATATCACTGAAAGCCAGAATGAATTAATTATTGAATAATTCATTCATTAATTAATATATTGATATACTTAAGATATTATTTTCAAACTTTCTTAGGGAGACTATATACAAAATATTTTTTCAATGAGAAAATGAATGATTTGACAGTATATTTTACTTACAAAGAGTGGTTTGAATGTCCCACAACAGGAAGTAGTCTCATCAGCCCTTCATCAGTTTGTGTGTATTTCTTCAAGTCAAACAGCTTCTGAGTATCCTCTGAAGTCATTAACAGAAAGACGAGGGCTGACCATTGCGTGGGAGACAGCACCTCAGAAGAAAAAGTCCCAAACTTCACATAGCTCTGAACTTCTTCCACAAGGGAGTTGTCTCTCAGCTCATTCAGGCAGTAAAACAGATTGATGCTTCTCTCAGGTGAGAGGTTGGACCTGATTTTCTCTTTGAGGTGATGTATGGTGTCGTTGATGTTTGTGTCACACACTCTCATTTCTGGCAGGAGCCGCTTGATTTGGTTCTCATTAGATTTGATTGACAGCCCTAACAGGAAACGAAGGAATAAGTCCAGACGCCCTGTCTTACTTTGCAGGGCCTCATTGATCACGCTCTTGTGCAGATCAAGCATTGTGTGATGGACAACCCATTTGAACTTCTCAGTAACTCTCCTCAGGACTGGATTTCTGCTGTTGTTTCTGTGCACATAAAACACATAGAGAGCAGCAAGGAACTCCTGAATGCTGAGATGCACAAAGCTAAAGCACTTCTTATCCTGCATTTCAAAGTCCAGCTTGAATATTTCTGTGCAGATGCCAGAATACACAGAGGCCTCTTGGACATCAATGCCAGACGCCTTTAAGTCCTCCTCATAAAAGATCACATTACCTTTCTGCAACTGCACAAATGCCAGTCGACCCAGTTTCAGTACTATGTTGTTGGTTTTATGGTACTTCTTCTCAGTCTGCATGTTCTGAAAGATCAAAAAGTGAGTATACATTCCAGACAATGTAGAGGGGAACTCCTGATCATCTTGTTGATTAAGCATTTTGTGAAGTACAGTTGCAAGGATCCAACAAAAGACAGGTATGTGGCACATTATGTGGAGGCTTCGAGATGTCTTCATGTGGGCAATGATTTTGTTGGCTTCATGTGGATCACTGATCCTCTTCCTAAAGTACTCCTCCTTCTGCTCATTGGAAAATCCCTGGATTTCTGTGATCTGGTTGAAACACTCAAGGGGAACCCGTGTGACTGCAGCCGGTCTAGACGTGACCCAGACCAGAGCAGCAGGAATGAGCTCTCCTGCAATTAGGTTGGTCATTAAGGCATCCAAGGACGTTTGGTGCTGAACGTCATTCACAACCTCATTCTTGGTAAAGTTCAGAGAAAAGTGGCTCTCATCAAGCCCATCAAGAATAAAAAGGACCTTACTTTCATCAAAGGGAAGTGTTTCTGTATACTTCACATCCAGAAAGAGGTGACGGAGCAGCTGCATCAGGCTGTATTTGCCACTCAGAAGGTTTAGCTTGCGGAAGGTGAGAGGGAATATGTAATCAATGTCCAGATTGGCCTTCCCCTCAGCCCAGTCTAAGACGAACTTGTTTACGGAGACGGTCTTTCCCACACCAGCAATGCCCAGAGTCAGCACCTTTCTGATATCTGTCTTGTCTTCGGGACTTGCCTTGAAAATGTCACAGTGTTTGATGGCTGTCCGTGCTGTGGCAGAGACCCTATACAATGATTGAATATGTCTCACTTCATGCTCGTTGGAGACCCCACCAGTCCCACCCTTTATGATGTAGAGATCTGTGTAAATGTCATCCAGATATAAGGAAGGGTTGTCCAATGAGGGCCCTTCATGAATCAAGCCATGTTTTATCTTAAGTGAGGATTTTAACTTCTCACGGACTCTCTTGTGATCTGCAGCTGAAATAGCAAAAAATATAATAAATATATTCATTACACATTTTGTACCTCATTATAAAAAAGGCTAAACTCATAAACGGTTTATTAATTTATTAATTTTGTATGTTAGAATTGACAAATTAGTAATTACAGACTATGACATCTTTTTGATGGCCAAGTGCTAACAACATATCAACAAATGTCAGATTAAGTTGATAGGAATAATGCTGACAAGTCATTTATGATGGAGAAGACGGAGTAAGCTAACGTTCGGGTTTCTAATCATGTGACTCCCAGTTGTTGCAAATGTGCAAGTAACAAACATTAAATTACATTGCAACTGTGAAGACTTAGACCTTTTTCCTTGGAAATGCTGGTAGTGGACTTCCCAGAACTCCTTAGTTGGTCAGCAAGCTTGTTCAGGTTCATTTTTTTCAGAGTGTGTACCGTAATTTCTAAAGCGCCTGTTTCACCGTAGCTTTCACATATGCTGTCCACAATACTTTCGGAGCTTGCGCCTTCCAGGCGAGCCTTGGGTATGGCAGGGAAGTCTGGAAGCTGAGTGTGCTGAAGATGCCACTGAAACCTCTTTAGGTCCTTATTGAGCAGATCCTCTAAAGTTCTGAGCAGGAGCTCAGGAATGGATGCCATCCTGGACAGCAGCAAACGCAGGAAGAAAATGGGAGTTATGCACAGCACAAGTTTAGTACAGTAAGAGTCCAAAAGAATGCTCACACACACCTTGCTCTAATTCACCTGTTTCGGTTCCAAAAGGATTTCCTAATCAGATGTGTTTGAATGTGTGAATAGTAAACTGTGGAATGCTGCGGGCCCCTGTGGCACCACTGCAGGTGAGCTGTTAGAGGAAGCCTTCTTCTTCTGCAATGCTGACACCCTGTTCCTGTTGATCTGCAGATTGTTTTTTAAGAGCTGAAACATGAAGGGTATGAGTGGGAGCAGTGCTTGGATGTGGGTGTGTTTTGAGAGTGAATGCGTACTATAATTTAAAAAAAGTACATGAATTTTCAGGAAATGGTCAATCAGTAAGTGATGTTATGGAAATATGCAGCCCTGTTTCTGCACCTGCTTTGATGTTTTAAAGAGTTTTGTTTTGTATCTGTCTGCAGTGTTATCAGAGGTTGTTTGTGGTGTTAGCGGAGGTTGTTTGCAGTGTTAGCGGAGGTTGTTTGCAGTGTTGCCGGAGATTGTTTGCATTGTGCACATATCAATGCTCTTTGCAAACTGCACTGTGGTTTGGACTTCCTGTGGTTCATCATTCACTTATGATATGTCTCTTTGTGTTTCTTCATGTAAAATCCTCATAGAGAGTTCAGTTTGTGAGTTGAACTCAGGGGGTCTCAAATGATTCTAAATTAAATTCTAATTGGATGTATGTCAGGTAATTATAAACTAATTTGTGACTCTTCTCTCCTACTAAATGTGCCTCTGTTGAGTTGTCTTGGAATAATGGCAATACTATACTATAGTTAAAGATGTAGAAGTAGAAAAAATGGAAGTGTAGTAAACTAGAAGGTTTTGGACAGAAGATCTGTGCAGCTTTGCTTGATGAAGCATCTCTGGCTGAAATGTCATCTTTAACAATGTTCCCAGGTGATAACACCTATTAAATACAGGGCAGTATCGCATTAAAGTCCCTTTTGAAAACTGCCATGCACAGAGTGTGTGTAAAAATTGTAAAAACAATATTTAATCATCTATTTACTTGACCACCCATACTGTTGCAGTGGATGAAAAATAATGTTATTATGGATGAAAGCATGACTTACCTGTGTCTGTTATACCCAGATCAGCAGGAACCTTTGAAACTGTCAGTATTTCTCCTGGCAAGTGTGTAGATTTGTAAGGTTGGTCATGAAAACCTGATGACACAGCCACAAAGTGATGACAGAACCTACTTTCCCTTTCGCCACAGCTAAAGGACACTGCTGCTTTCTGTTGATGTGAAGATGATGTGAAGGGGTGTCCCTGTGCCTGCCTACATGTGTTTTTCTTTAGATTTGCTGTATTTCTTATGAAGTTGATTACAGCTCACTGGTTTGTGCATGTTATAAGTGACCGCCCATGACACAAGTGAACACCAACCCAGGCATATGACTTCCTGTGACAGCTAAACCAGTTGTTTAATTAAAATCCCACAGGGAACATCATATCAAGAATTTTCTATTTTCTGTAAACCTGGAGATAATGCTTTCCCTTTACATATGAAAACAGTAGGTAAATGTACTATTGACTTACATCAAGTAAATGCTCCAGTACAGTATACAGTGTATCCATGTAGTTCAACATGGTTGCAGTATGGTGGCAGTATATACATTAATACCACCATTAGCCTGTTTCATGATGCGTTCGAATGTTTAAGAAGTTCATATTCAAAATTTCTGGCCTCCTGATAACCCACAGCTTCCTTAGAAACATGCACTGTTAGTAACTAAGAGAACTAAAAAGAATGTTAATTGCAGTTACAGTCTAATCATATTCGCTAAAGTTTGCACATCGCATGGATAGCGTGTTGACGGGTTAAGAATTCTGTGAAGAGGAATAACTGTAAGGAGCGCATTTAAGTGGTCTCTCTCTGTCATCTGGCGAATTTTCCTCACCATTCCTGAAATCTGCCTTGAGCTGCTGAGGCGTTGACACGCTGCCACACACACCAGAGAAACTCGAGTGGCGAGCAGGTAAGTGCAAGAAGCCAAAGGACGAGTAAGGAATTAGGATAAGGAATGTGACCACGTAGTGCGCGCGCTGTCACAGCAGCATGCGGGTTGGTTTAATGATACCGTCTTCACACCCTCACGAGGTTGTTTCATAAGCGGTGTAGGTTTAGGGCGTGTGCAACCAAGGCACTCCGGTTTCCATTTGCTCAGCCATTTTAGCCATGGCTGCATAGCTTGCGGTCTCGGTCTCTCTCTCTCTCTCTCACTCTCTTTCTCTCTCTCTCTCTGTCTCTCTCTCTCTCTCTTACATTATCCCACTTCTAGAATAGTGCATGTATTTCATTGACTCTTATATATACGCCACATGGTTCCATTGAAACGGGCCTAATCGAGTGGTGGAAACTTTGGAAGGAGCACATTACACTAGGTTGTGTTGTCAAGGCCCTGGTGCATCAGACTGTCCAGTGAAAACAGCCTAAAGAATAATTACAAAAGAGTGAAGGCTCTGACTTTTGAGAGTTTTGAGGGCTCTGACTTTTGAGAGTTTAATGTAACTTTCTTGAAAATCAATAAACTCAAGTGGTTATGGCTTGGGGCTAAACTGAGCCTAATCTCACTCAGGCATCAGTCAGTGTAAGACACATATACAGTGATACTGTGATGCATAAGATACACAGCTATTAGTGTACAATGAGAGATGAACCAGACGAAATCAGTGTGTCCACACTCACAATATACCCATTGCACCACTGACAACAATGCACCATTATTCTCACGCTCTGATTGGATATGAAGTGGTTGTTGTGGCAACATATCACAATCAGCTTCAGCATGTTACAGCTCTAACATGGCAAGAAAGAAAGAGAGGGGGGGGGGAGGGTGAAAGAAAACAGGATGAATGGAATGATGGAATTAACCTTTACAGCAAGACAGCAATGTTATTAATAAAATACCATATATGGACAGATACACACAAGATGGCATTGCTATTAATAAAGCATCATATATGCACAGATACACAAGGACAGAGAGACACGTGCAAGTTGTCTGTGCTTGCATACTGTTCGTTTCTAAGACAGCTGTAAGACTGTAAACTTACTGTGAGAGAAAGAACAGTCTGAGTCACACACACACACACACACACACACACAAAACAGCATTCACACACCCAGAGCATAAGGTGGTCAATGTAAATTACTGAAATTCTGAATAACCTCAAACGCTCTTGGTTCCTGGAATGCCCTAATTTCATGCTTATCAAACACAATAAACCTCTCTGATTGATTATGTTTGAGATAGAGATTGAGTCTCATGGTTCAAAGGAACATACCTGTTATTTTCCCTCTCTCCCTCTCTGCCTAGGTCTCTCAGTCTTTCAAAACCTCTCTCCAAAAGTGTACTACTCCACACTGGAATGCACATTTGTTGGCTCTATTTTTCATTCATTATTGTTAAGATGTGCATAAATTACATGCAATTTAAAAATGTTCATTCAAGCAAAATCTACATTTAAGATCCAAAATTCAGATTCCTGCACTCAACATGCTGTCCATATTGCATACTGCAGACACTCATGCACTGTGGTTATGGCCAGAGGTTTTAAAGCCCATTGGGTTATGGCAAGTGTTCTGGATTAAGTCCACCATTAGACAAAAATAACTACTAGTGTCCTGCAAAGATCCCCTCCCCCCATCTCTCCAATGAGGGATCTGTATCTGTAGAAAGCCAAGAGACAAGCTTCCATTCTCACCTCTACAATCAAACACGTCCTCAGGATAGAACCAAAGACACCCCCTCAAGACAGAGCCAAAACAATGCTCTATTAACATGTAACAACATTTATACTATAAGCATCAATAAACCTAATGATAAAAATCATTAGTAACACATACATAATATGAATAACACTTTAGAAACACACACAATTTTCATCAGGTAAGCAGTTAATGTAAATTACTAAATCTAAATAAGTAAATGTAAATAAACTAAATGCAAATAACTAAAGTGTGGTACGATTTAAGGACATCATTTTCTTACATTGGATTCTTAATGGATTGTTTTGGTAATACTCAAAAACAAATACTTTATTACAAAAGTATTTGACCTTTTTTAACACCCACACACAGATTCATACACATTGTCCTCCTGCTGCTGCCCTGAGGTTGCAGCTGTGTGCTGTCTCTCTCCTCTGATCACTACAACACATGGTCACACTGCAGAAGACTGTGAACGTGTGCTATCCAAGAGAAACACACACACTCACTCACAGGCAGTGTCATGTGAATCCTCTCTTGTTCCACCATAGAACATATAGGAATTTACACATGTGCAGACACACACGCACATAATAATAATATTATAATTATAAAATATTATAATAATATTTTAAAATTATTATTAGAATTATTAACAAATACAAATAGAATTTAAATTTGCTTTTTACTTGCATATGTATTCCTTAATGTTAAAGCACATGTTGCTCATTGAGTTGCTCATCTGGACTAAGGTTATAGTAAACGCACACAAGAAGCACAATATATCAGCTCTCTCTCTTTCTCTTAAAGCGCCCGTGAAACAGCTCACATCCACACACACACCCATCCATCCATCCATCCACACACATCCATCCACAGACACACACATCCATACTCACACACACATTCATACACAAACACATTTTCTCTCGTGTGGGCATGTTTTTTTTCTTTGACTCTTGAAGATATACAACTTGCACAGTTCAATGCTAAAACTTAATGTTTGTTGTATATCTCCTTCACAGCTTCAGGAGTGATTAGTGTACATTTCAGAATCAACTTCAGGAGTGATTACTGTACATCTCAGAATCAGCATCAGGAGTGATTACTGTACAACTCAGAATCAGCTTCAGGAGTGATTAGTGTACATCTCAGAACCAGCTTCAGGAGATTATAAGGTCGTTACCTTAATGAGACAAGCTGCTTTAAATGTGGTTGTACGCAGTGGCACAGTGAGTAGGTTATTGTAGATTAAACAAATCGTGTCCATTTATCATCCAAATGGTCCATAACAAATTTAAAATCAATAACAATTCCCCAGTTTTCCTGCAGTATCAACGTGCCTCAAACGAGTAACTGAATGACTCATTCTCAAAACCCAATTCCTAATAGAGACACTGAAACCAAAAAGTTCAATTTGATATTTCCCAAAAGAGTCACACAACCGATCATAAATCTGATGCCATAATGATTCCCAAAGGAGCCACAGAAGAATATGACTCAAATTCACTATTTACAACTCCCAAAGGAGTCACTGGAGTGAATGCCACTGATTCAACATCAGTTTTAGGAGAGCATGAATACCACTTAGGTGGACACAAGTAAATCCCCCAAGAATCATATAGAGCAAACAACTCCAAACCAGGCCGTGTGAATCTTTTTTTTTCAAGTAACCTAATTTAAACTCCATGTTTGTTTTCTTTGTATCACACCATGAAATCCACAGCCAAATCGACTTTCAAAACCTGAGAAAAATTTGGGGCTATAAAAACGTCAATCCGACGCTATAAATTGTGGAAAGCTGCTCGGCGCTCCCGGCGTGCCGTCTTCAGGATGAGCTAGTGCTGGCGGGATTCGTGAGACCAGCGCAGGTTCGTGTCCCAGAAGGAACAGCACGAGAGGGAGTCAGCTTCCTCAGCCAGGGACTGTAGAGCGCACTTCTAGACAGCTGGGAGAAACCCTGGCTGGTAAAAGTGGCCTTTGAAAGTGAATTTTCTGAATGGTCTGTATTTGTGAGAAGGACAGTTAGAATGACAGAGTCCCATACTCACACACACACACTCACACACACAGACGTCCCCATTCTTCGTTTTCTTTGTTCGGGTCTCATTAAAACATGGACAAAACAAAAAGGTGTGTGACCTTTTGAGTGTAGTGTGTGTGACCTTTTAGATTTCAAAATCTGCATAGGGGCTATCTACACTCTTCTAATGGCCTGTCAGACTCCAGGAAAATTAATCAAAAAGTGTCTTCTGGGTGAGAGTGAACATGGACAAACAGCAAAATAATGGCCTGTAATGTGACAGAATGAATCCTGGAAACTTTATTCCCAGGGAGATTAGCATTTCTGTCTCATACACACAAACAAATGTATGTGTTGCATAGCATCACATATTAAACCTATTTTTTTCCTTATCTTTCTATTCTTGAAAATGTGTTTTGTGTTCCGCTAAGAGAAGTAGGCAACACACACATATATACACATGAGGACATATAGACATTTAGCTGCTTCCAGTGAGTGTTTTATTCCTGGTTAATCATACAGAGAAAAGAAACTGTACATGCACGCACACACACACACACACACACACACACTCACACATACAAACAGAACTTGAACTCAGTCAGAAAAATTGACTGCACAAACTATACACAAAGCTTTCTAAAAAAAGCAGTGCCAAACCTCCTCTCAGTGTACAACAGGGCAGTCATGGCAACAGCCCGACTGGACTGTTCCAGTGTTAATCTCCATAACAACCCTCAGAACAACATAACAACCCTCAGAACAACCCATCCCCCTGTATACTCAAATTACAACATCATCATTGGATCTTGTTCAGAATGCACAGGTCATACAATTCTAAAACAGAACACTGTTAACAGTTCAGCATTATGATGTCAATGTTCGTTACCATGAATCTGGATGGAACAAAGCCCTGCAATATACATGAGCTAGAGATCATTCATCCTCTCTCTCTCATACACACACACACTCCACACCATTCGCCAGCTCTCTCACACCACTCACCAGACACACTCACCCCAACACACCCAAGGAAGATGAACCCTTACACTGTCTCTGAATGTAGCAGTAAAAGGCATGTGGATGTGTGTCCATCAACTGTCAATCATGCCTGTCAAGCACCCCTGGTCCCCTGTCCTTTATTCCTCTGCCTTTTATTCCCTGGCCCACCAGTCCCAGTTCTCTTCTGATTGGCTGTCTTGTTGAAGGCGGCCTGGATCAGATGGATCATGTTGGTTTTGAGTGCTGGCTGTGTCAGTGTGGTCCTGTAGAAGGTGGGTGCAGGTGGGGTCAGTCTGTGTCTATGTGGCAGGGGTTGCTGCCTGCCTGCCTTGCGGCCTGGTAGACCTGGAGGAAGTCTTTATACCAAGGAGCACAGCCCAGCCATGCCTCCCCTAATCGCACAGCTCCTGTGAACAGAAACTCCTCCTCCTGCCCCGCCCGCATGCCACACTTCCGTGGAATCTTCATCCGGCCTGTCCATGGACCGTGGCCACGCTCCCCCACAAACACAAACACGCTCCTCTTCTGACGATACACGCGGGTGCATGACACCACCACTGTTGCCTGCTCTTCATCATCATCATCCTCAATGGACTGTATACTGCCTCTGACCACTTATAGGATGAAGGAGAGAGAGAGAGAGAACATAATAGAAACTTTATGTACAAGTACATAACACCCACAGGATTTTGGAACATTTTATAAACTTAACATAAATAAATATTCATATAAATATGAATATCACATTTCAAGCCACATTTTCACCCCAATCGAAATTTGTCCTCCGCATTTACCCATCTGTGCAGTTAGAACACTCACACACACACACTAGTGATCACTAGGGAGCTGTGGTGCTCACGTGCCCAGAACGGTGGGCAGCCCTAGCCCGGCGCCCAGGGAGCAGTTGGGGTTAGGTGCCTTGCTCAAGGGCACCTCAGTCATGGCCTCAGGCTATAAATTTCGATTGGGGTGAAAATCACAATTGACAATGTGACTTGACTGACATTTGGAAAAAAACATGAAAAGGGAGGTAGGAATGAGAGAAAGGTAGACATGGAGGAACAGAGAAGAAAGGAGTTCTCGTCTTACCAAAGCCACTTGTGCAGACCGCCATCAGAATCTCTTCATCAGTGCAGGGTCTACAGGATGCTAAAACACACATGCATGTTTTAGACAGACGGACATGACCAGTTACACACACACGCACATACAGATGAAAGCTGGTCATGGTCTAATTCAGAAGTTTTCTTTTTCATCTGTTCACCATTCTGATGAGCTCTCAGACCCAGACAGGGTACAAGGGTCAAGGAGCTTCCTCTACCCAGACACGTGAGGGTGGGAGGAGAACTGGGAAAGCAGGAATACATCTATTGTACTCACAAAAAGAAAACTGAGAGACAAAGCTCAGTGTGTGTATGTGTGTGCACATATGCATGTATGCATTAGCTTTATCATTTCAGTATTTAATATCATATACCACACTCCCACACACATTTTGTGTAGCTCTCTCTTCCTCCAAGTTGGTCTCAAGAGGTTCCAGCTTTGACTGTATAGCAGGAAGACCTTTGACCCTTTTCCTCTATGGCGCTTTTCCTGATCTGATGTATGATGACTAAGTTGTACATTACTTGTACGCTACACCTACCCCCAGTTCACGGTTCCTTTAACTTGGGGTTACTACAAAGCCTGCACAGTTACAGTAGGAACTACAAAGATCATCAAGACCTACAAATGCCAAAAAGACCACATTAAGGTGCACTGTTACACTGAAGTTGTCCCAAGAATAAGACTATGACACTAAGACTACATTAATGTCCATCGATTCAAATTTTATATAAAACCTTTCCTGCAGATGTAGTTCATTGTGGTTTGCATATTGACAGAGAAATTATAATATTCATTCAAATTTAGCACAGAGACCATAGGGACTGAGGCGCATATTAAACACACATGAACATGTGATTTATTTATTATATTTATAATATATTTATTTATGAAAAATAATATGTAGTCCTTCTGCCCTCTTCTATTCATTCCACAAAGACACACCCACCCCCCTCAAGTTGCCCCACCCCCTTTCTATACTCCTCCCTCATTTCTTCCCCCCCTTCACTCCCTCTCTCCATCCTTCCTCTCCTTCTGATTTCAATACCTGACTCTGACTACCAACTCAGCAGTGTGTGTGTTATGACAGGCTTTTCCAGTCATCCTGCATACTCATCTGATTTACCACTGCATCTCACTGTGTGTGTGTAAGAGAGAGAAAAAGAAAGAAAGGGAGGAGAGAGTGTGTAAGGGGGTTTCGGTTCGGAATGAGAGGGTGGAACGCTTATCTAAACCCCTACAGGGAAGTGTTTTGCCAGTGAGAGTGTGTATAATTGTGTGTGTGTGTGTATGAGAGATAGAGAGAGAATGCATTGGTAAGAATTCTGAGACATTGATTTTAAATCTTTCTTCACTGAAATAGTGTTTGCTAATCAATTTGCAGAGAATACTAAAATAAAGACTGAACGTTTCTTGAAGTACCAAGAGCTACAGGTTAAGACACACACACACACAGTATTTCTAGAGTTACACTTCAGAGAGCCCCCTCCCCTCCACTCCCCACTGCCCATCTGATTACAGGGTCTACACTCAGGATTGTGGGGCTGAGTGGGATTGGGGTGGCTGTCACGGGTTGTTAAATGGAGAGGTTCTGATATTTTTCCAGACATGCTCTTCTTCAAACCTCCTTTTGGAAGCCCACAGATGTGAGTTTGGGCATTTGTTGAGTGCACACATTAACTGGTAGTGTTCCCTCTGAGGAAGGTCTTCCATACTATCCACCAGAGAACAGACTACATATATTGACCCTTTGTAGTCAATAAAGGACTTGTAAAACCCTATTCATGTTTATAAATGTGAAATATTTCCAGCCAAGTACAATATCATTAAATCTTCCACTTGCAAAATACAGAGACACACACACAAGCGCACACATGCACACACACTTTGAGACTTTGCAAAAGTGCCTCACAATGAATGAAGCTAACAGGTGAGGCTCCAGGAGTTTCCATTCTTCTTATCACAATAGTATGTGTGTGTGTGTGAGAGAGTGTGAGTGAGAGACAGAGAAACAGGATGGATAAAAGTCTAAAGACACTTCAAAGAAAAAATCTCTAAAATTCTAAATCATTCACATATCCAGAATACAAACAGCACACAAGCCAAAAGACATTTCAGCCACTGCAGTGCCTGTCCCAGTAATTATGGATGTTGAAAAAACTCAGCAAGGGTTTACCTGCTCAAACACCACAAAGCTGGCTTTCATCAAATTCACTACAAACCCACCAATTGGAGTGCACCGTTAAACCAATCACATTTAATAACACAAGTCGCCTAACCATGCGGAACGCAGCACCGTGATTGGCAGCAGAGCAGGCTGCTTGACCCCGGAGCAGTCCCCCTGATTGCCCTGTTTATTTTTTTATGTCACCAGGAACAAGGGAGCTGTGGAGGCTGTGGGGCCTTGTGTGTGAGGCTCATGTTACGGGGTCTGGCTGCCACCCGCCGGCACCTCCCCCCACATCACTCTTTCATGTGAACAGGAGGGTGTTTGTAGCACTGAGTGTTATCCCTTCTCTTTCCATTTCTTTCTCCGTCTGTCTGTCTCTGCATCACAGGCCAGGTCAGACTTTTTGCACACCTCTATCAGTTGCTGCAGGAACCAGACTTGAATTGACGACTATAAAGGAAGTTGGAGCAGGGAGCCCCAGTGACTGATGGGCTGAACAGGAAGCCTGCCCACATCTCCCAGAATGCCCCGCTTCACCTCTCACCTCTGTTGTGAGAACAATGAATATCTCAACATGCTCTAATAAGAATGACCAACGTGGTGGGCAGGTGTTTAGCCAACAGGTCCAGAGGAGACAGCCTAGCAGTGGACGCAGAAACATACCCAAACATCAAATATGTGCAAATATGACATACACACACAAAAACACACACCCCTGAAACAAACTCTCTGTGTGAAGTCCCCGTGCAGCTAACCATCTCCACCATTGTAGGCATTTTTTTCATGCTGACATGCATACTTTGTCCCTATCTCTCTCTCTCTCTCTCTCTGAGAAACCTTCAATCTTTGTTATAGTCTTATCTGCAGGCTGATTAGCAAATACTCTCCACCATGTTACCTGGAGGCAGGTGGGACTCGCCTCTCGCCACATCCCCACTCTTCACCAGCTCGTACTGGAAAGCAGTCACTCTCCTGCTGATGTCCCTCGGCGCCGCTGCCTCCACAAACAGTGCCCCCTCCTGGAGGTGGAAGCAACGCACGCGGCCAGCAGCCTGTTCTTCCTGGGAGAGCAGCAGCCGGAGACGCCCGGCACGCTCTACATAAACGCTGGCCCCGCTGGAGTCTGCCCGGGGCCGGAGGCAGGCGAGGAGGTGGGAGGTAACCCCACCCAGGGGTTCCGTGTTGGGCCTCAGGTTGATGATGATGGCCCCTGTTGGGTAGAGCCACTCCAGAGAGCCCTCGCCACACCGCAGGTACACCTGCTCAACGTCCCGCACATGGGACTCGTGGGTCAAACCACTTGGGGGACAACAGAGAGAGAAGGGGGCTTAGTACAAAAACTTTGTTTGTAGTGTAGTGGCCATTCAGAAACAGGAGAGTGGCAAAAACATTAATAGTATATGAACTACATTAGGTAAAAAAAAAAACTTAAAACAAAAATGTTCAATTTCAATTCTCCCACTGAAAAACATGTGACATTTGGTACAACTGCAATTATTGTTCTGATTAACTGTTAAGATTTTACTTTAACAACCAAGCTAAACATCACCTTTAATCCACTGCATAAACGCATTGTTTCTCAGCCCTGCCCTGGAGCCCACCAGCGGTTAAAATTTTTGCTCTAATCTAATGTGCTGGGAACTTGCAAAGTACAAAATTGTGGAGCTGCCAAGAGGACAGAGTTGAGAAACACTGACTGAAGTGGCCTGACACGCTCCGCGGGTCGCTGAACTGGCACTGGTGTTCCTGCCGCATTATAGAAACGCGCTTATCTAGGCGCCCATTTATCCATTACGATAAGGGTCGGCCCAGGCGCGAGACAAGGGGAAGGGAGCGGCGCGCCTCGAGAACGTCTTGATTAGAAACAACAAAGAAGTGAGAGCGAAAACCGACTGCCCTCTAAAATGCTACCTACATAAAACTCACACATCAAAAGCTCAGGGGGTCTCGGCACATGCGGCTGGATTACTTTCCTTCCTCTAGGGCTGTAAAAGCGCCCGATCAAAGTCGCTGCGGTATGTTTATTTTGGTGTAACTACAATCTCCCCGGGCGTTTCATTTGGATAATGCCCGGAGAGCGGCCAACAAAACCCATACTTTATGGAAAGAACGTTTTAAATATTAACCAGGTCTGAGGACGTGGTAATATTCACCTTTATTGCCAACAAGCGTGCGCGAGCTTTAGACCACAAGTAGCTCTCGCTCTTAAAAGGCACGGCACAGCAAGGGAGCCCAGTTAGTGTCTCTATAACTCACAAATAAAAAATACGCCATCAAAAAATGTTTCTAAACTGGCTGTAATTTTCACAGTCCCCACGATCCGGGAAGAAAAAAAACATTTTCACACCTGGCGGCTACAGGAGTTTGCATCCTCAAGTGTGACCCTCAAACATCCCTATTGAACAGGCTCGCTTATAATCACGGTTATTAAATCATTTTCTGGAGAAAATTAACCGAGGGAAAATACAACCCCAAACTCTTGATAATTGAACCCAGATTGCCGAGGTCAGGTACAAAGACTGACGGAGAGAGCAAGCGACATGCAGTAACTCGGAGCGCACGTAGCGGTTCGGTGCGTTGTGGTTTAGTTCATATTTGACATTTCTAAATCTGAGCTAACGGAAGCGAAGGGAGCGACAGACAGCTGGCCTGCGGCTTAGCCAAATTGTGCTGGGAAAATGCCTGCATGAGCGCCAGCTGAGCAGTGTTTACAAAGACAATTGAAATAGGTGACAAATCCGGAGATTGTCCTGTAATTAGCCGGATTGCACCCGCAGCTTCAGTGGTGGGATCATTACTGATCCAAAACCCATAAAGGAACATTTGTTTACAACGAACTCAAAACAAGAAGTCTACAAAACATCGTTATAAATAATCGCTGATTATAAAAGTTCGCTGATCGACTTCACTGTATTTTTACATTGTTGTATTTCTAAGGCTATAACGTCTGGAGATAGGCTTGGCTGAAGAATAAGTGTTAACATAAAAGTTCTGGGCATCAAATTCTAATTAAAGAAAAAGATGATAAAATGTTCACCTTCCTCTCCAGTTGCACTGGTCGCTGGAATACTGCGCGGCCCCGATCCGCACTAAAAAAACAGCACAAAGTAAGACAGGCACGAGCGCAAGAAACATCCTCGTCCAACGCTGCAAACCAGCCAAAAACAGGTCCCACAAATGTCTTCCCAATTGCACTGCCAAACGTAATCCAAACGCGGGCCGAGCGGTCTTTTGTTCAACTCGTAAACTCCATGATAGCCACTGGATGGTCACCCCGCTTAAAACTGAGCACCAAAGAACGGTCTAAAGTACTTATGCACTTACGCGCGGGACTACAGCTCACTCCGTTCGCCGGAGGACTACGAGAGGACAAACGCTTGTCTCTTCATTACCTTAGGACGTACGTCACGCACGCCCCCTCCCAACCCAGTGTCCAAGAAAAGACCACGCCCGCGTCCAAGCTTCCTTGGACTCGGGAGTCTTGAGGTTGAGTGGGATGAACATTCCTAGATACGTAAATAGACGTATCGAATATACCGGGACGAGGTTGAGCAGCACGCAACTATTTAAGCTGCACGTGCCGGGCGTTACTGAAAAGTCTGAGAAGTTTACGATTATAGCGCGCTATAATTTGAGACTTAAGAAACTTATACTTCCAGGAAATAAAGTACTACGCAAAGCGAATTATTATGACAGTTATAAAACTTGCATTTTACACGTTATGCTAACGTGCGTGCGACATTTAACTTTAAAGTGAAAATGTAAAAATTCACTTTGCTAGAATATCATGTAGTTGACTTTTATTATCGCACATCTGACCTGCAATATGTTAAAATGCCCAGGGCTAAATAGACAATATGTAACGTTACAGTTATTTAATAACGGATTTCAAAGTAATAACTCAAACTCTTCCAGCTCGAGCAGGTGGTACAGGCCCGCGAGCACTTTTCCCGTGAGAAAACAGCCCGCGGAGCAACGCTGCAACGAACTCGCAACATTCCGTCGTGTGACGCAATCACTGTAACGCATTTCGTGAAATGCTTTAAGAACAAATAAGCCATCAATTCACCCTTTTTCTGTAGCCTACTGCACACATGAACACACACACACTCAGAATAAAAGTAGTTTCTTTATTTAAAAACTATTCAATTTGTTCAATATCGAGGTTATGCAATTAACATTAAAAACAAAACAAAAAAACATGCGTTTGAACGCAAGAAGAGTAAAAAATATGACCATGATGTAATCCTTCCTAATGATGCTCATGAGCTTTGACCCCGCACTTATCTACCATTTTAAACATTCAGAGGCCCTGAACTCTGACCCTCCTCCCTCAGCAGGGACATGTCAGAGCAAGAGACAGAAAACACACATGTGGCCATACACACACACCCACACATGCGCACACACACACACACACACACACACACACACACACACACACACACACACACACTTACAGAACATGGTTGCTGACCTTAGATAACTTCTTAATGGAGCACATGCATTCCTGTCTCTCCTGTTAAAAAAAAACACACATACACACGCGCGCACACAGTCATCGATTCTTTGTCATTGGCAGGGCTAAACTAAACCACCAGGTGGGGACGGGGCGAGATGACACTAAACCACCATGACAGAGGTGTGGTGGAGTCAAACTGATTTACTCAGTTGTAGCTGTGGGTAGAGTTACAGGGCTTTAATTGGGAGTGGGGTTAAACTCAGCTGGTACAAGTACAGTGGAGCTACTGAACAACAGATTATAACCAAATCCAAAGAAACTGGGTTAGTGACACACTGCAAAAAGAATGTCTACTAGACGGTAGATGGGCATGAGAGAGAAAGTGTGTGTGTGTTTGTGTGTTGGAGGTTAGGTGCTAAATAGATGTGACACTTTTCTCAAGCTGTCAGCACCGATTAACAAGAGTGAAAAATTTCTATTACCCCCCCCCCCTCCATCTCCTTATCTCTCTATCTTATGTCCTTAATTTCTCCATTTCTAGAAGCCACTCTATGTATCTCGTGCTCCATGGAGTGTCCTCACATCTGTCCTCACATCTGAGCATCTGTCCATCCTGTGAGCTCAGTTGAAATGGTAGAAATCCACACCCTCCCTCAGCTGCAGAGCCTGCAAGTTCCCCTCCAACACACCACCTGTCATGTCCTACCGAGAGAGAGAGAGAGAGAGAGAGAGAGACAGAGGGAGGAGAAAAACAGAGACAGGAATATTTGACAGAGCATTCTCACTCTCCAAGCATACGTTATGAAACAACCCTGTCTAATGCCGTGGAGGGAACACAGTGTTTTCATGCATGTGAGCACATGGCCTTCTCATTCAGACACGCTCAACCCACTTACTCTGAGCATCAGAAAATGAAGGGACAAACCAACACGCCAACACACAACACTCATTTAAAGCAATTCCTTCTCATTCATTCCAATCAACCCCTTTTGTTTTAATACACACACACTGTCTGAAGAACAGTAAGAAATTCCAGTGTTTATTACCAATAAGGTATGGCTTTAAGCCAATGGGAGTGTAGCCCCTGTGTAATTCAACCAATCAGTGGGCTGCTTGACAGACACATTAATCAGATGTGAGAGCATTTACCAAAGTAAGACAGACCTGTATGTATTCGTCTGTGTGTGTGTGTGTGTGTGTATGTGTACATGCGCACACATGTGCATGTGTGTGTGCTTTTGATGCCATGCAGGTCCACAAGGAACCTAAATGTGGCTTATCCAGTGTACTGGTGCATATGCGTGTATGTGGGTGTGTGTGGTGAGTGTTGCATCTGTTCTGAGATAAAACATCAGTGAAAGCTTTAAGCTTGTCTTCACTAATGTCCGGCCTGCCCTAGCTGTGTGTGTGTGTGCATGTCGTCTCACACACCCTGGCCAAAATCATATAATTATGGTCTGGTGGAAAGACCTGAGGAAGAACAACAAATTAGATAAAGGAAACAGACACACACACAGCTCACCAGTTTAACACAAACTATAAATGGAGTAGATGAATTTTTGAAGTGCAGCACAGGAATCTTGGGCTTTGGCTTTTCCTGTTAGGAAGAAAAGGAGAAAAACTTATTTCAGTCTGTGTGTGTGTGTGTGTGTGTGTGTGTGCATACACGTGTGCTTCTATGAGTGCATGCCTATCAGTTTGTGTATTTTTACCTTTGATTCCTCATATGTATAAAAGCCCTTCTTAATTTTGTTCTCATCTACATCACAGAATGCCTTGACCTATGTAACACGCACACACACAGACACACACAAGCCCAGCTGAGCATATGTCTGGCAGAGACAGAGATGTGGATCTATTTGATAGCATGCATCTGTGTGTGAGGGGGGGAGGGGGGGAGAGAGAGAGAGAGAGAGAGAGAGACAGAGGACTTGATGACACTATTTTTCTAGCCTGGGAAACGGAGTTACACCAGCAGCTGTCATAGTAACCAACAAAAACAAACACTGGTGATTTCACAGACAACTGGAGATAAATGCTATGGACCTTTCACTTATTCAGGGGACCATCAAGAGTTCTCCGGCTCTGACACAAAACACCAAACAGGATCATACTGCTTCCATGACATACAGAACCATACAGAACAGTTGGTTGGGTCATACCTTCTTCTGATTGGTGGGACTCAGGCTGCGATAGAGTTTCCGTCCCTGTTTCCCAGCATTCCATATGGTGAAGGAATCCCATTGGCTGAGAACTCTCTCTTGCAGGAAGTCAACTCGGAGGTTCCAGATGGTCTCCCTGGAGACAAACCAGGAGTTAGTCCAACTGAGCAGATAGGCAAAGACAGAGAAAAAACAGCACCAAGAGTGGAGCCAAATAAAGAAAATGAAGAAACACAGCCAGTCATGGACGCAACGTTGACCGGCAGGACACCACGGTGGGAGCTTGTTCTGGGTGAAACTGGAAAACGAGCTACTGGCCCAGTAAGACTAAAGGCAATCAGCTTGTGAGTAGCTCACACAGACAGCCCTGCCGTCAGAGGACAGGTAGAGGGAGACAGTCCTGGAGACTCAACCAACAGCTAGAGGACAGGGAAAGAGAGACAGCCTCACAGACTCCACAGACGGCCAGAGGACAGTGAGCGGGAGATAGCCGTGGAGACTCCACAGATGGCCCTGTGGCCAGAGGACAGGAGAGGGAAACAGCCCGGCAACTCCACAGACGGCCAGAGGACAGCGACTCCACAGGACTCTTCACCAGGGTAAAAGTGAGGAGCAGGATGGGAAAAAGAAAGGATGAGAGGAGGAAAGAGAAAGATGTAGGGATGTACAGAGGGAGGAAAAAGCTCAATATATATGTCTGAGGTATTCAAAGATTACTTGGCTTCCTCGTCCTCTACCGATTCATTAACCCTCAACCCCAAGATGGTACTGTGCATTCAATCTCTGGCAAAAACAAGAAATCTCCAAACTTAAGGAGAACTACTTCAATTCTGCATTTGTGAGTTCTGATGGCCTGACATACACTGGCCTGATATCACCCAGAACGTTCCCTCCCCCTCTGTGTAGGACAAGACCTGCTGACATCTGCTTACTTAAACGTCTCTTTCTTTTATTTATTTCTTGGATTCCTTACCCCAGTATCAATGTTTGCAATTGTAACATAACTAACATTATGATATTATACATTTGACAGGAATGAGTGAAGACACCAATCATGCCCAAGCTGGCAAATTCCTGGCATTGCAAAAGGAATGACACACACACACACACACACTTAAAAACACATACACACAGACACACACTCACACAGAAACATACACAAACACACAGACATTTAAACCGACAGGGAGGTTTCAGGCAACGTTTGTTTCTGTTTAGCATCAGTGAGTCAGCACAGAAGACTGAACACATGTTTTCTTCCTCCCTCATTCTGCCCCTGGCATTTACACACACACACACACACACTCGCACACACTCACACACTCTTGCTCGCTCACAAACTCACATTTACTGTGGTGAATTGGTAATCCCCTGGTCATCCCACTACTTTCCCAATGCCTCTCTTTCCCTCCTTCCCTCTCTCTCTCTCCTCCCCTGCAGGAGAAAATCTGACTCAGCTCACAGAGTGAGGGAGAGGAGTTTGAGTACTGCATGTGAAAGGCCAGAGGAGGGAATGAGTAGCAGGCGTGTGGCAGATGACTAAGTGCACATCAGCCCTGGCTCCAGACGTGAAGTCCTTGTGTCTGGGCGATCTGGGCACAGAAGTGCTTTGCCTTCAACCCAGTAATAGTAGCTAGATAGACTTGTATAATGCATTTTTTAACAGATTCTCTTGAAAAGCTTGAAACTGTGTGCGCGTGTGTGTGTGTGTGTATGTGCATGTGTACTTACTCAAGCACGGTGTGTGTAGCAGCATGCTCGTGGTACCGATATACCACTAGACAATCGTCCACTCTGACCACGCCCCCTCCGTGACGAAGACTGTTGTAGAACAACTGCAAGTCTTCTGCAACACCCTGACAGGAGTGAGTTAGTGGGGAGAGGAGGAGCTTTGAGCAGGTAAGAGAAACTGTGATTGGACCAGACTGCCTCTCGAAGACTCACCTTGCCTCCCTCATCAAATGGACCAACTTTGTGGAACCAATCACGTGAGCAAAACCAAGTTGGCATGACAACTGTTGGACCATGTGACGTGTACACCTGAAATGGGAAAAAAGAACATCATGAGTATGGACACACACACACACACACACACACACTATCTACATCTCCCAATGAGACCTCTATCTTTTCACTGGGGAATACATAATCCATGACTCTTATGAAATATCTGTTTTAAATATTCTTCAGATGAACTCAGAACTCACTGTTTTGTTTATTTGTGTGCTGAGCCGATTCAAATTCTAGTGCATTTCAGAATGAGTTTCTTTATATTGGGCCTCTTAGGCTGCCATAGACACAACATTTTCCATGTTCTGCATTGTGGAGGTGAAGCCGAATGAGTGACCCTGCCGTGAACCCCGATGTTCATCTACCCCATGCGTGCCAGACAGACAGCAGACATCAGCTCTGTCGCCCCGGTTACAGCCCACCTAGAGGTTCGGATGCTCCAGCAGAACACAACAGACCTCATTAGGGCAGTGAATGACATGCCTGCACTTACTGGTATATAATCAAGCACAAACACAGATGTGAAGTCCAGGCCTTCACTGTGTGAAGGGTGTGTATTTGCCACTAAATGGTGAACTCCAGCTTCCATTATTTAAAGCTGTATGGATTTTGTTCCAGGTTTGTTAATATAGAACAACTTTGAAGCTGGTAATGAGTAAAAGATGTTGCCCTCTGGCAGCCCTTTGCTTTGTGTGTGTGAGTGTGCGCACACGCGCGCATGTGTGTGTGTGTGTGTGTTTTAGTCTCTTGGGATAACCTTGAGTGGAATGTGCCAACGCACCCTTCTGAAATCTGACACTTTTAATCAGAGACAAAAAGAAAGAAAGAAAAAAATGAATTTCTGCACTAAAGGAGAGAGGGGAAGAATGAGAAAGATAGAGACCTCTTTGTTTCACTTTCTATTTCCTCCATAAAGCAGTCTTTAAACAGATTGTGTGAGCAGCATGTGTGAGTGTGTGTGTGTGTGGTGCTATGATATGAATGGAGTAGCTTCATCACTTCAGCCTAGCAGAGTGGGGAACGTTCCAGTAGTTGCACCAATCCACTAACCCCTCAGATCCGGCTTCCTATGTGTGTGTGTGCCTGTGTGTGTGCGTGTGTGTGAGAGCATATGTCTAAGCTCATGGTGTGTGCTTTTAACACCCTCGGCCACCCTCCCACTGTGGAAACAGCAGTCTCAGGGTAGACATCCTGTTTTCAGTGACCTCTGACCCAATGGCACGCGACCCCTCAAAAAACAATGCGACCTGCCTCTTCCTGCCACACACCTCCAGGCCTTGTCCTGACGCAAAGCGGTCCAGCACCACGCAGGGAGGGAAGTGTGTGATCAAAGGTGCAGAACCCTACACCACACCACACACAAGCAAGCCACCCAAGTTCAAAAACACCAGGGGAGTGTGTGTGTGTGTGTGTGTTCGTGCTCATGTTGGTGTGCGTGTGTTACCTGAGTGAGGAGTTGTTCTGGACTGAGGGAGTTGATCCATCTAGTGTAGCGCTCTGTAGAACCCTCTGGAACACGTCGCACCTGACAACCAACAATCTGACACACACGCACACACACACACATTAAATTAATCATGATTCTATTAATCAATAAAATACAATTACAATACAATATTTTACAATATAACATTTTAGATGCACAGACATCCCCCACCCCCCAAACACACACACACCATATCTCTAAGCACTGGCTCCTGTCGCAGATTTTTTTTGTTTTTTTTTAATCTTACACCACAAGATTATTGGTCTTACACAATTCCAGCCAGACGCCTGTCGGCACAGCAATACCCTCTGACATTGAGGCCAGAGGTTAAAGCAACAAGCCACTGTTTTTCATGCTACATCCTCCATCAGTCCTTCACCCCCCACTGATCTGAGGCCAGCTGTCCAGTTGTAATGCCTGTGCCTCATGTTTCTTAGTAAAAATTAGCACCAAAACCCAGCTTGACATAGTTCATACATACCCCTACCCCTGGTACATGCCCTCCTTGATACACCTTTCCTTTAAAGGTGCAGTTCATCAAAGGAAGCCCCGCCCCTCTGCTGCCCTACATGGAGACCCTCCTCCATTTGCCCCCAGCCCCACCCCATGTGCCCCCCCTACAGGGAGCGCTGCCTCTCCCAGGTGATCACTGTCACGCTTTTAGCTGCTGGCTGCTGTCAGACAGTGGATGTGGAGGGTTGGCATCAAGCTCCAAGGGGCCGTAGCCACCAAACCACAACCCCCAACAACACCATCAAGGACAGTCCAACCATGCAAATGTCCAGAATTCCTTCAGATTCCAGACACTCCAGGAATACGTGTTTTTTTTCGAACTGCTTCACTGACACGAATGTGGAGAGAAAGGGAAAAAAAAACACAAACAATGGAGGAGGTGTAGTATGTCTCTCTCTCTCTCACACACACACACAGTGGAGGAGGTGTAGTATGTAGTATGACACACACACACACGCAGTGGAGGAGATGTAGTATGTAGTATGACTCTCTCACTCACACACACACACACACACACACACACACACATACACATACACATACACAGAGTAGGTGTAGTATGACCTCCAAAAAATCAAGCCAAAGCTTCCTGCCACCTGGAAGCCTGAACTGAAACCTGATGCTGAATTTTACCTTTTAATGACATGTTATTATTTGGTGAGAGTTTGTGTCTGTGTGTGTGTGAAACTCACAGCAGTAGGGTTATGAATAGCAGTCTCATACTGCAGTCTCACTCTCTCTGGCATCATGACATCATCCTGCAACACACACAACTCTTCTGATGACATCATGTATTTGTGATCATGAGCAAAATGACTGTTGATAGAAAATGTAAGAAATATTAGAAAGTTGTGGAGCGCTGCTTTGTGTGCGTGTGTGTTTGTCCTATACTATATAAACCATACTGAACTGGTTTATTAAGAGCTTAGACATACTAGGGTGGATAAGGAGGAGAGTTCCTGGTGTTATGCCCCTCACACAGGGAGCAGGACCAAACCAAGAACTCCAGGAAAGCCCAATAGCTACCACAGAGCAGCCTTTACCAAAGCATATTATACACAAGCACTGACACACACGCACGCACAGCACTTCTCACACACACACACAGCACTTCTCACACACACACACACACACACAGCACTTCACACACACACACAGCACTTCTCACACACACACATATACCCACACACATGCACACATACAGACATACTGACCCATACACACACCAACGGTAACCACAAAGTGCAATTGGCAGAACTCAGCAGAAGTAGCTACTATCCCCAGATAGAGAGAGAGATGGAGGGATGGAGGGAGGGAGGGAGGGAGGGAGGGAGGGAGAGAGAGGGGGACAAAGAGAGAAGAGGGGAGTCTGACAGATAAAGACGGAGGGTTCTGTGTAAACAGAGTTTGACGGATTTTAGAGACATGGAGGTGCTAAAGGTCAAGACGCTAGCTTGTCCATTCAAAGCAGACACACTTAAATCATGAAACACACACAGCTCAGCATGCCAGTGGCCCTCCCCCATCACGCCTGCACACCAAGCCTGCTTTCTCATTTCCTCCCATTAAACAGCACTAAAGCACTCACACACAGTCATACACACACGTCACACAAAGCTTGTCTAATCTGAACCACGAATGTTTCTGGGTGGAGACCGCTCCCCTGCTCTGCTGCGACATGAATGTGTGGGCCAGGAGGGGTGGGAGCACCAGTGGAGCCCAGCTCAAGAGCCTCGAGAGGGGGGAAAGAGGGGCGGCTGCCCCTGCCCCATGTGAAGAGAAGCAGACCCAGCAGTGAGCCTTCTGTTTCCCCATGCTTGTCATGACTCTCTGCACATGTTCATAGCAGCTATGGGCTCATCAAACCCTCAGCCTGACTGTACGATGTGACATTCGTTCTAGAGGTTCATCAAAATGGGTCCCACACTTCTTACTGAGAACACACTCAATATCACACTCAATTATATCCAAATCAATTGCGCTGGCACGTTTTCCATGGAAACTTCAGACTCCTACTCTGAGTGTGTGTGTATTGCTAAACTATGGGCTTGGTTCCTGGATATGTAAAATAACTTACATTTCTAGGTAATGTGTGTTTCTCATGGCCTTGTGAGTATGCTAGCCTCTGAGGGTGCCTTGGAACCCTTTCATATCTGTACAATAGAACACACACAGACAGACTCGTGCACAAGCATGCAAGGTCACACACACACAACAGTAGATTTCATAGTAGTATGTGTGTAATATTTGTGGTGTGTTTATGAGATGTTGAAGTTGGCATACTTTGTGAGGGTGAGAAAGAGAGAGAGAGAGTTGGAGAGGGACAGAGAAAGACAGACACAGACAGAGTAAGAGAGTGACAAAGACAGAGAGAATGACAGGGAGACAGACAGATAAAGATAGACAGCAAGAGAGTTGGCCATGTGTGAGGGATATCACTGTGATTTAACATCTAGCCTTTCCAATCAGTCAGCATAAAACCAGGGGACTTATTTTCTACAGGAATTACAGCATCCATTAAAAAAGAGGACTACACACACACAATGTAAACATACCACACTGTGTATACACAAGTAACAGTTTTAGACAGAATACATTTACATGTCAGGACACACATGCACGCACACACACAGACACGCACACATGCACAGCTCATTAATCTTATTGTACTGACAAGTCTGTCAAACAATGGTGCAGTGTAGAAGACACCTGGTTAAGGTGTGTGCGTTGGCTAGGCAGCAAACCTTACCAAAGTTTTTTTTTTTAAATGGAATATATATATTATTATTTTAGATATATCACTACTCTTTCTCTCACACACACCCACACAAGTCTCACCGCATCCTGGAAGCAGAGGAATCGTCCGGAGCTCTGACACACAGCCTGGTTCTTGGCAAAACCAACTGGAGAGGTGAGGAAGAGGAAGGGAGAGAAAAAGGAGAGCACATTAGAGCAGCCAGCAGATTCATGAGCTCCTGCGCATGACATGTCAGCAGAGCGCTGCTACCACTACCAGGGAGCAGCTGCAGCCCACAGACCTACCCACACACAAGCCCATTCACCAGTTTATAGACCAGGCCACACACCAGCCTATAGACCTACCCACACACCAGCTTACTGACCTATCCATACACCAGCCCACAGAAAACCCAGAGAATAGCCCACAGACCAGCCCAGAGCAAGGCTTAATTCTCCAATGCTCCTTCCTCTGGCCCAGTGTCTACCAGCTCCAGCTAATCTCAGACCCAGAACCAGAAGGTTAGATGAGGAAACAACAGCATGACATTGTGCGCTTTTATATTTTACATTTTATTCCAATACCAGTTGAAAAAAAGTAAAAAAAAAAAGTAATGAAGAACAAATGCTTTCTTTTCTGATTTTTCATTTCAGTTTCTAGAGGGGCCTGGTTTTCTGGGTTTGTCTGTGCTACCTCAAGGTTTGTGCAGTGTGGTGTGTTGTCTAGTTATACTGATGTGGAAGAACTTTATACATTCCTGTGTTTATATACTGATAAACAGGAGTGTTCATAACTCAAAAGACATAAATGTGCTGTCAATGCACATTTATGTGAACACACACACACACACACAAGCACACACACACCAATTAAATTCAAAGCATGACCTTCAGTGTGCTGACAATCTTTAAAACTGACAAGGGAAACATAACTACTTTAAGGACAAACTCACATAACACATGCAGATGCACACTCAGACACAAACCTCCTCTTGGTTTGAAAGAGCTATGGCCTGATATCACCATGGATACACCTCTCTTCTCCATCCTTTCTCTCCAACTCTCAACAATTGATCTCGAATTATCCTGAGACAGAAGAATATAGTGAGTTTTTCTTTTTGAAAACCACAAAAATATTTATACATGTGCTTTTTTTCTTTTGACAAATCAGTCCGCTGCGAGTTTGACTTAGAAGAACTCTGTGTGATGAAGGCGATTGACGCGTACTGTACTGGCATCATCGTACACGGAGAGCTCCATCGTGTCGCTGAAGTCTTGTTGAAGAACAGCCTGGAGGCATTCGTCCAGCCACTCAGCGCCATTGTACACAGGTATAATCACCGACTGAGGTGAGTGGGGAAAGAGAGAGATTTTCTGTGTCTGACAGTGTAAAACTGGTATTTAAGCTATTCTAATGACTAGCGTAAGTCAACAGAGGAAGAGGACACCGGAATATTTGCCCGGGTGACAGACCACTTGAATGTTGCCGCCCTCTATCGCCAGACCACCAGCCGAAACAGTAGCGCGCGCTGTGGGTTCCTCTGCGCATGTCCGGGTGCACAGCCGCTTTGCATGTAGACGTTTGCTGTCGGTTGCGTCCGGTTGCCTTTGATTGCGGTGCATCACGCAGCGGAGCAGTGGTTTTAGCCTTTAGCTATTCACGCGAAAGTAGCCAAAACAGGCTGTTCAAGGCAAAATGAGACACATCGCGTCTTTCAGTATGTCTAGAGAACAGATAGCTAACGACATTAAAGAAAAGATAACAGATGACCTCTGGTCTCTGAAGTCGCATGGGATTCTGTACAGTAGGCTGCAAAATATAGCGGAAGCGTTGACCTAACAAGCTACATAGTTGGCTAAGGAAGTGTAGGCTGCAGCCTACATACGTATTTACTTTTACACGAGAAGCAGGCTTGTCTCTGTTGCTGCGTCGGCCTGATTTCAATAAATAGGTAACGGTAAAAAATATTCTTTTTAGGACAATTCGCGTTGCAGTGACCTCGTGCTAAACAACTACTCCTCACTTCCGCATTAGGGCGGGAAGAATTTTTAATTGGTCGACGAATAATGCGGACACGCGTCTGATTCGACGACACTAGCGTCTGTAAAGGTGTTAGTTTCTTGGTTCGTTGTATATATCCCTGTGTATTGCGCGAGCATAATCACCTTTAAACTCATAACGTTTACGTAAACTAATCAGACATTTCACCCTTGTAATTATGTGCAGTTCTATAGCTACATGCAGTTGATTTAAAGGCCTGAACTACTAATTCGATGATTCATATGTTACACTAAGAACATGGGTACACACACACCTTTATTAAAGCTTTGTTTAGTATAAATAACCTTTATTAAAGGTGTGTGTGTTGATTCATACACATTCATATGTCCCCCTGCCTGCCTGATTAATCTGTCCTGTAGTGGATCTGTACACTCCTTTTCAGTCACACAAGTTACTCTATTAATGCTTACTGTATTTCAAAGGGCACATTCTGAGATTTCCAGGGATATGGTAGATAAAGGGGAAAAAACAAACAGCATTAACTTGTCTAATCCTTCCAAAATTTACAACGATTTGTTCATCTGTTAAACTATATCTTTATTTAATCCTTTTGATTTGTACATGTGAAAATAAATGTAAAATATAAAACAATGCAACTGGATATAAATGTTTTATATGTCATTTTTTGATGCCATTACTCAATAGTTTCAAATATCAATCAAAAAGAATAAATACACATCCTGTTAAGCATAGGATAATATACACAAACATGAACATTATTAATATAGACTAAAGAAAGCCTTAGAAATTACAAAATGGCAAAGTCTTACAGGTAGCTAGAGCCTTTAGGGCCTGTGGAGTCTTAGGGCCAGTAAGGACAGAAGATTCCCAACAACCTTAAGAAAAATTATCTTTCAATCTTTAGACACTATTATGTATGCTTCAGAGTGATACAATGTACACAGCGAGCCATGATTACAAAATAATCCATGTCCATATTCTTCTTTGATGGATGTTAAAAAAAATAGAAATTAAATGAGTATGGAATTGTAGTGGGGAATTTGGAGTTGTTGATATATTTAGAGGTGAGTTCTGCATGTTACTCTGCCAGACCTCTGGACTACAGCAGATGAACCTTCACCATGATGACAGCTGCTTCCTTAGCTTGGGTGTGTGTTTTATCATGCAGGGAGAATCTTCAGAGAGTTTGTGCTTTTATTTAAGAAATATGGGTACATCTTTTTTTCCGAGTTTAAATGTGAAGGTGTATAAGTGCTGAGTGTGGGAAAACGTCACCCGATTATTCTCCCAGTTAATGTTCACATGGATCTTCTTGAATGTTGGATTTGTCATGAGAGTTTTATTGTGATTAAAAATGCTGTTACCTGACCTTCATCTTCTGCCACACTCTATATCTCAGGTTTCCCAGGTGTCTGGCCACGTCAATCAGAGCTCCTGGAGCCACTGCTGGATCTGGCACTGAATCCACAGCTCTGGAAAATGCACACACCACTGTTCTTACTTTGATACAATCAGATTTTGGTACTGTCAAAATATGTTTTTCTATACTAGATTAATCTTTACCTCTGACCTGTTTTCTTGAAGTCCTATAAATTAATAAAGTGATTATTGGTTAGTTATTCTATTCCATGTTATTCCACTGACATACATGTCACAGATGTCATAAGAAGTCTTACCTGCAGAAGCAAGAAATCATTCTCTAGGATCTCCTTCACTCCACTGATCCTTTCACATATGTCCTTTATCTGTTTGTCTAGACGGTCCATCTCATCCTTTATCACCTGTCTCTTCACCCTCTCATCCTCTCTTAGTGTAGCTATCCTGGCCTGCTCTTCCTCTCTTAGGAACTGGCAAAACTTTTCAAACTCGTCCTTGACCTGCCTCTCTGTCTGCTGTACCTGAGTCTGCCATCAAGAGGGAGTTAATTTGATCATTTGTTTGTTTTGTTTAAAACAAACATTTGTTTATTTGTTTGATAACACTATTTCCCCAGAAAGCTCCAGATGATGACCGACCTTGAAATGTGCAGCCACTTGGTCACTGATGTCTTTTACGTCATTGAAAACTTTACATTTCCTTTCCAAGCATGTTAGGTGATGCTGAATGTTTTTCTATTTCTATCTGTGCTCTAGCATCAGTGTGTGGCATGGTAGCTGCTCTGCTGCAGAGAGGAAAGCTCTGCAGAGGGTGGTGAAGGCCGCACAGAGGACTGTAGGGGTCAGCCTCCCCTCCACTACGGACATTTACACCTCCAGATGCAGGCGGAGGGCCACCTGCATCATGAAGGACCCCACCCACCCAGCACACTCACTTTTCACCCCACTCCCCTCAGGCAGGAGGCTGCGGAGCATTAAGTCCAGGACTACCCGACTGAGGAACAGCTTCTTTCCAGAAGCTGTGAGACTCTTAAATCACTGAGATCAGCACTCAGCCGGACCCTGGCACTCTATGCACGGCCACCTTATGCACAGGACACATATGCACACCCACTTGCCACTTTATGTCTACAGCTGAAGCACAGCCACTTTCCAGTGTCTCTATTGACACATTCAGTACTGTATAGTGTCCTTATTATTATTGTATATTATTGTATATTTTTTATATATTTTATACATTTGTATATTTAGTCTATTCCATGTATATTTTAGTCTATTCTATGTATATTTTAGTCTATTCTATTTTTTTTTATCTTATTCTATTTATGTCTTGGGGTTAAAACCGGGACCTTGGGTACATAATTTCGTTCCCACCTCATATACGCATGTGTGTGTGAATGACAATAAAGTCTCCTTGAATCCTTGAATCCTTGAATCCTTGAAAGCCACAATGGTTCATCAGGTGTTGTAACAATGTTTAAAAACAAATGAAGAGAAACAGAAAGGTGTTAATTTCCCCAAAACACTGTAGCACAAATGTAATTTTAAGAGGCTAGCATTCCCAGTGTTATAATACTATTACACTTATATTTGCCATATCATGGAATTAGTCTTAACGGTAAAATAATATTTGGATATTTACATTTGATACAATTGTGTTTTATGTTTTATACAATTCTAAATATCACTCCAATCAGATTAACTATGACTAATTTGAAGCACACTGACATAACTTGAGTGGATCTGCAGCTTTCTGTAATGAGCAGAAACAATGCTTTTGATGTCCGGAGAGTGCACACCGGACACTCTCTCCTGTTGCTGCGAGCCCAGCTCATGCGCACACGCGCTACAGAAACTGTGAGAGCACGACAGGATCACGGGCTCCTTGAAGACTTCGAAACACACGAGACAAGAGAGGTCCTGCTCTAGTGTAGCGAGAGCAGACGCCATTGCACTGAAATGAAACCAAGAAGACATTATTAGCACTTTAATCAATCCACCATGAAGCACATATACATTTTGAATCAAGCATTTCAAAGGTGTTTATTAAATACACAAAGTTATGTTAATAGAACACATTTTAAACAATTACCTGCTACAACAATCATAGATAGATACATAGATCTTGATATCTGTGCTTCGGGAGCGTTTAAGGAACACTAACAATCATACGGAAGTGGCATGTGGAAAAGATTGTAGTCAATCCAGTCACACCTCCTTTATGCAAGTTGGGAGCTAAGCCTGACTAAAAACTCCACTTGTTTGAGAGTTAGAGCGAGGTCTCACTGTTATAAGAATGATTCCTAGGATCCTTCTCCTTACAATAAAGTAGCGGATTATGTTTTACATTATCGTAATGACCTTACAGTTACTGAGGTTTATGGAAATTTCTTAAAGTGCTGATTGCCGCGTGCCGAGAAAAGCGCAAGAACAGACGTATTTTACTGGCGTTATGGGAGGAGAATGTGAGGGAGGGCTGGCCATATTTTGAGTTCATTGCATATTCAGATGAAAGGAAATGAAACTATGCGTCTGTCACAGTACGGCCCCGGATTCCTCCCTTTTGGGGCGTGTCTACGTGTGGTTCAGTCCTTATATGTACTTCCGTGTGTGTGTGTCAATGCCCCTCATTTGTGTCACCTGTCTCTCGTCTTGTTAGGGTTACGTGTTACGCTTATGTGTCATGAATATAAACGTGTGTCTTGTCCTTAGTTGTTGTCAGTTACATGGTGTCCATGGTGTCCATATGTAGAGGAATCGATAAGCAGGACACAACAAAAACAATGTATGAGGGAAACACAGCGAGGACAGTGAAGTTTCCACTTTATTTTCAAAAGTGGACAAGCACTTTGGTCTGACTCTCAGGATGTCCACACTGGAGGAGATATTCCAGTGCTCCCTACATTGCCGTGGCAGTGTCACATATGTGTCTAAGAAATCTGTGATCATGAGGCATGGACAACAAGACAGGCTACGACAGCAAAATCACAGATCGACTTGTCTTCCCCAAGTCCCAGAGAGGGTATGTCTTATACTGGCTCAGATCTTTCCACAAGGAACAGTATAGCCAATATTTCCCTTAGTTTTTGTCATCAGAGTCATGGTGCCAAATTGCTAGAAATTCAGCAGTGATGAGCCAGGAAACTGTATCGATCTTCAAATATTCTATTTATTTGTGAATGTGGAGTATCATGAGAGGATATTATCATCAAAAATGCTCCATCCATATGAAATGACTCTTTACTAACATCCACATGTATTTGGAAGTAGGATTTTCCCTCCAAGTGCCTTCACAGCAAACCTACACATGCTACTCTTCACCACAAGGGGGCAGAAGCAGCATTTAAAACGCAGCAATGAATACATTTACAAAGTATTAAACTTTACAAATTATTTACAACTTTAAATTACTTCAGACTTCTGGTTAGTTTTTTTCCATCAGTGTCAATAACCGTTTTGTTTCAACATTGCATCTTTTGTTTACTCTGAAGAGCTGTGGTGGACAGTAGTACATGTGATTTATATTTATTTATTTACACTTTGTGTATTTCCATTTTGGTGACTTTTTGATTCCACCTACACCCCTTCCTACTCCACTGCTCTGGGAAGTAAGTGACCATATCCATGACTCTGAAGTCAGAGAACACTGCTCTAACAAGCACATGATGCACTCTTAGACTAGGGCTGCCCACAGCTCTGGGCATGTGTGCACCACAGCCCCCTAGTGATCACTAGTGTGTGTGCGTGTTCTGATTCCACAGATGGGAAAATGTGGAGGACTAATTTTGATTGGGGTGAAAATCAGTGTCCTTCAATAAAAATAGTTAAATAAAAATAAAATAACTCTATCTTATAGTAGAGTTACTTTGACTTTGATTTTTGATAGTTAATTTAATGTATTTAGCAGTAATTACATTTATTATTATTATTATTATTATTATAATTATTTATGGGTTTTCACTCTTGGAAAGGATGGGTGTACTTTAGCTACCACTGCTCAAACAGAATGGTCTGACTGCATTTGGCTCTGTGCTGGGCATCTGTGCTGGTCTGTGTGTTGGCATCATCACATGCATATCTCACTCTGCCATCTGGTCAGGGGAGAGTGATGTGGGACTCTACACACACACACACACACACAGACAGAGAAGACGATAGCACCTGAGGACACAATGAGATGTTTGTACCCTAAGGTTAGAAAGTGAAGAAGCAAGCAATACTACATTCTAATCATGCTTCTCTCCTCTAAGTCATCTCTCTCTCTCTCTCTCTCTCTCTCTCTCTCTCTCTCTCTTTCTCTCTCTCTCACTCTCTCTCTCACAAACTGGTCATTCAGGCATTTCATACAAAGTGCTACAGAAAACTCTTCGTTCATGTTTCTGAGGACCTTATCAAACTCTTATTAAGCATGCCTATACAAAGCCTATGTTAACGCTCCGTAAAACCGGTCAGGCAGAGACGCAAGAAGATACACACACGTGCACACACAAACTTACCCACACACACACATGCGCACACCACAAGCAAACGCACAAACTGAACGCTACGATCAAACTATGTATAATTCATTCTGAACAACAAATAAACCGAAGCAAAAACTTCAGGTTTGGCAAAAAAAAATCAGCATGTCCAAACATGTTTATGAGTTTGTGTATGCTGTTGAGATAGTAGACACAAGCACACACACACACACCTGTCTCAGGTACACAGACAAGCAGAGACAGGTGTCCCAGTGTGTGTGGTTGTAGGTGTTTGGGAGATAGTGCCTCATAATTCCTGCCAAGGACAGGTGAAATCCCACCTTGAACTGGAGAGACTGCCCTTAATAAACTCACAAAATATTAAATTATTAAATTATTAATTATTAGCAATAAAGGCTAATGATGTGAAAATATAAAGGCCTTCTCCATAAACACACACATATATATATATACATATATATATATATATATACATATATATATTGCTTTGTTCATCTGCATATATGTGTGTGTCTGTGTGTGTATGTAAATGTAGATCACACTTGATGCTTCAGTTTAATTAGAATTTTTTTGCTGGTGTGTCTTTGCACTTTAGCTGGAGGCTCAGTTTATATCAGGTGTGTCCAAGTATCCTCAGGGCTCTCCAAACTGTCCTATACCACACCTCCTTTTAACACACACACACACACACAAGAAGGTTGCAACGTCTTAGGTAGGCAGAGCAGGTTATGCCAGGCGCAGAGGGAGACTGAAGTCAGACAGGTGAGTCTTGCATTGTGATGACTGAGCAGGTAGAGTTCACACGCTGTCTCTCTTCCCTTCTGCAAGATTGCAGGCTGACGAAGGAAAGCACTCTGGAAGTCTTTTATCTCACGACATCACATTATTCAACAACCCAACAGGTAGGAGTTATATTATTATATAATTATTACATTTATACTACCACACAGTTCTTTGGTTTTATGTATTTGAAATGTGATTAAGACTTAAGGTCAATCTTACCAAACATTATCTAGGAGCAAATGTAACTGGTCTAATTTCACTTCTTGTCTTTCAAACTGTGGAAAATCACCGCTGTATGCTCAAGGCAAATCAATGATAGCTTAGAGTCCAAAGACCTAGAAAGCCTAATACTATAACCTTTCATTTTTATGTCTTTGTGTGGTACAAATGGATACTGAGACAAGCAGAACTGGGTTAGAGCTTATATGTCTATGTGAATCAGCATTTCAGATCTGTCCTGAGACATCCTCTAATATTAAGTCTGGACCACAAAAGCGGTGTAGTTCTGTCCCACCCATGAAATCACACCCTTGCTAATTACTCAGCCCAGGTTTGGGGAATTCACACTCGAAACAGGCATCCGATTAACTGAACATACATCAGTGGCGGCTGGGATAACTTGAACGACGACTTGTTGCGTCAGAACGTGACAGGGGTGGGGCGTGGAATGCTTGAAACCAGGCAGGAACTGGAATGGAACAGGGCTGAAGACTGTCTAGAAGAGAGGGAAGGAACGGTTAGACAGGGTACGAGAGCACAGCAGGTCAATTAAGTCCTGATGATGACTAAGTTAGTGTTGGATCCTTGGAACAGGCCCTACTGAACTGTAAAACAGACAAACCTCAAGTTTCCTTGTACACATAAATTAATTAGAGCCTAATTACAACTTACAATCTTCATCTTTGTTATGGAAGGTGAACTATTTCATTAACATCAAAGCACAAAACATAGCCTAGCATGTTAGGGGTACCGCACTGCTACCTAGCCTTCAGGTGGGTTTTCTTTATGCAAATCACCCCCTCTGGCCTCATGCAAAGTAGTGAAAAAAAAGTTCACAAACTTCTCGTTTTCATAATTACTGAGATTGCAAAACAGACATCTGTGGTTGTCATGGTGTTGCTCCAGGCAACAGTTACTGTGACATGCTGCCAGACCCTCTGGCTAAAGTTTCGAGCGTGTTAACAGGTTTTATCCAAATGTGTTGGATAATGTTTGACTGCACATCAAGGACAGAGGCAGCTATTATTCAAATGATGGGCTTCACCAATACACCAGTTATACTCATAAACAAAGAAATCTTTCAAAATGTTTCAGGCTGAGGTAAGTGCATGTGTAAAACAATGTGTTGTGAATTCAACTGACTCAAAGTACATAACCTGACATGCTTAATACATTTTTCTTTCTCCCTTCAGGTCAGATTTATTGATATGGTGACATGCTCTGTTAAGAGGAGATAGACATAGATGTTTATTCTCACTGTGGTCTCCCACAAGAAGCCTCAGTGAGCAACAGAAAATCTAGTGCTGCTTATCTCCAAATCTGCTTTCGTTTTGGAGACCATCAGTATGAAGGAACGGAAACCCAAGAAGCCCCACTACATCCCCCGCCCCCCCGGCAAACCTTTCAAGTACCACTGCTTCCAGTGCCCTTTCACCTGCAATGAGAAATCACACCTGTTCAATCACATGAAATACGACTTGTGCCAGAATTCCCTCTCACTGCTGTCCAAGCCAGCGAAGAGCATCATCCACAACGGCGCCGTGGGGACTGCAAAAGAGACAATGACTGCAGAGACACTCACGCACGATGGTGATTCTCTGCAAGCCAATGACGATTCAAAAGGAAGGACTGGAATACAGCACAGAGATAACCATGTGGCCATTCTAAACAATGAGGAGAGGAGCAACACGCCAGAAAAAGAGGAAGTATCTCCCACAGAAAACATGTCCAAAACACATGCAAATGAATCAATGACTGAAGCATCATCCAGCGGTGGTGAGAAACAATGTAGTCCAACACTGAAAACTGATGATTCCTGTGAGAACGAAGGACAGGAGACAAGAACACATTCTTCTGCCTTCTCACCCATTTCAGCCTTTCAGGAGGAAGTGACATCAAGCACAGATAAATCAGAGAGGTCTGTCCCATATCCTGTTCCTCATATATATAACCCAATTCCTGTTCGCAAGCCTCCATCTTCATTCCTTTCTGACCCTCAAAGCCTTGACCACAAACTCCAAAATCAGGCAAAAGAATCTGGAATGCTGTGTCAAGGTCCGGAGTACCCTCCTTATGCCATTCCCTACCATCTCTATCCCATCCATCCCCATTACTCACCTTATATTCTTTCTGGAAGCTTCTATGACCACCTCCCTTCATCTCCACAGATACCTCCTTACATTATAGATACTCAGAGAGGACAACAACTTTTGCCAGGGCAACCTTTACCTTTCAACTCCTTCAGTAGGTTTCCTGCTGCGGAACATTATTACAGGTTCTTCCATTCAACTCCCTCTCTTAGCTATAGCATGTATCATCCTCCTGACCAGTCCTCTCCTACCTGTCCTCCTTATCCAGAGATGCGCCACCGCATCTCAGGTCTACAGAGAGACTTTTTAGGCCCTGCAAGACATGAGAGTTTCCAGAACTCAAATCTCTATTTTGATCCATACACATTGGCCCAAAGGGAGTATCTGCTTGGTCAGGAACAGGTGCTGAGAGCTGGTGCAAGAGTAAGTCAAGAAACCAAAGAAGTTCACATGAATCCCAGGCTTGGCTGTTCTGCAGTGGGGTCACCAGATCGGCCCAATGCAACAGATCAGCCCCAGAAGCTACTAAATACAAATGAGAATGGAGAGCCACACAGCCAATCAGAAAAAAGTAATGCTCCCTCACTCTTGACCAATGACAGATCAGAACAAGGAAGTTCCACAAGGTAACCTACTATACACTATAGATTCATTTCCACTCTTTGGTCCAGTGTTCTAGAAATGGATTTAAACCTAATCATATTACAGTAGCAACTTAATCACCACTGGAACATCCATTAGCTTAAAGTTATTATAGGCCTTAAAACTTTAGTAAATGCCACTTAAAGTAAATTGGATAAAACAATTTTGTTTGTGAACCAAAACCAAAGAAAACAGACCCATTCATGCTTTATCTTTGTTTCCTTGTCAACAGTTCAATATCAGGGTCAACGGAAAAGAATACTGTGAAGGATGGTGACTTGACCCCACTGAACCTGTCCATGAAAGAGAAGAAGAGTGTCCTCCCCAACACCTGGGAGAATCCTCTCGAGCTTCCCCTAAATCTCTCTCATAAGCTGCCCTCCTGTACTCCCCCCTCACAGACCCAACAGCAGGAACCTCCACTTATAAAGGAAGTGACTGAGGGAACTGTGAGTACTCCTGCAGAACAAGATCAGGACAGGGACTGTACAGATGAACAGAAACAGACTGCAGCATTTGCTTTGTGTCAGCTTGCCCAGGGCAACCCGCCAGACCAGAGACAGAGCTATGAGACCAGTGCATTCACTGAATATACCAGCAATGGTGCTGGTAACAGCCTTAGCAACAATGGAATCACTTCTACACCAGTTCTCAACGACCATATAAGCAGTAAGCCAGGAGACACTTCCCTAGACCACGTTTCAATCCAAAAAACTGTCCAAACCGGACTCGATGGCCCTGAAACAGACAAGGCAAATTCAACATCCGAAACCCTTAATCCAGAACCGGTCATCGTTGACAACAGCTCTCCATACTGTAATAAAAAAGCAGCAGTGCTTCCTTCAAAGCCTGAGGTCAAAGGTCAGACGAAAGCCACAAGGCGCGAAGCACAAAAAGCAAAAAGAAAAAGTTATTCTGTGCCTAGCAACCGCATTCTAAGGAAAAGACTTCGCTGTTAGTGGCTTTCAAAATTTTAAGTTGCTGGTATGACAGAAGACACAATAAGGGTTGACAGCTCCCTCCACTCTCATATGCATAACGTGAACATGAAAACCTGTTCAGTACCTTATTTTCTATTCTCTTTTCCATTCTTTTTAATGTTTTTAAATACATATTCGATTACTTTTATATTTATGTTCACAAATAAAAGATGTTGATGTGAAATAGTAACAGAAGTAGTTTTTTTTGTATTTTTGCCATTTTAAATTAATTATTTTGCAATTTTCCAACAAATTATTGTTGCCGAATTTTTTATCCAGAACAAAATGTTTATAGTAATAATAATAATTACTCTGATTTGTCAATGTTTCTTGTTAAGTATAAACTACTTGGGGTTAATATTTCACAAGATTAAATAGCAACTATAAACAATTACCATAAAAAGGCTGCTTATGTTAACCAAACACAGGGCATGCCGTGGTTTGGTTTTATGCATGAGAACAAATACACGTTCACACACATAAACACCTATTAGCAGGTGCACCTGAAACCTGTGAAACCATGAACAGTCACCGCAGCAGGCAGGCACAGACATGCCGGGCTGTTTGACCGTTGGGTTTCTGCTTCAGTCGCTGTCTCGATGTACACCCATTCCCAGACAATGCACACTCAATCAGAGAAGATTATATCACTAAGCACTCTCTCAAGCTCACACACACACACACACACACACACACACACTTTGTAACAGTCTAGTTGCTCAGTCCATGTGGACCTTAGGGCATTGCAGGGTTTGTGCCGTTCAGCCCCTGTGGTAGACCACATGGCCTCCACAGTATAAACTGTCTTCCTGTTCTGTACCAGTGCGTGGCAGGGCAGCAGAGTGTGGAGGGAACAGTTCCTCCTGAAACATTTGTGACAACAGTTAAATGCAAATGACATTCATTTATTGGTGTTCAACCAATATACTAATATATATCATGTATCATAATACATTAATGTTTAACCTGGATGTGTCTGGCCTTAAAAGACACTAAACTCATTTTCATATTCATGAACGGCCATTATTTGACAAAGCTGGTATTGATAAATCAATATTATCTTCCACAGAAGAACAACAGCATAGGATAGTTCAGCATTACAATATATCAGTGTGTTTGTCTCTTTCCAGTGTAACTTAATGTGCCTTTTGGTTTTCGTTTAAACCCCCCAGTTTTATGCCAGCCTCTCTTGTGAACTTCTTATGAGGAGTGCATAAGTTGTGCAGGATTCGGCGGGCAGGCCCCCGAGGTCCAGATGGGAAGCACGGAGACGACCCTAGTCAAGCGGTGGGACTGCCGCGGAGATATTTACGTGGCTCTCTGAGGAAGGGGCGGGATCTTTACAATCAGTCATGGTCCCTGATTGGGTGAGAATGACACACCCACAGCAGTCCATAGACAGAAGGCAACGAAGAAAGCAAGTTTTAAAGATATGGGTGTGTGTGTGGAGGGAATGGCTAGTTGATTTTCTTGATAAGACTTTCGCTTGTGTTTTTAATTCAGTATTTCTGAAATGTTGGCCTTCCCCCTTTGCTAGCTCAGTTCCATCCATCTTGAGTCTGAGAGGGGAGGGGCCATTTGACAGGCACCTCAAAGCTCTTGTTTTGGTGAGGGGGAGGAGCCATTCTGATTGACAGATAAGCCCCTTCTCAGAGCGTCATTAGCAGCATGCTGAAGATGGTAGATGTCTGATGTCATTGGTATGATTTTGTTCTTCCTTAAAAGCTCTGAGATACTTTAATCACTTAATACCCAAGTATGATCTGCTGTGAACTGTAATATATAAGCCTGGCCTTTTTGAACTACCAATAAATCATAATGTTGATAAATATTGAATTGTTTATAATCAAATTTGGGCAGCACCTAAAAACCTAAAGTGTCAGTCAGTCACATGTGCAGGATATTCTTTGAGTTTGATCCAGATCAGTTTGTTCACACAGAAACATCATGCCAGTGGTTAATCCAGTGCAGGATCTAGTGTGCATTGCTCATCAGTGTCCTGTCAGCCTGAGACTTTTGTTCGGTCCAACAGCAGAATCCTGTGATCCGGACTGTTCCCAGGAGCGTCACTGCCCCTCCCACACCCCGGCATCTGTGCTCAGAGGAAGGGGTTGCGGCCGCGGTCCTGGAGGCGGGGCATGGGGCTGGCGCATTGTGGCGTGGGCGTGGCTGGTGCGGAGGTGAGCGGCAGCAGAGGCTGGGGCAGGTTGGCGGGCATGTCCGGGTGGCCTTGGGGGCTGGGTGTGAGAGGAGCGGAGGGGGCGGGGCTGTTGCTGCAGGGGCTGGGGCAGGGAGGCGCTGCAGGGCAGGGCCCCACCCACGCCGGGGGCCAACAGCGGAGAGGCGGAGCGCGGCCGCATCTGGTTCAGTGTCAGTCGCGGCTGCTCACAGTGGAAGGGGTTTGTGGGAGATGGAGTGCTGAGACCTGTTTGAGGGGTGGAAAGAACCAATGAGAGAGGGGAAAGAAAAGAGAAGAAGAGAGAGAGAGAAGAGAGATCGAGAAGAGGTAGTGAGAAAAGGGAGAATGTGTGAAAGAAAGAAAGATAGAAATAAAACAGTAAAAGGCTGGAAACAGTATAGGCCTGTGTATGTAGGCATGAGTGTGTAGGCATGTGTGTGTATGCCTGTGTATCTAGGAATGTGTGTTTTTGTCTGTGTGTATAGGCATGTGTGTGTAGACATGTATGTGTATGCATGCGTGTGTAGGCATCTATAGGTATATGTGTGTAGGCATGTGTCTGTAAGTATGTGTGTGTCTAACCTGAGAACCACCTGAGTGAAACGGGTTCTTCCTCTTGGACTGCAGATTGGAAAAGACAAGTTTGTATGTTTCTGTGTATGTATTTATCCGTGAAATATGAGTGTGCATATGTGTTTGTGTGTGTGTGTTCTGGTGTCTCTTACCTGAGAGGAAAGGGTTCTTACTCCTGCTCTTGGGCAGTGGGTTGGGCGGGATGAGTGTGTCCAAGTTAACGAGTGACGCAGCCGTAGGGCCCAAGAAGGCCTCGGGGGTGCGGCACATTCTTGGGGCCACTGGTTCCAGTGGTGGGCCCAGGTGACAGAGGTCAAAGGTCTCCGGGCTGCCCCCGCCCCTTCCATTCAACTGCCTCCCCCCCACCAACTCAGCAAATGGGTCTACATCTGAGAGAGAGAGAGAGAGAGAGAGAGAGAGAGCAAGTGAGTTTCTTTTGTCACCTCATTCCTTTAGGCAATATTTTCACATACAGTCAGAGATAGTGAAAGGGCACGAGTTTGCACCTCTTTTGCAACAGTATTCCCCACGGCATTGAGATAACAACAAAAGATTTACAACCACAGGCTGTCGGTTGTCATTTCTGTCACAGGTAATATTATTGCAAAACACTGGTTATGGTGACTGGTCCAGTCCCAAACGGCCCAGCTCTGGAGACACTGCAGAATTATTTCACTAGGGGGCACTTCTAGCTGGCCACATCACTGCAGTGTTTCTGCTGTGACACACCTGGTCCAGCCCACAGAGGGCACCCTAACAAGTTGATGAAGTGTGTTGTGACTGAGGGTGGGGGGTGGGGCAGATTGCCCGTACCTGCTGGGCTCTCAGAGCGAGGGCTGAACACAAAGTTAGGCCCCTCCTCCCTCAGCTCGTCCACTGGCCTGTCATCGTCCCGGACGGAGAAAGGGTGGGGCCTGGCTGAGGCTAGGACACATAACCACACACATTTGGCTTTATATGGACTCTGCCACTGGCTCACAGAAGCTGGTGTGTGTGTGTGTGGAGAGGGTGTACAGTATATGGGTATAGGTGGGTGGGTGGTGTGTGTGTGTGTGTGTATGTGTGTGTGTGCCTGTGGATGGAGTGTATGTCGTGTGAGGACTGCATATATCTATAGGTGGGTGGTTGTTGTGGATGAGTGTGTACTGTATGTGTGTGCATTTGTGTGTGTGTGGAGTGTGTGTATGTGGGGGTGTATACGTGTATATGTGTGTGTGTGTGTGTGTGGAGTGGGTCTGTGGAGTGTATGTGGGAAGTGTATATGTGTATAGGTGGGTGTGTAGGTGTGTGTGTGTGTGTGTGTGTGGAGTGTAGTGGGTGTGTGTGTGTATATGGGGGTGTATATGTGTATAGGTGTGTGTGTGTGTCTGTGGAGTGTGTGTATGTGGGGGTGTATATGTGTATGTGTGTGTGTGGAGAGGGTGTAAGTGGGGGTGCATATGTATATAGGTGTGCATGTGTGTGCTTGGTACCTGGCCGACCTAAACTCCCCCAGCCTTGCTCAGAGGGGATTGGGCTGGAGTTGGTGGGTGGGGCATCCCAGACATCTGGGGGAGATTGGCTGGCACCCCACGGCTGGGAGGGGCTACTCGAAGTGGGCCGGGCTGTCCATGGACTACCAATCACAGGAGTACTAGGCTTAACCACAGCTGAGAAAGAGTGAGAAAGAGAGATCAACAAGAACTGTTAAACAAAAAGTTTAAAAAGAGCAAAATAAAAAAACGTCACTACTAACCTATGGATTCCCAGGGGTCTGAGTTCACTGAGCAGGTGGGTTGAGCTTGCCAGGGCTCATCATTAGGAGCATCAGATGTGGGTCCAAATATGTCCACCAGCTCAGTCATGGCTGACTGAGGGACAGAAAGGATCATTATTCATTTATACTTACAACACCCTTGTCCAGAGCCACTTACAGCAGAGTTCTGTAGCCTCTATAAGATACATATCCATGATACTATAGGTCAGAATACATCCAGTCTCGCTGGAGGGGGAAAGATGACAATAAAAGTTTTTTAGGCACTCAGTGACTCAGTCAAACGGTCTTGGTTTGAAGCCAGTGGAAGTTTGTTCCACCGCCAGGGTGTCAGGACAGAGAAGAGTCCTGATGCATGTCTTCTGTGTGTCTTGAGCAACGGTGGTTCCTATTGAGCAGTACTAGTTGCAGGAAGGCAGCGTGGTGCAGAAGGGAGTTGAATGACTCCAGGTGTGTGGGAGCAGGTCCAGTTAGGACTTTGTAGGCCACTCCAGGGGACACAGAGGCGGTGTGACATGGGAGAACTTCAGGAAGTTGGAAACAAACCAGGCAGCTACAGGCTGATTAGTTAGCTAATCACATACCTATTGCAAACCAACAGAACTGCTACAGACACTTTTGATTGGTTTGAGTTTGGTGTATCCATCAGTTCAAGAACTCTCCTTCACCTCTTCTTGTCCAGATTCACTCTCTCTTCTGCTCTCTTCCAGAACTTTCTGAAGCTCAGACTCATCACCTTGACGACTGCGTTGCTCCTTTGAAAAGACAATATACACTCTAGTGACACAAACATGTGCAAACACACACACACACACACACACACTCATCATCCATTGCAACAGGAGCCTGTTCTCTCAGTGATCATGACAGAAGGTTATTGAAAATGGCAAATTTCACGAATGTCATGGGCCAGTCTGGAGTAGGGGGTGGTGGTTGTGGTTTGGCTCACGGAGCTCACTTCATGTGGACAGTCTGGGGGAAAGTTTACCATGGGGGGTAGGCTCATGTGGCCGGTTTGGAGGGCGGACCAGGAGCCACGGTGCTGAGCTCAGCAGACAGAGGGAGAAGGGCAGAACGCTTCCAGCAACTTGCAAGTGCAGGAACGTACAACAGCATCTCCTCGTCAGATAACACGTGGAATACAGCGAAACAAGTAGAGGAGAAAGGGATCCCAGGCAACAACCAATGAAAATGCTAATATTTTAATTAACAGGAATAATTATTCTAATTAAAAAGAATAATAAGTGCTTTCAAATTGATCTGCAAACCTAGCCACAGTGGATATGAAGGCATTCTCTCTTTCTGTTTTCTCCCACAAACAAAACAACAAACAACCACAGCAGAGACAAAAGCCAAACAGCAGGTCTGCCTGCACAAGGCACTGTCACACAACACAGTCTATTCAGAAATGGGCTTCCTCATACTGAATTCTCTAATATTATACGCACACTTCACAATGCTGTAAAGCATATCCAAAATATTGACTATGTGATGTCACGTACACGTCCCTCCTTGGTAGTTGTAGAGGTGTCAAATTACACACGCAACCCAATCTGTGCTGAACAGGGTGAAGCAGAACTAGTGTTTCATGAGGGTTTCATAAATGCTCCAATGAACACAAACTTGCATTCGCAGCCTCAAAACAGACAACAAGAGAAACTGTGACGTGGACAACGCTATCAGGCCAAATAGAAATCAAAGACACAGCAGACTGATTTGTCTTGTATAAATAGCATCGTGAGAACAAGTCTTCAGACTTAGTCTCAAGAGACTGGGGGAAGATTTCCAAGATTACAGTGTAAGGTTTTTGAAGGACACACACCCACACACACGAGTGACAAGTGTATCTTGGTTGAAAGATAATATATTATAATATTATGTATAATATTATGTATTATAATATTATATATGTTATAATATATTATAATATTATAGTTAAAATCTTTTATTAAAACCATTCATAGACTGTTAGAGAGAAAAGGGAATTTATTTTTGATGCAAAATACAACAAAAATATTTAATGAAATTTAAATCAGAAAACCTCAAAGTTACCATATGCAGGGAGCCATTTTTTCAGTGAGGAAGGGCTCAAGTATAAGTGCAGTTCTGTGCTTTCCCCACACGGGGGCAGAGTGTTACTTAAAGACAGCCAGCTCTTGCACAGCATCTCTCATGCAAAGGTGAATTTGGCTGCCAGCCAAGCATGGAGCAGGCAAGTTCCACTGTCTCTATGGCGACCAACGTGGATGATGATGACATTGTGGGCTGTTCTTTGTGTGTGTGTGTGTGAGTGTGCATGTGTGTGTTTTGTCTTGTTTCTGTAGCAGTTATCAGCATGCTGCTCTGTCGTGGTTGTCCTTGAATTCCAGCGAACACACACACACACTCACGCACACACACACACACACACACACACACACACACACACACACCCTCCTCCACACACACATGTTGATCACAGAACTAGGATAAGCACAGGGGAAAAATCAATACTGAACCTCCTCTGGCAACATAACACTGAAACCAATGCTCCAGCTGATTCTGCTGTGTATGTGTGTGTGTGTGTGTGTGTGTGTCGGGGGAGGGGTACTGGTATGTTGGAACATCAATTAAAACCTGCACAAAATGGAATGATGTGATAAGACATGTTTGTTGATAATGAATCCAAAAACACGTAATCCTTGAGAGTCTTGAAACCATGTCTGATTCGCCACGTGTCCGATTCGCCAGTGTCTGATTCGCCAGTGTTTCCTGATTAGGTTTCTATTGAATGAACACTAGAATGGGAGTGAAATGAAAAACTGAACATGTGATAAATGTGTGCAAATATGTGTCTGCTTGTACGCATGTGCATATAAATGTGTGTGTGTGTATGTATGCATGCAGGTATGTACATGCTATGTACATGTGTGTGTCTGTATCAGTATAAACGTGCATGTGTAAATACTATATGTTTGTATAACTTTGTGTGTCTGAGTGTGTGTGTTGGTGTGTACCTCTCTGCTCATGGCGAGGGCCAGCTGTAGCTGTAGTTCTTCCTCCCCCGTGGTCTGAGGACGAGACTGCTCTAACTCTGACGCCCTTGGAGAGGAGGTGGACGCTGAGAGAGAGAGAGAGAGCGAGAGAGAGAGAGAGAGAAGAAGAGAAAGCGTGACAGAGAAAGAGGGAGAGAGGTAGTAGAAGAGAAAGCGTGGCAGAGAAAGAGGGAGAGAGGTAGTAGAAGAGAAAGCGTGGCAGAGAAAGAGGGAGAGAGGTAGTAGAAGAGAAAGCGTGGCAGAGAAAGAGGGAGAGAGGTAGTAGAAGAGAAAGCGTGGCAGAGAAAGAGGGAGAGAGGTAGTAGAAGAGAAAGCGTGGCAGAGAAAGAGGGAGAGAGTGAGTAGAGGAGAAAGCGTGGCAGAGAAAGAGGGAGAGAGGTAGTAGAAGAGAAAGTGTGGCAGAGAAAGAGGGAGAGAGGTAGTAGAAGAGAAAGCGTGACAGAGAAAGAGGAGAGAGGTAGTAGAAGAGAAAGCGTGACAGAGAAAGAGGGAGAGAGGTAGTAGAAGAGAAAGCGTGGCAGAGAAAGAGGGAGAGAGGTAGTAGAAGAGAAAGCGTGGCAGAGAAAGAGGGAGAGAGGGAGAATAATAGAGGGTAATTGAGATTTAAGGATATAAAGAGAGCTGGAGGGAGAGAGGGAAATAGCTAAATAAATGAAGAGATGACTGACATATCCAGGCTCATAAACATGGGCTGCTCTTGTATGTGTGTGTTTGTGTGCAATCGGTTTTAGTTTTTTCCATGTGGGTTACACATTCATACTCATTAGGTGCAGTTAACTCTCCTGATGTTGGACTGTGGCAGTTAATGTAACATAACTGAACGCACAGCCAATCCCTACTGTCCTGGCTGTGGAAAACACTCACAGGTGGAGTGTGGGTGTTCATCCGTATGTGTGTATGTTCATCTGTATGTAAATAAGTCTGAAAAAGCACAATGACCACTATGAGGCACCTAAACCTCCACAGCATCTTTTGTGTGTGTGTGTGTGGGGGGGGAACTGCATGACTTCACCAGTCCTAGCCTCAACCTTAACCAAACGTCCATGTCGTTTGGATGTTACAAACTGCTGTGAATATCCAATCATGAGATCATACATGGCACAACTCTGTAACTCTGTAACTGTAACTCTGTAACTCCGTTACGTGTAGCTTCTCCACTCACAGTTGTAAGAGGAGGGCGATCCCCTCGAGCGGCTGAACTCCTCCCCATACAGAGCAGCCATGCTGGGCTGGCTGCTCCTCCGGGCGGGGTAGGCGGGGGGGCCGCCCCCGGTCCCGCCCCCGGTCCCGCCCCCAGTCCCGCCCCCGGCGGCCATCCTCTCACGGGTCTTGAGTGCTTGCGCCCGCTCCTGCCTGAGGCGTTCCTCATCCCGCAGCAGGGCCACGAGCTGCTTGGCCTTCTCGCGCACGTTCACTCCCTGGTCCCGCCCATCCCGGTCCACATACTGGAAGTCCCGCAACGTCTGGATGGCGAAAGCGTTCTCGCGACACTGCTGGGCTACGCGCTCTGAGCCCGTCTTCGCCAGGTAGTCCAGCAGCGTAAGGGCCTGGGGGGACAGGGTGTGGTTAAAGGACTAGTCCTGGGGGACAGGGCGTGGTTAAAGGTCTAGTCCTGGGGAACAGGGCGTGGTTAAAGGACTAGTCCTGGGGGACAGGGTGTGGTTAAAGGAGTAGTCCTGGGGGACAGGGCGTGGTTAAAGGACTAGTCCTTGAGGGACAGGGCATGGTTAAAGGACTAGTCCTGGGGAACAGGGCGTGGTTAAAGGACTAATCCTGGGGGACAGGGCGTGGTTAAAGGAGTAGTCATGACTAACTTCATAACAACTTCTAGACGTTCACTAGCAGGCAGCAGTCCACACAATGTCATCTTATGACCACTGCTAGGACATTAGTTATTAGTTAGTTATTAGCAATGTTCCCACATTACAAAAGTGAAGCGTTATTTCATACACTTGAGCACATGTGTGTGTGTGTGTGTGTGTGTATGCATGAATGGTGTGTGAGTGTGTGTCTGTGTATATGTGTGATGAGTGTGTATGTGTGTGTGTGTGTGTGTGTGCTCTCTATCCTTGCTGGGGTGGAGTACTTATAAACAGAGCCCGGGTGGCTGTTAAAATGAAGCTTCGGGGGAGTGTGAGTGTTTATAAATGACATTACATTTAAATGACTACCACACACATGTGGCTGTTTAGTCAGTCTGGATTACACTCATTACATCAGTCTGGCTCTCTACATACTCACACATCATTTACACACCACTCCTCTCTATACACTCTCACATAATTTACACACCACTCCTCTCCACACACTCACACCTCTTCGTGGCGATACCTTGTAGACGTGCCTCCAGTTCTTGCCATGGTCATTCAGCCGTTTCCACACCATGGCCATGACCTCACTGAAGGCCACCACGCTGAAGGTCAGGTCAGCGATCTCTGACATCAGCGAGCTGCTTGGTCCCCAGGGATCATTGGAGGTTGCCTCACGCACCTTGACCTCTGCCTCTGAGTAGTTGTGCACGATGTTCTTCACCTGGCGTCGCAGGGCCGAGGTCGTCATGGCTACAACAAGGGTCAGTCAAACTGGGAGCGTGTTGGTGGCTCTTCGGCCCCCGAGCAGGATGAGGTGTGGGGCAGAGTCAGGGAGAGGGGGGGGACAAGGCGTGGGGCGGAGAAAGGAAGAAGGGCGGAGACAGGGAGAAGGGCGGAGACAGAATGAGGGGCGGAGACAAGAAGAAGGACGGAGACAGGATGAGGGGGCAGGGACAGGTAGAGGGGCGGTTCTGAAGATGTGCAGAGTTAGGTATGTGTCTGTGGAGATGGTAATAAAGAGAGAGGGAAGGAGAGAGAAGCAGGGAGAGAAAAGGAAGGAGAGAGGGAGAGAGGAAAAGAGGGGAAAATAATGGGACGGTAAGGAGAAACAAATCAAACTCTTCTTCCCATAGAGGAACATTAAGCAATGACTTGACTGTAGCTGATTAGCTTTACAAACACTGATCTCTCTCGTTTTCTCTCCCTCTGTATTCTGTCATTTCCTGGTAGAGGAGAGCGATTACCCTTTTTGAAGTCATCTATAATTAAATAGCCTTCTATAGCCACCTCTTCCAATGGAGCAACACAGTGACAGGAAGTAGGTCATCAAGAGGCGCCATGCTCTGTGCTGCAAGCAGGTGGTGGATACTGGGGCACCGAGGCGCACACACACACACACACACACACACACACACACGTCCTCACATGCACACACACGCACACACATACACGTCCTCACATGTGCACACACACATACATACATACCCTCACATGCACACACACACACACGCAGTCCGGTGTTGCTACAGTATAACCTGATATCTGCTCATCTCTGGACCCGTAAAGACCCGTCCATTGTGCCCGGCTCAGACAGCCTCAGGTCTGCTCCCTGCCCGTGTGGTGACCACGTGCTGCAGATCCTGCTCTAGTTTACACCACTGCAGAGACTGGGGTTTCTGGACATTCCTCTAATACACATGCTCACACACGTACAGGACAGTTTTCATTTATTTCTGCAAGCAGTCGCTATGGCGACAGAGACCCATAGGGAGAACAAGGCAATGGAACTGCCCCATATTTCACTTACGGGAGATGAAGAGTAACTCTCTCTCTCTCTTACACACACACACACACACACACTCTAGAGCAGGTGGAGCTATACGTAACACACACTGAAGAAAAGTGAAAGAAACAAATGAGGGGAGGACCCTTGGTTATAGTCACAGATTGGATTTATCCTCATCACAATACATTTCCTTTTAAAGAAAGACTGGGCAGAAAGCGGCAGCTCGGCATGGAAGGCCTCAGAACCGGCCTTTCACATTTCACTTCCTGTGTGAAGCAGAGCATAGATCAATGTGTCTGTTCGCCTAGCCCGGCTGACTCTATCTGCCCCTTGCTCCTCATTTTCCCATCGGCCTCCAGGGCTGTACACAAATGCACAGGAGAAGTAGATGTGGGTGGAGACGTAGGTGGACACAGGCGTGGAGAAGGGTGCAGAGGAAATGCAGTCATCGGAAATTCAGCTAGTATCACCTTTCTGCTGATGGGGGTCATATTTTCTCGTGCCCTCTTTCTCTCTCACGCCCTCTCTCTCACCCTCTATCATTCTGTCTATCTCTCTATCTATCTCTCTATCTATCTCTCTCACTCCCTCTCGCTCACCCTCAAGGCTCTATCTCTCTCTCACCCTCTCTCCCTCAATCTCTCACCCTCTATCTCCCACCTCTATCTCCCTCTCACCCTCTTTCTCTCTATCTCTCACACTCTCTCCCTCTAGCTCCCACCCTCTCTCTCTCTCTCCTGCTCTTTCTTTCCCACTTGCCCTCTCTCTTTCTTTATTTGTCTTTCACCACCCACACAGCTGTGCCCTTGTGACCAAGACCTGCCATAATGTTTGTTCATTTTCTGAGCTCTCACTCCTTCTCTCCATGTCTCTCTCCCTCTGTCCACATCTCACTGTCTCTCTCGCCACATCTCACTATCTCTCTCGCCCTCTCTCCACATCTCACTGTCTCTCTCCCTCACTCCACATCTAATTGTCTGTCCACACAGGCTTTCCCCTACAGCAGAGCTACTGAGAGGAGCAGTGGTCAGGGCAAGTGGCCCACATATGTCACTGACACCATCAGCACCATCAGCACCATCAGAGCCATCAGCACCATCTGTACCAGCAGTACCAACAGTACAATCAGTGCCATCAGTACTACCAGTACCATATCAGTACCATAAGTACAATCAGTACCATAAGTACTATCAATAAAATCAGCACCATCAGTACAATCAGCACCATCAGTACAATCAGCACCATCAGTACAATCAGCACCATCTGAACAATCAGCACCATGATTACCATACACCTCCCTATTATACAATATGTTACAACCGCTCACAGTAGTCTGTGTTACATATTACACTTACACACTGCCTATCAGAAACATTGGAATGAGAAATTACTTAAACACACACACATACCCGTGTACTTACATGCCTTCGTATCTGTGTGCAAAGTTAAAATTGCACTCATGCGCACACACATATCCACTTGCAGACACAAACACACACTCACACACACAATCACACACACACATTTTCACTCGTTCTCTGAAGGTAACAATAAAACATAGTAAGACATAATTTCTCATTGTAATAAATGTGTATAAATGTACCATTTTCCCCCAACTGATTGTCATATCTAAACAGAGGCAACTCTCTCTGCACCAGTGCACACCGCTCAGATCAGGAGGAAGAGGTAACGTGTCATTCCTCTCAGCATGACATGATCAACTGTTCTACAGCAGCTGTGTAATTACCTGCTGTCACATCAGCAGAAAAGAAGTCAGATTCCTTATGAGAGTGACAAGCCATAAACCCAGAAACACACACACACACACACACAGATACACACACTCTCATACGGATGGACCCGGGCTGTTCTGAGACAGGGCTGCACAGGCTGTAAAACACACAACAGCAAGACAGAGACAGACAAACTGACAGGTATATACACACACACACACACACACACACCGACACACACACCCACACAAAAGCGCCTTAACACAATGTGGAGCTGGGTTTTCTGGGCTTTTTCCTCTCTTTCACACATATAGCTCAGAAAGAGGAATCCAGTTCAGAGATGCTGACTGCAGAAGTTTCCCTGCCTCCAGTCAAGAGCGAGAGGGACTGAGAAACAAAGAGAGAGAGAGAGAGAGTGAAAAAGAGAGAGAAAGAAAAGCACAATATTTGGTATTATATTGTGCGCATGTGTGAATGTGTTTGGTGTGTGAGTGTGACTCACGCAGTTGATCACAGCTGAATTATTACTCATCACCTCTTAGACTAACACCACACACGCTGAGCCAAGCTACAATACCAGCGTGTGAATGTCTGACCCACAATACCTCTCCAGCATGCGAGTGTGTGACGTGTGTGACGCAAAGGTCTGACACCACATGTTCTGCAGTGACATCTGAATGTAGTCTAATTTCACTGTGCAGTAGAATTAAGAGTAAAGGTGGAAATGACTAATAATCTCCCAGCTCACCAACAGCTCCAGAGGACAGGCCTCCAGACTCACCCCCAACTGTCCACGTCCCGTACAGCCATGCTGTCCCTGTCCCCTCTGTCTCTCCAGTAAAAGTGAACATAAAGGCAATGTGTGGTGTACACAGAGTTACTTCACTACTGACAGCTGTTCTGGTGAACCCACACTACTGAACAAACAAACAAATGAATGCACACACACACACACACACACACACACACACACACACACATTTCACACACTTTCATGAGCCATCCCAAGCTCTGGTTTGGCTAGAACTACAGAGGTAACCTGAGAAAGCCTGCAAATGGAATTTAGTGTATCACTGTGTGTGTGTGTGTCTGTGTGTGTGTGCGCATGACACAGTGCTCTTTAGGTCCAGAAATAGAGAGCTGAGTCATGGTACTAACAGTTAGGGTGGATATGAAGAATGAGAGACTGCTTACTTTGTACCTCTCTCCAGGCACACAGACACAGGACAGTGCAGATCAAACCCAAAACACAGTATTACACTGACACACTAGGGCAGCTCAAACCCTGAACACAGTATTACACTGTCACACTAGGGCAGATCAAACCCTGAACACAGTACTACACTGTCACACTAGGGCAGGACAAGGTTGATCAAACCCTGAACACAGTGCTACACTGTTACTCTAGAGCAGGATGGGGCAGATCAAACCCTCAACATGACACTATACTACCATACTAGTGCATGACAGGGTTGATCAAACTCTGAACACAGTAGTACAATGTTACTCTAGCACAGGGCAGGGCAGAACAACCCCTCAACACTACACTATACATACTAGTGCAGGACAGGGCAGATCAAACAGTGAACGCAGCAGGTAAAGCTACTGAGCTACTGTACTATTAATGTACTACAAAGGCAAAGGCATTTTTTCACCTCATTAAGATTGTCCGTATTCCCTCTTTTCACAAGAAGACAACATCGTTTTAGTGGACCGAGATACACGATTCCTGACAGGTCTTCTAAACCTACGCCGCCGATGAGTGAAACAGGAAGACCCCCGCACGCGCCTCATCATTCTATTACGTCAACGTGAAATCACCACGCACGACAGCAGATTACAGTAACCGAGATATCGGCGAGTGCCTCAAACCTCCTAAAGGGCAGCCCCTGTAACCACGCTGCCACGCTGATGTCATAGCGATTACTGATTAGCGTCAGTTTAAACTATAAACAACAGGCATAACGGACACCACGACGGCATTACAGAACACGCAGCGTGCACACTGAATAGAGTGTAAAACACCTGGGTGAGATCGCGCACGCGGCGGTAGTGGTAGCACCATGACCCCCCGCCTCCCCATATCTCTTACCTCCGACATCGTTCGCTATCCGCTGTCCAGTCCTGCCGTCGCCAAGGCCCGTGGTCGTTTCAGCTCGTCTCACTGCGGAGCTGCTATGCAGAGAAAGCCTGCGCCAGTATTGACAGGTCAGCGTTTACTTTAATGCTCCTACAACCACCGCGCAAATGTTTCCCAAAACAGAACGCTTCTCGCGACTGTTGAAACGGCGGAGCGAGGCAGCAGAAGAACAGCGATGGATTCCGTTTAAAACCGGGTGTCTCACGCCTTCGCACTCACGTTGGCACACACTCACTCACGCAGCGTGTAGGAGAGGACCGAGGAAGGAGACAGGGGCGGGGATGGCTGAATGTACGGTGCCGAGTCAGCCCTTAACTCACTCGGCTCCGAGACACTGCTACAGCACAGAAAGCTGTACTGTATGTACGGATGTATAAATAGTGACCAGGCAACACCATATTTATATCTTAACAACTTTAATAACTTCACTAAGAATATCATAAGCAGGGTAATTATTATCATCACATAGAAGTGATTACACCGACTGCAGGAATGAGACAGACACAGAATGGGGACTGGCTGCATATAGCGGGACATATATTTACAGTGCTCAGTGCTTACAGAGCCCGATAAATATCCACAATACACGAGGAGGTGAACGTCTGTCTTTCAGCAGGCTGTATGTAGGTCTGCTTGACTGTGTTCAGTCTCATCCAGCAGATCACACAGAGAATCAATCATTGTCTCCATCAGAACGTAGACCTGAAACACACACACACACACATTGGCATTCTTTCGGAGACTTTAGTTTTTAACAATAAAGACAGTTCCCTGTTGGAAGCAGCAAAGACTTGGTCAGAGGAGAGCGAGAGGAACACGGCGACCTCAAAGAAGTGTTTCCTGAATTAACCAGGCCAACAAGACACGAGAGAGAGAGAGAGAGAGAACTTATTCCTGACTGACAGGCAGTAGGAAGCAATGGAAATTCAGGCGTGATTCATGACTACATGCAGCTGTTCTGGCTGATTAAAAACCCATTTATGCAGCAGAAATGTGAAGAAGGTGTGAGAGTGCAGGCTGAGAGGACTGTGCTTCCACCAATCACAACAGACTAAACCCATACTAAAGACATACTAAAGACCAGACACATACTAAAGACTAAAGAAATACTAAAGACTAAAGACATACTAAAGACCAAAGACATAATACAGATCAGACATACAGAACAAATATAAAAGACCAAAGACATACTAACGCCTACATACTAAAGACCAAAGACATTCTAAAGACATGTTAAAGACCAAAGACATACTAAATACTAAAGACATAATGAAGACCAAAGACATACTAAAGGTATATTAAAGACCAAAGACATACTAAAGAAACAAAGACATACTAAAGGCATAAAAAGACCAAAGACATACTAAATACCAAAGATATACTACAGTTAGAAGCAGTGCTGATTAGAGCTTAAACATGACTAACGTTCATGTGTATGAGATGGTGAGGCAGCTGTCTTTGGCAGTCCTGTGCAATGTGTGTGTGTGTGTATGATTATCTATATGTAGAATGGTGTAGGCATGTGTATTTGTGCTCGTATTTGTGTGTATTACATGTTTATGTGTGCATGCATGTGTGTGTGTACATGTTTGTATTAAATATCTTGACTATGCAGGAAAACCCCAGAGAAATGCAGGAGATCAACCTTGTGAAGGCCAGCAAAATGGTCTAGACAAAGAGTGTTTTAAAATTCTACATTTTGATGTTTGACTATCAAAACTACTGGAAGATTGTAGTAATTAAAATTAACGCAATTTACAATGACAAAGAATGACTAGATTCAAGGGGGTTAAAATTATAAGGACAAAACATAAAAAAAGGAACGGGCATTTAATACTGACTCAGAGAGAGGCTAGGGTGAGGATGAGGATGGGGCTGTGAGGAAGAATTACAGCATCCTTATTACATGTAAGTAGTTACACACATATGCTCCTGGACAAACTCGCCAGACTGCAAAACCCAAAACTCCATCATACAAAGCTTTTTAATGGTCTCGTCAGTAAATGATTAGAATGCTTTGAACACCAAGATATTAGTCTGATTTTGATATGACTGAAATCTTTGCCTGACTGTGTCTGTGTGTCTGAGGAGAGCGAGAGTGAGCCTTCCTGTTTACAGCTTCTCCCCCAGTGGATCATCCCTGTAACCCCAGGTGAGCGGTGGCAACGCTCTCAGAGGAGCTGTGTAGAGCAGTGGTGAGAGATTCACCAATCACTGGGCTTGGCTCTTTTGTGTTGCCCAGAAATGTATGTTTGATGGTGATTTGCTGACAATCTTATCCAAAATGACTTATGCCTTATGTCAGGGCAATCTACCTGCTTCCCTGGGTGGGCTACATGAGCACATATACAACACCAACCTGGCATATATATGACACCACATGTCTATTAGGTATTAAAATGAAGGAGTGTGTGTGTGTTACTGAATGGCTTTCTGCATGCATGTGTGCGAGTGCGTATGTGCTGTTAGTATGTGTTTGTGTGAAATAGACGTATGTGTGTTTATGTGAGTGCGTGTGTGTGAATGTGTGTGAAACAGCATCTGCTTGCCTGCTGGTGCAGCATGCGCATGTATTTGTGGTGTAGCTGTGGCTCCACATGGTCCTGCAGTGGCTGGGTGGGATCTGTCTCTGGGCTGCTGCTTGTGGAGGTGATGTTGGTGGTGGTGTTGGTGGTGCTGGTAGACAGCTCTACGCCTACCTCCTTGCCTGGTTTCACCACACGATTCTCTTCTTTAACCTTCTTCTTTCCAATGCCACGATCCTACTCACACACACACACACAAAACATTAACACACACAAACAGGCGCAAACACATACACACATGTACACAGAGAAACATGCATACATTTCACACAAACAGTGTGAACACAGACAGTCTCTTCAACACACCTGTGTGTTCACAGCGCATGCTTGTGTGTGTGGGGACGGGGGGTGGTGTGTGTGTGTTCAAAGTGCGTGCATGTGTGTTCATGACTGGGAGTACAGCAGGTGGTCTACTGGCCGCTCTGGTCAGAGTGGGAGAACACAGACGTTTTCACGCTTAGTATCTCAACCCAAAACACCTCACCTGTGAGTCACCATGGAGAGACAGCAGGCCTGAGCTCATTCTGGACTATTGTCTGATTTGGTTAGTCTTGTTTGATTTGATTAGTCTTGTCTGATTTGGTTAACCTTGTTTTATTTGGTTAATCGTGTTTGATTTGGTTAGTCATGTTTGGTTTGGTAAGTCTTGTCTGATTTGGTAAATATTGTTTGAGTTGGTTAGTCTTGTCTGATTTGGTTAGTCTGGTCTGATTTGGTTTACCTTTTTTGATTTGGTTAGTCTTGTTTAATTTGGTTAATCGTATTCGATTTGGAAAAGGGCCACTATACATTAATTAAACATTAATTTCACATTAATATACATGTAAACAATGTTTTATATACTACTAGTTCTGGCAGTAAGGTATTATGAATGAATAAATAATGTTCCGAATGACAGACATACCTAGAAAGAGAGAGATATTTTTTTTCCTCCATAAAGCAGTCTTTCTCCATAACAGATTGTGTGAGCAGTGCGTGTGAGTTTGTGTGTGAGTGTTGCTAGTACGCATGCAGTGGCTTCAGCACTTCAGCCTAGCAGAGTGTGGAACTTTCCAGCAAAGAGGAAGGGCAGGATAGACCATGTTAGGTACCCCATGATCAACTCGAGACTTCCACCATCTCGTAAAATGGCAGATCTGAGAGTAGAGGAAGACCCTCAACTGGAATATTTTATGTGGATGTCATTTTGGTGATTTGTATTTGCTGCCCTCTGTTGGTGTCTCCCCCTCATTACACCTCACCCACCTCAGCTGCTTTTTCCTTGACTCCAGGTTTGGCTGCACCTTTCTTTTCCTCCTTCTCTCGCCCGTTCCCTCCTCTCTTCTCCTCTTTAATCGGAGGTGCTCCCTTTCTCTCCTGCCTCTCCTCCTTTAGATTTCCCCCTATAGAAATACAAAGTGTGCAAGCATGTTTATTTTAAACGTATGTGCGTGCGTGTGTGCATGTGTGTGTGTGTGTGTGTGTGTGTGTGTTCTCACAGTTATCCTGGTCAGGCTGTGTTTCTGTCCAGTTGTCAATTTCAGGAAGACCCAATATGTGTCTGAGCCACAGTGACTCACTCACCAGCCCATCCAACAGCTCCCTCCACAACTGCACCCTGCACACACACACAAACATACACACACACACACACACACACACATTCCTCTTATAGTGCCACAGTTCACTGTGGTCTGACTGATCCAGCCTTCTGACCCTTCTGTTTCTCCATAGTCCCATTTCTCAGTGTTTCCCGAGTCCAAAGCGTTCTAAAGCAGGACAAGGCCCTCTAGGGTTTTGCGTCCCTGGAGCTTGAGTCTATATAAAACCAAAGTCACTCAACGTATGCAAAGTCAGAACGAGGTGTGTGTGCGCTGACATGCTACACAGTAACGCAGGACAGTACCATGGTGTGTTTTACCCTTACCCAACACTGTGCTGTGAGAGTGGGGAGGAGGGGGCCAGTGGGGGGTGGAGCTCCAGGATCAGGGAGTTGTACTGTTTCAGAGCCTCTTCCCTGCACAGCCCCACCCACTCCACATCACTGCACTCCGTATCTGGGTCTCCTTCCGGCAAAGACAGCACCACCTAGTGGAGGGAAGCAGTGCTTGCACACACACACACACACACACACACACACACACAAGCTGGCTGTTACTCCACTCTGGCCTCATTCATAAACTCACATGATATGGCTACTTTCCTGAAAAATCAACTATAGACTGAACATGTAGCTGCCAGTGTGTGTGTGTTTTGTGTTTGAGTGGCTGTGTGTCTGTGTGTGTATATGGCTGTGTGTGTGTGTGAGAGTGTAGTCCACCTGTCGCAGGTGGTTCAGGGAGAGATCCCAGGCTGAGGTTTCCACATCTATGTGTTTATTTCCTCCTGCCCCTATGACCTGTGACCTCTTGGCTTTCTCCCACAGCCTCTTGAGCATCTCCACGGACTCCTGGTGGTAGTGCAGCTGGAGCGGTTTCAAGGGAAACACACACACACACTCACAAAATTAACAAAAAAAATGCAAAAAATGTGATATTAGGTGTTACACGATTATCTGATTGTACTTTTCACAAAGTGCTATGAGAGTGTGTGCATGTGTGTGCTGTGTGTCATCTGAACAGCATGAACAGGACTGGGAGAAGACAGTAGTGTGACTGCAGAAGAGAGTAGCATCTTAAAGGGCTTATGATGCATTCTGGGCCAATTATACTGTTAATTGAACACTGTTACACTCACCCCAGAAGATTGTTGGTGTGTTTTATGGGAACCTAAAATAAGATTGTTGGTGTGTTTTATGGGGACCTACATTAGGATTGTCGGTGTGTTTTATGGGGACCTACATTAGGATTGTCAGTGTGTTTTATGGGCACCTACATTAGGATTGTCGGTATGTTGTATGGGGACCTACATTAGGATTTCTGGTGTGTTTTGTGGGGACCAACATTAGGATTGTCAGTGTTTGTTTTTAGGGACCTACATTAGGATTGGTGATGTGAAAGTACTCTTCCTCTGTTGTGTAGAGTTGAGCTGGGGAACTGGGCCTCTCAGGAGTATGAACACCACGCAGTAAGTCACAAACCATCGACCTACACACTGACAGAGCTACCCGGTGCTCTAGCTCAAGCTGAAAGACATGCACATGTGCAAACACATACACACACACACACACACACACACACACACACACACACACAGACATAGCTAGATGACTATATACATACTTGCATATAAACATATACATGCAAACAGGCAAATATTAGTAGACAAGGACATGTTTACTTAGATTTATGCACTTACATGTACACAAACATTTCCACATTAAACACACATTCACACCTCCAGGGCTGCTCTCTGGTCAGCAGTTTTGTCCTGGTACAGAGCCACGCCCCTCAGTGTGACAAGCATCGAGGCTCCACCCAGCAACACAGGGTGTGTGTGAAGCTCCCACACTTCACACACGATCCCTGGAGACACGTTCTTAAATGTGAACTGGACCATCTCCGTAACACACACACACACACACACACATACAAGAGGGAGAGATGTGAGGTAAAGAGAGAAAGAAAAAGTGTCTGTGTGTGTATGTGTATGAGTGTGTGAGTGAGTGAGTGAGTGAGTGAGTGTGTGAGCGCGTGTGTGTGTGTACCTGTAGTTGTGTTAAAGTAGAAGTGCTGTGTGTGTGTGTGTGGCCTGGCCTGTGGGAAGCTGTGTGGCAGGCTCAGTTTCTGCCAGCTATAGTAGATGGCTGTGCTGCCCTCGTTCTTCAGCTCCAGGTGAGAACACACACTCTCCCCAACCACAGCCTCAAATGACAGCCGCACAGAAAGCCCCACCTCTCCCTGCACATCACATACACACACACCACACACACACACATGCACACACGCACAGACATAGACTTTTCCTCTTTTCGGTTTAATTTCTATAGCATCTTTTACAATAGATAATATAATAGAGATATAAGAAGCTCCTTAATGAGAAAGTATAGAAGTATAGGTCTGAAACACTAAAACACAAGATTCATTCTGTGATTTGGAGTAAAATCACATTTGTCTGACACTCACACACACTCACCTGAGAGGCAGAAGTGCCTGTCCAGAGCACCAGCTCACCATCAATCCTCAGAGCAGGAAGAAGCTCCACGTTAAGCATGACATCGTCATAAAGTGCCAGTGGGTCTCTTTAACCAATCAGAAACTGATGACATATTTCAACTGGCAAGCAAGTCTCTTTTTATATTGAACTTTACTTTTATATTGAATTTCTTTGTGAAATTCAGTGAAATAAAATCAGAGGAACATGATGTTACAGTCCCTCTGTGCTAAATAAAAATTACATAAGAGGACAAATAGAAAAACAAATAAAAACCAAATCAGCACACAAGCACTGAATTGTACTCATTCTCTTTGTGTTGTCCCTCACTCCTCTCCTCTTCTTTCTCCTTGTCTTCCTCCAGTTGTCCTTCCAGCAGCAGTGAGCACTGCTCTGATAGAGAGGACAAGGGCTTGCTGAAGCCCACAATCTCCAAACCATCCGTGTCCTGAGAGAGAGATAGAGCGAAAGAGAGAGGTATATTTTATGCAATATGCAAAATACAATATATTTTTATCATGTCAAAAATGATCATGAAATTGAAAATAGAGAGACAAAGACAGACACATATAGAGAAAGACAGAGTGAGAGAAGTAGAGACAGACATACACATCCTTAGAGAGATACTTTTATTTTGTGAAGTTAAAATGTAAACATTTTCAGTGCTTTGCCAATATTGTATTTTATACAGTCATGCCAATAAAGCCATCTTGACTACATATACAAAGAAATAGACACAGAGAATATAACCCTTAGGTTCAAGTAGTTCAGAATCTCTCTCTCTTTCTGTCATGTTGTCTGTATGCCACAGTAAAATGGGACAGCCTGTAACAATTAGTGTAGGCACAGAACAGAACCTGAGTAAGAGAGAGAGAGAGAGAGAGAGAGAGAGGGAGAGGCAGTGAGAGAGATATAGAGAGAAAGAGACAGAGGTACCAAAAGAGAAAGAGAGATACAGAAAGAGGGGGAGAGAGGCAAACAGAAAGTGTCCAGGGAGCAGCTAAGCAGAACATAAGGCCAGGACCGCTACGTGTCTTCCACCGTGTGTGCGGTTTTGTGAGTGTGCATGTGTTTCTTTTGAACAGACACTCCTGTTACTCAAAATGCTAATTGCAGCTAATTAGCACAGACAATGCCAGATGCTGTACAGCCTGTTTGTACACGGTGCATGAGTGTGTGGATCCTTCAGTACTTTCTCTCATGTCTCCAGTCCCTTCACCTCTTCCAGTCCTTGTCCTCCTGCTCTCAGTGCTCCGTCAGGCTTTTCCCCTCTCTCTCCAGATGACATCATACACCTCATGACGTCTTACACCTCATGACCTGCCTGATGAACCCAATCCACCCTGCTTCAGACATTCGGTCATTTTCTCATGACTAGTTCCCATTCATCACTCTTATCATAAACATCTCTCTATTAGCAGATTGCATTGCATTTGCCTTCAAGATAGCCAGAGATGTACCCATGCTTCCAAAATCCACATTAGACAGCTCTGACATCAACAATCACTGAACAGTAGCTCCCTATCATTTCTCTCAAAGATTTTAACCTGCTGTCTCTCTCCCTCACCCAGAAGCAGCTCTTGAATCAGTTTGGCTTTGCACTCCACCGAAAATGCCCTACTTACAGTGGCAGGAAAGCTTGGTGATGCTCAAATTGGCTATATCAGCAAAATCACCAATAAACACAATACATTCATGCTGTATCATTGGGTTCAGAGCACATTATAATTAATAGAACACAACATTCCTAATAAGTACAGCAGACATGAGAGAAGAGAATGAGGTTCTGAATCTTAGGGGCAGGACAGGAGCCTCATTAGTAATGGTGAGCGTTGCTGCTGTTGGTGCTCGGGGAAGTGACGCGGGCCGAGGAGGCACGGGGCAGCGACGCCTTTGTCGCCGTGGGGGCCTTGGGGTTTGTAGGCACACATCGATATGCCTACAAGTAGGCGAACGGGGAACATCGGTACGAGGTAAGTAAAACTAGGGATACAAAACGTAACTGAACTACAGGGGAACCAGATGCAACAGGGAAGAGTAACTAATTATATAGCAAAATGTAAACTGTGAACATAAACATAGGTATTATTTTCATCTATGCTGAAAAACAGCCCTTATTCTTATAGTTTTAAAATTGAAAATAGAATACAGAATACTAAATTTTCTCAGAAAAAAACAGCCTTGGTAGTAAAGATAGCATACTAGGTAGCATTGAGCATACTGTCAACTTCAGTAACTTAATTATAACAATAAGGAACTCATATTTTACCATATTATGTTGTATTACACTCTCCTGTACTTTTGATTGTTGATGCTGTATAGTACAAATGCAAAATAAAAAATATTAATATAATAAAATAAATTGTGCATTTAGCAGCAATGTATCAGATTTTTCATTAATTTAAAATGACTATTGTAAAGACATCATGCACCTTCTAAATTTACTGATAATATCTGGTATGCAAATGCAAAATAAATAAAATGCCTTCTAAAATGCCTTCTCAAGTTACTCATTTATTATATTTATCAAGTTTTTCTTCAGAAAAATACGTTTTCCACATTGTCAATAGTGAGGGCAGACCTATTGGCAGTAACTATGTCACCTGCCGTCGAGAAAACCGTCTCGCTGGGGACTGAGGTGGCAAGTACAGCCAGGTAAGAGTTTAGCCAACACAGCTAAATTTGGATATGCAGACTCATGAGCCTTCCACCAGGCAAGTGGGTTGGAATCAATTGAAATGCCATATAGGAAGGCACTTCTTCCTTAAACTGCTGCTTTAAATCAGACTGGTTCTTCTGGTCAGTTTTAAAGGGTGGGCCATGGCTGACTTTTTTGGAGGTGGTGATGATGACTGCCTCTGACTCCGCAGTCAACAGTTAATAATTAGTGAGTTGAATGACTATTGTTCCAATAATATATTCAGATATGACATAAGAGGAAATATTTTAAAATATGAAAACTTTGCTGTAAAATGAAAACATAATCAAAACCCTTACATGGTTAGCTCTTTTTAGAATTTCTTCATAAATTCTCATAAATGACAGACAGGATCCAAGTGAGGAAGGGTTTTGAACCTTGGATCCAAAGCAGTGCATTTGTGAAAGAAGCCCCAACTTCCTGAAATTGTTTTGGAGTTCGTTTACGTTCACTGGTCCTTGCATGTAGGATGCATGTACCATGTATTCTCCGTGTGACTGCACGCACCGAACCGTGAGCACCGTACCATGTCGGTTTGGTACAAATACATGTACCGTTGCACCCCTACTGAAAACTCATGTCTTTGAAAATTACCTTAATGAAACCTAATCTGACACCTTTAAGGAAGAATTTACATATGCAATTATATTTGCCTTGTTGAGTGATTGCCCTTGAATCGTGCTGCACTGTGTACCATTGTACAGTAGCTGTCATTCTACATTTCAGCACTGACACGTGGAAAGTGCTGCAAGTCTCCGTTAAGTGTATTTTAAGGCTCTATTTGTGCTAGCTAAGGATACTTGAAGTAGACAAGTAAAGCATTTTTGCAAGTTTGGATGAGAGCATCTGCAAAACGTAATAAAAGTAAATGTAAAAGTGTGAGTGTGTGTGTGTGCGTGTGTTTGTGTGTTTATGGGGCCTGGTGTAATATTTTAAATTTACATAATATTTGTGTTCAAGAACAGAGATCCAGATGAGCCAGGTGGGTATAATATCTGTTCCCACAGTTAATGAACTAGAGGACAATATGAGCATGAAAAACATTAGTTTTCTATGCACACAGTGATCTATGCACACACACACACACAAACGTCTAACCGGCTGGTTGAAGTCCAGGTCCAGGTACTGGCTGTGATGCCATGTTCTACTCCCTGAGTCCTCAGAAAGCAGATTACCTACACACACACACACACAATTAAGAATTGTATGCATGGTCTGCTCATGAGCCGTGTGGCTGACTATATCTGTGTATGTGTGTGTGCACCTGATTCCAGGCGTGTGCTGTGAGGCTGCGAGATGTGTGTGATGGGTTGTGGGTTGCCTCTCTCTGTCTGGGGCAGAGTGGCCATTATCCCGCTCAGATCATCTCCATACCGCTGAGGAACACTCCAGAACTCACTGCCCACGTGGTAGCCCTGAAACACACGCACACACAGCTTTTAATGTCCATACCTTAAAACACCACAATCATTACAGTTCATCTACTGCCAACATCAAATAGAGAGAAAGAGATGAAAGTTAGAAAGACACAGAGTCATTCACCTTACGTATGTCCTCCAAAACATGTAAAACCTTTGTAACCATAATGTAAATCAGATCAGTTTGATTATGTACAAGTACATGAAGATTTAGAGACAAAAACTAGAGACTGGAAACTGGAAAAAAAAGTGAAATAGAGAGCGAGCATGAGAGAGAAAGTGAGAAATATAAGGAGAGAGGGAGAGCTAGAGAGAGGGAGAAATAGAGAAATGTAGAGATAAAGAGAGAGGCAAAGGGCCAGCAGTCACATGTCCAGTGTTTAGGGCTGGCAGGCCTCTGCTGATGAGCTCTCTCTGTTCCTGAATCTCTCTGAATCTGCTCGACTGGTTCATTAGCAGCTCCTCCACCGGCTTGTGCAGCAGATCTACACAACGTACACAGAGAATCATGGGACAGATTCAGTCAGTCAGACATTAAGAACTAATGCTTTACAGAACAGAACAGGAACCCACTTCGTGCCACGCATCATTACAGTATCATAACTGCCAGCATGCTATAGTAGTGATGGCCTCATTACTGTATAGTGCACCTCAGATAGTCTCCAGGATCAGCATGCTAAAGTAGTGAAGCCTCATCAGTGTCAGCATGGTATAACAGACCAACTCAGCCCCCCCATGATTCACTCTGCAGTGTGTGAGCCAGTCGCTCAATGTGTTAGCACTCGTGCAAAAAGAAAACAAGTGTGATGTAGGAGACCAACACACACACTAGAGGAATTACCCCCGGCATCAGTAGTCAGTGTAGGCATGACCAGAGTGGTGGATACTGACTCACACTGCGTGTGTGTTTCCAAATTTGGCTGTATTAGCGGAGTACAGAAGCTGCCACGCTTCACACTCACAGCCTCCTTCAGAGGATGATCCTGACCACCAGGAGCAAACTCAACATCACGACTCAATGCAGCACCGTCTTCAAATCTTGAAGAGTGGAATGTGTGTTCATTGTCACAGAAATGGGGAAAGCCCACAGCATCTGTATTCATTATGTCACAGAACTGGGGGAATCCCAAGGACCACAGCAACATAGGTCAATTTTGTTTCCACAAGTGAGTGGGGTTTGTGAGTGAGTGAGGTTCATGAGTGAGTGGGGTTCATGAGTGAGTGAGGTTCATGAGTGAGTGGGGTTCATGAGTGAGTGGGGTTCATGAGTGAGTGGGGTTCATGAGTGAGTGGGGTTCATGAGTGAGTGGGGTTCATGAGTGAGTGGGGTTCATGAGTGAGTGGGGTTCATGAGTGAGTGGGGTTCATGAGTGAGTGGGGTTCATGGGGTTCATGAGTGAGTGGGGTTCATGAGTGAGTGGGGTTCATGAGTGAGTGGGGTTCATGAGTGAGTGGGGTTCATGAGTGAGTGGGGTTCATGAGTGAGTGGGGTTCATGAGTGGGGTTCATGAGTGAGTGGGGTTCATGAGTGAGTGGGGTTCATGAGTGAGTGGGGTTCATGAGTGAGTGGGGTTCATGAGTGAGTGGGGTTCATGAGTGAGTGGGGTTCATGAGTGAGTGGGGTTCATGAGTGAGTGGGGTTCATGAGTGAGTGGGGTTCATGAGTGAGTGAGGTTCATGAGTGAGTGGGGTTCATGAGTGAGTGAGGTTCATGAGTGAGTGAGGTTCATGAGTGAGTGGGGTTCATGAGTGAGTGGGGTTCATGAGTGAGTGGGGTTCATGAGTGAGTGGGGGTTCATGAGTGAGTGGGGTGAGTGGGGTTCATGAGTGAGGTTCATGAGTGAGTGAGGTTCATGAGTGAGTGGGGTTCATGAGTGAGTGGGGTTCATGAGTGAGTGGGGTTCATGAGTGAGTGAGGTTCATGAGTGAGTGAGGTTCATGAGTGAGTGAGGTTCATGAGTGAGTGGGGTTCATGAGGTGAGTGGGGTTCATGAGTGAGTGGGGTTCATGAGTGAGTGGGGTTCATGAGTGAGTGGGGTTCATGAGTGAGTGGGGTTCATGAGTGAGTGGGGTTCATGAGTGAGTGAGGTTCATGAGTGAGTGGGGTTCATGAGTGAGTGGGGTTCATGAGTGAGTGGGGTTCATGAGTGAGTGGGGTTCATGAGTGAGGTTCATGAGTGAGTGAGGTTCATGAGTGAGTGGGGTTCATGAGTGAGTGGGGTTCATGAGTGGGGTTCATGAGTGAGTGGGTTCATGAGTGAGTGGGGTTCATGAGTGATGGGGTTCATGAGTGAGGGTTCATGAGTGAGTGGGGTTCATGAGTGAGCGGGGTTCATGAGTGAGAGAGGTTCATGAGTGAGTGGGGTTCATGAGTGAGTGGGGTTCATGATGAGTGGGGTTCATGAGTGGTGGGGTTCAGTGAGTGGGGTGAGTGGGGTTCATGAGTGAGTGGGGTTCATGAGTGAGTGAGGTTCATGAGTGAGTGGGGTTCATGAGTGAGTGGGGTTCATGAGTGAGTGGGGTTCATGAGTGAGTGAGGTTCATGAGTGAGTGGGGTTCATGAGTGAGTGAGGTTCATGAGTGAGTGGGGTTCATGAGTGAGTGAGGTTCATGAGTGAGTGGGGTTCATGAGTGAGTGGGGTTCATGAGTGAGTGGGGTTCATGAGTGAGTGGGGTTCATGAGTGAGTGAGGTTCATGAGTGAGTGAGGTTCATGAGTGAGTGGGGTTCATGAGTGAGTGAGGTTCATGAGTGAGTGGGGTTCATGAGTGAGTGGGGTTCATGAGTGAGTGGGGTTCATGAGTGAGTGAGGTTCATGAGTGAGTGGGGTTCATGAGTGAGTGAGGTTCATGAGTGACTTAGGTTTGGAACACAGGGTTTCAGGAGGTGCCGTCCAGCCGAAAACAGGAAAACATAAAGATCTTCTTCATTGAACTTCAAACGGGTCGTGTAGACCAATTCACACTTGAGCTCTGCTGTGGCTGGTTACACACTGTACATTTACATCTGCCACTGAGCAGGACGTTCTGCCTATACATGGGTCTCCACCAGATAGCGGGCCACATTTCGAAGCAATGAACTGATAATGCGCTTGGGGGGTGAGTCTGGGACTCACGGGAGATGAAGTTCTGCTGTCTGCGCCTCTCTGCCATGTGGTAGTGCCAGTGCTGGAGGGCGTGGCTTTGCAGATCCCGCCCACTCTCTGGGTGGGATTTGGTCCTTTTGACCCTTTCCCATCCTGTAGCCTGCATGGGGTGCTTTTTCTTCACATCAGGAATTCGCTTAACAAGCTTAGAGAGAGGGTGAAAACACAACTCAGGTCCCTCTATTAGTAAAAATGGCTGCAAATGTGAATCTAGCTCATGAAATGGATGGAGGAAATCAGTAGTATTTTTGCTCATCTATATTACTGCCATTTCCTTCAGGATCAGTGAAGCAGTATCGTATCCTACTGTTGTGAAGGAAACTGAGATACTGAGGACTTACCCAGGCAAGGAGTAAGCCTGATGCTGTCCTAAACTGCAGAGCCAGTAATGAGTCGTTAAAGTAACAAATCTTTATGGTCTTATGGTGTTGGGGGGTGGGGGTTATGCTACCAAACCTTACAGGGAAACTCTCACCTCCATCTCACCTCTGGCCTCCATCTCTCTCCTAAACTCCTCCAGACTTCCCAGAATACTGTGCGGCAAGACCATGCCCTGGGCATCAAAGCGTGGCCCTCCTGGACCTTATAAAATGTTACATGAAACTATGTGTTTTTTATTCTAAAGTTTGTCTCTACAAACATGGAGAGCAAAGCAGAAGAGCATTTTGGGGTTCATATAGGCACTTGTGACACACGAGTTCCGGCCCCATGCTCACTATTCCACAAACCACCAGAGTCCCTCTTACCTTTGTAGTCCAATGGCTGTGGGGTAATGTCTCGTGGGAGGGGCCTTGCCACAGCAACTCTCACACATGTCCTGACTCTATCAGGGGGGCGTGTCTTACGGACTAGCACGCGGGTTGTTTTCCGGGCCTTCTGGGAATCTTTTGGAGGTTGAGGGACCCACAGCTATGTAGACACAAACAGAATGTGAATCTCATGTTCATTATGGTTCAAACAGCACGAACTGATCTCCAGTAGTACGCCTGATGTGATAAGAGCAGACCTGAAGGGAGTTTGCTAAGTACCACACACTGGGATAATGGAAAATGGGCTATTCCCACCGGTCAGTCCAATCAACCAAACAACCAAACGTCCAATCAACACAACGCAAGCCATTCTACACAAATCAGCTTGTTGCAACATAACTTGATGTGTCTCTGAGGGCAGGTGTGTGGTCTCTCTCCACCTTCTCCAGGTGCTCTGGTCTAATGGCCAAGGCCTGGATGTCCTCCCCCTTCAGTGTGAGACTCCCACGCTGCTCCTCACTCACGCCGGATGAGAACTCCTCCGACGCCTTCCCCTGTTTTTTATCTGACACAGGACAAGAGAAGAGAAGAGAGGGATAACAGCTTTTCTCATATGATGTATGCGGCAGTGGGGGCGTGGTGGAGAGACAGCCCCGGCTGAACCAGCGGGTGATTATAATTGGCTACACCTGTGTGTGATTACTGGCAGCCTACTTATACAAACCCTTCTCTTCCAGTCGGTTGCTGAAGCCAGACACACACACACACACGACACAGAGTCTCTGAAATGCTGAGCAGCAAAGCCCCATTTGGGACCCTTTGGGACCCTTTTTTTGTGTGTCTCCATCAGAGTAATGAAGCCCACTCTTGTGTCTCCCCTCTGCTGCCCATGTCCTGCTTCCCCACCTCAAGACTAGAAATCACCGGAGTGTATCTGATGGAAGCAAGAATGTGCTTGTATAATAGCCATGTGGGTTATAGCTGATCCTTATCAAACAGCCTACTACTGTATAACACGTTACACAAGATGTTCTGTTTGGTGCTGCTATTGTTCGTACCCACTCAGGTTGCTGAGAACTGCGTCGCTACCCCAAAGCTCTCTTTTTGAGAAATGGCACCAAATTACTGCAAAAATCACACACAAAACCACAATATAGGGTGCATACGCAAGCAGATGGATAACGACCTCCAGGGAGTCAAGCATTTACTATATCTCGTTCAGTCAGTGTTAAGTATGCCTCGTTGATGACAAAGACCAGCCATCAGTGCAGGGGGAAATGCGTCATATTGATAGAGAAGCCAGGAAGAAGCTCTTTACCAGCTGATAACAAGTTTGTGCCACAACACAATGCAACCACATCTTTCGATAACCTGCATTACAGACAGGCAGCACAAGGGGGCGTTGGGGGAGGGGCAACGAGAAAATGTAAAACTGACAGTTTGCCGCATTCTGACAGTTTGGCAATTATACCATTTCCCCCCATAATACTTCACATAGTTAAATATTGTGTCATCACAGAATCAGCGCCACCCAGTCACAAAGTTCAGCTCTCCCTCTACCACAGCACAAAGAATGTCTTGATACCACCACTGTAATGCAAACTCATCTATATTTAATTGTGACACTCAAAACTGAATCTAGTGCTGTCCGCAGCAGGACGTTTTGCCTGTCGAGTAAGAAGTTTAAGAACCTGCCATATTGTCCTTTAAACCGTGGTTATGACTGAAAATTGGATTTCTGAATAAATGTTAACAGAGCTAAATTCTAATTGAGACCAGATAACAGACCCTCACACAGCAAGACCCAAACCCCTGGAGGGTCCCCATCCTGCAGTCTCTCTAGTGCAGCACTGAGCTGGGCTTTGAAACAGGCCTTTCCAGCCTACGCCTCTCTGCATCTCCACCCTATACTCACTCCTGCGCAGGTAAGGACACATTCACATTCACATTTTTGGCATTTAGCAGACGCCCTTATCCAGAGCGACTTACAACTGAATTAAAATGACAATTTAATAAATTTAATTAAAACTATATTTTTATTAAAAAAAAAAAACAACATGAAAATCTCTTTTACTCTTTAAAAACACTGTATTGCACTGCTTTGTGGCACTTTAAATCAAGTCCAAAAAAAAAAACAGACAAAAACTCCAAACATCACGTTTTGTTTAAATTAAAAAAAAAAAACACCTTATCCCGTCAGGAAAAAAAAGGTTCATGGATTTTAAAGAGTTCATCACCTTCCATGAATCTATATGCAGCAAGTGGAATGATTTGAAATAACCTCGTCACGTTTCCATTAAAGACGTGTGGACCGGCTGCTCAGCTGCTCGATGACCTTTGGCGTGACCTTTAGCCCAGGAAACACAGTGCGGCCATAACCGAGAACCCCAGCAGGACGAAGAGGACTTTGAGGAGCTGTCGCTCAGGTGAGTTGAGCTCATGAGGGAGGATCTCCAGGAAGGTGATGTAGATGAAGGTCCCGGCCGCCAGCCCCTCCAGCACCGCCTGGACGAGCGCGCCGGCCTGCAGCTCCGCCTCGCTCACGCCGATCCCCATGGCGATGCCGATCGGCGACATGGTGGCGAAGACGGTGACGTAGATGGCGAGCCAAGCGGGCCGCACGGCGCTCTGCACCAGCTTCACCGACAGGCTGAACACGATGATGCTCTTGTGGACCAGGATGGCAATGCAGATCTCCAACACCTTGGTTTCTGTAGCTTGCAAGCCGATGGCTAGGCCCTCGAACACGGAGTGCAGGGAGAGAGACAGGAAGAGCATGAAGGAGCGGAAGGAGGAGTGTGCCTGCAGGTCCACGTGCACGTGGTGGCCACTGCTCTCCATGCTGTTGATGGAGCGAGGCCCGTGGGCCTGGGCGTGGCCGTGGCCGTCAGGGATGAGCAGAGGGCACTCTCCTCACCGTGCCGGTGACTGCAGCTCAGGACCAGCCTCTCGATGATCAGTACGGCAAAGAAGCCACACGCCATGATGAACTCCGCCAGAGGGAAGTCGATATCTAATTTCCTCAGGTTCAGTTCGCCACTTATGTCAGACAGGTAATCTGGGATTACGCCCAAGAGACAGGCGGCCAGAAAGACGCCTCCGGCAAAACAGCTGATCAAACTCAGGACAATCCGATGGGTTTCTGTTCCACTGTTTTCTCGAAACCACTTCATTCGAGCAGGTATGAGCCCAAAAAAACAAAGTAAGAAATAACAAGCCCACAAGCGCGACCAATTTTACCTTTATAAGATGGAATCGTGTACGGGTCACACAGCTATCCAGACATTCAAAATCATTCAGGCCATTCACATTTCTCTGAGTCAGTTAGTTCCTCGAAAAGCAGTTCTATTAGATAGGGAATTTCATTTCATTTCATTACAAATGTTAACTTTTTACATTTTACAACTCTACCAATAGATAGATAGATAGATAGATAGATAGATAGATAGATAGATAGATAGATAGATAGATAGATAGATAGATAGATAGATAGATAGATAGATAGATTATAGACAATAATCAGGTATAAACAGACAAGAGAAAGAGACAGAGAGAGAGAGAGAGAAAGATGCTTTTGTGTCAACTCTTACACCTACTGTCTCATTTTCACATCTACATTTTGTGGTTGAAATAAATGTAAATGCATACAGGATGATACTTTCACTATGAGTGAGCAGAAAGTGTAATATATAATAATATGTAGCAGCATGTCACTGTCTGAAATACAGTGCGCAATGCATTCTACACTAGGACACCCAACACACCCCTCACTATATATAACCATCTTTATCCTATAAATACACTTACTGTTAGTAATGACTTTGTTTTAACTCACTGGCAATATTTTAATCTGTTTTCATTATTATGTTACTTATGTTCAGTTCCAAACTACTTGCTTTGGAAAAACATACAGTCTTACCAATTAAAGGTTACCCTGAACTGAACTGAACTGAGAGAGAGAGGAGTAACAGAAGTGAAATAGAGAGTGAGAGAGTTCAACCTTGACCAAATACAAATTCAAGTGTATCATCGAATTTAAATGCATTTAATTCAATTAAACTGAAATGAATTGGGTGAGAGAAGAGATAGAGGAGAGAGATAAGACAGGATTGAGTGAACAGTGACTAGAAAGAGGAGTGTGAGAGAAGAGAAATGAGAGAGAGTGATAGAGAGGAGAGAGATTCTACTTACAGTATATACAGCTGCTGCAGATATTAATTAATGAGTCACTGTTAAACACTCTCACCCTGCCTGACCTTCCGTACCCAGAGGAAGAGAACTGAGGTGGCACATTAACACACACAGGGAAGCTGCTGGACCACTGACCTCTTTATGTAACATTCCTCATCAGTCCAGAGGCTGACCGCTGCTGCCATGACAACCATACAATTATTTTTTTCCTTTCTTTATTTGACTAATTTGGTCTGTGCCACCATTTCACCTGGCTCTGTTCACGCTATTCTGTTCTTTTTGTCTTCCTTGGCTTTCATTTGCCTTTCACCACTGCTGTTCAGAAGGAACATCCTGTGTGGTGTCAGAAAAGAGATGTGACCCAGAGAGGGGCAAGAAAGCGAGAGAAGGCATCGTCTAACGAGATGAGAGCAGCACGGAGTGAGAGAAAGAGTGGGAGTGGGAGAGAGTTAGAGCCAAGGCAGAGAGAGAGACAGGGAAAGAGAAAGAGTGACAGAGAGAGGTAGTGAGAGAGAGACAGAGGGAGTGAGAGAGACAGAGGGAGTGAGAGAGATACAATTAGTTATTTATTAACTTTCTATCCCTCATATAAATTAGTTCTCAATTGTATGTTAATTATATATATATGTTGTATGTACTGTATTGTACTTGCTTTGGTAATATAGTATTATTTAACATAGGTATTATTCCTGTCATGCCAATAAATAACATTCCATTTCATTTAGAGACAGAGAGGTAGTGGGGGGGGGGGGGGTGAGAGAGACAGAGATGGGAAATTAGAAGAATTTGCATACATTTTAGTGGGTTAAAGAGAATGAGGCACTGATTCAGGTGCAGTGGTTGAGTGACCCATGAACACAGTGCAAAGTCCTGGTCCAGAACAGGCATTATCACCTGCATCCCTGAGACTACTCAGAAGAGGATCAGCCAGACTCACGCCCTAGATATGGGTCACCATGCCTTGTCCTGATTCACACATATATGCCCATAGGGTTCACACATATCCTAATTCACACATATGTGCCCATAAGGTGCACACCTTCTGTGTGACAGGAAACAGCTGAACGCTGTTCTCAGTCCCAGGGTCAGTTACTCCTCAGAGAGACTCTACAGATGTAGAGTGCTTCAAAAGGAACTGTGGGTTCCCATTATGACTCTCATATCTGTTCTTGCCCTGACTCCAAAGCTTTTGAGTTAAAGAACTGGGTTACTGGATTTCGGACAGACACACACCTTAATGGCAGATCTGTACTCACCACGAACTGGTCTGTGCCAACTGAAATGTTGTTCTCAGTCCCCGGGTGTTGGGGGTCAGTTACTCCTTAGAGTGACTCTACAGATGAAGAGTGTTTTAAAAGGAACTGCGGGTTCCCATTATGACTCTCATCTCTGTTCTCACCCAGAGTCTAAGGCTTTTGAATTAAAGAACTGGGTTACTGGGTTTCAGACCTTAATGGCAGAATTGTACTTGCCACCAGCTGCTCTGTGACATTCATTTCCTTATGACACACATAGAAAGACACACATACATGCATTTACACACACACATAGCTGCTGTTGTTTTTAAGACTGTCATAGTCATTATTACAATGAGTGAAATTATGAGGTCACAACATCATAAATGTCATATTAACACAGATCTATTCATAATTACAGCCCCCTCGGTAGCACAGATAGGTCAGTGGGTCTACCATCATCACTCACTTATTTTCACAATGACAACTGGACATATGTCCAAAGTTGCTGAAAAAGGCTATTCAGCTTTTAATGCAATTACTTTTATCTTCTATATAAAAAAAATAGGCTTGGGGATGACTTTTTTCCCACGTTAGTCACGGCCATTCAGGACTCGCTGGGAAAGAAACTGTCGGTTGTATACGCTTATCTGAGTAGGGAACGGTGATGCATTAGCGAAGTGAAGCGATATTTAATCCGTGTTACTGGCATTAGATCGGCCATGAACCATGAAGAATACCTGAGCTGCAACGGCAAAGACCTGAAGTCTTAGCCAGATAGTCGTATTTCTTCAGCCGATTGTGACAGAAACTGTAGACAGTTTGTTAGCTTTAGGGAGATAACTTGTTGAGCTTGAAAATGAACATTAGCTAACTAGCTAATCATCGTAACCAGTGCCAGTCAGTAGTGCAGTCATACCTTGTGGAGAACGGGGTCTGGAGTCTTTTTTATCTGCTTTGCCCGTGGACTTTCCAAGACTTGCCATCGTAGCTACAACAGTCTGTAGATAGTTAGCTAGTTAGTTAGCTTGCTAGCTAGTTGGCTCTTTAATTAATTACTTAGTTGGCTCTTTAATTAATTAATTACTTAATGTTACCTGGCTACATATATAAAAGCAATGCTATAATTTCGCTTAGATTAACAGGAAGATTTACTAGATTTACTGCAAGAAAATAAGGCGGTTATGAGTTGTACTTACAAACAGTTGTGAGCTGCACTTCCTAGCACTGGTGTTGCCATGGTAACATCAGACGCTAAAGCGGGCAACAGGGGTCAATAGAAGATTATTGATATAAAGAATTGCGTTTAAAATTGGAATTGCGTTATTAATACGTGTTTGTACCATTTGTGCCAATGGAATTATTTGTACTTGTGCATGTAGAGAGAAATCAAACACGAATTAAATGAAAAAATCAAAATGTTGAATATTATTATTATATAGGCTATATACGTTATATCCTCCTGAGAACCAACCCATAGACTTGAGTCCTTTGTAGTGGACAATACGTTTACGTACATAACTCTTTATCTTTTTGAGCTACTCTATAACTCTATAAAAACTCTATAAAAACTCCATTTTTCTCTCTCCAAGATGGCTTCCATAGGAACAAGCACATTTTATGGAAGGAGGAAAGGTATGTCAAATATTGTCTATTTATTGTGATTTTTCTTATGATACTGACACATGTTTTTGTTTATGAACATGTTGGAATTATATTTTTAATTCTGTATACACTAACATTATTTAGGATTTGAAATATTAGCTTGTTTATGAATGTCCAGCATAATGGACACCAGGACGACATTTAACTCCACACTGTTGTAGGGAGCAGAACTGAAGCAGAGAAGATTCTGTACAGGATAGTTCAGGGAGACTCAGATTTGGAGCTTTCAGATGATGAGAGATATGGGAACTATGACCCTGTGCTTGAAGAAGATATGGAAGAGGAGGAGGAACAGGATGAAGATGCAGGAGTCTTAGAGATAGGCATAGAAACAGAGGCAGAGACAGACAGTGACAAACAGGAAAGGTGTTCTGTGTGGACCAAGAATAGTGTGTATGTTTGTTTCATTACTTGATATACTCAGTACATACAGTAATTCATATTGATAGGTAAATAAATGCTGTTATTATAGACGTGTTAAAGAACAGAAACTCAGTAGGTGAGCTACTTAGCTTTAAAGTCTCTGTCTTTTCATTCAAAATGATGTAACAGAATCTTCTTCACTATGCTTGTTCCAGCTTTGTTTAAATAATTACTATTTTTCATTATAGATTCACACCTTTGCTACCTGTGCTTCCTGACTATCAAGATGATGCAAGACCACGTGCTGATTGGAGACCATTTCAATACTTTTCACAGTACACAGATCACAAAACCTTTGAAGATTTGGCAAGATTCACTAATCAGAGAGAGCTACAAACCAGAGGATTGTCTCTGAATGCTACTCCTCAAGAAATGAAGATCATCTTTGGGGTCTCAGTCCACATGGCCTGCCTTAAAACCTGTTTTAAGAGTGAACTTATCATTCTACAAGCCAAATTGGTTCATTTTCATGGTTTAAGTTTTTTTCGATTTTTATACTAAAATGGTCTTTTTGTCCATTACAATGGACATGCTGTAAAATGAAAGTAAAAATGAAATTTTAAAAAATCTAAATTGTAAGTTGTTTTTTGTACCCTAAATAATTAGGAAATCACAACAAAAAAGAAATTGGATGACACTTTTTTCCTGGTTCCCAGGAGGATAAATAAAGTTCTCATATATATGTATGTGCTATATTATTTATATTATACAATATGTAGTATATATAGTATAGCAGGCGGCATGGTGGTGTGGTGGTTAGCACTGTCGCCTCACAGCAAGGCGGTCTGGGTTCGATTCTCGGTCTGGGCTGCTCTGTGTGGAGTTTGCATGTTCTCCCTGTGCCTGCGTGGGTTTTCTCCGGGTACTCAGAGCGCTAAGCTCCAAAACAAAATAGAAGCGCACAAAGCGCAAGAGTCACTGTAACTTGGCCTCGGCGAAAGTAAAGCGGCCAGAAGGTTTCAGGCTTCGACACGCTAGCTCACACCGGACATGCACAAGGAATGCACGGCCCTGAACTGCGGGACCTGTGGTCATTTAAGGAGTGAGAGTGATTAGTGACAACAGGTGCGAGAGTAGGCGGGGGATTTTGAGCGAGGTGGAGTGTCGTGGAGGGTGATATATATATCTCACTGTGTACTATACTACATATATATAGAAAGAGAGAGAGACTGCTGTGTACTGTTATATTCTATATATGGTGTGTACTTCCTTATTTTTCATAATAAAATGAATAATAATTTGTTAAATCTATTATTTGTAAGTAATTATTTATGCCAAAGGTGATTACTAAAGGTGAATGGTGCAGATAGGCCCAAACATTTCTACACCATACATCTATAAACATTCATCCAGCTCGTGCTCATAAGGCGCCTTCACCGTCCCTTGATACAACGGCCATTAGAAGACTGAGACTCTGGTACAGCACTAGTGAAAACGTTATGTTCCACTGCAGGTACACAAAACGCGCTGCGCCTTGGTACACCTGCCAATCAACGCGCACTCGCTAAACCCCACCAGATGGAACAAGAGTGACGTTGAGGGGCGAGCCTAGGACTCGGGATGCGCCTATAAGAAGCCGCTGGGCGGCCGCACTGAAGCATATCTGCATCAAAGCGCTTGAGTTCAACAGCTAGACGCTGAGTTGTCTTCTGTGGACTGGAGGAGCCTTGTGCCTTCAGCAGAAGTTTTCAATTAAGATCTTATGTCACTCGTTACAAGCAAAGGAATGGAGCTGAAGTCGAACGTTGTAATACCTGTGGGGTCTCCAAACCCAGCCGTGTCAGTCATCCAGCCCGGCTGCGCTCTTAGCGCGCCGAAGTTCTCTGCGCGCTCTTCTGAAATATTCCTCGCCTACAAAAGCGCCACGAAGCATCTGAGCGCTACAGGATTCCGAGTCACTACCATCTCCAAAGCCGGAATGGGGATACTCAAATTGGCCACGAGTCAGCTCAAACATCAGGACAAGAAAGTGAGAGTGGGGAGGACATCCAGCGCCGGAAACCGCCGTGCGTCAATGGACGGCAGCCCGTCTAAAAGTTCTCTATTGGACCAACTGGCTGCGCTCGTGCTGCACGGACAGACTCGGTTTCGGCAACTCAGTCTGGAGTCTCCGTGCGATACAAAACCGCAGAACTGCCGGCGCATCGTAGTGCTGGGCGCACCGAGGGTCGGAAAAACGTCCATCCTGCGGCGTTTCCTGCGAGACGGCTTCGAGGAGCAGTATGAGCCCACGTCCGAGGATTTCCACCGGAAACTGTACCACATCCGTGGAGAGACGTACCAAATAGAGATCCTGGACGCATCTGGCGAGAGAGACTTTCCGGCAAAGCGCAGGCTGTCTATTCTTACTGGTGAGTTATAACAGAATTGTAATGTATATTTACATTTTCATTTAAACTAACCAGAAATTGTTTTTATTTATGTTTCTGTAAACATTTAAAAGCCTTTTTCAGCGATCACTGTTAATAATGAACAATGTCTGAGTTAAACAAAGTTACATCTTTTTTTCTTTTTGCACGCACAGGTGACATTTTCCTGCTTGTCTTTAGTCTGGATGACCGTAACTCATTCGAAGAGGTGTGCACGCTGCGGTCGGAGATAACGACAGCCAAAACCGCGTTGTTAAAGTCCACAGGGAAAGCCAACGTGCCCACGGTGGTCTGTGCAAACAAAGTGGACTTGCCGTCCGAGCAACACGCCATGTCGATAATGGAAGTGCGGTGCGCCTTCGGGGACGGGTGCGCGTTTTTCGAGACCTCCGCTAAAGACGGTGTGAACCTAGAGCAGGTGTTCGAAGCTCTGGCGACGCGAGGCGGACTGCCTCTCGAAACCGGCCCATCTCAGCATCGCAAGGTGTCTATCCGGTCGTATCAGGCGCTCCGCGCGGCTCGTCAGATTGGAAGAGGGGGCAAGACAGACATCCCGTGCGGTGCTCTCTACCCTCTTGCTCGTAGACCGAGCTTCAGCACGGACCTGCGACTGGTCCTCGCCTCTCAGGCTAACAGGAAACCGAGCAAACCGAATAAAAAGTGTCAAATTCAGTGACTTACGGAAGAGGGATGTTTTTTTCTCCAGATGATTTGGGAGCAGAGAAAAAAAAATTAACATCGTTTGCGTTTATTTCAATGTAAATGTTGTGCATTTATTAACTAGTACTTACCTGGGAGTTTTAAATAATTTATTTACTGTAAGCTTTGTTTTTAAAGTGTAGCAGTATTTGTGGAAATGCAAAGCGGTGTATTTTCCAAAAATGTATATTAACACTGTATGATCAAACATGATTTTAAATAAACGTTTTGATACTCTGATGATACTCTGACTACTACCAGTTATGTGCTTAGTGTGCAACAAATAAGAACTTATTCATCTCTTATGAACAGTGTAACACAAATAGAAAGGTGAGCGAGGGAAGGGTGTGTGTGGGTGCATGGCAGGAGTGGGCATTATAGATGACTTGGCAGATCACTGACCTATATGAAATTGCATAACACTTTTCAGGAAATACTCTCACATAAGATGTACAGGGAGAAGAGCAGAAAGTAAGAAAGATAAAGAGGTAGAAGGTAGATGGAGAGGGCTGTCCTGATCCCCAGCGGATGAGACATGGTTAAAACATCTCCTGTATAGAACAGCCTCTGAGTGTTTCAGTACAAGGTTGCCCTCCTCTGCACCCCACATGCCACACTGTACAAAGCACAGGGATTATGTGTGAATTTGTGTATGATTTGAGTGTGTGAGTGCGTGTGATTGGCAGAACATGATGCTCTGTACATCTCACACCTTCATCTCACACTACTGTGGCGGACAGCAGCTAGGAACTGCAGAGAGAAGATATCACACAGGTCTGTGTGTATTCCTCCAGACCCCAGAAGACATCACACAGGTCTGTGTGTATTCCTCCAGACCCCAGAAGACATCATACAGGTCTGTGTGTATTCCTCCAGGCCCCAGAAATAATCATACAGGTCTATGTGTATCCCTCAAGACCCCAGAATACACCACACAGATCTATGTGTATTCCTCCAGACCGCAGACTGCACCTTCGATGAGACCTTTGAGCTCCCACTCCTGCTGAACAAGGTAGTCAAGTGCTATCTGCTGTCTGTCCTGCCTCATGTGTGGTGGAAGCTAGAATGAAGGGTTATCTACTATCTGTCCTATAGATTGCATTGATGATCTGTTGTATGTAGAATGTAGAATGCATGTTGATCTTAAGTTCCCTTGAGCAAGGCACTTAACCCCCAACTGTTCCCCAGGCGCCGGGCTAGGGATGCACACCGCGCTGGGCACATGTGCACAACAGCCCCCTAGTGATCACTAGTGTGTGTGTTCTGACTGAAAATCACAATTGACAATATGGCAACTTAACAACTTAAATTTGTTCTATGTTGAATGCAGGTGGACCTGTTCTATAGAGTGTAGACTGCATGTTGATGTGTTCCACAGAGTGTAGACTGCATGTGGATCTGTTATATGTAGAATGTAGAATGCAGGTGGAGCTGTTCTATAGAGTATAGACTGCATGTAGATCTGTTCCATAGTGTTGATTGTGTGGATCTATTCTATAGAGTGTAGACTGCACACGTCAATGCTTTGTCCTCTGCTGCAGAGCCACAGTGGTAGATCAAATGCCCCGTTGCTAACGGACTTAGTGTTCAGTTACTGCTAACTTTCAGCATCTGCTAGCTTTCAGACAGTGAAGAGCCTTAGGACTTTCCTAAGAAATATCTGCTCTGAAATCATCTCTCTCCTGCCGTCTGGGAAGAGGTACTGAAGTATTTAGGCCCTTACAGCCAGAATGTCTACCAGTTTCTTCCCTAATGCGATCAGACTTCTCACCTCTCAGAGACAGCCTACAAGTATTTAACAAATATTCCCCTCAGGAAAACTGTGTCCTTAAATTGGTGTAATGGCTGTTACGGTTGTTACGGTTGTTATGGCTGTATGCTATAATTGTATCTGTTAAAATATCACAAAGTGGTACATCCCTTGCACGTCCACCCACTATACTCTGTGTCGTGTGCTGGGTGGTGTTGCTCTAAATGGTATCCCTGCTCATGTATGCTCATATTTACTGTCTATACTCATGATCTTATTTTATGTCTGAACATGCATTATATAACCTTTCTGTATACCTGCATCTAGCTGGAATGACAATAAAAAGCCTCTTGACCCTTCTTGTGTTCCAGTGTTCGGTGTTCTAAGCCGCATTCAGTCTGTAAGTGCAAATAAAGGCAATCTATTAGCACACACCTCCATATGTACCTCACGTTTTCATATCATGCCGAAGAAAAGTGTATCATGTACCCAAGACCATGTGACTGTCCCAAAATTCTACTGTTCTCTGTTAGATAGGTACCACGCATGTTCATGGTTCATGACTGACTGCTGTCGTAGAGGTTCTCACACCTCCACCTTTTTGTCCCTCTGTCTGGCCCCCTGCTGACGGCAGGGTGGGCAACAGGCTCCAGGGAGAAGGACGAGGGTGGCTCACGCCTCCTCTGACGAGCGCGAAGTCTGTCAGCGCATGTTTATGAGTGACGCAGCCACCGCGGAGTGACTGAGCGTGCTTCAGTGGATAAACAAGAGGACATGTGACGTGTGTCGTGCCTGCCTCTGAGATGGAGCGTGACCCATGCAGCCTGGTCCCCAACATGCTCAGTCTCATTGTCGCTTGTCCTGTTGTCATATCAATGCAAATGTGTGTCTGTCTGTGAATATTTCTGCATCTCCATTTATTTTTTCCATATACACACACACAAATGAAAGGACATCGTATGTATGGGTGTTTGGGTGTGTGTGTGTAAATAAATCTGTGTTTAGCAGCCAACGGGCCTGAAATGAAGCAAAGAAGATCTGTTCTGTTTAAGCGATCAGACCCCCCTCTGAGTTCAGCACTATTGAAGGGAATCGCAGGCAGTGGCATAAAAAGAGAGCACGCTCCCCAGTGTAGATGTAGCACCTACTGGAACACGCTCACCCAGAGTGGGTGTAGCATCTACTGGTACAGGCTCACCCTAGAGCACACTCACCCAAAGTGGGTGTAGCACCCACTAGAGCACACTCACCCAGAGTGGGTGTAGCATCTACTGGTACAGGTTCACCCTAGAGCACACTCACCCAGAGTGGGTGTAGCACCCACTAGAGCACACTCACCCAGAGTGGGTGTAGCATCTACTGGTACAGGCTCACCCTAGAGCACACTCACCCAGAGTGGGTGTAGCACCCACTAGAGCACACTCACCCAGAGTGGGTGTAGCATCTACTGGTACAGGCTCACCCTAGAGCATACTCACCCAGAGTGGGTGTAGCACCCACTAGAGCACACTCACCCAGAGTGGATGTAGAACCTACTGGAGCAGGCTCACCCAATGAAGAACACTCATGGGCAAGAACATGGCTCTCTCTCAGGGTCTAAATGCCTCCCTCCTCTTTCTATGTGCATGATAGCTGTGTCAGGTGTGTGTGTGTATTTGTAAAGACTGCATGCACTTTTACACAATGCTGAGTCACACCAATCTCTCCATGAATTTGTTCTTGCTACACCACACACATACATGCACCCCCAGAGACAGAGAAAGAGAGGGAAATAAAGAGGGAGATAGAGAACACTGAACATGAATACTTTTTTGCCACCTTTTGAAGGAGAGAGATTGTAAGGGAGAGAGAGACTGCGTGACTGTAATTCTGTCTTTACAATTAGAGCAAGGTGTCTTTTTAATCTATTTGAGTATTTTTACATTGCAGTAGACTGTCTTACTAGACTATTACTATAATGATTATTTACTTGTAGATTATTTAGAAAGTTATTTACAAACTGCAACTGAATGTTTTCCATTTCAGCTGCAGCTGTACAGCTGGAATAACAGTGACACTCCAATACAGCTTCCCATTACGTTACCCTTCCATTACCACCTTCCATTACGTTACCCGTGTGTGTGTGTGTTTGTGCGTGTGTGTTTGTTCTGAGTTATGAGCAGTATAGTGAGAGGACACTACAAGGTCTAATTGCCATGTGTTCTCACGCTACCATGTTGATACATGTTTTAAACAGAAATGGAACCCTTACAATGTGCTTCCGTAGCACGCGTCTGCTATAGCAGTACATACACACACACACACACACACTCACACACCACGTGCAGTTACTCTTTACTTCCATTGTTTAGGATTTAACTTACAAAGTCTTTCAATACTGGATTTCAAGCATCAAATGAATAATCAAATCAGACCATTATGTGTGTTGTGACTGGCTCTCAACTTTGACAGTGTTAGTGGTATGAACGCATACACCTGATGAAAAGCTGTGCTGCTGGAGACTTGTATTACAAACAATAATGTATATAACACTAATAATAATACATTGCTCTCACTGAATCATATATGGCTGTGAGTGTTTTCATCCGTCTGTTTATGCACATTTGTTTGCCTGTGTGTATTCCAGTGTGGAAGATGGTTGTCAGGCTTATCTCTGTGGCCAATCCAAATGGTGGCATTTTAAAAGGTTATCAGACCTAGCATCATCCTGCCTAATTACACCATCATGTCCAGACTGAGGTGGCGTGTGTGTCTGTGTGTGTGCTAGAAGCTGATTTTTCAGCCCTCTGAACCCTTTGTTATCCCATACCCAACACATCAAGCTTATGCTCATGTGGTTCTTGGCTCCTGTAAAACACCCAGCTCCAGTGTTCTCATTTGAATCCATTTTAGGAATTCAAATGTATGTATGTAAACTACATGTAAACACAATGAATGCGGTCTAAAACACAAGATATATAACCATATATTTTAATAACTTTGGCCAGAGCAAATTAAGATGTTGTTTCCCACAGGGATGAAAGATGAACAGGTGGTGGAGGAGGAGAAGATAGCAGAAGAGGAGTGAGAGAGAGGCCTCACACGCAAGGTCTGGTGACTGCAGGCAGGTACAGAGAAGGATGAAGAGTGCAATCAGAGAGCTATTCAGAAGAGTATAAAAGAGAAAGAGAGGGAGAGAGAGAAAGAGGAGAGAGGGAGAGAGAGAGAGAAAGAGACAGAGAGAGAGGAGAGAGAGTGAAAGAAATTTAGAAAGAGAGAAATGAGAGATAGAGGCAGAGAGGAGAGAGAGAGAGGGAGAGAGAGGGAGAGAGAGAGAGCGAGACATAGAGACCAGCAGACAATCAGTCCTGGTACTTAAAGAACACTGTGACAGGAATAAGATCCACACAGAGCTGCACTCCCTGTCTGAATGTAAAACATTTACATAGATTAGACCTAAATGAATCACATAATACCAGAGTCTAATTATTGGTAGTGGTTGTAGTATTGTAGTTATATTATTAATTTTGTTAATATTATTGGTAGTAGTTGGAGTATTGAAGTTATATTATTAATTTTGTTAATATAATTGGTAGTGGTTGTAGTATTGTTATATTATTAAGGTTGTTAATATTAATGGTAGTTGTTGTAGTACTGTTGTTGTCTATTCTACCTTTTGTTTAACAAGTTCATTTCTTCCTCAAAGCTTTGGCAATACAAATATGAACATTTGTCATGACAATAAAACACCACTGAATTGAAGTGAGAGAGAGAGATGGGAAAGGTGAGAAAGAAAGAGACAGTAAGACAGAGAAATACAGCTAGTAAACAGGAGAGGAGACACAAGGGTTTATTATTTTTCTGAGCTTAACTTCAAGTACTTAAAAAGGAACTTAACAATGGAGCAATGGAGAGAGAGACACCCTTTTTATTCTGTTGGGCCTATAAACCATGCATGCACAACTGAGAATGTCTTTTGCAGACTCTTTAAAAGGTCATCAGTAAGTCACCATTGTCATTCACAGTACATAACACCTCCTGATCCCCCAAACATGAGTGAACACAGTGAACAGTCCTACTGACATGTAACATGTGTACTCCACCATTAGCCCCATATCAAGCCCATAAGCCATCTGAGGTACTGAATCATCAGAGGTACTGAATCATCAGCAGTACTGAATAATTAGAGACACTAAATCATTAGAGGTGTTGAATCATTAGAGGTACTGGATCATGTCCTGAAAGCAAAGTTAACCTTGTTTTCCCACCTAAAATTTTGATGCTTACGAGATGGCCTAATGTTATTTACCCTGCATTAAATAGATATGATCACTGACTGGTTGAAGATAGATCCTTCAATGGAACATGAGAGCAAGGCACACACACACAGAAAGAGAGAAGGAGAGAGAGAGAGAAAGAGAGAGAGAGAGAGAGAGAGAGATGGGTGAGGTTTATAAAGTGACCATTAGGGGGAAGCAGTGACTCATTTACATGCCACCAATTCTATAATAACACACTGAGCACCACAAAAAGTGCTGATCTTGGTGCACTGTACTGCTTCCACGATTGCCTTGCTCACAAAAATGAATTCCACGTCAGCACCCCAACACTATTGGCAGCCGTGAATACCCTCACGAGACATCTCAGGAGAAGAGCCTGTTTGGCTGTTCCCTCCTCAGCTTCTCCCTGTCACCCACAAGCCCACTGACTTATGTTTGCAATGGGCATTGGTGAGTCACTTCAGAGTAAACACATGTAGCAGACTCACGTGCCCCATATTGCCTTTTGCACCACTATTAGAACTTTTTTTTTATCAAAGCACCATGAAAATAAAAAAACATGTTTTTTCATCAAAACTCAGGGTCTCCCATTGTTTCACATATAGGCTATTTAAAGAGGCTATTCCACGTAGCACAGAGATGGATGAGAACAAAGAAGGACCTCTCAGCAGAGGCCATTTTAAAGAGAGCTGAACACCACATTGAGTGGAACACCGCACACAAGGCTGTGACACCTCAGCCAAGATGGAGGATCAGCTACATTCACACAAGAGCAGACCAGAGAGATAATAACTCACTTTAACCCATTCATCACAGCATTCATACTTTCATCCATTCATCCAATGACTTTTTGACCACCACTGAAAAAAAGGTGATTTCCCAATAGAAAAAACATTTCTTGCCTATAGTACTGATCTCATTTGATCTATTATTATCCACAATTACATGTAATATAATAACAAAGAAAATATTAGTATGATTATAATCAAAAGTGACTCTGTGTAGATAACAAATGGCCATTTGATTTGATAAACACACTCTATAGCTGTATTTATGGACTATAGGTCTTTATGTAAGTTCTATGTACTCCAAAGATATGATAAGATATATAGATATGATAAGATATAAGCTGCTCCAGCATCTTCTGCAGTCTCCTGGCAGCTATCCTCCACATCCACCACGCCCACTGCAGTGGGGTGTACGGTTTGAATTCCCAGTTACAAGCCACATATAGGCTGGTAAATCTCATGTGTAACAGGTTTAAATCAGAGACAATCTGTCTCTGACAGTCTGGTGCCAGCTTGTTTATGTGGCACAGCAGTATGCAAAGGACATTGTAGGGTTTTGTTGCTGCTGCTGTTGTTTTCAAATATGTTTCCTTGTTTGCAGCAATGTGTTAAATAAATTGAAATAAGTAGAACATACATGCAAACACCATCATGCTCACCAGATGCAGGAGTTCAATGCCTGCTCTGTTGTACCAAGAACAACATTTAGAGTACTTGGGTAGCTGTACACAAGCACTCACACAATGAGATATTGCCACAGTTCACTTTTGTTAACAACCTCACAAAGACTAAGTATTATTAAAATTATATGTGGGTAAATGTACCAGGCTCTTTAAGAGCAAATGAATCTGTATCTGTGCATCCTGCTTTAATCCACCAGATGGCACCATTGTAACATGCTGATAAGAAACAATGCTGTTCTGATTGCCCCTTTATGAATATAATTCATACAACATATGGCCTTTCTAAAATTTAGGAAGGTACTAATACAAGGTACAAGCTTCCCCAAAGATGGGTCCTCGGTCATCTCTCTTCTTCATCCGCTGATTACCCTTGGTCATGCTGATGATAGAGCTATGTCAGTGTCAAATTTACCACTGTGCCTTCTCACTGGTATCCCTGACAGAACCATCTGCTCTCTTCAGTATGTTCTGGCTGCTAGATTAGGCTATCAATCTGAAAAATCAGGCTGATTATGCAATATGATACGTGTTTGCATAATATGTGTTAACATGGTGTTAGTCTAGGGCTGTTCTACCTGTATGAAATGTGAGAATATGAGGAGAACTTAAGGCAATGTGTATTGTTAGCAGGCCTGGGAAGCTGCCATGTCTGCTCTGGTGTTTCAGGGGGTTCATCAGAAGGTAAAGAAGAGTGGAAAGTTTGTCTTATAAGTTATAAGTAAACTAGGTAATTTTAGAAAACATTACATTACAAAACAATAAATTAGATCAATATTTTGAAATACATATACAATTATTTATTAAAATAGTTTCAGGAAATCCATTTTAGGATTTAAGCAGTTTTAATTTTCAGGCTTAAAAGTTCAGGTCCAATCAAGCAAGACCACTTAATCCTTTAGAAACCATCATTTGCTCAGGTTCTGAACTGGACACTAAACTGTTTTAAGGTGCATCTTGGATATTCTGCAGTACACATACAATTTGAAGAATTTAACCCAATTTTCCACATTTAGATGTTCAGTGTAGATCAGAAACTGACTGTAGTTCACAACAGAACTAGTGTACAACTGCTAACAGCAGGGATTTAGAACAGGTCTGGTACCATGACAATTGGCACCATAGAAACTAACTACACTTCTCAGCAAAATCTGAAAGAAATGATAAAGATAAAGATGCACATAATTAAAATAAATTAATACAATTTCACACTGAACTCTCTTTCAGAGAGTTAGTCAGATAGGGGAGTTGCATGCAGGTGTAAAATAATGAAGCCAGCAAACTGGTTTCATGGGGGTAAATCAAAGACAGGAGATGGATGATGGGTATGGTTTGGGCAGAGGAATCCTGGGGGTTGAAGTTCATTTCAGCATGCACAGGCCAGTAGGTGTGGATTGGGCAGGGGATTCCTTGGGGTTGAAGTTCAGGTCAGCATACATAGATCTAACAGATTTTCTTAAACATTAAATTAAAGACATTGAATTAAAAATAGCAAAAGGGATATAATGATATATTTAAAACATTTTAAAAAGTGTCCTGGTTACCAGATAAGATCACACTCCATAAACTATACCTGCAAATCACCTTCATATGTCCACAAGATGGCACTATGGATCTTCCGTATGTTTTGATTTTAATGTTTTCATAGATAGCAATACATATATGTTAGTGTGATGTTATGTTATTTATGTAAATGTTATGGACACAGCTCTAGAATTAGTAGCAAGAATAGTGCCACATCAGCTCTGCTAAGGATAGACCTAGGACAAGGCTGTCAATGAGGTTTTAAATAATCATCCATTTGTAACTTTATTTGTATTACATTATTTTTTCCACTGTTGCCTGTAATACTGATATCAAGACACTGAACATCCTTTTAGTGTGTGCAAATTCTAGTTGCTGCTTTGGCCAAACATATGTATAACAGATTTATACAGATATTCTACATATAATTTGGTGATCCAACTTAATTTGATGTAGTATCAATATCAATAGATAAATACAGAAACACTATAGACTTCAGCCAAAATTCTCCGATCAGCATAAAGCCATTTCAAATTTCAAGAAAATAAATTAATGACGAATCTCAGAATTAAGACCCCAACAGGGGTCAATGTTCTTCTCAGCTTCATCTGAGCTTCCTTGGCTTTTATTCGTGCTACAGTCGCTATTGCCACTGCTGCTAATGTTGCCCCAGCAGCCACCGCTATGCCCCCAGCTGCTACGCCTTCCGCCTCCAACCAGTCCACCACTGTTCTTGCAGCCCAGCCGCCGGAGTAGAGGAGGATACAGACCAACAGCACAGTGCTCACAAGTCCAGAGAAGCTGCACAGGGAGTTGAACAGTGTTGCTGTCACCTTGGCTTGGCCAAAAGCTCCCAGCATGATGGAATCAGCCACTAGTAGTTGCAGGAGGATCAGGACTACAACTCCCAGCATCCCCATATATCTCACTGTCTCCTCTATCACCTCAGCCTCCTTTCTGCCATCATGTGCAGTCATTTCCACTGCTGCACACACTGGCATGGTGACCACCTTGTCCCCCCATTGCCATGCCTCACATGTTTCCATAGATAATCCCACAGAAACTGTTAAAGCCAGTAGTGCAATCACTGCAGCAATAGCTAGTATTCCTGTCCTTTGTAAAAGTTCCAGTGGGCCCCTGCTGATACTGTACCTGTCCCAGTGCTCCCAGTACTTAGCTTTTGTGGTTGCCACTGGAAGTCCAGGAGCAGTGCTGTCCACCAATCAGCTCACACAGCATTCGCTCTGCACCTTTCTGAACAAATGATGGCTCCTTTCTCCTCTTCTGTTCAACACCTCCTGCTGGAGCCCAGTGCTGCATTTTAGCTGCTAGAACATTCCAGAACATTTTAGAACACTCTGTCAAAATGTTTGTAGATTGAAGAATCTTACAAAGTACCACTGATTGGTTAAAGGATAGCTAAACTATTATCTCCAGAACACTTATCTATTGCAATGATCTCTTTTCCATATTCTTTGAAAGGAATTCCATTACTTTTAATGGCAATCCAAAATTGTGTACCCTTGGAAGACTCACTACCCATGACAAACATATTGCCATGCCTAAGGTCACGCCCTCTTTTGTGCCACCTATCCAGACTCAGTGTTGCCAGCCCTTAATTTAAATGCTGTGTTGCTTAGCATACCATATTAATCTACAGCAATGTACAGCAATAGCATGCAACCTGCCTCTTACCTAACCAGCAGTTATGCGTTTCAGTTTCACCTGACTCTGCCTAATATTTGAAAAAATGTTTTAAATGTACCTCACTGCCTTCCTTAATACCACTCAGGTTTCTAGATATGGATTCATTTAATTTAGGAAAAGGTATGCAAATAACTGTGAATTATACCCCAAAAGACTAAACAAGAATAGAACCAGAGAGAAGCAAATATTAGCCATTAGACCTCCTATTCCTGTTCATATCCAACACTCATCCTTGAACTCTGATGGCCATATGCAGGGTCTGTAAGAGCCGGTGTTGTGCTGAATTCTGCACCTCTGCTGCGAGATGCAGCCCCTTGTCAGGTAGCCAAAGTATGCAGGGTTAAGAGGGGATGCATTTCTTGACAGGTGGTATGCCATAAAAGGTACCCCTTGTGACTTTCATCATGTTGATCCTAGCTCAAAGTCCTTCTAGAACATATAGCCTAATTTTAGTCATAGCTTATAGCTGCACGTAGCCATTTTATGTTGTCATAAAATTGACATGACCCCTATTTATACATACATTATAGAGAAAAAAATACTGAAATACTCTGTGTTGAATGAAACATAAGGTCGTAGGCTCATTCCTCAGTATAGAGTCAAAAACTTTTACTTCTGTTGAAAGTAGCAGGTACTTCTACTCTGTAAAGCAGCAATTTGCGTCCCTATTATCAGAAATGTGCGATCATTGTCTCATTCATTTTACTCGACATAGAACTAAAGTATATTGGGTTTGCATCTGCTTTCGGATGAAAGTCTACCGCGCGCTCCGGAGAAGGGGATGTATCTCGCGCCAGTGTGCTGAATTCGGCACCACGCGCGCCCTACACGCTCACTACGAGCGCACGTATATTAAACACCTCGCACGCTCTCGTCTCCCCCTCGCGTCATAAGAGGAAGCGAAACTAAAAGCGACCCCACTCCAACCCTCCGGTAGCACATACAAAATTACATACTTACATTACATACTTGCATACTCATCTTTTTACCTTTACATAGAACAGATGCTCGTGTGACGGGTCGCAGTACGCAGGGTGTTCTGTTTGCTCGTGGTTTGCGTTCAATGACCCAGCAGACTCTGGTTGGCTCTTTCGGCTTTTGTAGCCCTGTATTCACATAAAGTTTTCCCCTTTTGGTCTCCGTGCAACTGCGCGAACCAAGAACTCTATAGACGAAGGAAAAAAAATAATACTTTTCAATCCATTTCAGTTAATCTCTCCTAGTTTATTACTCAAATAACTATTGTCAAACAAAGCGCCAAATTTATCTAATAACACCTACCAACAACACAATAGTTCCACACATTTAACAATACCACAACTAATTTACGACTTCTAATTCCCACATGTGAAAAATCACAGAAATATCGGAGCTCTTTTCTACTTGCCCTAGTAGAACTTCCGGGCTAGTAATGTAGGGCTCACGCGAAGGCTGGTTTACAGAATCAGGAAGTTCCTCAGCGGTAGCACATCTAATTACAGGGAGTTGTAGTTTCGTTTGGTACACTATGCACGTCTGCATGAAAATTAACACCACCAACGTTTTACATATTTTATATATATTGTTATATAATACGTGAATATGTGAAAACATATATATATATTTAGAGAGAGAGAGAGAGAACACAGCACAGGTGCTCCAGTTGATAAAACAATCTACTGTTAAGACAACAATTCATTGTCTTCGAATCTGGTTTGCATTCCCAATAAATGAAATGTTATAACAAGTATAAATTTATTATCAACCACTAAGGCAGTTACTACAACTTTTTTTGAAAGATACAGATTAATAAAATCAGTTAATAACACAAATAGAAAAGGCTTTACTCTTTTATCAGGGATAAACATGATGCAAGTTTCCAAAATGAATGAAGCAAACATTCAAAGGTTACATTAAGATACCAAGATATTACTTGACTATGGAGTCATAGTCAATACAATGTTATTTTGATGAGCATATACCTCTAGGAAGAGAAATATTACAACACTTTATCAACACTCATTTCCGTTGCCGAATGGTATCCATGGATCTATGATAAAATAAAATAAATGCACCGAGGTAGCTCTGCAAATACATATCATACAGAAGTGTCCTTTGTGTCCTTGAGATGTATAAGGACAATTCCATGATCTGTACATCAAAATCAAAATTTTTGGATCTGTCGTTGAAATTCTGTAAACCTTTAAAATGGTGAGCACAAAAGAGTCAGAAGCAGTTGGGTGAAATGGTATAGCAGAGTAAAATGAATTTAATAAGCAAGTATGGATTAATCCAGAGATCTCAATTACATACACACAAGGCGTCTGCAATAGAGAGCTAATCTCCCTATTCGAATCCTCAGGTTTTATAATCATTTTCCATGTACATGACACGTGCACGTGGTGACCATGCGTTGATCACAGAATGCTAAAACGAATATGATTGGATAAACAGGACATAATCCACACATGATTTGACATGCACACGCTGGCCTCTCCCCTCGCATGCCTCGCATGCCTGCGCTCCTGCCCGGACGTCAGGGGTCCATCCCGTGAGTGGATAAGAGCGAGGCCATCCTAGGAACATTGGCTTCTCGAAAACACCTGAGGCGCCAGGAAGGCAAGGATAGCTACGTAGCCAAAGCATTCTTGATTCAGGCCTACTGCCCATAAGTACAAGAGTGACTGAAATTATACATTACTAATGTGATTTATGTGTATGTAAGGTAAAGAACACTCAGGAATGCTGAAGTATAGATATACTAAAGCATATAATAAGGGAAAATGTTAGATTTTCACTCACAGGTCTTAGTTTTGAGAACAGTTGTAATATGTTTAATATGCCTAAGGAAGGTCTCTCACATTCTATAATGTGCATTACATTCTGAGGGTTCAATAAGAAACTGGTCGGGAAAACAGTGAGGCACCTACAGTCAAAAAATACATTCCTTCAGCAGAATCACAAACAATTAAAACTAGGGCATTACAAGTGCCTTATTAAAGTGTAGCCAATAGCAATTACTGTATTGCTGCTATCGCAGCTCCTATTTTAAATGCATCTCCCTGTGTTTCTCTTCTCTGGGCCTTCTGGTACATCTCATTAGTTTAGAACTCCCCTTCATTTTGTTGGATCACAGCTTCAATCTTCTCCAGCAGCTTTTTTATCTGAGCAGAATTTCTTTCCCTTTTACTGTTTATTATATCATATCTACCTCCACAGGAACTGATCAATTCTTGAATGCTATCATCCTGAAAACACATGTTCAATGTACTAATTGCCATTTCTTCTTTTCTTGTGAATAGAACCATTGTGAACTTCAGAGCTTCTTCTCCAAAGTTCTCCTGAATCCACTTAATGGCGTTTCTCTCCTCCTCTGTTAATCTCCCCAGACTGATCACCAGCAGGAACATATGAGGACCAGGAGAAGACAGAAACATGCACTTCTTCATTTGATCTCTCATTTGTTCTGGAGTAATTGATGTGCTGTTGATTCCAGGAGTGTCGATCATTGAGATGTTTCTGCCCTACACTCTCCTTTTCTGGATCTTACACTCTCTAGTTTCAGTCTCTCTGAAAGATTCTATTCCTAATATTACATTTGCTGTTGCACTCTTGCCAACACCGATGATACAGAGCAGAACAATTCTTAAATGTCACATCTTGCTCCGCCCCACCTGTCAGTCTTGCCCACTTCTCCCGCTTAGACCCTCCTCAGCATATCAGTAATGCCTTTGTTTTAAGCTTTCCATTTGCCTCATTCTGTCCGTCACGCCTTCTTGTTCATATCTCCTGTATCAGTTTGTGGTCTCTAGTTTGTTTGGTTCATTAGTTTGTTATTTAGTCCCTGTGTTTTCAGTCTTTCAGGTCAATTTTCACATAACTCAGCACCAGAGCACTTGTTTACAGTAATGATTCTGGTAGATCTCTGTAAAGTTCCCATAGTTCTGTGTTCCTGGTTCATGCCTTAATCAACATTAGTTTCTGTATGTGTATTGCAGTGGTATGTTCATGTTCTATGTTCCCTGTTGGTCTCTTCTGTACTCGTTTTCCCATAGCCATAACTCATTAAGCCCTCGCTACTCTCCGTTTGGTTTGTAGCTTTGTACGTTATTGTTAATATATGTGCAGAGTTTAAGCCTTGTTTGATGTATAATCTGTTTAGTTTTATATTGTTCTGTATTGAGTCTCTGTCCTAATAATATACGGTTATCGAATTTCCCCAAGTTTTCATTTTGTTATATCAGTTGTGTGTTCTAGTTTTGTATCTATTGTGAATGCTGTTAGTTTGATTTGTCTTTTCCACATGCCTCCGTGTCTGTCACGGTCTAACCCTGACGGGGCGTGACGCAGGCGCAGGAGCGCAAAGGTATTTACATAAACTAAAAACGGAGACTCAAACGAAAGCGAGGGGACTTATAATTAATATATTTAATAACACAATGACGTAACGTAAACCAAACAACACACAACTACAAGGAGAACTAAGAAGACTTGAACAATAACTATTTATATGAATCATACACGGGGACGAACACAACTAATAACGTAACAATATACAACGAGCACTAACGACAACGAGACCCACGGACAACAGAACAAGAACTATTAATAAACTGAACAGACAGGTGGACCATGAACGAGTAACTTAACATGAAACTACTAAGTATAGACACAGGCGAACACGGGGAAACAGAACAACAGTAATATTAAACACAAGTAGGACCAGGGGGTTTAACACGGACACGGCGACCACAAATAGGCGTAACGGAGACACAACCAAGGAAACACTCGAACACAACAACGGAGCTAGACATAAACAACTTTAACATTTCACAACCCTAGTATTTACCTTAACAAGCATACATAGATACCGGGACATGGGACAACGCGACATGCGACAATAACCCACAAAGGACAAGAGACAACCAGGAAATATAAATACACAAAACGAAACGAGACACAGCTGACGATGATCACGCAATACGGAAACACAGAAGGGAAACCATGACAACGGAAGACAGGGCGTGAACACAAAACCAAAACCGGGGTGGGGGCGGAGCCCGCAGTTACAGTGTCCTGGTGCTAAATGAGGGTGATAATGTGGATTGTGCCAAATCACTCAATAAAACCTGCTCTCTATGTCACGGTGACGCTCCTGGACCCCTCCCTTTGGGCGTGTGTTTATGTCGTCTATGTCCATATGTGTAGTTCTGTGGGTGTATGTCGGTATGGGTGTGTTCATTAGTCTCACCTGTGGCTTGTCTCGTCATCACTAGGGCATAGTGTTGTTAGTCTATCTAATGTGCATTTACGCAGTGTCTTGTGCGCATCTTTGTTTGGTGTTGAGAGTTTAACTTATTTGTAAATCCGCTACTGAGGTAACTTGAGTGTGTAAATAAAACGTTAAATGTAAAAACTCTTAGTTGGAGAAGTGTCCCTAGTTTTGTTTCATTTTCTGGTGTCTGGACATTTAGTAGGTTTGCTAAAGACACAAAACAATTAGTACCTTAGCCTGATATTTGGCACTAACCTTTCTATTGAACCACTGAAAATGTTTAAGTAACATATTGATATTCCAAGTTAAAATGCAAATCAAGGGGCATTGTGCATGTTGACATAGCAGCAGGGTATAATTTGTTTGGAGTAAGGAAGACATTAATTTGCAGTGGTGTAATACAGAGATTAGAACTTTCATGTTGCCTCATGTAGAGTTAGCATTTCTGTTTTCTGTTTTTTAAATGTTATGGAGATATTTCATAGACAATACTTTAATAATTGACCAGGGCTTCATCAAGGTAACAGCACCTTTTAGTTTTATTGAATAACGATCAGCAACTAGGGTAAAAACCTTATTTTGAGCAGCTCTAGTACCAAATATTAATGCTTTTCTTTCATCAGAGCTTGGTAGAAGGACATTTTCTGGTCATTCAAATCCTTGTCTGTCTCATTCTTTCACTTTGAGTAGCCTTGTTGCTGCAACTGTCTTGACAGCAATATTAACATCTTGAGTAAAGACATGGATTACAGCTTATCAGAAGTGAGCGTGAATCTTACGACTTCTCACTCAAATCCAAGTCTCATAGCTTGAACTATAAATGGCAATATGACATGAAAAAATCTTGTCACAGGATTGCATACTCATAATAAAAAATGAATAAAAATCAAAACATACCTGAGTGACCAGGTGCTGCCACTTTTATTTCTCAGTGAAGACGTGTTTTAGTATGAGGAAATGTTTAGTCACTCCATCACGCATACCACTCATGCCAGAAACAGGAACAGAGACAACATTGTGATAAGCATTAAAACTGTCCCAAAACAAAGGGAATCTCAGTAGTGGCAAATCTAGTATGGTTTCAGAAACAGGCCAGACTGAATGTGAGGTGCTGAAGGCATCTGTGGGGTTTTAGTTGTGACAGTGGTAATGGAGATCAGGTGCAGGCAGTGATCAGTAACTAAGGTGATGATCATGAAACGTGATCTTGATATGGAAGACTGGCTGGGTGCTGATTTTCTCAATAATCAGTAACATTATTCTGGTTACATAGTGTCACGCAGCCCCGTCAGAGAGACTACAGCCTACAGAATTCAGCGGGACGTCTACGACGTTCCTCATCTCCTCAATACTGATTACACCAGAGACTCATTAACTCGTGCACTTAAGACGCTCACTTCCCTTAGGTCCTCGAAAAGTACTGCCTCATGTTTATGACCAGCATACCAAGCGTTTCTTCTGATTGTCTCAAGGTTCGACCCAGTTTGTTTCACACATGCTCCCTTTGGACTTCAGTGGTGAGCAGGGCAGTCCACTGGTCTACCAAACAAGAAACCAACAAGACAGAGAACCTAAACAACTGTTAGGGAAAAGTGGCCACTTGTTTTTACAAAAGGTACATACAAATCTTTGAATTGAGAGCATTTTGTCATCATTTTCCAGTCATATACTTTTTGACCATATCTTACTTTTGATGATAATGGGACATATGGGAAGTCTGAAATTTCAGTAAATGTTCATTAAAATAAACTCCTTTTGCCATTTCAGAGTAAGGGGATACAAACATATTTTTGATGGCATTAGTGATAGAGTGCATTGTCATATTAAAGTTTTCAAATGTTCTTTCAACTTCTGAACTTCTGATATCTACACTGTTTGGAATTTGCAAAGGTAAATCAACTTCTGATGGATATCCAAGTTTCAACTTCAGCATTAATATATATTTGACAGGTTGGCTCAGTCCGAGAGGACTGATCACCCGGGTTCTTAAGGACGGATACAGGGGCAATAACAAAAGCAATGAACTAAGACCTCCGCCAAAATAGTGCGGGAAAAGCTGAGAAAAGAAAATGTAAAAAATACAAAATGAAAATAGCAAACAAAAAACACGGAGCAAAACTCTACGTGGAGGTAAGTAATAAAGGGAACTCAAAAGCACACGGACAAGGTCAACGTGGCGAATCAGATAAATAACCAACAGAAAACAATCTTTATAAAAATAACAAATGATAGGAAGCAAACAGAGAAAGGAAAATTTGAGATAGGCCAGGAATGGCGCATGAGTAAATACTCGAAAGAAAAAAGGCATAGGCGAATAAACACCTGAGAGCGAGGCTGACTGAGTGCGTGAAGACACAAACAATCCAGCAATGAGATGCTGCCACTGTCTCCCCTAACTAGTAGGGAAAACAGGTGCAGCACCTCATTGCTGATTACGAGGAATGCGAGGAATGTGTGCTCGCGAACTCCCTCTAGTGGAGACAGAGGGAGTCGCGCTGGTTAAAAACATCTATGGTGTGAGCAGATTCAGACAAAAACATAAACCTGACAACTAAAAAATGTTTAAAAACATCTAAGAAAATTTTATTTAGTTGGATCAGACAAGGTGACAAAAGAGATACAGAGCTTAAATGAACAGAATATTTTTTGACAATAAACTTATTACTGTCAACATGACTCAAATGAAATGCATGACGATATCAAGACAAAAGACAGGTGAGATTAATAACATGGACCAACACACACAAATGTATACAAACACAGACTACCCTGAGGGAGCTGTAGCATTTTTTTACATCATGGTCTTTGAATCTGGTTTGCATACCACAATAAATGACGTCACAATATTCAGATGGAAATAAATGTAATCAGAAACTAGGACTGCAAAGGAGTTTCTATAAGTTCATCTTGAAAGGTACAGACTACTAAAATCAACTACAGTTTAATCTAGCTTGTTGGTGTAATCTTACCTGAAAACACAATATGAAGGAGTTAACTGTTTTGTCTGTGATAAGCATGATGTAAATGAGAATGAAATAATTTGAATAAATGCAAATAAAATGTGAATGAAAATAAAAATTTAAAGAATCAAGTTCCCAAAGCAAAAGACCAAATTAGCAAACAAATGTTGTCATTCAAAGGCTACAATGACCTTTACCAAGACATTATTTGAGTTTGTTACACAATTTGAAGTCATAGCGAACATGGTGTAAAAACTAAACCTTTTAATAAAGCTAACTAACTAAAGCTTTTACCTGTAGGAAGGAAAATACTTTTAAGTTCAGTCACCAGGTGACAATATGCTATATGAATGTATTATATTTAGTGATTTACGCAAACCAGGGTAAAGTTCCATCACCCCAGAGGACAAAAGCATAAGGGAGAACAAAGAGAGTAGAAGAACTCAGGGAACTTGCCTTGACGTGAGAACAAGAAAAACAGGAAACCTTTAGAATAGAAATACTTGTATATAAATACATTGTATAAATAATTGGTTTATAACGCCCATCAAATGTGAAAGGGTAACAAAATTTAAAAACACTGACTAAGAAGGGGAAATCACAACACCGGTTGGTAAAATGAGTGGAAGACAATGCAAAACGGTATAATAATAATAATAAATTTTATTTCATAGGCACCTTTCTGGAACAGTCTTACCACCAGTCCACCTTTCTGGTGGTAAGACGGGCAGGGGGATCAGTCAGGTGAATGGAGGAGAACGATCTGAGAGTGCGAGAGGGAGTAGCAGCATTGAGAAGATTGGAGAGATAAGCTTGAGCAAGATTATGGATAGTTTTGGACCAGTTGAAGCTTGAGAGAGCCACAGAGAACCAGGCCAGGAGGTAGAAAAGGAAACAATGAGCGGTTAGGAAATGGATCTGGAACCAGGGTCTGGTTAGGAACTGGATCTGGGCTAGAATCTGGCCACATAGGAACATGGAGAGGGAATAACACCCCTACCCCATTATATATATTTATACGAATGAATTCCCCACTGCAGGTTTCCCCGCTACTCACAGTGCGGTTGCCTTTTCTTCTTTTTACTCAGCTCACCGATGGGATTCTTTGTATTCATTTATGATGGAGAAAAGACAAGCCTGTCACAATATTTCACATGCCATTTTGAAAATATTGAGTTTCAGTTGACAACTGTGCCAAAGCACTTGAGAAAAAACAAAAGCTGTCATTGCGGTAACAATGCACCAACTTTGTGTGTTTTGAAAAATGTGATGCATGTTTAAGAATTTTAGATTCTTTTTCACCAATGGTATAGTTATGAGAAACACTTTTCCTGTTTATGGGTATTTTGAGTTTTAAGAATCGGATTAATGTTTTGAGAAATTCATATAAGTGAAAAAAAATCTGAGATGGAAACTGTTTCATTTTTTGGAGCAGTCCTTATTGTAGCAATAATTAGGCAGGGTTTGTTTACTGTAGCACTGTGTGAGGGGGAAAAAAGAATGCATGTGTGGTGACAATCTACATGAATTTAGAGCAAATTTGTCAACAGAATCTGTAAACCGGTCAGGAGGAACACAAGTTATAAATAAATGAACAAATCATGATAAACTAGACCCATCTGCAATGCAGTGTGCAAGTCATAATACAGATTCAGAGAAAGAAACCTAAACAAAGCATAGAGCACATGCATTTCAATGCAACACATAAACCACAGCTTATTTTGTTTTTGGTATCTTTCCTTTTCCTACCAAATAGTGCGAGTTGAGAAGGGGTGCGTGACTGGTTGACTTATTGAAAAGAATGAAAATAAGAATAAGGTATTGGAATTAGCACACTTACTTTAATTGAATTGACCACTGACATGATATTTGAGTTTATGTATTCAGATAAGCTATATGGGTAGGACAAGGAAAAATACCAAGAACAAATGAGCTGTTATGGAGGCTTCATGATTAAAAGTGCTAAACCTGCTAATGCGGTAACTGCAAATAGGCCACCTAAAAAGGGCATAGCATCTTTAATTTCTTTCCTGTCCTGAGTCTTGTTGAACATCGATTTAGTGTAGTATGATCCTGCATTAAACATAATCATGTCTTCTATCTTTCTGATCAGTCTGTGAGCCTGGAAAGAACTCTGGTCATTGTTGGTCAATGCAGAATATCGAGAACCACAATGAAGAATAAGATGTCTCAGTTCAGAACTTTTTTTCAATAATTCTTCAACTGTTGTATCTATCATTTGGTCAGTGTGTGTGAACACAATGAAAGTGTAATCCAAGACTTCTTCACCAAAGTTTTCCTTGAGCAACTTTATAACGTTCATCTCCTCCTCTGTGAATCTCCCCAGTTTGATCACCAGCAGGAATGCATGAGGACCAGGAGTGGCCATGTCCATACATTTCTTCATTTCTGCTTTCATTCTATTTGTAGATAGTGGCTTATCAAATATTGCTGGTATTTCAATAACCTTGATGTTCTCACATGCTTTCAATTCACATGTCTTTGTCACAGGTGCAAGGGAATATTCTGCTTTAAAATAGTTGCCTCTAAGTATACAGTTTCCAGTGGCACTCTTTCCAGATCCAGTTCTACCCACGAGAACAAGCCGCCGTTCCATTTCTGATGACAAAAGAAACAGAAGAATTAAAGCAGGTTCTTTCACATTTGTACATTAGTGATTGGAATGGTTTCATTCAAAATAAACTGATCAGTAGCGAATAGGCGGACACAATCACTGAGAGGAGCGAGATTTATTAAAGGGCATTCTGTATTCAGGGTTGTATAGACAGGTGTGGGTCAGGTCCGTAAGGGAGTCCATAAGATTCACAAAACTGACACGTAGAGACATACTTGAACATGAAGAACTACAAGCAGAAACCGTAACCACATACTCAACAAGAAACACCTGAAAACGCTAATGAAACACACATGGCTAACAAAACAAAACACATTGACAAGACATGATTTGACTGTTATGAAATACCCTTGATTATGATTATGACAACAAGACATGACAAATGTTGGCTGTTTTTTCAATGTCAAAATGCCAAGTAGGGAAAACATTTATTGCAAATGTTTATTGATTAAAAGGGATGCGGTTAGCAGCCAAAAGCCAACAGCCTGGTGCACCCTGCCTGAGTGAAATCACCTGAACTGTGTTTATTTAATGACGATATTATAAGGATCATCATGCCAGTGCGAAGTATTGATCCATGTTACCTGCTTTAAAATTCACATCTTTGTATGCTTATTCCTTCTGTTGAACCTTTGCCTGCCTCTGTTTCTGAATGTGGATTTTTGCCCTTTTGTACTTTTGGGAAAACATCTGTCCAATTATGAACCCTGCCTGTACCAGACCTCTCTCTAGCATCCCCTTTCCCCTCCCTGTTGTTTGCTGCCTGTCACTTTCTATTAAAGTAAAACCTGAAAATGGTTATACCACCCACGGCCCAGGCCTCACATAAAGCTTTTTTCAAAACATGTGTGGAAACCATTTAATACAGTTGCCAATCTTCCCAGGAGTGGAGGTCTTAGCCAATTCACTCTAGGGTCATAGAAATTGCAACAAAAAAACAAGAGCTACACCTCACATTCTACAGGCCATCATTAGCATGTTAAAACAATTTTAACTTCGGCGGACAAATTCCAATGTGTGAAAATCATAAAAGGTCAACTGGCTCACTTTCACTGATGCTATGTTTCTTTTCATATCCTCTGTTTGTTCCTCACCTCACAGGCTGGCAAAACCAAATTAAACTACCTGAACTGTGGTGTTGTACAATGATTTTAAACTGTTACACCATACACTATTGTAATTGCTCCACTTGGAGATTTAGGGATTTGGGTACTTTTAATGTACTACTATACTATTTTATGATTTTTGTAAAACCATAAGTCTAAAAAAGGTCTAGGTTTGTTGATGGCCTTCTTTAGCGTCTTCACTATCCTGCTCTATAATACGAATGACACTTTCACAGGCAACATAATTGAGCAGCACATCTATTTGCAAGGGTTAGTGGTGCTGTGAATAATGTGGCTTTACAAGTAAATGTATGTATATACATATATGTATATAGAACAAAATCTCACAAAAATTCCAGATGTTCATGTTAATTTTTGCGCAAACGGAGGAGAAACATCGCAGACTTACACTAGCTCTAGCTACTTGTGCCCCTTGCTTCTCCTGTTAGGTGAGCATTCTCTGTACCAGGGGTGTGTTAATGCAAAATTATTATGAGATAAACTAGCTTTCAACATATGTAATTCTGAAGTTTTGTTAACTTCTGTCATCTGCTGTGTAAGTTGTCAAGTTTAGTCTGCGGTTTCAGAGTGTTTTGAGAAAGAGCAATGCTAAGTGCATTTTGTAAAATGTACAAAAATGTGTGTCAGGACAACATGCCAAGCGTAACACTGATTGAGTTCATTTTATTTCAACCTCTGAGGTTGAAAGTGTCACAGTAAGCCGGTCCCTGGGCACAGGGGAAATGCCCACTCACCGACACACCTCCACAGTGCCACTCCCCCATTCTCAGTCACCCACATACTGACATGCCCCTCATTCTCACCTGAACCTATTGTTCATTTACTTTCTCATTAAATACTCACAAGTCCCGCCATTCAGTGCTGTGTATTCCTTGAGCCTGCCCGAGAGATACAGCCTGCTTCACACCCCTAATGTGTCTTCTAAGGACTCTCTTTTGCTTTGCTAAAGTTTGTGATTATTTGGTGCTTAACACCGTGAACCATTGTTGCAGGGCCTATTGCACCTTTCTTTTCACTGGTGAGCTGTTCTGCTTGTTGTTTTCGGTCATTATGGACATTAAAAACATAACAACTCCCATCTCGCCTCCTGCTTCTTCCATGCCATCACAGAAAGACTCTTGATTCTATTGAAAGATTTAAAAGGCATTTTAATTACAGGCAGGAGCTCATTACAGGCAGTACTATATATATTAATTTCTTGATTTTTGTATCTTTATCTTGGTCTGGTCGCTGTTATTTTTTTTTTCTCAGCTATCTTCTTCCAGCTGTTCCTTTTTGTTCTCACTCCCAGTTATAGTTCAACTCAGCAAGTGGGTCCTATCTACCCAAACCCCTGTGGTGGCTCACCCGATTCACCTGGGGGAAACTCCATACTATTTCTTCTTCCTCTCCCTGTGGTGTGAAAATATTCATTTTTCATTATATAGTGATTATATGTAATAATTTCCCCACCTTTTTAGTCACTATCATTGCCTTATTCAAAGTTCTTAATTTATTGTATATTTCACATGAAACCTACATCAAGCCATTTCTAAGTCTTCGGCTGGTATAAATGTTAAATGTATTATTGAGAAGTTTAGTCTACCCAAAAGATCTGAAGCCATGTTTCTCTTGTCTCGTTTTCTCCTCACCTCATAGTCTGCAAAAAAAAACCACATCCTGAACTGTGTTGTTGTGATAGTACAATTCTACGATGCTTTCAAACTATTGCACCTTACTCTATTGCACTAGTTCCTCATGGGGATTTGGAGCTGATCTCTTTTCTTAAGTGTGTTTTAGTAAACCCTAATGACTTTTCTGCAAGGTCCTAATCCCCTGAAACTTGCAATTCTGGAAAAGGTCTTGTTTTGTTCTATAACCACTGTCACAGCATAACTGAATAATACATCGGACATCCTCTTAGTATCACAGCACATCTATTCACTAAGGTGAGTAGTGCTATGGTTGACAAATGCTGGGTTGAATGAAAGACTGCGGCTGATGTGTCACTGTCCTTCATGAGGTCAGAGATGTAAACAAAGAGAGAGATGCCACAGCAAAGCGGAACTCTCCCCTCCAACAAGAAACTTTAAATCAGAATTATTTAAATATCTTGGCTATGAAAATACAATGTCCAGCAAGTATCTTTCATTAATAGTTAGTCATATTACATTTAGTCATGTGTAAAGTTTAAATTAATAATGAAGTTAGCTTGCCTTTACTAAAACAGTGGTGCAATGCAATTAGTTTGCTTTCTTAAGAATACGTTTCGAACCCTAAACACGCTCTAGTCTTGGCGTTCTGCCTGATCCATTACAACATGATACATGCTTTCAGTCTGTGCTGGTAGCATTTCAGGCCATGATTTATATATTGTTTTATTTATTCTGTGAATTCTTAAAAGTGCACTTTTAAGTTCAGTTTCAGTTTTGTTACTTTCATCAAACATTTCAGTTGGAGACGTGACACTCCTTTTTTTGTCTGCACGCTCTTTTCTCTTCACAAAAATATTAATGCTTTATAATTAACACTATGGATGTCACAGAACTAAATATTTAAAATCCTGAAATCATAGCTTACCTGCGTGACAAAATCCTGATTGTGTTTTGTTTTTAGTTTTGTTTAGATTATGACATGCGTGTAAAAGACCTTTAGTTTCTTTTCATTGTCTACTGTCTGGACATTTGTTTCACATTTTGCAGATTTGCTAAAGACACAGAACAATTAGTATTCTATTCCACTTTAGCTAGATAATATTTTTGACACTACTATTTTGACCCTACTTTTTGACTTTTTTTTTTACACTAATCTATTTTGACATCAACACTTTATCTGCTGATCACATATGAGAAGTAATATTTTCCCTGATATCTATCCTGCCTGATAAAGCAGCTAAAGCTACTCTCAACATAGGTTTGCTGCCCCTTTTGCTAGTCCTTTTCATTGTTATAAAGACAAGTTTGAGTATGAGGAAGTGGTAAGTCACTCCCACAGGCTGTCACCTGTGTATTAAACATTACCCCTTATGGTGCCATTTTGAGGTAATAAATTGTTTTGCATTGTTCAAAGCACATAAAAATGGCAACAAAAGGACTACTAAGTGGGAACACTGTTTCATATTTTCAGTATGGAGGCTGAGAAATTCCACTATGATGTGAAGTTACATTACACTGCAAATCAAAAGATGCAAATACATAAATCATATTCATCAAAATGATAACACAATATAAAACTATCATAAGATGAGTGGCAAACAAGCTGCTAGAGAAAAGTAATTTACAAAGGCTTGATCATTATGTGGTATAGATTTAAAAACTCACTTATTCTTGCCACTGTGGTTACAGCACTACATAAGCCATTAAACAGCCCATAGACACAATATTTGCAAGGAACCGAAACCTCCCCCTAATTTCCTGTTCTGTCAATAGGGAACATGTTTCTAAACATCTGTAATAAATAGCAAGCTGAGGCAGGGCAGGAATGCTGAGGTCAGTGTGCTATGTTTAGATCTTTACACAAACCTGGATGGAGCTCCATCACCCTACAGAAGACAAATACAATACACTGAGGTAAACTAAAGAAAATGAAACTAGGAGAACTAGTGCCTTGCATCTCTGGTGAAGATCTGGTGAAGATCACGCCAAAATAACCAACAATTCTGAGACCTCGTGTAAACGAGAAACCAAGATTCTTAATCTTAAAACTAGAAGTTGGTAGTTCTAAAGAATTACAATTACCTGTTATTTAGAATTACAATAAGTACACCATTATTTATTTATTTATTTATTTTGGGAAACAAAAATAAGTTGGTAGTTGGTAGCTGTAGACTCATTTAAAAAGAATAATCATCACAAGAAAGCAATAACAGAATTTCCTGAGCTGGGTAATGAATATTTATTACATTTATTTTAGATTTCTTAATTGTTCGCATGCTTTTTATTAGTTCTTAGTGTAGTGGAGATAGCCAAGGCTACTTCACCATCACAACACAGAGATGACCTCCCCTCACAAAGTGTGAGAGACTGACCTCATCTACTCCCTTAAAATGCTTGAAAAAGGTAAAGGAAGGTTTGTAACCATCGTCCCTCGGATACAGGTATTCATAGTAGTAATCCCAGCTTTAGCCACAAGGTGTAGTAGGGAGCTATTTTGGTTTGAGGGGAGGTACAAAATAAGAAGAATTCGAAGTATTCTCTGGGTAGGAAGCATGCAAACAATCCTGATGGATGTGTGGTGTCTTTAAATATCAAATCCTGTATTGAGAAAACCTGTTTTTCAAGCTCAATGATTTTTATAATTCTCTCTTTATCACCTTGGACTCGCTGGAGTTGGATTGTCTTTCTGAACTGCGAAGCTATGGAGAATTTGAGTTGTCAACTAGGCTTTTTGAGCTGCAAGTAACTGGCATCATTTCACCATCTCCATACAACTGTAGGGTAGACTGCCTAAAACCACTTCACCACCATACACAGAGATGACCCCCTCGCTAAGTGTGAGGAACTGACCCCACCTGATCCTGGGAAGGCCTTGGAGAGCTAAAACAGGCCTCCCACTCTATAACCTCTGTCCTCAGGTACTCATACCCCCACAATGGTCTCCTGCTCTGAAGTTAGAGACCTGAACTTATCTGATCTCCTGAGTGCGGGAGAGACGCAATAAAAATTGTTAATGGGGGTCTGGCTTGGTTTAGAGCCCAAAACCTGGATGGACCTTCAGTCGTAAATCTCACTAGCCAGCCTTATCTGAACCCTTTGGAAATTCCTGATCAAACTCATGTCTAAAGGTGCAAATATTTCAGGGATTCTTATAGCTTTGCATCCGTGACTGCTGGTCACCAGCTGATGACCCGCTCATGGCCAGGGGTGCATAGAAAGCACACTTGATCAAGGCACTGGTGGAGGTGCGTCAGGCAGCAATGCCTAGCAGGCAGACCATCGACCTGTATCTTCAAAAATGACAATATAACAGTTATGAAAGATGAAGTGTTAGTGCTGGCTTTCTTGTAGGTTTCATGTGAAACCCTGAAAAAAGGAGTTGCTCCGAGATTCCTCCTGTCACTCCTGTTTTACGTGTCCAGTAAGATTAATATTATTAATTTATTACCTTTACTTGCGAATCTTAGTAGGTTGCATCATTAGTAATGTCCCATAAGTTTAGTTCTGAAGTGAGAATTAAATGTGGAGTAATTAAATCACTTTTGACCTTCTTTGCAGAATTTGAGGGACTAAGAATTGTTCTGCTCGGTATCATCGGTGTTGGCAAGAGTGCAACAGCAAATGTAATATTTGCTTCTCTCTGGTTCTGTTCTTGTTTAGTCTTTTTGGGGTATTCACAGTTATTTGCATACCTTTTTCTAAATTAAATTAATCCAAATCTAGAAACCTGAGCGGTATTAAGGAAGGCAGTGAGGTACATTAAAACATTTTTTCAAATATTAGGCAGAATCCGGTGAAACTGAAACACATAACTGCTGGTTGGTAAGAGGCAGGTTGCATGCTATTGCTGTACATTGCTGTAGATGAATATGGTATGCTAAGCAACACAACATTTAAATTAAGGGCTGGCAACACTGAGTCTGGATAGGTGGCACAAAAGAAAAAAAACCTTAGACATGGAAGTATGTTTGTCATGGGTAGTGAGTCTTCCAAGGGTACACAATTTTGGATTGCCATTAAAAGTAAAAGAATTCCTTTCAAAGAATATGGAAAAGAGATCATGGCAATAGACAAGTGTTCTGGGTATAATAGTTTAGCTATCCTTTAAGCAATCAGTGGTACTTTGTAAGACTCTTCAATCTACAAACATTTTGACAGTGTTCTAAAATGTTCTGGAATGTTCTAGCAGCTAAATTGCAGCACTGGGCTCCAGCAGGAGGTGTTGAACAGAAGAGGAGAACGGAGCCATCATTTGTTCAGAAAGGTGCAGAGCGAATGCTGTGTGAGCTGATCGGTGGACAGCACTGCTCCTGGACTTCCAGTGGCAACCACAAAAGCTAAGTACTGGGAGCACTGGGACAGGTACAGTATCAGCAGGGGCCCACTGGAACTTTTACAAAGGACAGGAATACTAGCTATTGCTGCAGTGATTGCACTACTGGCTTTAACAGTTTCTGTGGGATTATCTATGGAAACATGTGAGGCATGGCAATGGGGGGACATGGTGGTCGCCATGCCAGTGTGTGCAGCAGTGGAAATGACTGCACATGATGGCAGAAAGGAGGCTGAGGTGATAGAGGAGACAGTGAGATATATGGGGATGCTGGGAGTTGTAGTCCTGATCCTCCTGGACTACTGGTGGCTGATTGCATCATGCTGGGAGCTTTTGGCCAAGCCAATGTGTCAGCAATACTGTTTAACTCCCTGTGCAGCTTCTCTAGACTTGTGAGCACTGTGCTGTTGGTCTGTATCCTCCTCTACTCCGGCGGCTGGGCTGCAAGAACAGTGGTGGGCTTGTTGGAGGCAAAGGGTGTAGCAGCCGGGGGTGTAGCAGCCGGGGGTGTAGCAGCCGGGGGCGTAGCGACGGCTGCTGGGGCAACTGTAGCAGCAATGGCAATAGCGACTGTAGCACGAATAAAAGCCAAGGAAGCTCAGATGAAGCTGAGGAGGACATTTACCCCTGTTGGGGTCTTCATTCTGATATGCGTTATTAATTTATTTTCTTGAAATTTGAAATGGCTTCATGCTGATCGGAGAATTTTGGCTGAACTCTATAGTGTTTATGTATTTATCTATTGATACTGATACTACATCAAATGAAGTTGGATCACCAGATTATATGTGGAATATCTGTATAAATCTGTTATACATATGTCTGTCCAAAGCAGCAACTGGAATTTGCACACATTAAAAGGACTTGCAGTGTCTTGATATCAGTATTACAGGCCACAGTGGAAAAAAAATATGTAATTGAACCAATAATGCAAATATTAGGAATAGATACTGAAACTAGAGAGTGTAAGATCCAGAAAAGGAGAGTGGAGGGCAGAAACATCTCAGTGATCGACACGCCTGGAATCAACAGCACATCAATTACTCCAGAACAAATGAGAGATCAAATGAAGAAGTGCATGTTTCTGTCTTCTGGGGAGTCTGGGAGATTAGCCGAGAAGGAGAGAAACGCCATTAAGTGGATTCAGGAGCACTTTAAAGAAGAAGCTCTGAAGTTCACAATGGTTCTATTCACAGACGAAATGACAATTAGTCAGTTTAACATTTATTTTCAGGATGACAGGATTCAAGAATTGATCAGTTCCTGTGGAGGTAGATATGATATAATAAACAGTAAAAGGGAGAGAAATTCTGCTCAGATAAAAAAGCTGCTGGAGAAGATTGAAGCTGTGATCCAACAAAATGAAGGGGAGTTCTAAACTAATGAGATGTACCAGAAGGCCCAGAGAAGAGAAACACAGGGAGATGCATTTGAAATAGGAGCTGCAGTAGCAGGAAAAACTCCCTAAGAGCATGAGGAAGAAACTTTGAGAGGAAGCAAGACTCAGGGGGGGAACCCATCCTCCTCTGGCCAACGCTGGTCACCATAACAATTAGAGAGAAACATAAACAAAGAAAAGATGGGAATGATAAATAATTCCTTGTGTGTATTTATATTCGTGTGTTCTCTATGTAAATCTTTTTCAATCCTAAACATCTTGATGGTTGGTAATAGTCCAATAGTCCAGGGCCCGCGGAGATACAGCCGTAGCAGGGGAGAATTCATGGTAGTGAGAGGATCCAGGGCAGTGGGTTGATCCTTCAATCACAGCTGGTTAGGCAGGAGGTGGCTGGCCCAGGGTGGATATCAGGAAAGGCTCGTCTCTCCTCATCTCAATATTTCTCGGGTCGGTGTGCAGTGTAGGTACCATGCCAAACCAGCAGTACCACTGGAATTATATCAAACAAGCTTACTTCGACGGAAGAAAGGGTGTGTCTAAAGTATGCGAAATGCATGTGTTTAAATACCTTGATCAGCTCCACCATCTTTCTCTCTCTGGTTTGACCTGCACCGAGGTTAGACCTATTTAAGAGAGGCTCCGCCATGTCTCTCTGGTTTTCCCTATTGAGAGCACACAAACTTTGGTATGACTAACAGCAAACAGCTGAAAGTCGCATTTCTTAATTAACGAGCCCAAGCAACAGTGCAATCCAACAACCGACTGATCAACGTCGCCACAGCAACAGATTCACCGACCTACTTCTATCAAGCTTGCTAACGCAGCCACACGGACTGAAACAAAGGCGGTCAGTTCCCTGTTGTTAAACCGTGGACGAGACTCACATTCCTGGACTCTGTATCCAGAAGGACGATTCCCAGGACGTCACTTTTATCAACGAGGAACCTGTGGTGGAAATTCCCTCCTAATTCCAGGAGAATTCAGCGAGGACAACAAAACCACCCAAAATCCTCAACATGTGAGTCTAACCGCTGGGCATGGCTTCTCAAAGGGCATAGTTATTTAAACTGTAGACTTAACTATGTTTTCTGTTAAGACATTCTCAGTTTTTTTTATGTTCAACTTTCATTAATCAAGATTTGTTGATACAAAGTTATCTGTGCTGTGCATGCGATCTCTGTCTGTCTGATTCATTTATAACTGATGATGCTGTTTGTTTTAGAATAGTCTAATTTTTAATTTTAGAATTGCATTTATCTTCACTAAATTGTCTGTGTTGATGTCATTCAAAAGTGGTTGCTGCCAAAACCTCTAAAGAATTCATAGGTAAATCCTTCAGATACCAAACCATTAGTTACCTTTAGTTGAGAACTAAATGTTGTGGTTCTGGTATAATTTGAATATGAGTCTGATCCAAAATTAATGAGACTGATTAATAAGATAAAATAAATTAATCTACTTAATAAGTAAGTGTAACCCCTACAGCAGCCATTTGGAAAAAGAAAAGAGGGAAAATTAGCTCTGTATGGGATCATAGGCAGGACAGAGGAAATTTAAACATTTCTGGAGTGTGGCAGCAACTCCGGCATTAAATTATTACAGCCTAGCTAAAAGGGCAGAACGAGATGGTACCACAGACTTGGGAACATTCTGAGACATTGGCATCCGTTCACTACACCGTCAAAAAACTTTGACCACGTGCAGTGACAGGATGACAGCACCAGTGCCTCAGTTTACCATATTAGTTCCTGATCTCTCCGAGTCTTTCATAGGGAGTCATTGTCCTTTGTTTTATGTCCTCTCTAGTTTCTACCCCTCTTCTGCTATTAAGGATACTTAAATGAGTCTGGTTAACATTACAGATGCTATTAGTACTGTGGTCCAAAATAAGCACATTTAAATTGTGACATGCATTCAGGATAAGATCACTTCCATTTTTCTCATGGCTGCAGAACCTAAGATTTTCATAAGCTGTCGATATGGTCACTATCTAATACGCTTTCACATGTGCATTCTGCTCTTGCCTCAATTGTTTTTTATTCACCATTAATGCCAGACTGATAAATACACAAATATGTCATCACTGACTGTGTCTCAAACTGTTATGACCTTTGTCTTGTGTGTGTGGGTGTGTGTGTGTAGGTAGGTTGCTTGTATGTTGTTTCAGGCACTATTCCTGTTCCCTGTGATTCCCGTGTTTTCTGATTGAACTTCATACTCTTCCGTGGTCCCTGTTTCCTGCCTGAGGTTGACATTTGTTCCGCGATGCTGCGATGTCCCGCCTACGTGCTCTTCAATAAAAGAGAGTTGCAGATGCTGACCTGGAAGCTCTATTAAATAAAAGAGAGTTCCAGACGCTGTTCAGGAGGCCTCGCCTCACTTTGTCTTTCACTTAGTTTTTTGTTTGCTGTTTTGCTCATTTGGTATTCATCTTTGTTTCTGTGTTCTGTGGTTAGTCATTCACTGTTCATAGAGTGCAGGAGGAGTAGGTTTGGCTGCTGTTGTTTTTGTGTATTTTCGTTTGTGTAGGGAAGTCAGTTCTCCTTGGGTTAGTCGGTGTGGGGTTTTGTTTTGTTATTCCATTTTGTTTTCACTAATAGGCCAGCCTGAAGTTTGTCTGGTGTGGTCACTATTAATGTACCTATCATATTTCACTCTTACAATGCATATTGATCCATTTCACATTTGTTTCTGTGCAGCTTGTGGGTTCTTAATAATACATTATTATATTCCATACAGCAGTTACTAAAAGTATACCTGATCATCATACCACACCGTCTCAGAACCAGAGCTGTGACCCCACAGAGAGCCAGGCCAGGAGGTAGAAAAGGAACCAATGATCGGTTAAGAATTGGATCTGGAATCAGGGTCTGGTTAGGAACTGGATCTGGGCTAGAATCTGGTCACAGGTTCTTACCTGGCCACATAGGAACATCAACACTCCTACCCCGTTACATTTATTTATATGAATGAATTCCCCACTACAGGTTTCCCCACTACTCCCAGTGCTCTTGCCTTTTCTTCTTTTTACTCAGCTCACTGATGGGATTCTTTGTATTCATTTATGATGGAAAAAAAGACAAGCCTGTCACAAAGGGGCATAAGGGCATAACATCTTTCACTTCTTTCCTGTTGAGTCTTGTTGAACATTGATGTAGTGTAGTACGATCCTGCATTAAACATAATCATGTCTTCTATCTTTCTGATCAGTCTGTGAGCCTGGAAAGAACTCTGGTCATTGTTGTTCAATGCAGAATATCGAGAACCACAACGAAGAATAAAACGTCTCAGTTCAGAACTCTCTTTCAATAATTCTTCTACTGTTCCATCTATCATTTGGTCTGTGTGTGAACACAATGAAAGTGTAATCCAAAGCTTCTCCACCAAAGTTTTCCTGAAACAACTTTATAACATTCATCTCCTCCTCTGTGAGTCTCCCCAGTTTGATCACTAGCAGGAATGCATGAGGACCAGGAGTGGCCATGTTCATACATTTCTCCATTTCTGCCTTCATTCTATTTGTAGATAGTGGCTTATTAAATATTGCTGGTATTTCAATAACATGCTTTCAATTCACATGTCTTTGTCACAGGTGCAAGGGAAAATTCTGATTTAAATAGTTGCCTCTAAGTATAGTGTTTCCAGTGGCACTCTTTCCAGATCCAGTTCTACCCACAAGAACAAGCTGCCGTTCCATTTCTGATGACAAAAGCTCTTTGTACAGTAGTCATTAGAATTAGAATCAACTGATCAGTAGTCTAATTATGATCTACATTTTACATCATTAAAAATATATAGTCTTTAGTAAAGTTTAGACATGATAAATTACTGAGTAATGTATTGCTTTCATTGATTAAAAGGGTAAATAGCAGCCAGGCACTGTTCTGAAATACCCTTGATTATGGTTCTGATCATCAGCACGTATGACCACCTCAATAAAAGCAGACATTTTGGCTGTTTGCTGGTGTGGAGCATTCACGTGTGTGTTAACACTACACCAAGGAGGAAATACATCAGCAATCATATTAGAGAAGCAATTGTTGCTGCCCATCAACCTGAAAAAAGATTCTAAAGCCATTTTCAGACAATTTGAAGAAATGTGAATTTCCATCATTCTACAGAGCGGGATTTTTCATAAGTGGAAACCAGAAAGACAGTTGCCAGTCTTCCCAGGAGTGAAGGTCTTAGCAAATTCACCCTAAGGTCAGACTGTGCTACACTTATAGAAATTGCAAAAACCCAAGAGCTACACCTCACATTCTACAGGCCTTAATTAGCATGACAATACTTCATGACAATACTATTAGATGATACAGAGGACAAATTCCAATATATGAATATCACAAATGGTCAATAAGCTCACTTTCACTTTCTTTTACTGATGCTATGTTTCTCTTCATATCCTCTATTTGTTCCTCGCCTCACAGACTGGCAAAACCAAATTAAACTACCTGAACTGTGGTGTTGTACACTGTTTCTTTGTACAGAGTCACTGGGGATATGACTCTGTACAAAGTGGAGTCGTATAAAGGTAGGAAAGCGGTTAAAAAAAGATAAGGTGGCTAATCAGAAATACAGGTATAAGGTGGAAGTCCATCTGGGTGACCATGACAGTAGACAAGTGTGGAAAGGTCTCCGAACTATCACGGACTTTCAAAAACAAAAACACACACCCCGATTGACATGAACTCCTTGCTGCCAGAAGATTTAAATACATTGCATTTTTTGAGGTCAGCACTATTAATATCAATGTAAACACCATTAGCACAGTTAGAGCTAGTGCTATAGCTGTGTGCGACCCGATCAGTGAGGAAGACCATCCACTCACGATCTCAGAGTCTGATGTGAGGAGAGTTCTGAAATGAGTAAACAGCAGTAAGGCAGCTGGTCCTGATGGCATCCCTGGGAGAGTGCTAAAATCATGTGCTGACCAACTAGCCCCTGTGTTTACTAACATCTTCAATCTCTCCTTGGCCCATTCTTTCATCCCGAGATGTTTTTAAAAATCAGTAATAATCCCTGTTCCTAAAAAGACCACCCCAGCCTGCCTTAACGACTGCCGCCCAGTAGCTCTCACTTCTGTGGTTATGAACTGCTTTGAAAAGCTCATCAAAGACTTCATATGTTCATCTCTGCACTCATCTCTGGACCCACTTCAGTTCGCCTACCGTAAATATAGGAGAACTGACGATGCCATCACATCTCCACACCATCCTCACACATATGGACATTGGAAAAAGGGAACTATACACACCTGCTGTTTGTAGATTACAGGTCAGCATTTAATACAATTGTTCCTTCCAGACTCGTCACGAAACTCAAAGACCTAGGACTGAACCACACCCTGTGTGCCTGGGTACAGAGGGGTCACAGGTAGATCCATCTTGACTCATAAACAAGGTTTATTACACTTTCCAAAATGAATTGTGTCAGATATGCAATCAAACGGGAACTGATCTTGCTCGAAACACAAGGGCATGGCATCAGGACGTCCCCACGACTCGAATACAGTGGGGCATTAACAAATACATACATGCATGAAATGGCACAGAATGGTCGTTTAACTGATGGCATGTATGATCAGTGTCACACAGAATATCCAACCAACATTTAAACACTAACATTGTCAGTGAACCGTGGGTGTTTATGGGTAGTTACGTCGTTCTGCTACCACAACACCCCCCCCCCCAAAAAAAAAAAACAGGCCAGTTGTCTCCGGCAACCAACAAGAGGTTGTAATAACATGGAAAAGAGCAGAGTAACTTGCACAAAGTCCTGCAAATGTTGTGGTGTCTTCCGCGCGCATTGTGGCCTGGCTGGGCTAGCCACAAGGTGCCTGATCACTGATTTTTTTTTGTATCCCAAGGTTCAGTCTGAGAGTAAATGATTTTTAGTTGTTGATGTGATTAATCATTTTTTTTGTACCGGTACATCCAGATTCTCAGTTTTGGTTCAATGGTCGACCATTATACTCATTATACTCATATTTATACTTGTTAACGTCAAGACTACTAACCATATACAACTAGGCACTGCAATGCAGCCTGCATTCGTTCAAATCAAACCTGAGCTCAGTAATGTTCAAGGACACAGATGATAAAGAAGACCCTAGATATGTAGAAGAACAGCAAGTAGACTTTACCATGGTCACATATGCTCCCACTGACATTCACAGAGCAATCTTACATTGCCAGGGTAATGTAACCTGTGCATTAGCTTCCCCTATAGTGTCGGTCGTCTGTCGTAAGTCCCTTGCAATTCTAAATGCCAAACTTTGGAGGTCTGTTTATACTCTGTCTCTTAGTTTTAGTCTGGTTAGCTTCTGCGTTGTCTGCTTTGCTCCGTATTCAAAGGACCTTGCTGGATCTTAACTTTATTAAAATATTCAAGATCCTCATTTCTCTCTCGTGATGGAGCACAGTTCCATTAACACAACACATGCTAGAGTATGTTACAGGTACACACAAACCGCTTGCAGGCATGAAAAATCTGCTTGCTTACGGTCAGCAACTTAGAAGACCGGACAGCCCTCAGGGATGCAGCTGCGGGTACGCAGAACATCTATCACAACTTAGGGAAAATTGAAAGACCACAGCGACGAGGTGACACGTGCCTATGCTCACAATCCAAAAGGCACGATTGTAGGAGTTTTACAGTGCTTGAGGAATTTTAACACTGAGCACTTGAGCAGCTTTAACACTGTCATACGAAACAATAAAACAATTGTTTTTCCAGGCAATGTGTCTCTGGAGACTTTGGCAAGTTACATGTGGGCATGCGGAGGACATGCATACCAATGGCATGTGTGCTGTTCTTTGTCCTGATGGACAAAAAGGAGGGAGTGTGGTGGCAAATATTCAGATTTTGCCTTTCTGTCATCATATTCATCAGTATACATATATGTATTGATCACTCTTAGTAATAACACATACTTCACCCCATCACCTCACCTCATGTGGGCCACCAATGAGACCCACCATGCTTAACTCATGTCACAGAAGTATGATGTAATCATGTAGTAAAATGGTATAAGTATTTTTCTGTCTTTTATCTTTAATAAACTTTGTACTTTACTTTGATACCATACCCAAATGTTGACTGTTCTTGCTCACCACTATGGTTCAAATTTCAATGACAAACTTGGTAAAAAAAAAAGAACCAGGCACCCACCCCTTTAATGGCAAAACAAAAACACAGAAAATATCAGTAACAGATTTTGACAGTTTTTCTTGCTCCAAGTCTGCAAAGGTAATCGCTCGAGGCTCCTGTAGAAGAACCATTTGGCTTTACCTCTACACACCTCATACAAACAAGGTTTAGAAGGCTCAGTACATTCTACTTGGGTCTTATCTTAACCACCTAGCATGGAGGATGGTGGTTAACATGGAGGATGGGAGTTACCATGTTCCGGTTACAACCTGTAACACCTTAATTTACAAATCTCTCTATATAGCTCATCGTTTTGAAAATAAATGTTGGAGCGTTAATTGTATTTCAATGTTAGCATGTTTAACACTGTTTCTTTATGATACAGTATATTATTGTAAGGTACTGTGTGTACTTAGCAAAGTGCTATAGAAATAAAACATTATTATTATTATTATTATTATTGCTGCTTCCCATACAAATATCTTATCTAATATTTCACATCGTTTTGTTCCTACAATCACTCCCTGCACTTTTTATCCAAGCAGTCCCAGGGCTGGTTACCAGAGGTCTCTGTCACCTGAACTTTACTCTTGTTTATTACCGACTTTGGTTGGAATTTATGATCCTGTGGGATGAACTTGAATTTTTGTGTTACTCTAACCAGATTGTTAATAAAACCTAGGGTTAGGATTAGAAAATGTAATATCTGTCTATAATAGTAAATACACAATGACAATAGTCACTTGAGTCTTATAAATACATAGTACAATATAAATGTAACATTTCAGATAAGATGTTAGACGCACACTTACTATGTGATACATGGGCTGGCTTGTTAATCATAATGCACATTGTAATCCAGAACTTTGATTCTTTTGGTACTCACTGAACACTGCTTATAATACATTATGATAATTCACGCGTAGTCATGACAACGACGCTCAAATCTCACAATCACACAATGTTCACAATCACCTGTTTATAAAAAGGTTACGCCACATTTTTACAAATATCTCTTAACGTCTGCCTTCCTGCCTTTTGTTTATGTTCTTCGTTGCCCATTTTCGTTGTTATGGTAATGCAACCCCTGTCTCCTGCTGTCCATTGTCAATAATACACAAAAAATATTAACAGCCATCAATTCATCAATTCTTTTAGCTGTTGCATTGTAGAAAACATCAGATTAGAACTCTCTTCAATCATCAGTTGTGCATCTTGTTATTGTTTGTCAGGGCAGGCTCTAGAGCAGCCTCGCCCGTAACCGCTCTAGCAAACACAATCAGCAATGATGACCTGCAGCTGTCCTTCTCCCTATTTCAGGAGGATGGCTGCAGAGTCTCATTGATGAGTTGTTTGTCGCTCTGGCTGTTCGCTCAGGCAGTCAGCCTTTTCTCTCGTTCAGTAATGTTGTGGCTTGGTGTTTCTCCACCATTCTCTTTCCTCCTCTATGCTGTTGTTTCGAGTGTGTTCACTCCTGCGCCGATCTGGCCCATCTCAAGTTTTCCCATTCTATATTTTCTCTATCCGATTTTGTGGTTTATTTTGGGAAGAGTTTTTCGTAGTGATGGCAAAAGTAGGGCTTCACACGCCACAGTGACATCTAGTGGGCAACCAGGGCCTAAATCCACAACTTTTTCTTAACAGAAACAGAAGTAATGTATGTTTTTATGAAAAATGACATGAAATCATCAAATGTCATTACGATGTATTTTTCATTATGATACACTGTTAGTCAGTAGTTTGATATAGCTGACATTATTCATTTTACATTGCAAGGTAGGGAAATGCTTGTGTAATACTATTTATTAAACATTACAAGTAATCAGTTGTTTTTATTAAGAAACATGATCTGTTCCACAGTGCTTGGATTAAGACGGTTTCTTCTCTTGCTCAGAATTTCTCCATGTGAAAGCAAGCACAGTTCTGAGATCAGAGAGCCGGTTAATTTAGAAGCTTTTGGGAGACCAAACATTCTGATCTCAGACCTGCTGCTTGAACTTAAGTGTGGACTAAAACGCACGAAAAGATTCGAAACGTTTCGAAACTGCGTGACGTAACGAAACCCGTTTTTTCGATACGGACTTCGAAACAGTGTTTCGGAACACCTTGATTCAGATTAATCGATTCAATTCGATTCCGCGTTTTGAGTTTGACATCACTGGTTTTTCGTTTACTCGCCGGTATGGTTTGAGAGCCGGTAACTTCCCCCTGCGTCTTTCAGTTGTTTTCGCTCGATTCCTTCGTCTTTCAGTTTCTTTCGCTCCTTACTTACCTCGCGTTGATTTAATTCCGCGATTCGTTTGTGGTTTTTCCCTTCCTGCTTCCCTTCACGAAGACGTATTTATGTTGTTTCTTTTCCCGCGTACCTTTTGGTCCCCAGGAACAACCAGTACCCCCCCAGGAATTGCATTGCTTGCTTTTTTTGTTATTTCATTTATTTATTCATAGCAACAGTAAAGGCATTACAAAATTAAAGTGGGGACTCCTCTGAGCTTATTTACAAAAAAGACAAACGGCAGTCTGATTTCTACACTCATGAAAAGTTTTTTTTACAGCCCAATTAAAGATGAGAAATAATGTTTAAACTGACTGGTATTTTTTCTTTGAGAACATGGAAAAACACAAAATAGGCTTTCGCAAGTTGTAGGGAAAGTTGTAATTTAAATCCCACTAAATGCCCAATGACGGGTCTATTTTGTGGCAAAATCTCGGATGAGGTGCTTAAAAGTCCAGGTGACTTTCAATGGAGAGAAGGGCAAGGCTGTTTAATCTCCCCGGGCTCATTGTTGACCTTAAATATTTTTTCACCAGCTTCATCTTGCTGAATGCTCTCTCACCAGTGGTTCAAACTCAAAACGTAGACTACTGGTGCCCTGTCAAAATCGCCATTAATTTTCCACACTTCAGCTGTATAACGGGCGCTGTCAGATGGCCAGGGAAGGTAACCAGTGCTTTACTATTGAGAGTGTTAAAAGCGACGGCAAATAAAAGGAGAGCAATGGTTCAAGATTGACAGCTGTTCGCACCGCCGCCTTGACATTGGCAACTGATGTACATGACGTCAATTAACATTCATAACGTAACGAGGACAGAATCTGTAAATTTGATGACCATGACCATCGCACCCCGGTTGAGAAACTTTATCGTGTGCTTCTCCTGAAGATTACATTATAGCTAAAATAGGGCTTACCTTCTGTAGCGGGTGGTTTCTATTCTTTTCGACCCCTGATTGGCTGTAGTGGGCGTAATATAATTGGTATTTATAACCTTGTAACGTAGTCTTTTAAATTGCGAGGCTCCTATAAAAGGGTCACAATTGAGGCCATCAGGGCTGTTCTGGGTTTCTTCCGGGTCGCCGCTCTGCTTTGAGGTATGTGTGCGCGTGCGATGGATACGCATGTGGTAGTTGGCGTTCGGAAGATCTTTATTGTTGTATTTTTATTATTTAGAAAGTCTTATCGTCACTGCACCATACCGTGATTGTCATGATCTGAGCCGGTTGATTTGGCTTCAAGGTAAAAACAAATTGATATTGACTATGCTTTTTACTACTGCATTGTATTTGCCCTTAATGACCTGTTTGGTTTTCCGTGCGAATTACAGTGGGACAACAGGTGTTACACCGAATTCTGTGACCGTCGAGTTTTGTGACCACAGAGGGCGCTATTTCACAGTTTCTGTTCACAGTCACTAGCGCTTTACGAACGCTACGTAAACTACGCTGATGCGCTTTCTTTTCTTGTTTTGTCTCTGTCCGCGAGCCAAAAGATGACATATGTTTGTATTTACATTTTATCGTCTCTTAATTACATAAATGTACTTAAACAAGAATGTTTCGTTACAGGAAACACGAAAATAGCAAGCTTCATCGTAAGCAAGCTTTGTAAGATGCTGTCATTACGAATGGTATTTCTGCCCCTTGGATAAAATGTTTAAATATAGACTAATAAAAGGTTAGCGTTATTTTTTTCATTGTTTCTGTTATTGTGGAGTCACGGTGGGGTGATATGTTTCCATTGTAGATTATGAAACTGCGTCAGATCTTTAAACCATAGTTATGCAGGTAATTGCGAGAATTATGTAGTGCCTGGGTTTTGCACATACGTCCTTGCACACGAGTCATCATTTAACACAGCTGACATCTGAAAATGTGACCGCACTGAATCTTCAGGTTTGTTACTGTTAAAAAATATTTCCTGGAGACTTACTATCACTTCACTTTTTCAAAATAAAATAAATAAATAAAAATCATGAAAAGAGACAGACAGGTGAGCCTTTAAACTGGGGTCACATATTCTGATGGCGGCCGTCAGAATTTGTGACCCCAGTTTAAAGGCTGACCTGTCTGTCTCTTCGTGATGTTTTTGTTGTCTGCAATGGTGAGGGGATGGTAAGTCTCTTGGAAATATGTGGTTGTTTTTTTAACACTAGTATCTGCAGATTCAGTGGGGTCACATATTGATGGCGGCCGTCAGAATTTGTGACCCCAGTTTAAAAGGCTGACCTGTCCGTCTCTTTCGTGATGTTTTTGTTGTCTGCAATGGTGAGGGGATGGTAAGTCTCTTGGAAATATGTGGTTGTTTTTTTTAACACTAGTATTTGCAGATTCAGTGGGGTCACATATTGTGATGGCGGCCGTCAGAATTTGTGACCCCAGTTTAAAGGCTCACCTGTCTGTCTCTTTCGTGATTTTTATTTATTTATTTTATTTTGAAAAAGTGAAGTGATAGTAAGAGACGATAAAATGTAAATACAAACATATGTCATCTTTTGGCTCGCGGACAGAGACAAAACAAGAAAAGAAAGCGCATCAGCGTAGTTTACGTAGCGTTAAAAGCCTTCGTGACTGTGAACAGAAACTGTGAAATAGCGCCCTCTGTGGTCACAAAACTCGACGGTCACAGAATTCGGTGTAACACCGGCGTTTGGACCGATCGAAACTTCTCTGCGCACATTTGTGTTTTGCATCCGCGGGTCTAGTCGCTGCTGTTGGTGATACCAGTCGCTATTCCAGCGCAGTCATATCCAGTTTGGGTGAATACGCTGCCGTTTTGCCTCGGAGAAAAGCACCTTGGAATGGTGAACGTGTCTGCAGCTGACCGGAGGAGAGTGGTATAACTCTGCGAAACGGGTGTACCGCAATCCTGGCATTTGGCTTATTGTCTTTTGTGTGTTTGTGGTATGTGTTTCTTTTATTTGGGGGGGGGGGGGTTTGGCTGTAATTGTGGCCAGCGCCCGGATTTAGCGCACTTAATTCAGCGTGAGTAGAAAACTGTACGGAGTTACAGCTGCTATTGTGACGACGGATTAATTCTAGTGTCGAAATCGCTGGGTATACTACAGTTTGGTTGACTTGGTTTTATGTGTTTTATTTCCTTTATTGCGAATGGGAATGTGAGCGGAGGGCTTCGGGAGGCGAGGTCAGCGTGTGATATTTTCTTTTCACTTTGCTGTGGGGGATTTGTGAATTGAGTTTTCTTTTTTTTGTACACGTGGATGTTTGATCTTTTATTTTTGGTTAAAGCTACCTTACCGAGGGAGCCCGTGTCTTGTTGGTCTCATTTCTTTTATGTCGTCAACTAGTAGCCGTAAGATTTCGCTGGAAGCCTGTGCACGGAGTCCTTGATTTCTTTTTATTATTATTAGTTTTTTGTCTTTATATTCGGTTTAATAAACGTGTTCTTTTTTTTTTTTTACCTTGTCCCTTTGGTACCCATGAACCTAAATTAATTCTCTGGGTGTAATTCCCAGGGTGGCGTAGTTGGCTATCATAATAACTTGGTGTTTACTTAAGTTTGAATAATACTTAAGGCCTATAACTAGATAACCCCCCCCTCCCCTCGCGCGCCGCGTCACACTTCTCTCAAGTTGACACCACTTGCACCTGCTGCGGCAGGGGCATCATCACATTCTGTGACATTTTCTGAAACTGAGTGGGATTCATTTTACAAATTAGCTTTGCTAACATTTGGACAAATATTTGAACCAACATCGACCTTAAGTTAGGCTTTTGGGACACTTGTATAGGCTAATAGTTATTATGAATGGGCATATTATGAAAAGAAATACATTTAAAACAAATATGGCTTCTATATCACAATTATGTGGTAGACAACAAAATGAAAGATTATTTGACTTCGGCTGCTATCAGTGGTATACAACGGAATGGGAATGGTTACTGAAGGCTGTAATTTTGATATTTGGGCTCACTTTTCTTGGGAAAGAAATCAGTCAGCAGTTGCTTTCCTTCATCTTGCTTCCTCTGTCTCTCTTGCCTTTCTTTTCTGAAAGCCCGATTTTTTTGAAGACATCTTTCACAGCTAAGAGCAGGTTGCTGCGTTTAATGCCTAATAATGAAGTGAGTGAAATTTATTGCGCATGTAGAATCAAAAGTCCGCGTGAGGGTGACGGGCAGAGAGTGCGAACTAAAAGGAAGTGATCACGCCAAGTCTCAGAGGGTTTAATGAATAAAGTGCGCAAACCAAAATCCTGTGCACAGTTCCAAATTAAGGAAACAATAACCAGCAGTCAACTGGTACAAAGACAAGACGTATATAGACAAACAAACGACCAACGACTAATAAGCCCCGCCCACCTGAGAGACGCACATAAAGCAACAACAACAGGACAACTGCTGCTGTGCCGGAGGCGACCGGTAGGGGGAGCCTCCCTCACCGTGACAGACCCCCCCACCAAGCCGCACTACGGCCCGATGTGCGGTCCACAGCGGCAGTACAAAAGACGCAAGACGAAGGGGCAGGAAGGCGGGGACAAGGCAGGGTAACACATCCTGCGGTCCCGGAGCTGAAACACAAAACATACAACATAGATTAGCTCCCGCCTCCCTGGGCGGGACCCTGGACCGGCTGGGCCGTCAACAAGACACAAACCATGCCCCAGTCGGTCACAGGGCCCTCACGCCCCAAGGCCCCACAAAGTGTGCGTGTGTGCAGGTTACCTCCCTACCGCACAGTTGAACGTCTCCTGGACCAACCTCTCGTCACGGGGCAGACCCCTACACAGGGCCTGGAGTCCCCCTGGGCATCCCTAGACGGCCAGGGAGACCGCCCCTCATGGGGAGGTTCCTCCCTGCCGGAGGTTCCAGGGGGGAAGTACTCCTTCCCCATAGTGGTCCGGCTACACCCCAGGGCCAATCTCCTAGTCACCCGAGCACGAGGGGGGGACCTCTGTCTTCAGCAGGAGCTCTTCAGGCCGGAGCCCTCTGGTCCCCACACACACGGGGAGCCCTTCCCCTCCAGGGAGGCTACTTTTGACCAGGGCTCCGGTCACCCCATCACATAGGGGGGCTCCTGCTTACTTAGGAGGTCCCACGAGGTCCAGGGACTCCACAGTCAACCGCGGGAGGAACCTGCACACAACACATACGCACACACAGGCACACACAGGCACAACATAAACGCGCACTTACCCTGACCTTCTGGCACCCCCAACACGGGGAGGAGAGGTTTCCATCTCGGAAGGAGGGAACCCCCATTACTACACCCTGTACTGGAGGAAAGGGGCCCCTACCGTCTCCGGAGAACACCCTCGAGTCCCTGGTCAGGGCCTCCCTTAGGAGCTGCGCCTTCCATGCCACAGACCGTGACACAGGACCCTCCATAGCCCCTCCCCAAACGCCCATTTGCGTACGGGGAATTACATGAAACAATTCACAAACACGCTAGGACAAACACAAAGTGGGCGTACACATACACACACGCGCAGACCACACACACGCGCACTTACCCTGACCCTTTTACCCTTTTACACAGGGGGGAGGGAGCTCCGTCTCAGCATGAGGACACGCTACATGCTCAGGAGACTCCCTCCAGCTGGTCAGGGCCTCCTAATGGAGCTACGCCCTCCGAGCCAGAGACAGTGGCACGGGACCCTCCATAGCTCCCCCCCAAAAACACACTTAGGGGAGGGGAGGAGCATATGGGGAATTACATTAAACAAAGACAGATGACCAGGCTCAATCTCCACAAAACAAATTTCACACGGACAAACACTTACCACGAGACATGACCACAAACGAAGGAGAAAGTAAAGGAGACTGGCGGCTTCCGAAAGGTGGCTGGTTATTCTGTGACGGGCAGGAGGTGCGAACGAAAAGGAAGCGATCACGCCAAGTCTCAGAGAAAATGAGGGGTTTAATCATTAAAGTGCGCAAACCAAAAACCCTTGCACTGTTCCGAATTCAGGAAATAATAACCAGCAGTCAACTGGTACATAGACAAGGCATATATAGCCAAACAAACGACCATCAGGTGAGGGAGCTAATAAGCCCCGCCCACCTGAGGGACGCACACAACGCAACAACAAGACAACTGCCGCTGTGCCGGAGGCGACCGGTAGGGGGAGCCTCCCTCACCGTGACATCGACTTATGCGCGTTCGCATATCGCTGTGTAGTAGTTTGATGCTCTTTGCTACATCCTAAGTAGATGTACCAGTCTACAGGTAGGTGTGTTCCTCCAATCTGATTGGACATACTTATTTTAATGTCTGTAGTTGTTGCAGTATTACTGCATTTAGGTGAATCACTGTATTTTTTCTAGTGTTTGATTACTCTTAATTAAACCTGACATGAAGTCATGAATTTCCATCTGAGAAAGCAGGTGTCATGGTCCCCATGCATGTCTTATCAGGCCTGTTGTAAACCAAATCGCAGCTCCTGTTACCAGTCCAGGGGTCAGCCCGTTCCATCCTCCCACACACAAGCCCATCAGAAGCCCTATCACCACACACACTATGAACTCTATCCTCTCCTGGATCACCCGCTGCTTGTCCTCACTCCTCCACAGCCGACGGAAGCGGCTCCTGTCTTCAACCTCATTGCTAAACGCTATAGAAAAAAGGATATAACACTGTCTTTACCCAGTGGGGCTGAACAGAATTGCTGAGACTGAGAACGAGCTCTCGTGAAGCCACAGTATGACTCATGATTCTTTTACTCACCCACAGGTGTGAGATACGTAGAGGAGACACATCTGTCTTTCATCTTCCTCTCGAAAGACTGGAGCTGCTGTTCGACATTTTTATTGAGTGTGCTTTGTATCCCATTCAGTTCCTCTCTGGCACCTACAGATAAAACATATGTATTCAGTTGTAGGATATCTTACACCTAAAACCTGGAAGTTAACAGCATTAAAATATTCGTGATAACATGGTGATTATGTCAGATACCGCAAAGCAATGCCCCAGCCACAGAAATCAAAGATGAGTCTAAACTACAAAAATCTCACAACAACAAAACATTCACCTCTACAAGCTAAAATACTTCAAAATGAGAATTGTTATTTAAAATTAGATACACTACTGCACATTTACATACTGGCTGCAGAACAGGAGAAACCAACTGCTAAACCTTTTATAAACCTACCCATTGGTTGGGGAAACCCAAGGTCACATGTTTTCATCTCCATGTGCTGTGTAGAATGGAGTGAAATTCAGCCTGTTTCTGGGATACAATGCACAAATTTCTAGATGTACTTCAAGTACATGTTCTAATTAATTCTTGGACACTTTATGAACATCAGAACATCTAAATATGATTTAAAAATTAGAATTTAAAAAAGTCATCAAAATATGAATGCATATCTGGAAAAACAAGAGTATAATGAATGATACAAATATGTAGAAAGTGTTTCATGTATTCAGCTTGCATTTCGTATTCTCAGGACGTGTGTGGCGTACCGTTACATCAGGTTATCATTCAGCATATTCAGATATTTTTTACTAAATATAGTATATATACACACACTATATATTATATATAAATCTTTCTTTAAAGTGCAAAAATGATCAGTGTTTCCACAAAAGCTTGGTTCTTTATGTATAAAGACTAAATGCCATTCAGAATCAAAATGCCACTCCTCCCACTTCCTCCTTTGGTTCTAAAAGCTTTGCCTCTCTAATTTCTGGTTTTGGACTGTTTTAACCCTGTTTATTGTTGTTACCACCTGGATTGTTTTCTTATGGTTCTTTGGCTTTGTGTATTGTTTACTTTTTCTGATCTTCCTTAGGCACAACGCCACCACAACGCCAATACTTAGTGCAAACGTCTGTCTCGGAATGCCTGAATATCTGGTTTGAACTTTGGCCAGATCTGACTGTATGTGTCCTAATCATGGAAGTAAAAAACATCATGTTTTTAAATCCACATGTGTTGTTTTCACCACAACAAAAATAACTAGACTGAGAAGCTTAACTAGAATACTGGTAGCTAAAAAAATGCTAAAACCTAAAAAAAAAAAAGAGTAATACATATAACAAATAATACCTAGATAACAAACATTAAATGTATAAATAAATAAATAAATACCTGAATGCAGAAGATTTTGCAGTGTATTCCTGAAACTCAGTGCTTCCGATGTATGTGTATGAGGAAGTGGCCTTTTAACAGTCTCTAATGCCACAACACAGTGTGTGGTAGTGGGCGTGTCCCTCGAGAGTGGGTGCCCAGCACATCATGACGTCAGCATGTAGCACCTGCGCTGTTCACCTGATTCCTAATCACGTCCACCTGTGTCTTGTTTGTCTGCTTTGTTTCTCTCCTTATCTGACAGGTGTGGTCCTCCAGTGCTCGTTACTCCTCGCCACCGCATTCAGGAGGACACCTCTGCCGGCATTGTTACCTGGACCAAAACTAAATAAACGTACATATAGCATCACACTGCAATACCTCCCCTCTCATCCAAGCACATGCTTTTACACCTGATCTTGCTAATTGAAAAGTGGCATAAGGATGTTGCAGGAGAACAGGTTAAACCCCTACACATTTACACGCTCCGTTTGCTCTGTCGACACCCTGAAAAACAAGTTTCATAACTTTGTTTAACCAAGGCCCTGATTCTCCTGAGGACACAACACTCATTTCAAACCAGCAAACCTATTCTGTTAGAGAACATGCCATGGGTCAACATCTCTGAATGACAGGCTGAAATATAGCAGTATAGAACAAAATTCAAGAGATAAAATAGCATGACATTATAGTATGAACATAAAAGGTGACTGGTTTACCTCCCTCATACAACTTTGTTATCATACTAATTGTAACGCGGGCAGTCCGGATCGGACTACTCGCGTGATCTTTATTAATGACGGACTCAAATGCCACAACGCAAAATGGACAACCGAAGCCTCCGTAACAATGACGGGAAACGAGAGAAAGAAAAGGAATAAATAACGGTAATAATACCGGGCGTCTATAGTAGGGAAAAAGGAACAAAAACATAAACCCTCACGGAGGAAAATTCGACGTGAGGCAAACAACCAAAAACCTAGTAAAAAGGGAAAAGCAAAATACACGGCAATATCCACGTGTCACACACCTGAGGGAAAATCTGCTCAGGGGGAAAAAGGTAATACGAAAATGATAAAGGATAGGAAGGAATACAGGGAAGGAAAACTTGAGGAAGGCCAGGGTAGGGCGCAGGAATAAAGGATTCGAATAGACAGGAGCAAAATAAGAAAAGGGGACGGAAGCTCCCCAGAAAACGCCTCACGTTGCCAACTCTGAAAAGAGAACAGGGAAACAGTCTCGCCGAACGTTGCCAACACTGAGAAGAGTTAGAAAGAACAACAACAACTCAGTGATGAGTTCCTGCAGCCATCCACCTTAAGTAGGGACGTGGACAGCTGCAGGTCGTCACCACTGATAGCAAAATAGAATAATTAAACAACTAATTAAGAGTTGGCTCGCGCTCCCCCTCTAGAGGTGACAGGAGGAGTGACACGCAAGCCAGCTCTACCAGGAGCCCGCGTTCCCCCTCTAGTGGTGACGGGGGAAGCGGTCCTGGAGCGAACCCTCACACTAATAGATCCACAGAGTGTCTGCTTCAGGATGGGCCACAGTGGGTTTCATTGCCAGAACAAGAGTCAGTCGATATGATGGGATTTCTGATCCCATGAGTAATCAACAACCATCATCACAGACAAAGGAAGTAGCCTAGACATGCATTCTGAATGGTAGTTTCATAGGGATTGTAATAACAATGATTACATGCAAATAACCTCACCACCTTCGCAGGAGGAGCTTAGGAGTGGCGGTCTCGTTGAATTCTTTATATAGAGTGTGGGTTTTAACTATTGGTGTTCAGACTTGCTCCACTGGATCCACAGTACTTTATTGTACTTAGTTACTGCTTATACTTGAATAAAGGTTTCTATTCTTCATCAAGTTGGAGAGATGTCCTTTTTATTTACAGTATATATACTCTGCTCAAAATAAAGGGAACACTAAAACAACACATCCTAGATCTCAATGAATAAAATATTCCAGTTGAAAATCTTTATTTATTACATTGTGGAATGCGCATAAAAATGATCAAAGTAAAACAAAATTAGCCCATGGAAGTCTGGATTTGGAATCATACTCAAAATCAAAATGGAAAATCAAATGACAGGCTGATCAAACTTCAGTGGAAATTCCTCAAGACGCGTTAAAATGAGGCTCAGTAGTGTGTGTGGCCTCCACGTGCCTGTATGACCTCCCTACAATGCCTGGACATGCTCCTGATGAGGCGGCAGATTTCTCCTGAGAAATCTCCTCCCAGACCTGGATTAAAGCGTCAGTCAACTCCTGGACAGTCTGTGGTGCAACGTGGCATTAGTGGATGGAACAAAACATGATGTCCCAGATGTGTTTGATTGGATTCAGGTCTGGCAAACGGGCAGGCCAGTCACTGCTGACACACTTCAGTCACATGAGGCCTAGCATTGTCATGCATCAGAAGGACCCCAGGGCCCACTGCACCAGCATATGGTCTCACAATGGGTCTGAGGATCTCATCCCGGCACCTAATGCAGTCAGGGTACCTCTGACTAGCACATGGAGGTCTGTGTGGCCCTCCAAAGAAATGCCTTCCCACACCATTATTGACCCACTGCCAAACTGGCCATGCTGGAGGATGTTGCAGGCAGAACATTCTCCACGGCGTCTCCAGACTCTGTCACATGTGCTCAGCGTGAACCTGCTCTCATCCGTGAAGAGCACAGGGCACCAATGGCGAAGCCACTATTGGTGTTCTCTGGCAAATGCCAATCACCCTGCACGTTTCCTCGTTGCTAAATATTCCACAGTCAGTTGTATTATAAGAAAATGGAAGTGTTTGGTAATGACAGCAACTCAGCCATTATTGACACTTCAACTAGACCGAAACCACACCTGAATCAACTGAAACCACTAAAATAGACTGAAACCACACCTGAATCAACTAATGAACAAGCAAGATATCTAGACTAACCAAACAGTCAAGAGATCTATCAATATCTAGTTAATAGTATATTCAGGACAAGCCTACCTTACAAGCAGAGAATCTACCCAAGTAACAAATGCAAGCACACATTTGTCAAAAAGCTGTTGTTGATGTTACTGTTATTGTTTATTTGTCACTAATATGAAGAGCAGTTTCTGGTTCTACCATGCAAAAGTTTAAAAAGGCTATATTTTCATTTGCACTTTATCAAATTTATTTTTACAGTTTTTTTTATTTGAAACATTTACATTGAACATTTTGAATTTATTTATTTTATGACCACAATTTTATTTACTGAACTGTCTATTTTTGTTATTATTTTTAAAAAAAGCTATTTTTGTGTTGAAAAGCCTGAGTGGTCTGTTGACTGACCGTTGTATTTGTTCAAATAATTGTTATGCGCAGGTTACAATATAAAAAATGTTTGTCAAAATCATGTCTTGTGATTATTTGACCAGAGTTTTACTTTTAAACTGTAAGTGTATTTAATTTAGTTATAATGCAGATGCAATACAAACTAAACCAAAATTTAGATTAATTATCATTTTGATCCGTACATTGGTAATATCTGACTGGGCCTTTGAACCACTTTATGTTCAACAAATTGGGCCCAGAGGTCAAAAAGGTTAAGAACCCCTGGTGTAAAGCACGCGTTCTCTGGAGTGATGAATTGCGGTTCTCCATCTGGCAATCTGATGGACGAGTCTGGGTTTGGTGGTTGCCAGGAGAACAGTACTTGTCTGACTGTGACAAGTGCCGTTCTCCAGGCAGCTGCCAAACCCAAACCCAGTCTGGTTCATATTGACATGATAGCATCATGCAGTTGCTGCAGATTTGTAGGCTGCACATACATGATGTGAATCTCCTATTCCACCGCATCCCAAAGGTGCTCTATTGGATTGAGATCTGGTGACGGTGGAGGCCATTTGAGTACAGTGAACTCATTGTGTTCAAGAAACCAGTCTGAGATGATTCGCACTTTATGACATGCCGTGTTATCCTGCTGGAAGCAGCCATTAGAAGATGGGTACACTGGGATCATAAAGGGATGGACATGGTCAGCAACAATACTCAGGTAGGCTGTGGCGTTTATACGATTCTCAATTGGTACTAATGAGCCCAAAGTGTGCCAGGAAATGATCCCCCACAGTATTGCACCACCACCACCAGCCTGAACCGTTGATACAAGGCCGGATGGATCCATGCTTTCATGTTGTTCACACCAAATTCTGACCCTACCATCCGAATGTCGCAGCAGAAATCGAGACTCATCAGACCACATTTTTCCAATCTTCTATTGTCCAATTTTGGTGAGCCTGTGCGAATTGTAGCCTCAGTTTCCTGTTCTTAGCTGACAGGGGTGGCACCTGGTGTGGTCTTCTGCTGCTGTAGTCCATCTGCCTCAAGGTTCGACATGTTGTGCGTTCAGAGATGCTCTTCTGCATGCCTTGGTTGTAACGACTGGTTATTTGAGTTAATGTTGCCGTTCTATCAGCTCGAACCAATCTGGCCATTATCCTCTGACCTCTGGCATCAACAAGGCATTTGCTGCCACAGAACTGCCACTCACTGGATATTTTCTCTTTTACGGACCATCCTCTGTAAACCCTAGAGATGGCTGTGCGTGAAAATCCCAGTAGATCAGCAGTTTCTGAAATACTCAGACCAGCCCGTCTGGCACCAACAACCATGCTACGTTCAAAGTCACTTAAATCACCTTTCTTCCCCGTCCTGATGCTCGGTTTGAACTGCAGCAGATCTTGGCCATGTCTACATGCCTAAATGCATTGAGTTGCTGCCATGTGATTTGCTGATTCGACATTTTCGTTAATGAGCAGTTGGGCAGATGTAAATAATAAAGTGGTCGGTCAGTGTTTATACACACTGAAATTAGCAACAGATTGTGATGGTCAAGATAATCTTTATTCTCCATAGCTGCTCAAGTCGAGCACAATTGAAAACAAAAGCTGATGATGCAGCCGTAATAACTCAAAGCATTAAACTGAGTGCAGCACCAATGAGTGCCTCAGACCAGGTACTGGTAACAGCTGCTTGGCACAGGACAACTGGTAATGTACAGCAAGAATGTTCAGATTTAACATTTAACACAGATGTAACGGCAAAGGTGTGGAGCAATTACGTGGTGGACGCATTTGCACAGGAGAGCACGATTTTTTAAGGGCAAATGTGATGGGCAGGGAGTGCGAACAAAAAGGAAGTGATCACGCCAAGTCTCAGGTTTAATGAAATAAAGTGCGCAAACCAAAAACCCGTGACCTGTTCCAAATTAAGGTAATAACCAGCCGTCAACCGGTACAAAGACAAGACATATATAGTGTAACGACGGGTGTACCGGCAGGTACACACCTCGTAGGGAATATAGATAAGAGTGAACCCAAGCGCCGTTTAAACAGACAAACACAAATGCTTGTAACTAGGGATGAAGGAATCTAGTAGTAAAACAAAACAGGGCAGCGCATACGCTGGACGCACAGAACTTAAACTCACCGTCGAGAACACGGGATGATCAAACAAAATAAATCTAACGTGGACAAAAGTCTACACGTGACAAAACGAAACTTAGGATACCAGGGGAAAATACTGGCAGCAGGCAGAAAGCCGCAACAAAACCAAAAACCCTTCCCAAATAATAAATAACGGATAGGAAGAGAAGCAGTAGTAGGAAAACTTGACGGAGGCCAGAAAGCGGCGCAGGAGATAGACACTCGAATAAGTAAACAGGGAAATAGAGAGAAAGAGGTGGCGAGGCACCTTAAACTTGGATCGCAACAACGAGACTTAAAGAATTAGAGAGAGGCTGAAAGCGTGACGGCAAGAGACCAAAACGATTCAGCAGTGATTCGTTTCACAAGCCGTCTTAAATAGCCATGACAACGGCTGAAACGAATCACTGCTGATTGATCTGATGGAGTCTGGGACTGACACGACTGCCTCTAGTGGCAACAGGTGGGACGGCGTCCGAGCCAGGACTGTCACGACTGCCTCTAGTGGCAACAGGTGGAACCGTGTCAGAGCCAGCCCTGACATATAGACAAACAAACAATCGTCAGGTGAGGGGGTTAATAGGCCCCCGCCCACCTGAGGGACGAACACAACGCAACAACAACAGCACAACTGCCGCTGTGACGGAGGTGACCGGCAGGGGGAGCCTCCTGTAGCGTGACAGCAAATCCATAAACAGAATCATTAGAACAGTCCAGAGTCAGTAAATGAGGGCAATCTGAGACAGATATATGATAGAAAAATCCTCATTAAATAACACACTCAGGACAACAGGTTGTTTTCTCCATTAAATTCTTTATTCTTGCAGCAAGGGAGCAGTTGTACAGATATAGAACCCCAATTCCAGCCTTTGTTAGGTTCACAAACCATGCAGCTCATTCTATAACATTGACAGTGTAGCTACACCACGGGTCAGGCAATGCAAATACATTTTTGCTTCCAACAGACCTTAAAAAGCAGGTATAATTTCGTTTTTAATGCCAGAACCAGGTGGCATCTTAGGCTTAGTGTCAGGGATGCGGTTAGCAGCCAGGACCGCCAGAGGGCGCCAACGAATAATACCTCCCAGCAACGCCAGAGGGCACCCTCGCCTGAGTACTGATCACCTGAACTGTGTTTACTCTTAATGATGATTTGTACTTAAGGACTAGGAACACATAATGCCAGTTATGTTATGTGCGACTTTACCAAGCCTTATTCATTGCTATCCTTGTATGCTATTTCCTTCTACGTGTATCGAACCTTTGCCTGCCTCTGTTTTTGCCTTGTTGGATTTTTGCCCTTTTGTACTTTTGCCTGGAAAACCTTCACTGTCTCTTTTGTGCCTGAACCCTGCCTGTACCACGACCTCTCTCTAGCCTGCCCCGCCCTTCCCGGGCCGCTGCCCGCATCCCCTTTCCCCCTCCCTGTGGGAGTTTGTATTACGTGCCTGTCTTACATTCCTATTAAAGTAAAGTATTCACTCTACCTGCATATGGATCCTTCAATACCACCTACGGCCCAGGCCTTACAGAATACTTCGCCTATATACCGCCGCTATACAGGCGGTGGTCATGAATCAAGGAAGATGGCTCGGGAACCACGAGCAATTGCTCCATTCAATGGCCAGTACTATGGATGCCATATCCCGTAGCCTTCAGGTATTGACCCTCGCTCTCACACCCACAGCATCGGCTCCACCTGCCCCTATGCCCTCTCCACCTGTCCCGGACCCCGGAATGAGCAGACTCGCTGCGGCTCGTGTGGCTCTCCCTGACAAATATGATGGTTCTCTCGGTCTCTGTCAAGGTTTTTTGCTCCAGGTCTCCTTATACTTTCGCATGCAGCCCACCGCGTTCCCGACAGACTCTGGAAAAATCGCTTTCGTCACGTCTCTCCTTACTGGGAAGGCATTACAGTGGGCCACCGCAGTAGCGAGTCAAGATACGCCTGAGAGGTCGTACCAGGACTTCGAGCAATGTTTCAGAGAGGTGTTCGATCACTCGGCCTCAGGCCAGGATCCGGGTGAACAACTCCTTCGCCTCCGACAAGGGAGGTCCACGGCGGCTGAACATGCGCTCCGCTTCCGCACCCTCGCCGCCGCAAGCGGATGGGACGATCAGGCTCTTCTTGCGGTCTACCGCCAGAGCCTCACCGACACACTACGGGCTGAGTTGGCTTGTAAGGGTGAGGGTCTCCCTCTGGGAGAATTCATTCGCTTATCGATCAGACTAGATAACCTCCTCCATTCTCGTAAGCCCGCTATGTCCCAGGTCCCTGTCACCAGTCCGAACACCCAGCCTTCCCCCGAACCCATGGAATTGGGTCGCGCCCGTCTCTCACAAGCAGAAAGACAACGCCGTTTACGGGGCCAGCTATGTTTTTATTGTGGGGAATCTGGACATTTTAAGTCGGACTGCCCGGCGTTTAGAGGAGCGGGGGCCGACTGTAAGGTTAGTTCGTTAGTACCGTTGCGATGCTCGATGAGGAAAATGACTGTGCCTGTAAAAGTAATGTGGGGTGATCATTCCTCTGTGGTTTCAGCCCTAGTCGATTCCGGAGCGGCCGGACATTTTATTGATGACAACTACGCAGCGGATCTCTCCATTCCCCGGATGGACTGCCGACAGGGTCTGCATGTAAAGGGGATAGATGGTGAGCCTATTGGCACTGGGACCGTCACACAACGCACACGGCCTCTTACTGTGAGGGTAGGAGTGTTACACACCGAGCAGCTCCCTTTCTACATCATACGCTCCCCAGAGCACCCGATCTTTCTGGGTTACCCCTGGTTGGCTCTCCACGACCCAGTCATTTCATGGAGTACAGGGGAGATTCAGAGGTGGAGCCCGGCGTGTTACGAGAGTTGTATCAGCATGGCGGTACGTACCACAAGTATTGAAAGCCCTAGGCAAGTGCAGTTGGTACGGCTCCCCGGAGGAGTATTCTCACTATGCAGATGTTTTAGCAAAGCTAAAGCTGCACACCTGCCTCCACACCGACCCTCTGACTGTGCGATTGAGCTTTTACCCGGGACCATTCCCCCTGTGCGAAGGGCCTATCCATTGTCTCTCCCCGAAACTCGCGCTATGGAGGAGTATGTGGCCGAAGCCCTGAAGAACGGGTACATCCGCCCGTCTGTGTCTCCCGCGGCTGCGGGTTTCTTTTTCGTGGAGAAGAAGGACGGGGGGCTACGCCCGTGCATAGATTATAGGGGATTGAATGCTATTACAGTAAAGAATTCTCACCCTCTCCCTCTAGTGCCATCGGTAGAACAATTACGTCAGGCGCGGATATTTACGAAGTTGGACCTGCGCAGTGCCTACAACCTGGTGCGTATACGAGAGGGGGACGAGTGGAAGACGGCACGGGACATTATGAATACTTAGTAATGCCTTATGGCCTGGCCAATGCACCCTCGGTTTTTCAAGCTTTTATGAACAATGTATTTCGTCGGCTTCTGGATAGAAGTGTCATTGTATACATTGATGATATTTTGATTTATTCAAGGACCAGGGAGGAGCATTCCCGGGCCGCTGCCCGCATCCCCTTTCCCCCTCCCTGTGGGAGTTTGTATTACGTGCCTGTCTTACATTCCTATTAAAGTAAAGTATTCACTCGAGCTGCATATGGATCCTTCAATACCACCTACGGCCCAGGCCTTACACTTAGTCACTGGAAACAACACAGATATGGTTTCACATGTTGTATTTGTTTATTCAAGCTCCTGTGTGAATAACTGCAGTGCACATAACTGTCCAGCTTTATCTGTTTGATAAAGCTTAGTCAATGCCAAAGTGAGAGCCATTATCACTGTAAATCCTTTGTGGTATCTCATGCCTGGGATCATTTCTTTCACTAAGGCTTTAGCTACTGCCAGTGCATCTGGTTGTGCACATGGGAATATTTCTACACACTTAGTGAATGCATCTATAATTACCAGGCAATACTTTTTCCCTTCACATTTACTTTAATTCTATGAAATCCTTACAAATATGCAGGCCAATGGGATGCTGGGAATCTGCCTCTTTTAGGTCTACAATTGCATTGTGGGTTACTTTTGGCAACAAATGGTACATGATAAACAAAACATTTTTGAGTAGTTTGTGAAGCCATAGGCTGTATACACTTGTTCAGTACTATCCATCATCTCTCCTATTGAGACATGGCATGGGCCATGGCTCAGTAAGGCTGCATATGTAAACAGGATTTTTGGTAGAACAGGATTGTTTTCAAGTCACATGAGTTTAGCTCCCATTTTCTCCCACATTTAATCTCTAGTATAATTTGCATGTCTAGTTTCTGTGGTGTGGATGTCAAAAGTGCAAATGTGTCTGACGTGACATATGCTACTTTTTTCGCTTCTTCGTCTGCTTTTTGGTTCCCTCTGGAAACAGGATCTGTGTTATGAGTGTGCGCAGTGCATTTGCAAATTTGAGTGGGAGTTGTACAGAATCTAACAAAATGAGTTGCTTGTGTTTTTACCAGTTAAAGAAAACATCCCCCTATTTTGCTTTGTTGTACAATGATGTACAATGATGTGTACAGTGTAAGCATATTGGCTGTCAAAATAAATTGTAGCTGTTTTCCCTACTGCTGTTTTGCATGCTTCTGTTAGGGCAATCAGTTTTGTACCTTGTGTAGAAAGATGACCAGGTAGTGAAGCACTCCTTTACATACCTGTTCTCTTCTGATTGTGGATCTCAATAGCATGTCTGCATCAAACAGCGGCATCAAATTGACCTGTGATATTAACCTTTCCGAGCAAGCCTAATCTAACAGCATTTTCAACATGCAAATCACTGCTTTCGTGTTTGGCTTGTTGTTCTGAAGGTTGTTTGAAATTCTTGAATCCTTTTGTAGTCCATGCAGTGTCCCCACCAAAGAGCAGGCAAAGGAGTGATTTTTTTAGCTATACTCACAGTTTGCCATGTTTCCCTCTTTTGTTCTTGCCAGACTGAAAGATGAAGAAATCCTCTGGCTGGTGTGGTCACAAACATTTAATCTCCAATTTTAGCTGCCATGGCAAGGTACTAAATCTACCATTTATTAAACTGTTTCATAATATTTTCTTGTCAGTACTTTGGAATCCTTGCTGGTAGTGGTTTACAAGCTATGGTTAGCTGCTTAGCAACGCCACTACTGTCAACAATGTTTGCTAAACATGTTGACATAGACCTATATAACTGTTATTTTTCATTGGATGTTTTCAGCTTGGGGCCAACACGATTGTGCCCCACAGCTCATTATTGGAAGTGCGTTGAACATGCACACAGCGTTTTCAATTGCTCACTTGGTTACATGAATGCTGATGGGCCCCATGCTAACCAAATTAAGACAGAAGATGTTTGGACCATAATAAAAGTGTAACATTTGTAATAAAAGTGCAACAATGTTATGTTTGAACAAAATGTATGTATATGATTTGTTATGTTGAATTATTGATTATACACTGCTTCACAGCAACATCTGCCACGACTGGTCCTTAATGTAGTCATGCCTCCGCTCACATGCTGTGATAAATTTCCCCACATCTACCCAGCTTCCCTTTCATGGACCTGAGATGGAAACATGTGGTATAATACTTCCTATCCTCCAGCATGACCAGTTTGGCAGTGGGTCAGTAATGGTGTGGGGAGGCATTTCTTTGGAGGGCCACACAGACCTCCATGTGCTAGTCAGAGGTACCCTGACTGCATTAGGTACCGGGATGAGATCCTCAGACCCATTGTGAGACCATATGCTGGTGCAGTGGGCCCTGGGGTCCTTCTGATGCATGACAATGCTAGGCCTCATGTGACTGAAGTGTGTCAGCAGTTCCTGCATGGTGAAGGCATTCATGCTATGGACTGGCCTGGACTGGCCTGCCTGTTTGCCATACCTGAATCCAATCGAACACATCTGGGACATCATGTTTCGTTCCATCCACCCATGCCACGTTGCACCACAGACTGTCCAGGAGTTGACTGACGCTTTAATCCAGGTCTGGGAGGAGATTTCTCAGGAGAAATCTGCCGCCTCATCAGGAGCATGTCCAGGCATTGTAGGGAGGTCATACAGGCACGTGGAGGCCACACACACTACTGAGCCTCATTTTAACTTATCATTTAACTTATAATTTATCATTTTTATGCGCATTCCACAATGTAATAAATAAAGATTTTCAACTGGAATATTTTATTCATTGAGATCTAGGATGTGTTATTTTAGTGTTTCCTTTATTTTTTTGTTGCAGGCAGAACATTCTCCACGGCGTCTCCAGACTCTGTCACATCTGTCACATGTGCTCAGCGTGAACCTGCTCTCATCCGTGAAGAGCACAGGGCACCAATTGCGAATCTGCCAATCTTGGGTGTCTGACCATTGACCTTGGCACAATCTACGACAGAGGCACCTTCTACAATGAACACCAAATAATATAGAGATACTGAAAAACAGGCCTAAGCACAAAACTATAAGGAGTTTTGTATCCATTTTGGAAACATGAAAAGACCACTAAATGGACAGAAGATGTCAGTGTGGTTTTCTATATTTTCCCTTCTCATTTGACATTTGTCATGGGAACAAGTAAAAAGCAAACTACATCTGCATTAATATGTGAACTGAAACTGACAACACAGTAGGGTGGTGTCCTTCTCCATTTTTAGTGGGACCTGAACAGTGGATTAGCCTCCAACCATGAACTACAGAAAAGGGATTGGATATGGTGAGTTTTTCTTTAACCTTTAGAATTCTAAGCTGCATTTCTAAAACAGACTGAAAGTGATGTAAACTATATTTTATTAGAACTTGGGTATATACAGTACATATTTACAGTACAAGTCTCCCTCTCTAAATAATTCCTAAACAAGCAGGAAAGTTATATATGTCAAATTGTGTCTCATCCTCAATCGGGAGATAATTAATTATTGTATTTTAATTAAGTATTTTATTTTAAATTTTGCTGTATGTGTCATGTATAAAAACACATGCAAAACTTTTAAAGGTCAAAACCATGCAACATCACATTTAATACCTACTTTACAATTCTTCAAAATTGCTAAAACGTTCTGAGGATTTCACTAAATCTCTAAATTAAAAGATAATATTTGTGTATATAATAATAGAAACACTTGGAATATTGTACAGCAGCCAGTTGTTGAACATTTTGCCGTATGTGCACACACTTAGGTTTCATTTTCCTTGTCAGCACCATTCACTTCTGTATTCAGATCCGAGGTTGAAGGATTGCACAGGCAAACAGGGCAGTGCAGGTTAGGCAGAGGAAATAAACATGTATATGGCAAAAAGTAAACTACACAGCAGGCAGGGAAATACAGTGTAGTCAGGCAGGGAAATACAGTGTGTAGTCAGGCAGCAGTAACTGGGAACAGGCAGGAAATTAGTACACAGGCAATCTGAGCAATGTGGGGACAGAGAAACAGAAACGTGAATCATAACTGAATCATAATTGAAGAGTGAACCAAGCAGCACAGCTAAGAACCAGTGAAGAGGAAGGAACAGGTAATCCTTTTGAACAGACTCTAATGGAGAAGAGGTAATCTGTTAAAATAGCCTGTAATGGGGAATAGGTGGTGAGGGTGACACACTGACACAATAACACACTGACAATGACACATGGGCAAAATGACACGACACATGGGCACAATGACACACTGACACATGGACACAATGTTACACTCACGCAATGACACACTGACACAAATGACATATACAATGACACAATTACATCGCTCTGGATAAGCGCGTCTGCTAAATGCCGTAAATGTAAATGACACATTGACACAGCGAAACATGTGCACACTGACACAAAAACACACTGAAACATTGATACACTGGCACATTGCTTGTTGGTTAGGGTTATGGTTGTGTGTCTGAATCCAAAATCCATTTCTGAATGAAATACATTCATACATGTTTTGTTTTTTCTTGTAGCATATTTTAATAATGATGAGAGTTCAGAGCACTCTGAACTCATCTCTCACAACTGCTCACACTCATCTGGTGAGTATACGTTCAAATATAGATCAAATTACAAATAAATGAACTGAATACAGGGCATGCTACACACTCAAACTGCATTTCCTGTAGCATGCTGTGATATTGACATCATTGGCAGTAAATGCATATTACCATGGCAGCAAATACAGCTTTAAGAAAAGGTTTATCATGGTCAACACAAATCACCTTTATAAATACAGCTGTCAGCAAAAATTATACATATGGGAGTAAAGTTTATCATAGCATACAAATAAACAAAACATACTCCAAAATAAAGATACAGAAGGTATCACTATAAAACTGTACATTTTGAGATATTCAATCAAAGACAATCAAAACACTTTTGTAACATTAAATACATTATGCAGTCAGCAACTGGTATAGGCTTACAATACTTTATCAGTGATAGAGTATTTAGAAATCACCTATTGCATGTTCATATGAAATTTACTGGTTCACAGATTCTGAAGTGAGGATTGTTCTGGTGGGTAAAACTGGAGTGGGAAAGAGTGCATCAGGAAACACCATCCTGGGCAGAAATGCCTTTCAAGCATTACCTTCACCTGCACCAGTTACACAGGAGTGCTGTAAAGAGGCTGTGAACCATATAGGTAGAACAATAACAGTGGTGGATACACCTGGGCTCTTTGGAAAGACAGAAGAAGAAACATCTGCTCAAATAAAGGACTGTGTGCACATGTCTGTTCCTGGTCCTCATGCGTTCCTGCTGGTGATCAGTCTCGGGAGGTTCACACAGGAGGAGCAAAATGCTGTGAAGTGGATTCAGAAGTACTTTGGAGAAGCGGCTTTAAAGTACACCATCATTCTGTTCACCCATGTCGATCAGCTGAAAGGAAAAAGTTTGGATGAGTTTATAAGAGAAAGCAACGACCTTCTGAAATTGATCAACAGTTGTGATTACAGATTTCTTGGATTCAACAATGACAATGTGGAAGACAGGATTCAGGCCACAGAGCTCCTGTGTAGGATAGACAAGATGGTGAAGAAGAACGGGGGAGAGTACTACACCAACGAGATGTTTAAACAGGCCCAGGATGAGATTAAGAGAGAAAAGTGGAAGGAAAAGTGTAAAGGTGTGGCACTGGGAGTGGGATCAGCGGTGGGGGCAGGAGCGATTGTGGCAGGAGGGATAGCAATTGGGCTGGCAGAAGCTGTAGTAGTGGGATCTGTGGGAATTGCAGCTGGTGGAGCTCTTGCTGCTGGTGCAGGAGTGAAGCTCCTATGTGATAAGGTGAAAAAGCAGAGTAAGAACTCCACCAAATGAGCCACGAGCATTCATTGTCTGAAAGTTACAGTTTTGCTGATGTTTGTTTGTGCTTTTCAAAACACAAAGTCTGAATCATGCCAAGCAGAAACAGCTTCCCACCATTCTAGGAAGTTTGTAATCATGTCATCCTATTTTTGTTCATACATTTATTTTTTATTTGAAAAAATATTACCAATTATACTGTTTATTGCATTCATGATTCTAATTTTACAATTCTAATTCTTTAGTTAATGACACTGTTAACCTTTTCGTATATTTTGCAAATCCAATTTGTATTTGGAAAGTCTGTTTAATAAAATATTCCACTATAATTGCTAGACTGTGTATGAACTGTACCAATCTACAAACATTTTCAGGCTTTCTTGCTTTATTTTGTCTATCAGATAACCATTGAGCCATTGAATTACAGAGTAATAGAAAATAAATCGTTTTGACCATGTTATAAGAGTCAACTATACTAGGGATGCACCGAAAGGATAATTTTGGGCTGAAGCAAAACAAAAAGAAACATTTGGCTAAATGCCACATACCAAACATGTTTTTCATGGTGTTTAATTCATTTTTACACCATTCCATAAATTTAAATAGGCTAAAAGTAATGCAATGACAACTGCATTTTAAAATTATTTATTGCACTATATACACTACCAGTCAAAGATCTGGACACATCTACTGTATATTTTTATTATTTTTAACATAAAAAGAGACATGTTATTATGCTTTAATAAACAAATATTAGATTATTTCAAGTAACTATCCTATATTTTGATTATATGCTTTGCACGCTCTTGGTGTTCCATTAACCAGCTTCATGAAGCAGCACCTATAATGATTTTTCATTCATCCTGAATACATTCTCACGTATGCAGTGCACATGTAGATGCTCTGGGGTGCGTGTCCCAAAACGTTCGTAACTATAAGTACTTCGTAACCTCTTACTTAAGAATATTCTTAAATCTACGAGTGTTTCCCGAAACTCTCCATAACTTTTGTCGTACTTATATAGTCGTTCGTAAATTAAGAATATCCGGACCCATTCGTAAGTCACTAAGTACTTCTTAACTCGAAGCTGACGTGCAGTTCTACCTCAAATAGGATAGAGGCTGCTAATTTTCTGTCACGATCCGCCCTGCTCCCCTTGTCATTTCGTGTCTGTTTTGTTGTGATAGCCATGTGTTTCTTAGCCCTGCCCCTCGTTATCCTTGTCAGGTGTTCCATGTTAGTCCTGTTCTATTTAAACCCTGTGTTTTGTCTGCCATGTCGCCGGTTGTTTTGTCGAATCATTTGTCTAGTCATTTGTATAGTATCTGCTCTCCGTTTTGTTCTTTGTATTCTCAGCCCCGTGTATTTCGTGTTCTAGTCTTTAGTTCTATTCCTGTTAGTCAGTTCTTGTTTATCATGTCTCTTCGTGTCGGTTTTGTTTCTTTGTCGGACTCCCTGCCTGTTTCGACCCATGCCTGTTTAAACGACTCTGCTTTTGGATTGCCCTTTAATAAATCTCGCTCATCTCAGCGTTTGTGTCCGCTCACATCTTCTCCGCCTAACGCGGCGTTACATAACAACCGGCCTAAAGAGGACACAGCGAGAGAGCGAGACTCTGGTAAGTTCAGTCGCGGTAATGAGATGTTGGCTGCTTCCACGCAGTCCAAATCTCCGATATTACAGCGCGAACTAACCAGAGACAGGAATTCCCCTGGCGTTGTGGGGAACAAGGGGATCTCGTCGCTCCAGGAAAAAGGTAACATTACTCCAAATTCTTACTGGTTTCCGCGACGAGACCCCTGATAAACGCTGCGATTCAGCCCGTTTTGATAAACACTACAGGGAGGAGCGACCTGTAGTGCAAGACGTGGCTGAATGGGATGAATGTGCAGACGAGCATCTGCTCAGCCCTCGGTTGGCTTTCAAACGACACTGCGAGCTCCCGATACCTCGTGTGAGGTGGAGCCGTCGCAGAGAAAGCAACCGAGAGGCAGCTGTGTCTGTATGTTCTCCCAGGCTCGTTCAAGCTCCAGTGGGGAAAGCCACGCCCCCAGGAACGAGCCCGGTTGCCGCAGCGCCCCCAATGGTCATCCCCCGGTGCGGCAGCTACCCCAAAGAATTTTTTGGGGGGGTAGTGGCCGAACTCGAGTGCCGGAGGCCCAGGAGAGGCCTGCACGAGTGCGTGAGGTCCAGGAATGGTCATCCAGGAGAGGCCTGCCGAGTGCACGAGGTCCAGCAGAGGCCCCCAAGGTCCAGCAGATTTTTAAGGTCCAGCAGAGGGCACGAGTGCATAAGGTCCAGCAGAGGCCTGCACGAGTGCCTGAGGCCCAGGAGAGGCCAGCCCGAGTGCCTGAGGCCCAGGGAGAGGCCAGCCCGAGTGCGTGAGGCCCAGGAGAGGCCAGCCCGAGTGCCTGAGGCCCAGGAGAGGCCAGCCCGAGTGCCTGAGGCCCAGGAGAGGCCTGCACGAGTGCCTGAGGCCCAGGAGAGGCCAGCCCGAGTGCCTGAGGCCCAGGAGAGGCCAGCCCGAGTGCCTGAGGCCCAGGAGAGGCCAGCCCGAGTGCCTGAGGCCCAGGAGAGGCCAGCCCGAGTGCCTGAGGCCCAGGAGAGGCCAGCCCGAGTGCCAGAGGCCCAGGAGAGGCCAGCCCGAGTGCCAGAGGCCCAGGAGAGGCCAGCTATAGTGCCGGAAGCCCAGGAGAGGCCAGCTCGAAGGCGGAGGCCCAGGAGAGGCCGACTATAGTGCCGGAGGCCCAGGAGAGGCCGACTATAGTGCCGGAGGCCCAGGAGAGGCCGACTATAGTGCCGGAGGCCCAGGAGAGGCCGACTATAGTGCCGGAGGCTCTGGAGAGGCCAGCTATAGCACCGGAGGTCCAGGAATCCCCACCACCTGTCACCGCAATCCAGACGGGGTCACCGCCAGTCCCGCCCCTGTCCCCCCCCGTCCCAGAGGGGTCGCCGCCTGTCCCCCCGTCCCAGAGGGTCGCCGCCTGTCCCCCCCCGTCCCAGAGGGGGCCGCCTGTCCCAGCGTCCTGTCGCCGCCTGTTCCGCGTCCCGGAGGGGCCGCCGCCTGTTCCGCGTCCCGGGGGCCTGTTCCAGCGCCGGGCCCGCCTGTTCCCGCCGACCGGAGGGACCGCCGCCTGTTCCCCGCGACCCGGTTCCCGCGGCGGGACGCCGCCTGTTCCCGCGCCCCGGATGGGGCCGCCGCCTGTTCCAGCGGCCGGGCGGGGCACGCCGCCTGTTCCAGCGGCCGGGCGGGGCCGCCGCCTGTTCCAGCGGCCCGGGCCGGTTCCGCGGCGGGCAGGGCCGCCGCCTATTCCCGCGGCCCGGACGGGGCCGCCGCCTGTTCCCACGACCCGGAAGGGGTCACCCTCGCTACCTTTTCCTGCGACCCAAGAGGGGTCGTCACCGCAGCTGGCAGTCACCGCAGCGCCTCCTGTGGACCTGGGACTGCCTGCGCGCCATGCTGCGCCTCGTGCCCCGCCCTGCGAAGTTCCCCGTGCCCCACCCGCCCCGCCCTGCGAAATTCCCCGTGTCCCGCCCGTCCCGCCCTGCACGTTGCCCCCTGTTGCTCCTTGTGCCCCGCCCTGCCCGCCCTCTTTTGTGGACTCTGCTCCATTGTTTTTGCCCTCTGTTGTGCCTGGTTTTGTTCTTGCCCGTGTCATGGTGTCTGTTTCTGTTCCTGTGTCTGTTCCTGTGCCTGTCCCATTTTTGCCTGCCCCTATGCCTGTTTCAGTGTCTGTTCCAATGTCTGTCCCTGTGTTTGTGCGGTCCCCCTGTCGGTTGCCTGGTCTGTCTTAGGTCTTCGTCTCCCTCGTCCTCCTGTTGTGCCCTCCCCTGGTCATCGTCGTCCTTCTTGTAATGTTGCTCCTCCTCCCTCGTGTCAGCCTGTTCGTCGTCCTCAGTCTTGTGTCTCTACCTGTTCCGGTTTTGTTCCTACGTCCGTCTCCACTCCTGTGTCTGTCCCTGGTCCTGCCCTGGCGTCTCGCCCTGTTTTTGGTTTTTCCCCTGGTTCTCCGTCCCGTCCAGTGTCGTCTGTCCTTGGTTCGTGTCCTGTCTGTGGTTTTGGTTTGCGCACCCGGGTGTGGTGCGCTTAGAGGGGGTACTGTCACGATCCGCCCTGCTCCCCTTGTCATTTCGTGTCTGTTTTGTTGTGATAGCCATGTGTTTCTTAGCCCTGCCCCTCGTTATCCTTGTCAGGTGTTCCATGTTAGTCCTGTTCTATTTAAACCCTGTGTTTTGTCTGCCATGTCGCCGGTTGTTTTGTCGAATCATTTGTCTAGTCATTTGTATAGTATCTGCTCTCCGTTTTGTTCTTTGTATTCTCAGCCCCGTGTATTTCGTGTTCTAGTCTTTAGTTCTATTCCTGTTAGTCAGTTCTTGTTTATCATGTCTCTTCGTGTCGGTTTTGTTTCTTTGTCGGACTCCCTGCCTGTTTCGACCCATGCCTGTTTAAACGACTCTGCTTTTGGATTGCCCTTTAATAAATCTCGCTCATCTCAGCGTTTGTGTCCGCTCACATCTTCTCCGCCTAACGCGGCGTTACATTTTCCTTTAAAAACTCTCGCTGGTTTTAAGCACGGCATTAGCACATAGCCTATGCTAATATAAAAACATGAAATTATGGAAATTCATATTTAGTGTGAATTTCATATTAGTTGTGAAAAAGCAAAGCTACTAGCTTGAATAATGTAGTCAGTATTTTCCTAGAATTAAATTAAAAATTAAATGAATTGTATGAATCATGATCTACTCTGAAGATATTTTCTTAGTCCTGCATTGAATGACCAAGAGAGAATGACTTTGCCAGGCTGGCTTGGAAACACAAAGGCAAAATGTACATGAAACATTTATTTCGTATAGTGATGTCTGAAATCACTGAAAAATCTGTCTTGCAACATTTTTCTCCTGTACTTTGTCTTTAGATTTTTTTAGTTCGTCCTTGGAAAAATCTCGTTTGTGGTGCGGTTTGCAATGCTTCTGTACTGATGCACGAAACGTTAATTGTGTGCGCATTTATAGCCTTGATATGTGATGGATACTAATTGAAAGTGTAAAGTAATTACTTATTACTTATTAATCTTATTATTATATCTAATGGTATAATAATGGTTTCAGCGTAGATGCAGAAGCGGAGTCAACAAAGAACTACTTCACACTTCGTTCTTAAAGTTGTTCGTAAATCTCTAAGATCGTTCGTTATCGGGAAACGCACCCCTGTTCTGAAATAAAACTGTTTGCTGAGGGTACATTTAAAATTTGTGTGGGTGTGTTGAGAATAAATTCATATATTCCACCTTTTCCAAATTATATTTGTCTTCTAAACACATTTAAGCATATTCCATTAGATTAAAATGCCTTTTTTATTATTAAGAACATGCATTTAGCCAGGTGTGTCCAAACATTTGACTGGTAGTGTCAAATGTTTGACACGCTGGGCTAAGGAGTAAAACATCCGCTCTGGTTCACGTCTACGTCTTTTTTTTGCCATTTTGGACCCAATAATTTCGATTGCTTCCCTAATATTCGGTGCATCCCTAATTATTACAATGCCACTGTTGTCACTATGAACTAGCTGTATACAAAGTTAAACAGACTATGATTTGGTGTAGCTGCCAAAAGAATTTAGTTCTAAGAAAACATGACAAGAAAACGAAACAAAATTATTTTGTTATGTATGTTTTAATGTGTTTGTCAGTCATCTTTTACTACATCCCCCATGGTCCCTTTCACAACATTTAATGAAGTCTTCGCAATCCCTTTCAAGCCTGCTGATAAGCCCCCAGTCACTGGCTTGGTTAGGACGTCTACGGTGGCGTCTACCTTCTCTTCGTCTGTGCGTGCGTTTTCCACCGCTCCCAGCCCTTCCTCTACACCTTCCATGACTTCCTGCACCATGTCCCGCGAGGTGTCCACCGCTGATTTCACCATGGCAACAGTGTCTGCCATGGCCTTGAAGAAGGTTGCGCTCATCGCCTGTTGGAGGGGAACGTTTTCCCAGACAGGCACAAAACGTTTGCGTACTCTTTTAGGTGAGATGCACAAGCAACACAGAAACGTTTAACCAGACGCTTCAGCATTTACATTATGTTACATTTTCATAATGTCTACATGCTTCGCTACACGTTTGGTCCTTAAGTGTAATCCTGTATTACTGAATACACTAGAATTGCTTCTATTAGCGTCCCCATGGTTACTGCAAGTCACTTATTTCTTGTTTTTATTTTAAACAAGATTCTTCAATAGGCAAAGGAGCAGTAGTATAGGAAACAGAACGGACTCACAGGCACACAGACTAATGACACTGATGTGTACACAGACTAATGACCAATCATAAGTTGAGACACACATACTGCACACATAAGAAACATTAATTAAGACACAATAATAAGAAACATTAATTAATCAATTTCAAATAATAATAATAAATAAAAACGTACAAAACGTCTCATAATTAATAATTTCATTATAGGTTGTTGTTTTTTTGTTGTTGTAAAATTAGCTCAACATTTTACTCCTGTTTCTTTGCCTAGACCAGGAAATAAAAATTGGTTTTAATTTTAAAGTTTTAGGTTCACAAACCTTATGTATATGGTGACTGAGGAAATGTCTTCGGACAGTGAAAGGACAGGAGACTGTTGATCACTGGAGTTGGTGGATTCCTACTGACCTACTCTAACCAAAAGAGAAACTATTTTATGTAAGACTGAAGACTTGATGCTTCTCTTATCAGCCCACCCAAGTCACAGTGCACCCAGATTTGCATGATCAGGGTCAGATCTTAAAGTTCAGCTTTCATAATGTGTGCACTAAGTACAGCAGTGCAGCATACAGACGGATACCTGTGGGTAACACTCATATGCTCTCCTCACATGGGCTACATCAGGTCATGGAAGAACAGGTTTTGACTCCTTTCTTAAGGGCCTCCAGTGAATCACTTTATGGATGTCAGTTTTATTAACATTAACAATTATATTTATTGACTTTCATAACTATCAATAGTTTTTTAACACATTCACTTCAAAGGGTTACTGATACTGCAGAGCAGTAGAAGAGCTGCGTATTACAGAACGTCCTGTTGCATATACATAAGTATATGTATACAGTTGTAAGTATAAGTGTATACATATACAGTACATTTACTGTGTGCAATGTTAAGCTTCCTAAAAATTATGGTTAGGTCCATATATATTTGGACAGAGACAACATTTTTCTAATTTTGGTTCTATACATTACCACAATGAATTTTGAACAAAACAATTCAGATGCAGTTGAAGTTCAGACTTTCAGCTTTAAGTCAGTGGGTTGAACAAAATGATTGCATAAAAATGTGAGGAACTAAAGCATCTTTTAAACACAATTCCTTCATTTCAGAGGCTCAAAAGCAATTGGACAGATTAAATAATTGTAAATAAAATGTTCATTTGTAGTACTTGGTTGAAAACCCTTTGTTGGCAATGATTGCATGAAGTCTTGAAATCATGGACATCACCAGACGCTGTGTTTCCTCCTTTTTAATGCTCTGCCAGGCCTTCACTGCGGCGGTTTTCAGTTGCTGTTTGTGCGTGGCCCTTTCTGTCTGAAATTTAGTCTTTAACAAGTGAAATGCATGCTCAATTGCGTTGAGATCAGGTGACTGACTTGACCATTCAAAAATATTCCACTTCTTTGCTTTAATAAACTCCTGGGTTGCTTTGGCTTTGGGTCATTGTCCATCTGTACTGTAGTATGAAACGACGACCAACCAGTTTGGCTGCATTTGGCTGGATCTGAGCACACAATATGGCTCTGAATACCTCAGAATTCATTCGACTGCTTTTGTCCTGTGTCACATCATCAATAAACACTAGTGACCCAGTGCCACTGGCAGCCATGCATGCCCAAGCCATCACACTGCCTCCACCGCTTTGGATCATGAGCTGTACCACGCCTTCGCCATACCTTTCTCTTTCCATCATTCTGGTAGAGGTTGATCTTGGTTTCATCTGTCCAAAGAATGTTCTTCCAAAACTGTGCTGTTTTTTTTTAGATGTTTTTTAGCAAAGTCCAGCCTAGCCTTTTTATACTTGAGGCTTATGAGTGGCCTGCACCATGCAGTGAACCATCTGTATTTACTTTCATGCAGTCTTCTCTTTATGGTAGATTTGGATATTGATATACCTACCTCCTGGAGAGTGTTGTTCACTTGGTTGGCTGTTGTGAAGGGGTTTCTCTTCACCATGGAGATTATTCTGCGATCATCCACCACTGTTGTCTTCCGTGGGCGCCCAGGTCTTTTTGCATTGATGAGTTCACCAGTGCTTTCTTTCTTTCTCAGGATGTAGAAAGCTGTAGATTTTGCCACTTCTAATATTGTAGCAATTTCTCGGATGGGTTTTTTCTGTTTTTGCATCTTAAGGACGGCTTGTTTCACCTGCATGGAGAGCTCCTTTGACTGCATGTTTTCTTCACAGCTAAACCTTCCAAATGCAAGCACTACACCTCAAATCAACTCCAGGCCTTTTATTTGCGTAATTGAGAATGACATAACAAAGGGATTTCCCACACCTGTCCATGAAATAGCCTTTGAGTCAATTATCCAATTACTTTTGGTCCCTTTAAAAACAGGGTGGCACATGTTAAACCCTTCATCCAATTTTTAACATGGATACCCTCAAATGAAAGCTGAATGTCTGGATTTTATGTCCATGTACATTATATAACTATAACTTGCATATGTTTCAGAAAACAGGTAAAAAGACAAAATTTGTGTCAGTGTCTAAATATATATGATCCTAACTGTATACTAACAGCAATAATAGTAGCTTTAGATTGAGAAATGTGCTGAGGAGGGGCAGGTTGCACGTGTGGGGAGGGGCTATTACAGTAAAGTGTCCTTCACAGCCTCAAAATCACCTCAAAGCTTTAAACATAATCAGCTTTACACAGAGTCGGCTGAGCAGATGGGAGGGAGGCAGAGAGGTACTGAGCATGAAGGTCTGGGGGTTTTCAAATGACCAAGAATCACAGCAATCCTCCATTGTCACATGTATTCAGTGGAACAGTAAACAGGAACTACACAGACACAATAACATATTATTGTGTATAACATAACAGTTATGGACAGAACAGACATAAAACAAATGAAACAGGGAATCAGTTTGATCAGTTTTTGCATTATAGCACTGCTTTAATGTTGCCTGGTCTTTATTCAGGACAGATAATGAATGAATGAATTAACTGGACAGAACAGACATAAAACAAATGAAACAGGGAATGCATGTTTTTGCATTATGTGCTTTAAGGTGCATTGACTAACATTGTTACTGCATGTGCATGCATGTGTGTGCAGGTGCATGTGTATCTACACGTGTGTGTGTTTCATTTTAGAGTAAGACCAGGCTCTTCCAGTAAACGTTAAACAGGTTACTTTCACTTTGAACACTGATAAATTATATAAATAATCCTGATTAATCTTACATATACATGTATAATTACTTGCAAAATACATATTGGTGTTCAGGTGAAAGAGTATGCAGGGTAAAGCTGATGTTCTAGATACCCGTAATTTTAGTACAGTTAATTCAAATTAAATCCTTCAGTGTGGACACAGTTGCAGGTAAGGGAGTAACAGGAGAAACTTATGAACCAGTGGCATAGCGGGTTGTTGTCACGGTGGAGCGACGGATTTGGATGCACAGACGAGCGATCCGGACAGAGATGTACACACTTTATTCAACATAGTCTTCACATAAAGCGCTATTGAGCGCTGACATAAAACACTTAACATTCACGACTCCACTACGGTGACTCAAACAAAGACGAGCACGGGACACTGCGCAAGCACACATTAAATAGACGAACAACACCAACCCCTTGTGAGGACGAAACGAGTTACAGGTGCGACGAATGAATACACTCACACTAACACACTTCCGAGGCTGACTGTGACAGTTGTCATGTCTGCTTTACTACTGGTAAACATTATATCTACTTTTTAACTATGTTGGTAGATTGGTAGACATAATTTAATTTGTGTAACACTATCATTTCTATTTCAGGCCAACACTGGAGAGGACCGCACTGGGTGTGTGTTTCTTGCACTGAAATATTTGGTGCTGTTTTTGGAAAATTAGATTGAGAATTTGCTAATTAGATTACTGATTGTTAATCAAAGACTGATTGATTGATTGATTGCTTTTTTATTTTGAGCAGATGATATATAATACAACCATCGAGACAAAAATATAATAGATCAATATTAAATTAACAACAAAATTAAATTAACGACAAAATTAAATTAAATTAACATTAAATTAACACAGGTCGTTTTTCTCTACTCAAATAGGAGTGGGAGGAAGAAAACTTATTTAAACCCACCCCTTTCTTCAAAATTAACATAAATTGCATAGCTTACATAGCCACTTCCCATCTGCTTAAATTAAATGAATTCAAAACAAAAGAGAAAATTATACTTGTGAATACGTCCAGCATAAATACCAACAACGGAAAGTTCCCAATACTATAAACAAGCAATGATGCACATTCCAACAATGGTAAGAGGGCAATAATACCAGTTACGGTAAAAGAAACAAACATACAAGACACATACCAACAATGGTAGAAACAACCATACAAGACACACACCAACAATGGTAAGAGTACCAGTTACGGTAACATAAAACAAAAACAAACATGCGAAGCACATACCAACAGTGCTAAGAGAACAACAAAACATACAATGGTAAGGAAAGGAAACAATCATAAGAGACAGATACCAACCATAGTGACACAGCACCATATGTGTAAGATGTTATTTCTTTTTTTTTCTGTTAAGTCTCAATCACTCTATACTGATCCCAAACCGTCTGCTTATAATGTAACTTGAATTTATGAATACTATGGCATTGCTTGTGTTTGGAGTCCAAACCGTTACATTTAGCTCCACATACAGACACACAAAAGTTTTTCTTGGTAGTTCTAACTTTTAATAATGTAAATTTAGCAAAGACCTCTAAGATTATGGGCACACTCTTTAACTATAAAGAAGTTTTGTATGTTACTTGGTAGCAAATTAACGCCTTAAATAGTATCTGTGCTGTATAATATTTTACAATGTCATGAATTTTAAGTAATTTTGATTGTATGAAAAGTTTATTGCTGTGTTTTAAGAATCCAACTTTGTGTATGATTCTTATTGCTCGTTTTTGTAATTTAAATAGTGGTTGCATTGAACATTCATAATTGTTACCCTATACTTCCACACAATATGATAAGTATGGGAGAACTAGGGAACAATACAATGTACGAAGTGCATTATAATTAAGAAATTGCTTTACTTTGCTCATAATATAGAGGCTTTTTGAAATATTTGTTTTTATATGTCTGATGTGGGCTTTCCATGTTAATTTACTGTCTATTATTACTCCTAAAAATTTATTTTCAGCTACAATTTCAATTAGGGCACCATCTATGCTTATTGGTAATTTAGAATTAATCTTATCATTACCAAATGTCATGGCTTTTATTTTACTTAATTCATCATTTACGGTATTTATGAGTTCATTATAATTGTCACTACTATAAAAGATATTAGTGTCATCAGCAAATAATATTAGCTTCAGTGATTTTGATACATTAAAAATATCATTGATGTACATATTAACAATTTTGGGCCCAGCACGGCCCCCTGGGGGACGCCACAAGCAATGCCCAGATATTCAGATGTACAGTTGCCCATTTTCACATATTGGACCCTTTCTGTGAGATAACTTTTTATCCAATTTCCTGTGACTCCTCTGATGCCATATTTCTATAATATGTTTAATAATATTGAATGGTTAATAGTATCAAAGGTCTTTTTGAGGTCAATGAATATTCCAATGAATATTCCTGTCCAAAGCATTTGTAACTTCTTCTATTGCCTCAATAATAGCCATTAGGTTTTAAAATATTATTTATAACTTTTTGACTAATACCATATCTATATCATGACAGTCTGTATACAAACTATCTATAGATAGTTTACTTTTACATTTCTTAACAATATTTTTTATTTCATATTCATCTGTTGCAGAAAGAAAGATTGAGTTCATGTTTTTTTAATGTTATTTTTATTTTTTTGTAAGATTTCATTGTAGTACAGTTTTTTGCTTGTTTTGCTTCTATTAGTTTATTTTTGTATACTTTGTATCTTTTCTCCGCTACTTTCGTTTTTAACTTTATAAATATTTTATTTTTTTATATAATATTTTATTTTAATTTTGCATGCTTAAACTGCTATTAAAGGCTTTTATTGATTCTTCTGTTCTTATTCGTTTGTAAACTACTTCTCTATTTTGTATAGTTTTTTTATAATCACAGTCAAAACAGTAAAGACCGGTAAGTGATCAGTTATTTCACATATAAACAAGCTACTAATGACTTGATTTTCAATGACATTCGTAAAGATATTATCTATTATTGTAGCACTTTGAGATGTAATTCTGCTTGGTTTTGTAATTGTTGGATAAAGGGATATACTGTACATTGTGTCGGAAAATGCAACTACTAATTTCTGTTTTGCAGGATTCAAAAGATCTATGTTGGAATCCCCACAGACAAATATATTTTTTGTACTTTTTACAGAAAACATGTTTTCCATTTGTTCATTAAAAATATCTATAATTGATCCAGGTGAGCGATACACACAACTTACAATTGATTGAGTGACTGATGAGTGTTCACACATCAGCTGAGCATATAGGGTTGTTCTAACAGAATCAGGCTGTCAGCGTCATGATGACGAAATGATGACCTAAAGTCTCATTCCCTTTTTCGCTTTTCTATTGTTCTGCCTGGGAGCATGTTAAGCAGTCTCTGCCTGTTATGTTATAAACCTAAAAACATGCAGCCTAAGAGAAAAATAGCACATATCAGCATAATGTCAGAATTCTGCAATTTTAAGGTAGTATTGTAGCGATTTTAAGGTAGTATTGTTCATTTGAAAAGCAAATACAAATTGGTTGTTTATTACACATTGGACATTATAGGGTATTTTAGAAGGATTGTGTGGAGTAGGTGTTATTCAGTATTATGAGAAATATGAAAATATTACAGATATTAATGTTAAAACATGAAGTGGGGGAAATATGTAAACAAACAATGTAGAAGGAGAAATCTATAATAAATGTCATCAACCACAAAATTACATCAACCATAATATTTGAATTATGTGTTAAGAGTTCTGTCACAGCCACTGCCAGCCCGTGGAATGCCAGCGCTAGCAGGCCACAGCTCACTCCCACAGACTCCCACAGCTTGCCCAAGACAAGTGACAGCCCCGTGTGGCCCAGGGCTTCACGCGCTACAAAACACCCCAATGCAAGTAGTAGCATGGCCATTCCTGGAGCAGAGAGCATGCCCACCATACGCACTGATGTCATCAGGGTGTCCGCCATTGGTGACTGTCTGCCCTTCACATTAGACTGTGGAGAAAAACAGAACAAGGAAATATATTGCCTATGTAAATTGTATATTTACTGTATATATATATTGCTTAAAACCATAGTTTTTGTTACTTCCTGGCCTGTATAATCATAAAAGAATTTGAGTGGTTATCTTAACAGATCTTAAAGTCAAATCAGTCTCAGCTGAATAATAATTACTTTTGATACTAAACCACCTCATTCTTGGGGTCTTTGAGTGGTCTTTGTCCAGTATGAAGTCTGGATGGTCCTAGATAAAAGAGAATGTTTGTTTCGTTGGGTTTGTGAGTTACTCTGTGGTGTTTTTAAAGCAAAGTACAAGTGCACACTGCCACCTACAGTCATGGTGTGTGCATGGAAATGTGTCTGTGTGTATGTGAGCGTGCATGTGTGTGTGTGTGTGTGTTTGTACATGTGCATGTTTAAATGCCTGCGTGTGTGTGTGTGTATGCATTTGTGTTTTCATACATGTGTGAGATGATTCAGCCCAGTGCTGTTCTGCTCCTACGCATATGAACAAAGAGGCTGTTTCTACTTACACACACACACACACACACACACACACACACATTCACACACTCCTAGAAGTGGCACACGCGCATAAATCGCAGACATACAGAGCCTCATCTCTGTCTACACTAAACCCGAACACATATACCAGTCAAACACCACCTGGGTAAGTACTCCTACAAATGCCAGACATGACTACGGAAAGATCAAACTGAAAGATAACACTGCAGTTTGTGGATTCAAAATATATAATCATAATTTATATTATAGTACTGTTTTATGTTTCCTTGTTAGTACAAGTAGTCATAGCAATGGTAGTGGAGCTGATAAAACTTAGTTGTGAATTATTGTGAATTAATGAGTAAGTAATGTGAAAGGGAAAAGATGTATGTTGAGAGTATCTGTGCAAATAGTCTAGCATGTTATAGGTATGTGTGTAAATAAATTAGGATGTTATATGCATCTATGTAAATAAGTTATGTTTCTGTATAAATAAACTACTATGTTGTGTATACATCTGTAAATAAACTAGTATGCTGAGTGTATCTGTGAAAATAATCAAACATGTTGAGTGTCTTTCTGTAAATAAACTAGCATGTTACATGTATCTGTGTAAATACAGTATTGACCCCAGCACTGCATTATGAAAAGTCCAAAGACATCTGCATGTTGTTTAATAACACTGCTGGCATTTTCCATTTTCTCCCCCACAGCCCAGTCACTGCAAATTCATTCTTATCCTGTTCAGTTTCTACGAGACCTCCAAGCTCTAAGAGTGAAGTAAGAAACTGATCCCAGACTGGACATTTTCTCTGGCACATTTACTGACAGTTTAGAAGTGTGACAGCAAACCCATATTCATTCCCTCCAACGCTGTCTCTGTCTTATCTCCATGGCGAGCACTGGTCTCCAGGTGATGGGCCTGTTGCTATCTATAGCAGGTTTGGTGGGCGGAGCTCTTGTGTGTGCCTCACCCTGGTGGCGCGTGTCAGCTTTCGTCGGGGATGAGCTGGTGGTCTCTGAGGTGCGATGGGAGGGGCTTTGGATGACCTGCCTATCACAGTGGGGGAAGATCCAGTGTAAAACCTATGACTCTGGCCTCGCCCTCTCAGCTTCTGCCCAGATGTGCCGCACACTGTCTGTGCTGGCCCTCATTCTCTGTGTGCTAGCACTTCCTGTGGGCGTAGTCGGACTCAAGTGCACCCACTGCCTAGGTGACATGCATGCTCCTAAGGCTAGGCTTGTGCAGGTGTCCGGCATCCTCTTCGTCGTAGCTGGAGTGGTCTTCCTCATCCCTGTGTGTTGGACTGCTTACGTCGTGGTTCGAGATTTTTACGACCAGAATGTCGCACCTCCACTCAAGCGAGAGTTAGGCCCCGCCCTTTACCTGGGATGGGGCATGGTGCTGTTGATGCTGGTGGGAGGGGCTGTGCTATATGGAAGCTCCACCTCCCCTGGCGTTCCGACTATATTTGACTTTGGAAGAGCGGTAAGAAATAACCCTGACGGCTCAACCAAAGACGATAAAACAGAGAAGGCTTATGTGTGAGGAGATCAGCATGTAACATAGTTCATCCAATCAAAGTTAAAATCAGGGATTGAACAGTGGTGGAAAGGGTGTGTCATCAAGAAAAAAAGCATCAAATATTTAGTTATATTTGGTTCTGAGCTAAGATGCTTTAATAATTTAAATGTATGATTTAAAAATACTAGATGAAATACTAGATGAAATTCTGATGTTTCAATTCACTTTGTTGTTTGTAAAGGCACATTAAATAAACTGAATAATATTATTGTTTTATAAAACAGAATACGTATTACACATATTATGCTTTTTTATATAATGTTATCATGGTTTCGTGCACTAAACATGCCTGTTAATAAATCTGCGCCATATTTAAATTTGTACTATTACTAATGTTGTAGCAATAATACTTAAAATATGGAGACATTCACAAATGTTTATTCATGATATATAATAAATGTTTTCAGCATTCTATGCTTCCAAAAAATCTTTTAAAAAAAAGATCTGTAGATTTGTTTTTTTTGCTGTAGATTTTTTGTACACACATAACACATGTGTATTTGTTTGTGTGTGCGTGTGTCTGTGAGTGTGTGGGAAGACAGCACATTGAACACAATAGCAGGACACTGAGATAGAGGACAATACCCTGTGTTTGCTAAGAATTTTAGAAACTAATGATGTCACAATTGTGGAGAAAATGTAAATTATGACTCAGAAATTCTTAGCCCCTTCACAAACTGCCCACGCATACTATCATGGATACAGAGAGAGCAGGGCGGTTTCAATGGCTTCATTAAGTAGACATGACCAGCCTGTTGTTTTGTTTGTTTGTGTGTGTGTGTGTGTGTGTGTTTGTTTGTTATGTGATAGAAACCAGCTTTGCAGTTTTGAGCAGTGGCCTGCCACGTACTCACAGCTCTAGAGCTGTAATATACACGTGTGGCCACACGGTGTCAGAGGCTACAAAGTAACCAAAAGACTGTACAGCATGAGCGTCATCTGGACATGCTAGATAGTCTCTCCATCTCCAAAGTTGGCATCCCCATTTGTTTCAACCCTTGTGGATCTTCCAATATTTTAATATCTTGTGTCCAAAACACTGTAAAGTAACCAAGGGGGCTAATTACACTTAACAGGTTCTGGATTGTAAGGGAATTTGTGATTTACTGTCTGTGACCCTCAGTCAGAACACTATGACATTATGTTCACTCCCTTATCTGTGTGCCTGCTCCCCTGATTCTTTCTATGTCTCTCTCTCTCTCTGTCTGTCTCTCTATCTGTCTCTCTCTCTCTCTCTCTCTCTCTCTCTCTCTGTCTATCCCTAGACTCTGTGCCTCCTCTCCTGATAAGGAGAACACCAATCATACATATGTTTTATTATTCTTACCCAATTGTGTTAAGACACATCTTCTTTATTCTGTATTTAACTACATGTATTATCATTAAACTAAAGAACACCCGTGTGTTGTGAATCTGTTCTCCTGGCGCCAGCTACGGAACTCTGAGGGCTGTACAAATTTATTATCCTGTCTATGAACCCTGATGATTTTGATCTATGTCTAGAGACGATTTAAGAAACCTTAACATGGATCTCATGATTTAGCCTGATGTACAGATCAGGTATTATCGTAGTATTATCGCTGGACATTAGTTTTAAAGTTGATGGCTTTGTAGTGTTATCGCTGAACGTTAATGGCCTTGTTGTATTATTGTTGGACGTTGATGGCTTTGTAGTATTATCTCTGGACGTTAATTGCCTTACTGCGGTAAAATTGGTTTCACGTTCGCATATTCGCATATTCGGAATTATTTCTTCAGGCCCCAGAGCACTGCGCACTGTTTTCTTGCAATAATTTCAATAGCTTTTCAATGGCCCACCATAAGACCACCAAACAAGTTGTATTACACAAAGTACATCCTAAATAACAATCTACACATCAGAGATGGGTATTTATGGCTGCTATCTATTTGTTGTAGTCAGTTGTTGTCTTATTTCAATAGCTTTTAAACGGTCCATCATAAGACCACCAAACAAGTTATATTACACAAAGTGCATCCTAAATAACAACCTACAACTCAGATATGGGTATTTCTACATTTTATCTATTTGTGCTGGTGAGTTTTAATCTAAGCTTTTAAACGGTCCATGATAAGAGCACCAAACAAGTTGCATTACATAAGGTGATTCCTAAGCAACAACCTACAAGTCAGAGATTGGTATTTCTACCTCTTACCTATATATAAGCATTGTAGGTTGTTGCTTAGGATGTGCATGCATACTGTATGTATGTATTATTCAGGTGTTGTGCCGAATTCCGACTCCTCGGCAGAAACCGACTACCCTCGTTTGTACACGGACAAAGACGATATATATATATATATACATAGTTTCGGCAGGCATTGTGTTGGCCTCACCAAGATTGTACTCCCCTAGAGTTAACCAGACATTTCAATCATGTGAGTTACAGTGATTATAACTTAGTTCATTGACATTCAATAGCCCTTGTTGAATGTACAGATATGTGCTTCATATGGAATAGCGTACACATCCAGATAAGTCACAAAAATAAAAAAGAGTTAACCAGACATTTCAATCCTGAGTTACAGTGATTATAACTCAGTTTATAATTTAGTTCACTGAGCACTCTAGTTTTGTCCTAACTAGATATTTAGACATAATACTGCCCTAATACTGCGAAATCATGTGGTCAGAGGTGAACTTCAGTATAGCCAGTGTGTTTTTTTATTTAAAATGTTGAACAACGTCAGTGTCTTTGGACATAGATAATGATGTGCCATTGCTGTAATGGATAATTAAAATCTAGCTCTAATCATTCACTTTTTATGCTTGTAACGTTCCTAAATGAAAAAATGCATAGATAATGCATAGAAACGTAAATCGCGAATATAATCTGTAGCGTCTTTATGCGCGGGTAAACGAGGGTAGTCGGATTCTGCCGGTACTACTGTACTAAAAAGAAGTAACTTCTTCTTGGCATCAGGCATCATGCAACAGCAGTTTAATCCTTTTAGTTATTTTTTTATTATCGTTCTTATGGTAGACGTAACAGGTCATTGGTAATAACACACATTTCTTACGATCAACAATAGTGCAGCTGCGTGGTTTATGGAGCACCGGTCAGGTAAAACAAAAAAGAATGCAACGCAGAAAAAAATGCTGACGTAGTTTCCTTTACAACGTACAAGTACAACGTCCGACTACAACCGATTCTACGCTTTTAACGCGGACGCCTGTCCCTTTAAACACGACGGGGCTCTACCGTGTCGACGTCACGGGGGTTGTGTACACGCGGAAGAGCGGGTGAACGAAATTATTTGTGTCCGATAGAAAGGAGGTCGTGTGAGACAGTGGTGCAGTTGTTCGGAGTCAGGGGTGGATCCGTTGTGCAGAGAGGCCGTCCCTGAGCTCCTGCTAGTAATTGGCTGATCCTGAACTTTGTGACTTCTTTTCTTGTCATGCGTGCCGATTGGAGAGGAGATAGACGGTATGTTTAGTACGCATGCCGTAATAATAAGAATCGTAGTAATCTCCGCGGTTCGGCCAATCATCGACAGACCTGAAGATTGAGGACTGATCTTTGTCGCGTTCTTGTATGTAGTGCATAAACCGTAAGTTAGAACGCAAAGTACTGACTCTACTCAGGCCATAACTGCCTGCTAGAAAGAAATATGACAGAAAAGCGGATGTCACGCTGGTATTTCGGAGGGCTAGCCTCGTGCGGAGCGGCTTGCTGCACGCACCCGCTGGACCTGGTGAAGGTAAGAAAAGTGGAAGGCCAGATTTTGGCCTGTAATGTTTACCTGCTTGAGAAATATGAATCAAGCCAGTTGGTTATTGTGCCAGCTATTATATCTGGACGTGTACCTGCAGTGCCCTGCAAATGCACTTGCTTTTACTCTATTTATAATGAATCCGCAATTAACAAGTTGGAAAGATCACCTCGAAACCCAACCGAAAGACCTTCATGTTTTTCATGTAATTTCTCACGTGATGCTGTGTTAAATAAGTGATACATGGTTCTGTCTAATAGTGACTCGACGTTAAGACGCTAAGCGGCAGAGTTGATACAGCTCGTGTTCGGTATCGGCTATGAGCTTTGCACCCAAGTGCTTTTGTTGACCTCGTACTCTCTACTGCTAAAACTAATGTCAGCGTAGCTTTACGGTTTACAGCGCGGGTCGTAGGCGAGAAAGTGCGTTGTCCTCGCTCCTGCTCCCTGCCAGTAAAATCGGAAGCACGTCACAGTACCTTGTGTGCCTGGACAGCACAATACAGTATAGCACTGCTGGTCCTACCCGGCACGCAAACCACTGGGCCGGTACAGCAAGAGCAAACACTTCGTGTTGTCTCATCTTAAGCATGGTATTGCAGTATAGTACATTCACTGCATGTGGGCTAAATGTCATGTAAAGCAGAATTTGACTGCATATCTTCACAGCATTCTCAGCTGCGATTTAAAAGCACTACGCCCGAAGAGCATGCTATCCAGAACCAGCCGGCACCTTTGTTTCCTAGCTAGGCCAGTATGTGAGATACTCCACCTCCCCTGAGGCAACCTTTATGTGCGACTTATAATTGGAACAAAAGTTACATGCCAGGACACGGTGTAGGCTTACCGTCCTATAATAAATAATTGTTCTTGAAGATGGCTCTCCACACCACAAACTACTACACATTTACCACATACTTTATTAGAAAAGATAATAAATCTGCTACACATTTACCACACACTATTAAAAATGGTAACACAGTGATTTGGGTGCACACGTAGAGTCTACATTCTGTCTGTTACCCTTTCAACCATCCTCTACGGTGTCGTAAGCGATTAGGAGTGATACTGACCAACTATGCCAGTTCAACACCCACTACCATGGTCTTCCCATCCCAGTAACATTAATGTCTTGAGGATGATCCCATCATTACTCGTCTTGTGCCTGGAAACTGATCAGTTATGAGCAAGTGAGGCTGGCGGACTGTGCTTGGCTACACATAAACTACAGGCTGTAATGGCTCACTTCCAAAATGCCACTGTGAGATGTGCAAGTAGGTGGGGAGGTGTCTGGTAGTGGGAGTTTGGTGAGTGCTACCAAATGTCCCTGATCTTCGGTTCATAACACGGTCCATGTGGCTGACACAAGGGCACTAGCCTTGAGGGAACAGGACTTAATGACTGCATGATTTTCCTGCATTCATGGTTAAGTTACATGGTTAAGGAGAAGTACCAGCCGCTGCATAGGTGTAGCCTCCAACACACACACACTGCTATTACAATGCTTTAAGCAATGTAAGGATTAGGCCTACATTTACATTTACATTTACGGCATTTCGCAGACGCTCTTATCCAGAGCGACTTACAAAAGTACTATGTGTTCAGTCAGAATATGCATCTCTATCTAGTATAAACAGGTTTAAGTCCAAACTACTTGAGGTCAAGCACTGCCATAAACCGTTGCTAGTGCTGATGCCTAGAAAGAAGACAACAAAATATAAGATTAGACAATACCTATCAAGACTGAAATACCTACAAGACTACATGCAGTATAGTGCAATACTTAGCCTATTGTTCACGTTTACTTCTGTGCAAGTTAAATTCACTGGGTCTGCTTACATGTGTGTGTGGTAGTTAGTGTGTCTGAATTCATGATCTGCAATGTGTGTGATTTAAGCACCTAGGTATGTACCAGCTATTCTGTATACGTGCCTGTGTGCATGAGTGTGTCTGTGTGTGTACAAATGCATTTGTGTGAAATAGCATTTGGAATGTCATACTGTGTAAGGGAGAGAGATCAGCTTAGTTCTCTGAACTAAGTGTTGTGTGATCTTTATGTTGTAACCTTAGTGTGTATTGCTTCACTGTGTCCCTGATCCTCAGGTGCACACAGAACACGTGTGTGTGTGTGTGTGTGTGTGTGTGTGTGTGTGTGTGTGTGTGTGTGTCCTTCAGTCTGAGAGTCAATCTGTGGCCTTGTTGGGTGTTGAATGTCACTTATTTTTTTAAGTGCAGGAGAGAGGAAAGGGCAGGACATAAACACATTCTCTCTCTCTTGTGCACACCCTTATTCATGCAGGTTCACACTTGTCCCTGCTCTAACTGGCAGTGTTGATCCACACCTGCCCCACACACCCTCTAGCAGGCCGCTCAGGCTGTGGCCCGGGTGTCTGCCCTCTGGAGGATGTGGCTGTGAGGGTGTCTGAGCGTGTGTGTGCGCACGCTCGCTGCACTACAGAACTGTGGACTTTGGAGCTTGTTTTTGCTAAGTTTGTTTTAGGGAGAGGAGTTAAGAGAACTGAATGAGTAATAAACGCGGCAGGCGTGTCCTTTGTACTGTTCAGAGGACGGATTGATAGAATTGTGAAAAAAGACTGACTGGGTTGGGGGATACAGTCAAAAGTGGAGTCAAGTGTGTAAGTCTTAGTCTATTATTGGATCATGCACTTTTATAAACAAGAATCAAGTCTTTCCTTTTCATTAGTGTTCCCAATATAGATGGAGTAGGAGTGCTTGTGAACAGTATCTTCATCTAGATCATGTTCTCACCTCATTGGCTAAACTGTATCCAGAACTTACAAAATAATTATTCATTTCATTATTTCATTCAATTTCTTTAGTTTTATTTGTGATTGTAGTATATTTTATTAATCATTGGGAATGTGTGCTCCCTCTGTTCCTTTGGGTGTAGTATTATGTTTCTTTAGCTTGTTCTAAAGCTGCAGTGCTAATACACAGTGAGTATATACATTAGAGACGGTGAGACCCACGGACATTAATGCATTATTGAAGCTGGACAGGCATTGCTTATTAATCATTACTTCATATCAGACCAGGTGGAAAGTTCCACTCAGGAGATGTTAGGCTTCTCTTCTTCAGCTCACCCATGTGTAGCAGGGGAGGGATGCAGAGCCCTGTCACAGAGCAGGCGGCCGTTCAGCAGCTGTGCTATAGCTGAACTAGAGCAATGACTGAAGTGCCTTCTGGTTTTCTCTCTCCGTGTTACTCCTACCAAAAAACAAAGTAAAGAAAACTTGTGTGGTTGTGTTGTGGTAGGTGTATTCAGCTCATACGTGTGCATATGTGTTTGTGCCAGTGCTGTGTTTGGTCTCGGAGCTACAGGACACGCGATTTCTCTTCTGTACACCTCTCATGTTAGAGCACAGTACATACACCCCCAAACACCACCAAACACCACCAACCCACATGTCCTCTACTGGGATCATTCATATCATTCAGGGATCACAACGTCCCTTTGACACAGTTAAAGTGTGCATGCCCACACATTCCCACACATATCAGCCTGTGTGTGTGTGTGCTGTGCTCAAGGGTGGATAAGGAGACGTCTTGACCAAATTAGGAAAGTGTTAATTCTAGCTGATCGTATATGAGAAGCAATTCTGCATGAGTGTTTTCTCACACACATCAGACACACTGATGACTGCCATTCCTACCCAACCATCTGCTGAAAGTTTACCTTCACAAGAGTCTTATAATAGTAGAGATTCCCTGAGGCCCAAATGTCTTTTTATTCACATCATAGTCAGGCAAGAAAGAGGGTGAAGGAAAGAGAGTGAATGAGGGACAGGGCCAAGTGACAGGAAAAGGATTCATGTCTCCTGCATTTATATCTGACTTTCTTCATGCAAGAACAATTTGTTCTGTTTAAGGTGACACCGGTTATGTGTGCTTGCAAGCAAGTATGCGTGCATGCATGCGTGTGTGCTTGTATTTGTGTGTGCATGCCAGCATGTGTGTGTTTACATGCAGTTGGCACTTCGCTAAGCTGCTCCCTAGAACAGCCAGTGTACAGTCCAACATGAATAAACCCGCCAAGCTTTCAAAGCAAAGGGATGTGATATTTCCACAAAGTTTCAGGATGTGATATTTTCTGAAGCCAAATGAATGAAAGGCATGAAAAGACCCCTCTCACAGTTGAAGATAAAAATGAATAAATGCTAACATTAACTAGCTTGGCATACTGTTGTTGTGAAACAATGATTGTTAAATATTAACTCTAAGTAACTCTAAGTTTAACTTTTCTTTAAACTTCGTTAGATAGCTTGCCAGCTAGTTGTGTTCCATTTGACTCTGAGCAAATACACCAGATAAAAGAAACACCAGCTAGTAATGTTGGCAAATTCTGAACACAGTGGCTCATATAACTACACTAGACAAACCAAAGTACCAGTGGTATTCAGTTTGAAAGGTCAAAGCATTTCATTGTCCGTACTAACTAACTGCCACTGAGGCCATTGAGCTTCTCTTTCAACTGCAATGTCCTCCTCTTTTACAGTACTGTAGCTCTCAAATGCACATTGCAGTTCTTTTTGTTCACTTCTGTCTGATATATTGGAAGAATTATATTCTTTTATTTTATGACTCATCTCTCTCTGATAATCTAACCCTTTTATGACTTATCTCTCTCTGATAACCTAACAACCTAAACTTAACACCATATTGATTAATATGGTAGGAGAGACAGCTTGACAAGAGTAGCAACAGTAACCAAAGGGGCAAGACTTAGCAAAGGCTCAGTTGTGTGTTTGTTTGTGAGGGAAAGGAGTGTTTATCTCTTTTAAAAGACCACTATTTATGTAGTAGGAATATTCACCATAGTAATGATCAAGGATGGTGATGTTTTTCCAGGTGCACCTTCAGACACAGCAGGAGGTGAAGATGAAGATGGTCGGCATGGCAATGCACGTGGTTAAGAACGACGGAGTTCTGGCACTGTACAATGGCCTCAGCGCCTCTCTCCTCAGACAGGTGTTTGTGTGTTGTGTGTGTGTGTGTGTGTGTGTGTGTGTGTGTGTTTGTGTGTAACAGCACTGACCTTGTTTCTGATAAAGGATATCTCTGTTGTCAGGATTAATACAGTTGGTGTGATATCATTAATCTCACAGACACACAGAGGACAGTTGGGCTATTTTCTGTTATCAGTTATCCAGTTTTAAAGACGATATGGATGGGGAATGGTGACCTCACATCCACTCCTAGAGAGGGCTGGGTGGTTGTTGGTGCTCCTCTCCAGTTCTGGATGCTGCCGTCGTCTGTTGCTCATTAGAGCAAAATGACGAGACTTGTGTTGAGATGTTTAGTGTGTCTCTGTCTCTGCAGATGTCCTACTCTTTGACCAGGTTTGCCATCTACGAGACTGTTCGAGACATGCTGGGCAGCCAAGGGCCTATGCCCTTCTACCAGAAAGTACTGCTGGGAGCCTTCGGAGGTATCAACACACACATACACACACATGCAGGCCTAACCCACACAACAAGCCTCTCACAGACAGTTCATCTGGTTTTCCATTCCTTGTAGGCTTTACTGGTGGATTCATTGGGACACCAGCAGACATGGTTAATGTCAGGTATGCTGTCACACCCACATACATATACACAGCGCACATGCCCACAAATAGTTATACACACCTCCCCCCCACCCACGCATGTGCGTGTGCGATTTAGATTGGCAAAGCAGGTGTGCCAGTCTAGTTATGAGAAGATCTTGTTTTGACGCAGTTCTTGTTCTGTTGAGCATGCTCTCTGGCGTGTGGGTTGTCTCCAACCTCTCCCAGTCTGCTCCGTGCGCTAGGCGAGTGACTGCTGTGTACTGTGCCTCTCTCTCTGCATTCTAATGACATGTGACTATTGTCTAGGATGCAGAACGACATGAAGCTTCCCCCAGAGCTCAGGAGAAAGTAAGTATTCAGTAGGCCCACCCACACACTGCAGCCTTGCAGGCTGGACCATGCCCCACCCACCCCCTCCTCAACAGCTGGCTGGCTGGCTGGACCACTGTAGTTGTACCTGGCTTCAGGATAAGGATAAAATTCAGATTATTTGATTATTGCACAAGATGTTGCTGTATACTCTGCAGTTCACTAGTAACCCATTGGTGGGCCCTGAATCCTAAATCTTTGTACAATATCAGTATTGCAAAGGTCAGTATTGTGATAATGATTAATAAACAATATATTGTACGGACCCAAGTACCCGTTAAAGCTGTTGCCTTGTAGTTGTGCCTGAATCACCTAATAAATGAATATCTTAATCGTGTTCAGGACCTTGATTGGGCTTGTTTGTTATTTGACAGTGCTGAGCTTTGGGAATTTTGTTCTGCATTGTATTCTAGCTAATAAACTCATGTCTTTTCATTAGTTATAAAAATGCTTTGGATGGCCTCTTCAGGGTGTGGAGAGAGGGTAAGTGCAGAACTTATTCTTTCTGATGGCATCTACAGCATTTGGTGGAGTGCAGTGGTGTCCTGATGGAGACGACTCTCTTTTGCAGAGGGGACAAGGAAGCTGTTCTCAGGAGCCACCATGGCGTCCAGTAGGGGAGCCCTGGTCACCGTCGGGCAGGTGAGGTCTGAACAGCATATCTACACAATGAAATCCTGGTATCAATAGATGTCTCTATTACACACATACACACACCCTCTTCTTCTCCTCCTTTTCCCAGTACCTCCACAGACTTCTCACCCTCCCCCCTCGGGTTCACACATGCACATAAACAGATCTTGTAAATATGTAAATGATTCTCAGAGGGTAAAGCAGTTTTGCTCACACTTTACTGAGAGTTTAACAACCTGTCGATTTTTCTTCTGAACTCACACACTAACTTCCCCTTCCACTTTCTCCAGCTGGCGTGTTATGACCAGGCGAAGCAGCTCGTGCTGAGCACAGGAGTCATGAGAGACAACATTTTAACTCACTTCCTCTCCAGCTTCATTGCTGTGAGTGTCTTCTTTAAGAATAAGAAAATACCCAGAGGTGGAGTTTGTAGATCTTGACTGCCACTGCTTCTGTAAAAGGGCAGAATAAAATACATGGGAAATGTCTCCCTCTAGTGGTGTTGTGTGTTATGACTTTTGGTCTTTGTAGGGAGGATGTGCTACGTTTCTCTGTCAGCCACTGGATGTCCTGAAGACGAGACTGATGAACTCTAAAGGAGAATACAGGGTGAGTGTTCTGTGCCCACCTCTCTCTCTCTCTCTCTCTCTCTCTCTCTCTCATCCTTTCTGCCATGGGATATCCTGCCCTTCCATGTAGGAAACATCACCATTTTAACTTCCCCAGAGTCAGTGACTGCTGTCTATAATAGCAATTGCTCTTCTAAATACAGTGGTAGCTTAAGATACGAGTTTTATTCGTTCTGTAACTGAGCTCATAAGTCAGTCAGCTAATATGTCAAACAAATTTCTCCCATTTAAAATAACTGAAATAGATTTAATCCATTCCAGCCCTGTGAAACCTCCCTGAACCATCCTAAATTATGAAAAAAGGCATGTTTTAATTATAAATGCAAAAATGTTGCAAGAACAAGTGAAGCGCATGAGATTCAATGTGATTCTTCGGGTAATGAGATGCCGGTGTTGTGCTGCCGATACTGGACCCGTACGCCAATGCACCAACTAGCGGCATCTTCCCGAATTATGAATCGTATCTCGGAATTTTGCTCGGATCTCAATGTAACATTGTATAAGGAATTTGTTTATGAGCAGTATTGTCCAGGTTTTTTTCCTTTTCTGAAGTTTTGTGTGTGTGTGTGTGTGTAGGGAGTACTGCACTGTCTGACAGAAACAGCAAAACTAGGACCACTGGCCTTCTATAAGGTTTAAAAACACACACCACAAATATACAGATATTTCAAAATTATTCTTATTATTTTGGACTCATTGTTTTGTGAACCTGAAAATGTGCTTTATTTTCTGTTGTATCACAGTATTTACTTCCAACAGAGAACCAATACTAACTCACCAATCTTATTGTTCCAGGGTTTAGTTCCAGCAGGAATCCGATTGGTTCCTCACACCATTCTGACCTTCCTGTTTCTGGAACAGCTGAGGAAGCACTTTGGCATCAGGGTGGTCAGTTGATAGAATAACTTGTGAACTTTGAAGACAATGACCTTCTGACCCCGCCTACACCTCTGAAGCTGCCCTGATCATCATGGTGACGATCCCATTCCACCTCCAAGTTGTACGTTTGACCAAACTGGAACCCTGGACAATGTACCTCATGTTACCCACCAATACGCACGTCAGGCCGTAGTCCATATTCTTCGATGATTTTCATTCCTATCAAACGTGCAACTGCAACTAAAGTGAAACTGTGAAGTGGCCAAGTCTTCCCATCACATCTCGTGACATTTCTATCTTCCTTTTCCACTTCTGATACTGTGGTCTCTAGCAAGAACACACACCTACATGAATATTCCTCAGCACTCCACACCCATACACAGTCCCCTGTTCCTGCGAAAAAAGTACACACGAGCTGAAGTGCACTAGGTAGAGAGGAAGTGTAGTGTAGAAGTGGACATTGGGGACCAAGACTCTTACTGGATTGAAACATTGAAGCAACAGTTTGAATACTTCGGTATATAGAGCTTCAATTATGTAGGATATAAACTATAGATTATATACTTACTTGAATAGTAAAGATAAACCATTTACAGAGGAGTGGCTGGATTGCTGGATTAAATCATTTGAAATACTGAGCTTTCTTGGGGGGAGTTATGCATATTCATCAAATTCTGGTCAGTTAAATTTCAACTCCAGCTGATTAAGGTAATTATGTAACTGATTTCTTATTTTAGATTGATGAATGCAGTCTGTGTCCAGTTGGTCCCACACAGTTGGGTAATTCAATTTCTGCACTGATTTTGTTGAAACTGAATAGACCCAGCTGCTGTCATGGTGCTGTATGCTGCACGCAGACGCAGACACTAGACCTGACAACCGGGTCCTTTTATCATAGATAATTTTGTTTAATCTGATTTCTTATCTTAATATTGCATATTATCTTCACTCTGGTGTAATTGAGTTGTCTTTGTGCAGTCTGTGAAAAGAAGCTGATTCTATGTTTAAGCCAGTTTATTTCTGGATAAAACAGTTTTAGCCATATGATTACGAAAAAACAAATGTGTAGGCAGTCCTCTAGGGGGTGCTATGGTACGCTGTTGCTGCAGGTTGTATGACGATGTGAGTGAGCATCTCTACTTCCTGTGAAGCGAACGACTCAGAAAATGAAACATGCACAAACATCTCCATGTTTAAAATACACTGCTCTATGTTCCTGTCAAGATCCTGTCATGCTGATTTGGTCAGAAAGTGATATACCATGCTCTGTCTTAGGCAGAGCATGCTGGGATTTGTAGTTTTGTCATTTTATTCAACAAAATTGTAGATGGTGTAGTGGCAGACCAGGGGTAATAATATTTAAAATTAATATCAATGTTAACTTTTAGCTAATGGCAATAGCTAAAAACTATTAGCTTTTGTTATGTAAATTAGCATGCACTAATGAGACTTTTAATCTAATTTGATTATAGATTAAAAAATGAAAACAATAAAGTGAAATAATTAATGCACATGTATGTGTGTGTATGTATATACACACATGCATCTGAGGGGGAGTGAATGTAACATACCTGAAATTCACCATTAATATGCAGTAGTAGGTTTCCCAGTGCTAACTCTGTGATAGTTAAGTGTTATTCAACATCTGAAAGCAGTTTATTGGCATATGTATAGTATGTAATTGAATTACCTGTCGTCAAGGCTCCTGTGGGGGCTGTTCTTTGTCACCATGGAGAGCTTGATTGACTGCTATACCTGATTCATAGTCTGTTGTCAGCTCAAGGTCTTTTGCTTAAAGATGGTAGTGTGTACGTGTGTTGCAAATGTAGGCATGATGAGTGAAGCCCTTTGTGAGTGGAGGGATTTGGGTATGGGAGGTTTTGTTGTGGTCTGGTACACTACTGCTTGTTAGTCAGTTCCTCCCTATGAAAACTCTGTACACTTAGCGTGACCACTAGAACAGGTCTGTGGGGACAGCCAACCTAGGGAAATTATTTTTCACTGTCTAGTCTGCAAACCTGATTTGTCTGGTTTGACACAACTATGTTTTTGAAAATTAAAGACTAATATATGAGAAATGGCCCTTTAGTTTGTTGCAATTCTCTGAAATGAAAAATGTTTAAACTTTCCATGCAATGAAAATGAAAATACTTGTTTTTTTAGGTTAAAATTCACATAATTATCTGAAATCGAGTGCTGCTACCAGTGAGAAGCAGTAGCCTATCACACACAGCATCCTCTCAGCTGGAAGCCTCCACCCCCTGAGGGACAACCGGGTGCAGGAGGGGAAGAGAGGACCATCCACCACTGGACATTCAGACACGGAAGGGGAGAGAGGACACACCCAGGACAGCAACATCGACCACTGGACATGCAGAAACACAATCGCACATAATCAGACAACTGTCCATTAGACATGCAGACACGCACTATCATTCACACAGACAGCAGGAGAATTGACCTATGTACCTATCCTCCATGTTTTTGACTGTGGGAGGAAACCCACTTGGGGAAACTCCTCGCAGATAAGAACGTGAGCCGTTAGAACTGAGGTAAACATGCTAACCACCAACACACCATGCAGCTGAGCTATACTGTGTATTGTGCTCTGATGTAAGATAATGCTATCGATTGTTGCTCTATTCACTTAGTAGAAAAGATCATGGCATCAGTTATGCATACATACTGATGTTCAGGTGAACTGACTGAAGGAGTCATTTGATTAATGACCAGGTATGTACTGAAGGAGTGGGTGGATTAATGTCCATGCATTTTCTAAAAGAGTTGATGGATTAAGGTGTTGGTGACCAAGGTGATGGTCATTTGTATGTGTATGCATGTGCACAAGCTAGTGCATGTTCATTTCTTCAGTGTGGCCACATGGGGGTGCTATTTTCTTGCTACAGAAGCACGCTTGTGTCCTGAAACGTTTGTTAGTTCAAGTAACCCTAAACATCTCACAATGCTATAAGACTGTTTTCCCTTTCACGGAATGCATTTCATTCTCTCTGTGCCCAAGGCCACTATCTGGGAGTCCATCTCTGCAGCTGTGAGGTGACGCCTACAGGTAATTCACAAGCTCAAGGTCCTGGGCATCCAAAGGAAAGTACTCAGTAGAGGACAGGGTGAAGCATTATAGAAGTGAGTTCTTAACTCTGTGCATATGGAGCACGACATCACTGGGGGCAGTGGAGGGAGTGTGTAGTTACTTACCCCATTCGTGGGGGGTGGGGGTGGGGGTGGAGGAGATGGATAACTTTTATTAATGCATGAAGAGCAATAAACCCAGCTCAGGAGGATAAGCATAGGAAATAAAACAGGACTCAGCTTCAGATTTCAGACACAAGAGTGAGTGTTAAGGACTAAGCTGTAAATCTCTCATTCTGCTACATTAATCGTCAGCCTTGATCCAAACCTGTCTGATCTACACCGTCTGAAGAATATAAATTTGCACCATAAATAATTATTGCGTGTGTGTGAGCGCACATGTGCGTGTTCCCAGAGAGGAAACAGTTGGTTGAACGTCTAATCACAGATGCTCAGATCAAATTGATTATATTGAATGTAATTTTGGACAAACAGGCCGTACTGCGGCATCAGAAATGCAGCGTGGTTGAGATTGTGATTCTGAGTCATGTCCGGTATAAGCAATGGAAAGAAACTGCACTGTGTTTATGATTTGGAAACTAAACATTTAACACAATTTTAATCAAATGTGATTATATACTGACTGTGCCTAAGTGGTTATCTCTATAATACATCCATGCACACACCTGATGGGATTCTACCATACCATATGTGCATATCCATCTGCTATATGGAAATAAGAGTACATTTGGGTACCATGCTAATTAATCTATTCTGTGGAATAGGAGGCCAGTGCTTTGATGTGCTATTCACATAAATAACAAGGTTCTACCACCTCCCTGCTTAATTAACAAATGCAAAATGCAAGTGCAATTAACATACATTTTCCATACAAACTAAAACATAAAGCAAAAATAAACATCTACGGCTATCAAACTGCTTTAATGAAGCAGCTTTGACTGTAAGAATGATGGTTAAATCAGAGCTTGATCATTCACAATCAGACTCGGTGGATCCTGCACCATGGACATTGTGTGACCCAACTCAGTGATGGCAATTACCTGGAGCAGAGATCACATAGTTGAGATGTCTCTGGGGTATGCTGCTCTCACCAGAGCAAACCTGTATTGCAACAGTGGTGGTGAGGTTCTGAATATCACAGTACAACACCTGTTTCTTAGGACCCCATCTGTACCATTGGACCCCACCATACGATGCCTATACCACACCTGTACCATAGGACCACACCATACCACACCCATACCTTAAACCCCACTATACCACACCTCTACCTTAGAACCCAACTGTACCATATTAACCCACCCAACAGTGTCCCTTTGTCCTAAGACATGGGGCTGCAGATCCTGCAGTCTACTAAGCATTGCATCATGCCAGACATAAGTGGAAAACTCTGTAAGAGTTGGCTGTCGCTTTACATGTCCTCGATCAAGTGGTCCTTGTATTCTTGCACTTTCTCAGATGAGCAAAACATGCCATTTAATGAGACATGGTTCCTCACTGTAGTGTTGCCATAGTGTTACAGTCACACTGTGCTGAAGTGCTGAATGACACACGAGTCGACACAAGTGCGTCAGCTCTCAGGAACCAAGAGTGAATCACTCACATTCTCATGGCTCTCTTTAAGGAGCGTTCACATCTTTCAAGGATATGAAGGAAGCTATTATCTTCTACCATAAAAGCCCCCCTGCAGAAGAACGCCCATGAATGGAGTGGTTAAGAAGCAACAGCATAGAATGTTCACAAGGAGAATTTGGGTAAGATCTGTATAGATCGTGTGGCTGAAATAATCCAGGCTAAGGAAGGTCTGCTAGAGTCAGAGCGGAGAAGCTTCAAGAAGAGATTAAGGCACATGACACTGTCATAGTCAAGCTTTCAAATGAATTCCATAAGCACCATGCACAGCCTGGTTCCTGCACCATTGAACCACAGTGGGAACACCATAGGAGCACCTAGACATTATGAACGTGAATGAACCCGCTTTTCACTTTGTACACACTTGTATATAAACTTGTATACATGTGTATTTATACACAGTCTATTTCTGCATTCGCTTCTGAATGTGACATTTATATGCACATTTGTGCATTTCGAAAGGACAAGGAACAAATATTCATAGGTCGATCCTATGTATGCTGTATTGTTATTTTTTTAATGAAATTTTTATTGCCAAGATTCCTTTCATTAGACTTTTAATTTTATTATTTTGACAAGTTTTATGTATGTTCAGGCTCGCATGTGTGTACTTTAATTTAAAATGACATTGACGTGCACTTTCATTGGTTTGCTTGGCGTAGTTCCATCCTTTGCAGACTGACAAATGCGCCAAATATCGATATGAAAACAGGCGTTCTTCAACTTTTCTCTAAAGCCTATTAACCCATTTAACGACTTTGAATTCAGAGACCCATTATAACAATGTGACGCACTGACATCACAGGTTCGATACTTACTACACCCCGGAAATTCTACATCAGAACGCACTTTAAGGAGCATCAAACGCGCCAAACTTTGTTCTTTGTTAGCGGTGGCACCCTTAGTCTACGCGTCATCCCGCCACTATCGCTGTAAGACGACAGCGCTGAGGCCTTTAGCCAAATTGCTCACATGCTGTGAAATGCCATCATATGCCAACAGTTCTGTACATTTAAAGCTTTTAATGCAGTAAAGCTTATTTTACTGAGGTCCTTAAAATGTTGCAAATGCTATCGTCTTTAGTCTATTTATAATTCTTTAGTTCATATACATTTCATTATGCTATCATTATGCGACCTCTGTACAGGGCCAGCACTGGGGTGGAGGCTAACCCTAACGCTAATGTAAGTGTTGGGTTCCATGCAAGGTGGTTAAATCACTCTTTGGTTGAAAGGAAAACTGGATGGAGACGGATTTCAAACGTGGATGTACTGTTTATTTCTTTTCCACTACACTTCTTTGAGTTCACCCGCTTCTCTACTTCCGTTTTGAAAAGCACTGACCATGTGACTCCTTCAACCAATCTCAAAGCGGAACAGATATTTACCTGAAAACAAAACATTATTTGTTTGTACTACTAGAACCTAAAGTGCAACCTTAAATTATATAAATCTTAGAACAATTAAATCTTTTTAACTACTTCTCATAAATAGAAAGCTTAAATTTTTCCCCGTGTCACAGAAGAAACGTCCTCGTTTCACACTATAACAAATTATAAGTTGATATCAATGTAGGTGCAGGGGAAAAAAATTTAATAACAACAATAAAATAAGGAGAAAAAGTCCCAGGATCAGTATATATGGGTATGTATGTGTGGAACGTGTCCAACAGTCTCATGTCAGAACATAGTCCCTCAGGTAACTTGGCAAGCTCACTTGACGTCGACCAGGGCGCACAGAAAAGCTTGAACTGTGGTCCCCAAGAGCAGGAGAGGAGTCAAGAGGTTGACTGCCTAACAGAGGTTCATGGGAGTTAGCAGCAAGGGCTTGTGGCTCAGAGCTGGTAACCGGAGGTGAACAAGTCTGTAAGGAATGTGAAGATGCCTGGCTGTTGGCAGACACATTGGAGGTTCTGGTGCTCGCAGATTCTGAAGGCATGAAGGGCAGCGCACCAGACAATGCAGACAAACGTGGAAAGTGAGGCTGTGGGGATGAGTCTCGCGCTGCATTGTCAGGCCCAACTGTAGGTATAGTAGAGAGATAAGGCTTTAGGCGATTGTAGTGGACAATCTGAATTTTGTCAGTTGAGCTTAGCAGGTTACAGACCCTGTAGGTTACCCCAGGATCCTCAGAACCAAGACACTCCAGTATTTCAAACGGACCTTTCCAGTGTGGAGCAAGCTTCTGTCGAACTGTGGTGGGGTCATTTAACCATACAAGGTCACCGGGGTTATAAGGGGTGTGTTTCACATGCTTGTCATAGTGGCGCTTTTGTTGACTTTGAGCATAGACTGTGTTCTGTGCAGCAGACTCGATGGCTGATTTGAGCTTGTGGGTCAGTTGTGCTGCATATTCTGCCGGTGGTCGTTGAGTTGAGGCAGATGTTACAGTACTAGGCAACAGCAGGTTAGCAGGCATTCTCGCTTCCCCCCCATGAGTGAGGAAAAATGGGCTAAAGCCAGTGGTAGCATGAGGGCAAGTATTATAAGCCAAGGCGACTTGATGAAGACAATCATCCCACTCACCAGGTTGTTGGAGAAGTGACTTGGCCAGCTGGTCAATGAGAGTTCTGTTGAACCTCTCGACCATACCATCACATTGGGGATGGTATGGGCTTGTACGAGTTTTCTTAACACCAAGCATTTTACACAGGTGACTGATGAGGTCAGACTCAAACTGACGACCTTGATCCGTGTGTAGGATTTCCGGAATGCCATGTTCCCGAATGTAGCTTTCGAAGAGAGCACTTTATCTTTAGGAACGAAGAGCACTTTATCTTTAGGAACACTTGCTAAGTATTGCACTATACTGCATGTAGTCTTGTAGGTATTTCAGTCTTGATAGGTATTGTCTAATCTTATATTTTGTTGTCTTCTTTCTAGGCATCAGCACTAGCAACGGTTTATGGCAGTGCTTGACCTCAAGTAGTTTGGACTTAAACCTGTTTATACTAGATAGAGATGCATATTCTGACTGAACACATAGTACTTTTGTAAGTCGCTCTGGATAAGAGCGTCTGTGAAATGCCGTAAATGTAAATGTAAATGAAGAGACACTTGGCCACTGTTGTAGAGCGCTGATCTGGAATTGCATAAAGATTGACATATTTGGAGAAATAATCTTGGACAACAAGCACATATCTGTTGCCACGGCTTGAGGTGGGAAGCTCAAGGATGTCAGCAGCGACCTTTTGGAATGGTGAATTTGCAACAATTGTTTTCATAGGTGCCCTCATATGAGGTGTAGGACTGCGTCTAGCGTCGCATGGAGCACACTTCCTGCACCAATCACGAATGTCACGTGACATGAAAGGCCAGTAGCAAATCTGTTGCGCACGTTTCAAGACTTTTTCTGCCGAAAGATGACCGGCTAGTAGGTTTCCATGAAAAAGCTTAAGAACACTTTCCTGCAGAACATAAGGCACAATTATTTGATGCAACACTGATTTGGAGGATGGGTTGTACACTTTACGACAGAGAATACCATTGTTAAAAGTTAGTCTGTGATACTCTTGCCAAATATACTCTCCTCCAGGTGTGCACTTTTTCATGCGCCAATACGGTGGCCTCTGACCTCTAGCTTTCCATCTCATGACCTCTGACAGGAAAGGGTCCTGTTGCTGTTTCTCTTTCAGGTCATCTTCTGCAAAATGAAGAACAAAGGTAGATGAGGTGACCTCCGAGGAGCATTGTGAGGCATGGCTGAACAGCTGTGGGGAATTCAGAGTGCTAGTACTGTTAACTAGCTCGAGATGTTGTGTCGTGCCAGTACTAGAATGAGGAGTAGGGTCAGACCCATTTACTGGGGCTTTTGGCCTGGGTGATTGATTGCTAGTGATGATAGATTCTTCGGATCTGTTCGCATATGGGCGGCGTGATAAAGCATCCGCATTACTGTGTTTGTGTCCTTCTCTGTAGAGAACAGTCCACTCAAAGGAGTCAAGTTCCAAAGACCAGCGTGCATGACGGCCAGTCCTGTCATTGTCAATGGGGATTTTTCGAAGGCCTACAAGTGGTTTGTGGTCTGTGATGATTACAAATGGCTGTTTGTAAAGATAGTGCTTGAAATGTCTCACTGCCCAAACAATGGCCCAGAGTTCCCCATCATATGTTGACCATTTCCGTTCAGCCTTTGTGAGAACATGGCTAGCATATGCAACCACAGTCTCATGACTCCCATGCCTCTGAGCTAACACAGCTCCAATGGCAGAACCAGAAGCATCAGTGTAAAGACTGAAAGGCAATGAGAAATCTGGAAAAGCAACCACTGGAGGATTTGACAGGGCATGTTTCAGATAAGTGAACGAATCTTGACATTGAGACGTCCACTGAAACGGAACATTCTTTTCAGTGAGTGCATGGAGGGGAGCAGCATTGTGTGCAAAATTTCTGATAAATTTGCGATAGTAGGAGCAAAGCCCCAAAAATGCTCTGACTTCTGTAGGAGTGTGTGGAGTGGGCCAGTCAGCAACAGATTGTACAGTTTGTGGGTCTGGCTGTATGCCATCTTTTGACACAACATGACCTAGGAATTTGACATGGCCTTTGGCCAGGCAGCACTTTGCTGGGTTTAGCTTGAGGCCGGTAGCCTGAAATTGGGAAAGAACCTCTTCCAAGTGCAAAAGGTGGTCACTGAAAGAACGGCTGTAGATTAGAACATCATCTAAATACACTAAACAGGTTTTCCATGGGAGACCACGAAGCACCATTTCCATTAAACGCTGGAATGTTGCTGGGGCATTAGTAAGACCCATAGGTAAAACCTTGAAATGGTATAGCCCAGAACCAGTCGTGAATGCAGTTTTTTCTCTATCTTGCTCCTCAACTTCAACTTGCCAGTAACCGTGCTGAAGATCCATGGTCGAGAACCACGCAGAGCCTGATAAAGCATCAAGTGCATCGTCAATTCTTGGTAACGGATGAGTGTCTTTTATGGTCACTGCATTAAGCTTCCTATAGTCTAGGCAAAATCTCCAGGTGCCATCCTTCTTGCGAACCAAGACGACTGGTGCAGCCCAAGGACTGTAGCTTTCCTCTATGACGTCAGCTTTCAGCAGCTTGTTCACCTGACTCTCTATTTCAGCTCTCTGCTCTGGTGTTACCCTGTAGGCTCTCTGCTTAATTGGAGTAGCATTGCCAGTGCGTATGTGGTGTTTGATTATGCCTGTGCGACCCCTGTCTTCTGAGTGCCTACTGAACACAGTCGAGTATTTTGTGAGCAGTGACTTTAATGACTGTGCTTGGGAATGTGACAGGTTTGTTTCATCTATCTGCACAGGTGGTATAGCATCACAGTGTAAATGAGTGGTCATGTAACATGTCTCTTCAACTACTGTAGTGTCGTCAGATGAGATGGAATGGAACTCACCCAGATGTTGACCAGGCTGCAGTTCGATGTCATCCTCGGTAGTGTTTAGCACACGAATAACAGTCATGCCATTCTGGACTTCGCTAAGAGTGTGGGCCACAACAACCTCACATGTTGGGTTAGGTATAAGAACACCTACATAGTCAGTTGGTACAGGAGAAGCGGCTGTGGCTCCTGAAACACACGCTGTGATGTTTTCGCTCATAGCAGGAAGCTTGGCAGGTGCTAGAACAGACACATTACAGCAGGCAGTCACTTTGTGGCCTTTTGGCAAAAGTGGAAGACGCATGTTCCACAAGAGTAATGATTTGTTGTTGACATCGAGAAGGGCATGGTGCTTTTCAAGAAAATCCCATCCGAGTATGACTGGGTAATGAGCTACTCTGACCACTTGGAAGTCATGCCGCAATAATTCTGTACCCAGTCTAATGCTTAGGGTTAGGGAGCCCAAGGTGTCCAAGCACTGTCCATTTACTGAGCGAGCAAGTACAAAGGAGGCTTTCATTGGGCGTCTTTTTTAATGCTGGATGAGAAGTTCTGAAATCTTCACCCACAATAGAAATTGTAGAACCAGTATCAAGCAAAGCAGACACTTCAATGCCTTCCATGATAGCAAGAATATTAGCCGAAACAGTGTCATTAATTTTGGAGTCAGGTTCATTTGGAGAGTGAAATGTAGAAAGCTGGGGCTCTAATGTGGTAGCTGATGTTTGCCCCTCAACAGCAGCTAATGAAAGTTTCCCCCCTCGGAGGGATGGGAGCGTGCATTATTCTCAGGCAACCGGAATCTAACGCTGCGTTTGAAGTCAGGACTCATTTCTCTGTCTCTCCTTGCATTCGGACTTGAATTGCGTCTGTGGCTGCTGTCATTTCCAGAATGTGAATTGTACTTCGAACGCATCGGGTGCTCTGGAGAACGGTACTGGTCGCGTCTCCCGTGTCTATCCATACCATGTTGCCTGGAGAGATCCATAGAGACAGGATGACAATCATAAGGCTCAGGGTCACGACCATAACGCCGATCAGGTGAAAAGTAGCGCAGTGAATGGCAGTAAAATGGAGAAGGGCTGCGAGCACGGGAAGGTATGACCTTCTGAGTCTGAAAAGACCACGAGTCCAAACGCTGAGTAAGCTGAACATTTTTCTCTTGCAATCGTTGCACATCATTTTTCAAATCACTTACAGTGAGTGTGAGTTGCTGGATAGCCTCGCTAAGCTTGTCGTCAGAAGACTTGGATCGAACCATTGCTACTTGGTCAGGGCTCGACAGATAAGAAGCATCGGACTGTAGAGCCATACGTGCTCTCTCACAGCGGCTAGCAATTACGACAGCTTCATCCATGCTGGATGCCCCCATTTCATGAATTTTTGACTGCAAATTTGGGTCTAAGCCAGCCACAAAGCGCCGAAATTTCTCCCCTTCTTGAGCACTGACATCATAATCAGGGAAGGCTTCAAGCACTAGGCGAGTGATATCTGCACTGTACACATCCAAGCTCTCACCAAGTTTACGAGGTCGAGCATTCACATGAGTCTGAAAGAATGGCAGTGTATATTTTGAGCCAAACACATTCCTGAGTTTTTCTTTCGCCTGGCTGTAATTTTTCTGGACTGAAGGAGACAAGCTATCCCAATATAAAAACGCTGCATCACTTAAGCGAGTAGGCAGAACTGACGCCAGCACTCTGGATAAGTCAGTCGCGGGAGGATGAATAGCTTGTACTGCTACCTCAAAGCGGCGAGACCAACTTGTGAAAGATTCTGTGCCATCTCCTTTATAAGTAGCTGGAAGTTCAATTCTCAAGTTTCCAGGAAGACAATCTGGGGCTATCAGTTGTCCAGCAGCGCCATTTACCGCACGCGGTTGGTTCTCCACCCCAGCAGGTAATTGCTCACTCACACCATCAGCCTCAGACACGTTCAGTCAAAAACAGTCGCGCCAAGACAGAAAAAACAGCAAAACAAAAATCCTAACTATCTCCAGCAGAATCCAAAAGACGTTAGCTCACCAGCTTCCCCAGAAGAGTGACAATCCGTGTGAATTGAGAGATTCCGCTATGCACAGTCCACCGTAAAAAATATATATATATATCAAAACTCACAAAAACCACCAAAACTATCCCACCGCTGCCACCAAATGTAAGTGTTGGGTTCCGTGCAAGGTGGTTAAATCACTCTTTGGTTGAAAGGAAAACTGGATGGAGACGGATTTCAAACGTGGATGTACTGTTTATTTCTTTTCCACTACACTTCTTTGAGTTCACCCGCTTCTCTACTTCCGTTTTGAAAAGCACTGACCATGTGACTCCTTCAACCAATCTCAAAGCGGAACAGATATTTACCTGAAAACAAAACATTATTTGTTTGTACTACTAGAACCTAAAGTGCAACCTTAAATTATATAAATCTTAGAACAATTAAATCTTTTTAACTACTTCTCATAAATAGAAAGCTTACACTAACCCTAGGGGGGGGGGGCATTGCCCAGTTTGGCATTCATATTTTTCATTGAATAAACTTTTTTATAATTATAACTTTAATGTATAGTTTTCCAAAAAATCATCTGAACTTGATAAGGCCACATCTGCTAGCTCCTCCACATCATGTCAGAGCCCATTTTCTGCTATCTGTGCTCTTTCCTGCCGCACATGCCAAAGCAGCTCACAGCATGAACATCCATAGACCCTACAGAAACATGTCTTTCTTCTATATTTCTGATTTAGAATATTCTGGTTACTGGGCAGTCTGTTGTTCCTGACTCCTAGATGGTGTAACGATCTTCCACTAGCTGTTTGGCCTATGAGTCTCTTGCCGTCTTCAAACATAGACTGAAGACTCACCTGTTTTATCAGTTTTAATTCCTGCTGTTTAAGTTTGAGCCTATGTTTATTTTGAATACTAGGTAATGACATTGATTCCTATAGTTTATTAGTAGTCTGGTTGAAGGATATCTTGAATTCTGACCTATCTATGCTACTGTCTAGGATGCATTCTGTGAACAGATGCAAAGCACTTTGTAAGTCGTTCTGGATAAGAGTGTCTGCTAAATGCCCTAAATGTAAATGTTTTACAAGGGCTGAGGCAACCTTTTTTGTTTTCGTTTTTTATTGCTTTTGATTTTAATTTGTACTAAAGCATTCACAAAACATATCAGGGTACTACTTAATATTAGACCTCTCATGCTACAATCAGACTCTATTTTTTAATATGCATAATCAAAGTATATTCTTCAATTAGACTTTCATAAATATTTTATTGCATTTTAAGTCTTAAGTGTATTTGAAGACACATGCACAGTTATGTTTTATTACTTTACCTCATATTATGTTTAAGTCAGTATCATTAGCTTTGCAACATTTACCATCATGTTCAGCTAAGCAGTTCTTGACTTGATGCAGCTGACAGTAGAACCTTTATATTAACCTATTTATACCTTTTATTAAATTAATTGTTAAGATAATCCCCTAACAGATTTTCAGATTTACTGTATAAAATCCACTGGTTAATTCGAATGGGGATTGGGAGAAGGGGGTTATCCCCATACAGAATGGTGCTTCCCCATGCTTCTTTTGAACTGGGAGGTTAATATCTCCATGTATCCCTTCTCAGATCAAACCCTGAATATAGTTCTGGCTTTCAAAATATGACTACAGATGCGCACACCCATTATGTTTGACTGCCCACTCCAGCCAAAGCAGTCTAGAACCAGGCCTGTCTCTATATAACCATTTCCTTCTCAATAAGCGAATATAGCGTAATGAGTTAACTCCATCAGAGAACAGAAGCATCTTTCTGATTGTACTTCTCCTCTCCGAACTGTCTGGAAAATTAAATGCTTTTGCACAAACACAGTCTTGTGTGGAACTTTCACATTTTGTTATATATTTTAACAAATACTTAATATACTTTTCCCCAAGTAATTGTTGTTATGTTACAAATCCCTTTCATGTTGACAAAGTTGCATTATTTGACTATTTGTGCTTAGTACAAGGCTTAGTACTGTCCCTCAAACAACACCATTAAAATGTGATTGCCTCCCTGTTGCCAATGGCAGCCATATGCTAGCAGTAGAGGACAGGGTGAAGCATTATAGAAGTGAGTTCTTAGCTCTGTGCATATGGAGTGCGACATCACTGGGGGCAATGGAGGGAGTGTGTAGTTACTTGGCCCATTCGTGGAGTGTGGGTTGGAATGGAGGTGGTGGAGATGGATAACTGTTATTAATGCATGAAGAGCAATAAACGCAGGTCAGGTGGATGGAGCTTGAAAGCATAGGAAACAAAACAGGTCTCAGCTTTTCAGACACAAGATTTTGGAAGGAATTGTTATGTTATGAATCCCTATCGTGTTGACAAAGTTGCATTATTTGACTATTTGTGCTTAGTACAAGGCATTAGGTTTCCAGCATGCTCAGCAAATTTTAAAAAATCTAAGTTTTTCCTTGTTTTTCCATTGTTTACAGGTATTACATCAAAGTCACAACGCCCATAATAAAGATTCACTTGCTGTGGAGAAACAGTCCTCTTTAATAGCCTCTGTAGTCTAATGTGGTGGAGAAAGACAATAAGAACAAAGGAGAACTTCTGAAAAAGGCAAGCACACCTTTCTAGCATACATTTTCTTACACTATTACTATTACACTTCCTAGATCCTCTGTTGAGGTGAACACTGACTGGAATATTTATGTACCTGTGTGGTATTATGTTATGACACAGTGCATAGGTGTGTCAGTGTTTGTCTGTTATGCTGCATAGGTGTGTCAGTATTCGTCTGTTATGCCACAGAGGTGTGTCAATGTTCATCTGTAATGCTACAGAGGTGTGAAAGTGCCCAACTTTTATGCTGCAGAGGTGTGTCAGTGTCCATCTGTTATGCAACAGAGGTGTGTCAGTGCCCATCTGTTATGCTGCAGAGGTGTGTCAGTGTTCGTCTGTTATGCTGCAGAGGTGTGTCAATGTTCGTCTGTTATGCTGCAGAGGTGTGTCAGTGTTCGTCTGTTATGCTGCATAGGTGTGTCAGTGCCCATCTGTTATACTGCAGAGGTTTGTCAGTGCCCATCTGTTATGCTGCATAGGTGTGTCAGTGTCTATCTGTTTTGCTGCATAGGTGTGTCAATGCCCATCTGTTATGCTACAGAGGTGTGTCAGTGCCCATCTGTTATGCTGCATAGGTGTGTCAGTATTCGTCTGTTATGCTGCATAGGTGTGTCAGTATTCGTCTGTTATGCTGCAGAGGTGTGTCAGTGTCCATCTGTTATGCTGCAGAGGTGTGTCAGTGTCCATCTGTTATGCTGCATAGATGTGCCACTTCATGTTTGTCTTTGTCAAGCACCAGCCAGTTGGGCGTTTGCCATTCACACCAAATACTCACCCTACTGTTTACACGTTTCCTCAGAAATGGAGCTTCATCAGCCTAGTCAATGTTTCTCGGTGTGTTCAGCTTTCAAAAGTTTCACTGTTCAGAATGTGTTCAGAGGAATCTGTTTCGGGGTGTGTTCAGAGGAAGGAATCTGTTCAGGGTGGGTCCAGAGGGGTCTGTTTAGGGTGGGTTCAGAGTAGTCTGTTCAGAGTGTGTTCAGAAGAGTCTGTTCAGAGTGTGTTCAGAGGAGTCTGTTCAGAGTCTGTGTCCAGTCTGTCCTCAGGTTATCGGAGACCTGTGTGTCAGGAGTGGATCCCAATGTGGTCTTCTGAGAGGCACTTCTGCTCAGGACAGCGGTAAGGTTGGTTCTTGTCAGCTTAGACCAGTCTGACCTCTCTCCTTAACAAAATTCCACCCACAGAACTGCTGTTCAAAAGATTTTTTTTCTCTGCACCATTCTTAAACTCCAGGAAATGTTGTACATAAAAATCCCAGGAGTGAATTAGTTTCTGAAATACTCAGACCAGCCTGTCTGGCACCAATAACCAAGCCAAGGCAAGGCAACTCCACTCAAGCTGTTATTTTATGCTCCACATTCTGATGTGTGATTGGAGCAGTAAGTGAAGCTCTTGATATGCGCTTGCATGTTTTTGTACTGTGCACTGTTGCCAAGTGCCTAGATAATGCCATGAATGAGCAGGTGTTTCTGTGTGACCAGTGATTGTGTATGAAAGAATGACAGAGGAGCATAAAAGAGAGAGAGTTAGAGAGAGGTGCATGTGTGCGTATGTGTGTGTGTGTTAATGCTAATGGTATGTGCGCATAGTGATGTTATTTAAGACCTGAATAACACCTCTCAGCTGGTCAATTAACTGCAAATAACCCACACCTCTCTTTATCTCTGCTTCTCTCTATACTGCTCTCTCTCCAGGTAGGTGTTGGCATGACAATAATTCAGTGTACTCGACTTCATAAATGCATGGTTGAATTTGATATTGCACGTGAGAGAGGGAGAGAGAGAAACTGAAAAAGAGATAAGAGTGTGTGTGTGTGTGAGTGAGTGTGAGAAAGAGTGGGAGTAAGAGAGAGAAACATAGAGAGAACAAGAAAATGTGTATGTAAGAGAGAATGAGAAAGAGATAACAAGAGAATGTGTGCGTGTGTGTGTGTGTGAAAGAGAGAGAGAGAGAGAGAGATGAGAGTGTTATGGTAATGGGGCCCTATATTGATTTGTAACTCATTTGCTTCAGAACATGTATGATGATATGCTGGAACACAGAACAATTATACTGATCTCGGAATTAGTTCAGATGTGAGATGAAACTTCAGTTTGTGACTCTTAAGTGGGACTCAGTGTAAACTACAAAATTATCCACACATTAATTCCTCAGTAGACTTTGTGCAAAAAGCATACACATAAGACCATAGGCACACAGCAGATGTAATTTACGCTGATGGTGGCAATGAGGTCCCCTATGGTTCTGCAGTTTGGTTTTACATAACAACCATCCCCATCCCCGTCCCCCCTCTATCTCTCCCTCTCGCTCTCTCTCTCTCATTCTCTCTCTCCCTGTCTTCCTCTCTCCCTCTTTCTCACTCTGCATCATGCACCTATGTTCTTTTTATCTCTCCTCCTCCTCTCTCTCTCTCTCTCTCACTTTGTCTCACTCTGTCTCTGGAGGAGTATAGAGCTGATGATATGATAGGAGAACACACATACACCTGGGAGTTGATGTTTCAGAGGTTGTACATTGATAAGAAAATAATAGAACTGCGGACTGGAATGATGCGACCCACTGGGGGAGTGTGTGAAAGAGACTAATGCTTAATGTGCTATAGGTTTGCACGTACACACACGTTCAAAAATATCTTCAAGAGATCTTAATGTATGCATGATGTAAGCAATTTTGGGTTTGTATACATGTGTATATGAACTGTGTGTTTGTTTAGGCATGTACATGTGTATGTGTGTGTGTGTTTGTTTAGGCATGTACATGTGTGTGTGTGTGTACTCGGGTAACTGCGCTTATAAATCATCAAAACAAACAGCCTTCGAAGTGAAAAGGTGCTGTGATCGATAGGGAATGGTGCCTTGCTCCCAGAACCTCATTTTCATTTGCAAACTCAAGATTAACTTCTGCGCAACACAGATAGTTCTCCAGCACAAGCCGTCTGTTTGAAGTTTCACTTTGCACTACTGTACTCACCAGTCACCAGCAGACCTGGGTTAAAGCCTACCCACTTCTCTAAAGGTTCTCTGTGAATGAACCTTAGATTAATCACTCACTGGCTTGCAATGTCACTGCATCCTGAACACGTGAGAGGCACAACGAGAGAGGCCTCTGGTGGCAGAGATTGTGAAGTGCATGCATTACTTCTATTAAAATTCAGTAGTACTGTAGAGTGGTGCTCTTTAGTGTGCTGGTCTCGACACCATAGTGATGTCACAAAAGGGGAGGCAGTTTAATAATCTAGAGGCTTTCTGGGTTCAAACAGAAACACCAAGACAAAAGCTACACAAAGACTTCAGACTCTCTCTCTCTCTCTCTCTTTCTCTCTCTGTATGTCATCTCTTTATGTTTTACTGCATATCCCTTAATACATCATAATGTCTTTCACTGTGTGTAGAGGGGGGGTTGCATGTGGTGTGGGTGGGTGGATGTTTGTGAGGGAATGTGCCTCACTGACTCAGCATGAGTACATACACACTGATAATTTCACCACACTAGTAAAATGATTATTTACTAGTAAAATTATTATTTACTAGTTTTTATATATTACAGGTGGTTTTGATTAAAAATGAATGGCATCTCTCTCTCTCTCTCTCTCTCTCACACACACACACACACACACACACTCACACACACAAATGTATACAAATGTATACATTTCCCCCAATTATTCACCAACATATTAGAGTCTAGTAGAATAGAACTGTAGTAGTAGAATAATACTAGAATAGAATAGTAGAATAGAATAGTAGTAGAATATTATATAGTATAATATAGTATAGTATAGTATAATAGTATAGTATAATAGTAAAAATAGTAGTATAAATGATCTGATTTCTCAGAAATCTGCCACCACAGTCTCTCTCCCACTCTCCCTTTCAATCTTTCTCTATTTCTATTCATATGAGACTACTACAATTATATTACACACTAGATATTATACACTCTGCTTACAGTAGTAATATTATTCAAATGCAAAAGTTCAAGTAATATTGTGTGCTATTGTAGTGTCTTACAACAAGACGAAGTTTTAATATTTGCATTGCTTGTGCAAGCATGCACACTCACACACACACACATTTTATTGTATAATGTTTTTGTATTATTATTTATTTTTATCTAAGATAAGGTATTAGATGCCTATCAAACATATAAGCATAAGTACATTGACAACAAGTAATACATTGACAACAAGTATGCTGCTCGAATAAAAATATATGCCTCCATCATACACTATGACAAACACATAATGACTAGAAACATAAGACAGACAATACTAAATATGATCGCTTTACTATGGAAATCCTGTATACAAGTCAAGAAGACACAAAGCCTAATAATGCAGATTTTCCTTTGTTTCTTCTGTAAAGCTTTACAAATCCTGTTTAGAACCAACTTGACGCCTAGGTCGCGTCAGTCGACATTTATACTGTTCTATGTTCATGTCCAGCATAACCGTGATTAATGGTGTCCTGGGCAATATCGATCTCTAAACACGTACAAGCGTTCTGCTCTTCTACTTCTGATCTTTATCTCCACGCACGTCCCTGCGGCGCCTGCGGGCAGCTCGTCGTGCCTCCAAGTGACGTAGGCAAAGGGGAAGCAAAGAGCCTGATTTCGTGCCCTTGGACTCGCGCTCTGTGTGTTCGCTACTTCACTTTCAGTGACGGGTTTGGTCCGGTAGGGCCAACTTTCTAAAACCAAACGCATGAGCTAAGCCAAAACGAAATAATAATAAAAAAATAAGTTACTGTGACACAACGAACAACAACAAAAAACTCTTTGGCCGCTCACAAGTTCATATTTAGTATTATTATTTTAAACTTCTGGGTACTTCTCCTGGTCGGATTATGAGTCTTGGCTAAACACTGGGATTTTCCTTACACCGGTGCACATCGGAGGACGATGAGCGATCGCGCCGGGTTTACAAGAGACGCAGCTTCGTGTTTAAAGGTCTTCAGGTACTGATGCGTGTCTGTGTGTGTAATTTTGTATTAACTGGAGGCGGGGGTAGATTTTCTAATACTTGCTAGCTATACTGGCTAAGAGTTATCGTTGTTTTCGAGCCTCTGAAGACCTGCCAAAGTATTCATCAAGTTCAAACCGTTACGCGCAGCTTTACGCGCGCGTTTAGAAATCTCGAGGGTTGAATATCAGTTGTTTTTATTTCTCGTTTCTCAGATTTATTGGTTGCAAGGTAGTGTATATTTTTTGTATACTGGACATGTCAGAGGTCAGAGTAGCTTTGCTCTTTTGCTCAGATCGCTTTGTCTCATGCGCACTGTAATGCTGTGACTTTTCATTTTGGCACCAACACACATTCATGTATTTACTGCCCACAATTAGCTACAGAAGCAATCTTAGCACTAGCGATTGTGCTGTTGGACCACTTCTGCTCAAAGGTACATGCAGCTGTAAAATGATATAAAAGTAAAATTTTGGAATTTGGGGAATACATTTACAAGTAATCAAGTTTTGCTCTTTTTGTGCGTATGTGCAAAAAAGAGTGCTCCACGGCGGGTCAAATTAGTTTGACTCTTCTGGAGTCTTTTGGATAAAGAAACATTGCCTAAATCAAAATAAATATACACTCTTTGTTTCAGGAACACTGTAGTCTATTTGTGCACGATTCAGTCAGGTCCCACGGGCTCACGGAAAAGCTGACTAGGGATCACTGTTTTAAACAACAACGGAAACGACGTGACGAGACAGCGCGCGGTTCCCGTGGTCTCTGTTCTGGACGATGCGCGTTGCATTTCCAAAATCTTCAACGCAATCGAAAAGCAGCTAAACTACCTAAAAGGAATAGTGTTTAAAAAACTGCGTCGGTGGTGCGTTAGATACGTGTACTATCAGATCTTATTAAAAACTAAAATTGCAATTCCAGGGCACGTGAGGCAACGGTAGCTGGACCAAAGGACCTGAATCAAAGCCGGTATCGTGTCAAATAGAACCATAAGTAGGCAGATAACGGTTGAACACATGATGCATAATGACCACATAAAACACGTTTACATTTAGGGGTAAAGGATTTTTAAAACATCGGTCTAGAAAATAAATCGGTTCCTGATTGTAGCTATCTAAAAGCTGATATTCAATTAATCTGACCACAAAGATGTTCGTTTACCTTCTCAACGCGTGTGGTTACAGGTACGCCTGTAACGACACGTAAAGTCTGATAGGTACATAAAAGTTATTTTATGTGTGTGCAGAAAAATTAGAAGGCTGTAAAACGTAGAGGACAAAAATCTCACTGAGGGGGGTTATTGTTATTGAAAATTCATGACGACAATGGAAAGATGGGTCTATACATCGTTTTAAACAGACTATGAACAGAGGACACATAAGTTTCTTGTGTGTTTATGATCGTAGATACTACCCTTAAAGTCCGGTCGTGTTAACCAGACCACAACAAACGAGTCTGAAATTAACCAAGCAGTTCGTGTTGACTGTACATTATACTGTTCCATGTAGTTGCTTTGGGGAATGCTTCTTGTACATTACCATGGTAACCCATTAACTAGTGTGGTCATAGAGTACAATATGTGTGTTGCAGTGTCAGGTTTCATTCCAATGCATGAATTATTCAAATGTTCAACCGGTGTGTTTATGTGTTTGATGTTACCAATGATGTGGGCCTTGTTTATTAAGTGGGATCGTTCGTGGGGCCCAGAATGCTAATTTGCCTGAGAAAGAGATGTAGAACTGGGAAGAGAGATGAATGTTTTCCTCTCACCGTCATTGGTATGTCTTCTCTCTGTCTCACTGTCACTCTGGTAGGTCTTCTCTCTGTCTCACAGTCACTCTGGTAGGTCTTCTCTCTGTCTCACTGTCACTCTGGTAGGTCTTCTCTCTGTCTCACTTCTACACTGGTAGGTCTTCTCTCTGTCTCACAGTCACTCTGGTAGGTCTTTCTATGTCTCCTACTTCATCCCTCTGTCACTCTTATCATTTGTCACAAGTCTGTTGAAGAAGCATTTCTGGGTGAGGGTGGTGTGGGGGTGTTGTCTGTGTCTTTGCATCTATGGCTGTGTGTGTGTGGGTGTGTGTGTGTTATCAGCTACCACTGAGTGTGTCTCATTACTGAATTTCAGCCTGCTGCCAGACCCAAAAGTAGTCTGATAAAAAACCTTTAGAGAGAGAGATAGGGAAAGAGAGGGATGGAGAGATAGAGAGGGAGAAAGAGGGAGGGAGAGGACACATAGAAGTGTGAGAGAGGTTACTGTTAGCTGGGGCTGTGATTAAGTGATGTGTGTGTGTGTGTGTGTGTGTGTGTGTGTGTGTGCGTGTGTCTGTGTATGTGTGTGTGTGTGTGTGTGGCTCAGCTGCACTGTAATGCACAGTAGGTGGACATTACTAATCTAAGTCATCATCATCATCATCATCCCCATCTTACTTGTCTTTCTTCTACTCTCTTCTCCTCTTCCTGTATTCTCTGTGTCTCCTGTGTGTTTCTCTCAGTTACATCTGTGTCCGTGTGTCTGTGTATGTTATCCCTGTCCGTCACATGTGTGTCTGACTGTGTATAATTCATCCTCTCCATCACATCCGTGTCTGTGTCTGTGTCTGTGACTTGATGCTTCATGTGCTGGGAGGCAGCCTTGAGATGGCCCTTCATTAAATAACTATGATAATTATCTTAAAAACCCAATGAAAAATTGCCATTATTTCTGCTCTAACTCCTTTGGGTTAAAGCTCAGAGCCAGTGCACAATCTCCTGAAGTATTAGGGGTGCGTGCATGCTGGGTACTGGAGTGACACACAGCACGTGGCTCAGGGGCTGGAAGGGGATTTACTGATGGCTTTGAGACAAGACCATGAGCACAAAAATGTGAGCTCTGCACACATGTTGTGTCATATTTCAGTAACCATGGAAAGTTGCTAAGTTTCAATGGCATTTTCATATGTTGCCCTTAATACCGTTGCACTGGGCAGTAAATCTGGCTTAGACTGACTGCACCTGATTTTCCTAAGGATTTTAAAATGTCTGTTATTGGATTCTGTTATAAATGTTATAAATTCAAAAATATTCTCTCAGATTATAAACTTGTCTTCACTTACATTGTTAAATATGTAACTAGATGTAAAAAGATTAGTAAAGATGTACGTTTTTGCCACCTAAGTACCCTTAATTTCTTACTAACATTGGTTGAATGAGAACATCTATACTATCTAATTTGACCTGCCGTGGAGCACATCTATACATATATACATATATATACACAAACACATGTATGTATGTGTATAGAGAGAAGAGGGAGAGATGTATGTATATATATATAGAGAGAGGGAGAGATATGGTATATATATCTCCATATCTCTCCCTCTCTATTCACACATGTATATATATAAATATAAATTCAGTTAGGAAGCCACACTGATCAATTTTACCTGCTGTTGTGCAAATGGAACAGACAACAGGTGAAAATGAGAGGCAATTAGCAAGACACCCTCTATAAAGGAGTGGTTCTGCAGGTGGTGACCACAGAACTTTTCTCTCTTGTCATCCTTTCTTGCTGACGTTTTGGTCACTTTTGCATTTTGTCAGTTCTCTCACCATAGAGGTAGCATGAGGTGGTGCCAGAGAACTTGCTCAGGTAGTGCAGCTCATCCAGGATGGCACATTAATGCAAGCTGTGGAAAGAAGATTTGCTGTGGCTGTCAGTTCAGTGTCCAGAGCATGGAGCAGATACCAGGAGACAGGCCAGTACACCAGGACATAGAGACATAGGTAGGAGGAGGGCGGCAACAAGGGCAACAACCCAGCATCAGGACTGCTACCTCCTCCTTTGTGCAAGGAGGAACAGGAGGAGCAGTGCCAGAGACCTGCAAAATGACCTCCAGCAGACCACTAATATCCATGTTTCTGCTCAAACTGTCAGAAACAGACTCCATGAGGGTGGTATGAGGGCCCGACGTCCACAAGTGGGGCTTGTGCTTACAGCCGAACACCATGCAGGGCGATTGGCATTTGCCAGAGAACACCAAGATTGTATGTGACAGACTGGAGAGTCTGGAGACGCTGTGGAGAACATTCTGCTGCCTTCAACATCCTCCAGCATGACCAGTTTGGCAGTGGGTCAGTAATGGTGTGTGGAGGCATTTCTTTGGAGGGCAGCACAGACCTCCTTGTGCTAGCCAGAGGTACCCTTACTGCCATTAGGTACGGGGGATGAGATCCTCAAACCCATTGTGAGTCCCCATGCTAGTGCAGTGGGCCCTGGGTTCCTTCTGATGCATGACAATGCTAGACCTCATGTGGCTGTGTGTCAGCAGTTCCTGCATGATGAAGGCATTGATGCTATGGACTGGCCTGCACGTTCCCCAGTCCTGAATCCAATCGAGCACATCTGGGATGTGGGAGCACATCATGTCTCATTCCATCCACCAACACCATGTTGCACCACAGACTGTCCAGGAGTTGACTGACGCTTTAATCCAGGTCTGGGAGGAGATTCCTCGAAGAACATACGCCACCTCATCAAGAGCATGCCCAGGCATTGTAGGGAGGTCATACAGGCACATGGAGGCCAAACACTACTGAGCCTCATTTTAACTTCATTCAATTCATTGAGATCTAGGATGTTATATTAGTGTTCCTTTTTCTTTTGAGCAGTATATATAAGTGGACAAAATTGCAATAAAGTACATAAGGTGTCCAGTATCCAGTATGTATTTGTTCTTACCAATCAGCCACAGATTTAAAACCACTGACATCTGAAGTGAATAACATTGATTATGTTGTTACAGTGGCACCTTACAAATGGAAGGATATATTAAGCAGCTAATGGTCCATTTTTGAAATTGATGTTATGGAAGCAGGAAAAATGGGCAAACGTAGGGATCTGAGTGACTTTGATGAGTGTCAAATTGAGGCTGTGTATGGGGAAGTGTAGTCTCATGCAGAGTGCATGCAGAGTGATAAGTGTCCATGCAGAGTGATCAGTATCCATACTGTCCATCATGTGATCACCAATGTGATCATTAGACCTGACCATGGAGTAATGGAAGAAGGTACTCTGGTCTGATGAATCATGTTTTCTTTTACAGCATGTGGACAGTTAATTGTATGCACATTGCTTAGCTGGATAGCACCAGCACACACTATGGAAAGAAGGCAAGTTGGTGAAGGCAGTGTAAAGCTTTGAGCAATGCTGGGAACAAGTGGGTAATGGCATTCACATGGAGGCTTCTTGGCACACAACACCTACACCTGCAAAAACATTGTTTCAGATCAAGTGCAGCAGTGTTCAGGGTCAGAGTTTTCCATAATGCCAGTGACCTCTTTCAGCAGTATAATCCACCCTGCTACACTGCACTCAGGACCCGTTTGAGGAACATGACAAAGAATTCAAAGCATTGACTTGGCCTCCAAGTTCCAAAAGAAGTTCAGTCCATGGAACCCACAGGAAATAAATCTATAGAAATTAAAGGACACCGTGCACAGTGGTGGTAGTGTAGCACCTGTAAAGCACAATGGTGGTAGTGTAGCACCTGTAATGCACAGTGGTGGTAGTGTAGCACCTGTAAAGCACAGCGGTGGTAGTGTAGCACCTGTAAAGCACAGTGGTGGTAGTGTAGCAACTCTTAGGCACAGTTGTGGTAGTGTAGCACCTGTAAAGCACAGTGGTGGTAGTGTAGCACCTGTAAAGCACAGTGGTGGTAGTGTAGCAACTCTTAGGCACAGTGGTGGTAGTGTAGCACCTGTAAAGCACAGTGGTGTTAGTGTAGCACCTGTAAAGCACAGTGGTGTTAGTGTAGCACCTGTAAAGCACAGTGGTGGTAGTGTAGCAACTCTTAGGCACAGTGGTGGTAGTGTAGCACCTGTAAAGCACAGTGGTGGTAGTGTAGCACCTGTAAAGCACAGTGGTGGTAGTGTAGCAACTCTTAGGCACAGTGGTGGTAGTGTAGCACCTGTAAAGCAGTGGTGGTAGTGTAGCACCTGTAAAGCAGTGGTGGTAGTGTAGCACCTATAAAGCAGTGGTGGTAGTGTAGCACCTGTTAAGCACAGTGGCAGTAATGTCATGAGTTGGTGATGCTTTACTGCATCAGGACCTGGAAGCCTTGCTGTCTTTGAGGGAACTGTGAATTCTGCTCTATATCAGATACCTCTTCTGTGTCAGTTGTGTCATGCAACACTTTTGGAAAGATTCTTTAATATTCATCATCATTATGCAAACATATCAGATGTCTTTGCCTAGTGGTGACCGCTAAATTCTTCACTAGCTGGCCAGCCAAAAACTGTTAGTTGCATTGTCACCTTCTGACAATAAGGTTTCCAGCTGTATGTCAGCATGTTTGACTGACATATTGCCTCATGGCTGACAGCCCACCACTTGAAGCTCAACTCAGGAACTTCTAATCCTCACTGTTACTTTCTAGTATTCCCTGATATCACCATCTGATGCTGCTCGTAGCCTGGGCGTATATTTTGACAAGCAGTTGTCATTCTAAAATCGGACCCTGTCTTGCGGATTGCTCCTTGTTAACAACCATCCATCCATTTACATCTGCTTATCCAGGTCTGGGTTGCGGGGGCAGTAGCCTAAGCAAGGAGGCTCAGGTTTTCCTCTCCCCAGCCACCTCTTCCAGCTTTTCTGGGGAGATAAAGAAGCATTCCTACGACAACCAAGAGATTTAATCTCTCCAGCATGTCCTGGGTCTTCCACAGGGTCTCCTCCCAGTTGGACATGCCCAGAATGTCTCACCAGGGAGGCATCCAGGGGGTATCCAGACCAGATGCTCGAATCACCTCAACTGGTTCCTCTCTACATGGAGGAGCGGAGTCTCTCCCAGATGACCGAACTCCTCACCCTGTCTCTAAGGGACAGCCCGCACACACAGAGGAACAAATTCATTTCAACCGCTTGTATTTGCAATCTCATTCTTTCGTTCAATACCCATAGGTCAGAGTTGGAACGTAGACTGACCAGTAAATCGAGAGCTTTGGCTTTTGGCTCAGCTCTTCCTTCACCAAAACGGTCCGGTACAGCGTCCACAACACAAGAGCTGCTGCACCAAACCACCTGTCATCATCCCATTCCATCCTTCCTTATGAACAAGATCCCTAGATACTTGATCTCCTCCACATAAGGCAAGGACTCACTTTGTAACATTCAAAGGATTTGGTCCTTTCTCTCACAGGAAGCTGCCAATGTGCTTGTGCTTTTAAATCTCAGCTCATCTCAAATATCAACACTTATTTGAAGGCTGATCTGGGTGACAATAAAGAGTATAGGACTTTTCTATTGAAAGACCAGACATGGGAGCCATGAACACCAATCAGATACCATGCACACCACAGCCTTACCAGCACTGATAAATTCAATAATTGATCAGGATATGGTGTGTGATAATTGGGTAACACTTTACATTGTGTTGACTAACTAATGTGAAGTAACACATTAGTTAACATGAACAACACATGAAGTAACACATTTGCATGACTGTAGGGTGGAGAATGGTATGTGCAAGTCCTTCTTGCAAGACACAAAGACGAATGTCTAACATACATCAGAATGTAACATATTGGTGCGACCTTAAAGGAATATATCACATTGTACTGATTTACATACATAAGTAATGGGTAACTTGGAAATATCCAGAATCTATCAGCATAGGAACTGTTTGTCCATACTGTTTTTAGCTCTTTAGTCCCTTTTGCTCCAAACTAAAACACTAAAGCTCTAAGAAAGTGCGAGCAACAAAGAGCCAAAACAGGACCTGCAACTGTTACATGTTTACTTAATATTACTTAGTTATTGTTAATGTGTTACTTCACGTTAGTTAGTTAACACCAATTAGTCTGCACTTCTTATAAACACAGCATTAACTAATGCAACTGTTACATGTTTACTTAACGTTAGTTATTGTTAATGTTACTTCATGTGTTGTTCATGTTAACTAATGCATTACTTCACGTTAGTTAGTCAACACTTAATGTAAAGTGTTACCGATAGTTGAGTTGAGGATAACAGTGTATTACACACACACAAGCTGAGCACTGACTCACAATGATGCTGACATCATTTGTAACAGCACAGCTCACACACTGTCCTTTAACAAGCAGTAAGTGGTGTATGTGGAGTGCTGTTGTTTCAGCATTCTTCTTAGAAGAGAAAGGTATGTGTCGTCTTATCCAGCAGCACAGTGAAGTCCCAAGGGGGGTGTGCTGGTGGAGCTCGTCAAACCGGGTGGGCCACAGAGCAGCACAAGAGGAAGAGGGAAAATATTTTGTTCAAATTCTCAGATGGCCACTAACTCACAGTAGTGTTTGTGTATGTGTGCTTGTGTGTGGACAGGCTTGGGTGCATGCAATTGTGTGTGTGTGTCTGTGTTAATGATTGATTTTAAAAGTGATTATTCAAAATCCTTGTGCATGAGCCACACACTCCTGCAGTGATCTTCTGCGCACAACCCCTCAGAAAGTTCCCACAGCTCACATGAGCCCTAAAGTACACACCCCTTTCACCACTCAGCATGTGACTTCTGATTGGCTCGCGGGAGTTTTCGGAAGGCAGTAGGTTGTTGTTCTAGCATTCGGTCACATGCTGTTGTACATTGTTAGATCAATATGTCACCTTTAGTGCACTTTTGTCACCGTTGTACACACAGACAACACTGAACCTCCTGCCACTTCTCCTAAAACACAGAAATCTTCACCTTCCCCATGCTCTAATGTCTCTTTCTCTGAGTAAAAAATGAGTAGAGAATCCTTTTAACATTTAACACCTGTTTGGAAACAAATGCTCATGTCTTTGCCTCCTTTGCCACCCTACAAATGAGTGAATGAGTGTTACAGGTGTCTCGTGTAGCAAAGGGTTTACCTCAGTCATGAGGTTTCATGAGTTCACCACAGATTTTTACCTCAGGGTCATTCATGTCAGGGGCAAAGAGCTTTACTTCAGAAGAAGCTTCCTTCTCCTCTAGTCTGAGACACAAAAATAAATGTTTCTTTCTTGGTCTGTCAAACAAACCATTATTTCAGACAGCTGGCCAAATATTGTCTCTAAGCTCTGTTTTTCAGATGTGAAGATATCATATTTGTGCTTCATGGTCTTTGGGTGTAGTGCAGTGAAATAAACGTTCCTTATCTGACCTCAGTTAAAGTTTATTCTTCATGTTTCACATGTACGTAGACACACAGCAGGCAAATGTACAGAGATCAGGTGTACTCACAAGGGCAGTGGAGCATGTAATGCTATGACATTGTGCGGGTCCTTGCTCCTAAATATGCTTTAGGAAAGACACATGTTTTTAATTTAAGGAACTAACAATGCTGACATATTTGCATGCATGTCTGTGTGTGTGTGTGTGTGTGTGTGTTGATTATATTTATAGTCTTGCACTTAGGCTAAGGCATGTGTTAACAGTCTTGATCCTGGTAAGGTTAGGTTACACCAAAACTGAGCACATAAGGGCAAATGTGCTTAGTGTATTAAGGGCTTTCTGAATAATAAGCTTTCACTGGTGACACTGGTTGGCACAAATGCTGGCATTTGAAGATCCAAAGCAAGAATCCATAATTGCAATCTGGAAAGGCATGAGGCCAAGGGTAAAGCAGAAGGAAGCCATCTTCACCAGCGAGAGTAGAGCTTAACACTAATTACAGTTAAGGGAAGTGAAGTCAGGGCTATAGACAGCTGTGTGCCAGCGCTGTTGATGAATGTGATGAATGAATAGGTCAGAACTGGGCAGAACCAGAAGAAAGCAGAAGGTCATCAAAAGTATAAATATTAAATGTGCATGCAGGTGTGTGTGTGTGTGTGTGTGTGTACATCTGAAAAAAAACCTTGATTAAAGCTTGTCTATCTTCCTCGATTTTCATGGCTGCCATGATCTCTTGACCTATGCTTTTGACCCTTACATCTTGTCAACTCATTTGCATGTTGTTGCCATGGTGAAGATCAGCATGATGACCTGTTCTGTGTTTTTGTTAACTGTGCTCATTATCTTCCACTTTGTAGCCTGTGAGTCCACACACACATACACACAACAAAATACACATCCTCAAATACCTGCACATATTTCAGTGTTCATTTTAAGTTTTTGCAACACCTGGAGATGTTTACATCAGAGTCTACATTTTACTAAAAGGTTTATTTTTTCTGTCAGTCCTTAGATGTGGCTTTTAGAGCTTTATTCCAGAATCATGTTTCATAGCATACAGCAATGATAATTTTTAAAGTAAACAGTAACACCCCCCCACACACACACACTTTATTTGAATTTGAATGTGAATGAGGTTAGTGGACAAGGAGAGGAAATATGATATGTTTGATATGTTCACTGTTCATATTCCATATAGGGGTGGTGCTGGGGGGTCTCACCAGTGTCTCTCCAGTATTTGTGTGTTGAGGGGACACTGCTCATCTCTGTCTCCACGCCAACCATCTTAAACCCCAATGTTTCCACAACCCCCCTTCCTTCTCTGTCTTGATATCATTATGCTTCAGTGCAGCAACACCCATGTGAGTCCTTCACGTCTCTCTCTGATCTGGAGTTACAGTGGGCCTAATTGCATCCACTACTCTTTCCTATTGCTCCACTGAGATTGTCTTTGAATCTCTCCCTTCAACTCTCCCTCACCATTGCTCTCCTCTCTCCCTTTAATCTCTCCACTTTTAATCTCTCCACTCTCTCTCTCTGTCTCTCCTCTCCTGCCTTCCTTTAATCTGTCCACTTCTCTTCTCTTCTCTCTCTCTCTCTAACTCTCTCCTCTCCTCCATTCCATTAATCTCCTACTCTCCACTTTCCCTCTCTGTGTGTCTCTCTCCTCTCCTATTTCTCTTAATTTTCCTCCTTTCTTCTTGCATTCCAACCTTCACTCTGCCCCCTCCCTTCATTCTGCACTCTCACTCTTTTCTGACCCACCTTCCATTTCCATTTTTTTCGTTTCATCCATCTGTCCTCTCATCCTTTCGCTCTCCCTCTTCCTGCTCTCTTCACCCTGTCCAGTGATTATGGTCCTCACACTGCTCCCTGCCTAGTGCAATAACAAATAATACATATTACAGTTTCAGTTACTCAAGAGTGATATTCCACAAACAGATGAGTCTTCAGTCTGTGTTTGAAGACTGCAAGGGACTCTGTGGAGGTTCAGTCCACCATCTGGGAGCCAGAAGAGAGAATAGTGTCAACGCTTGACTTCCATGAGGTTTGAATCATGAAGTTTCAAACACAGCCTTATTTGACGTTTGAAGTATTTGAGGTATGGATTGGGCTTTGATCATCACCAACCTGGATGGAGGAGATGGTCCATTTTTGGCTTTGTAGGCCATTGTCAGGGTTTTTAATCTGATTCAGGTAGGTATAGAAAGTCACTGACAGGAATGTAGCAGTCGATAGAACGAGTATAAAAAGAGAAGAGGGCCAGCATCGAACCCTCGGGGATGCCGATGGACAATCCACATGGTTGGTATGTGGATCCTCTCCATTTTACCTGATAGGTCCAGCACTCCTGACTGTAGTCTGAGGATAAGAAGATGTTGATGATGGCAGAGATGAAAGGAAGCAGATCTCTCAAGATCGTCTGGAAGAGAATGAAAGGAATGGGTTCCAGCAGGGATGTAGTCAGACTACAGGAATTCAGGAGTCAGGATTTTGGTCTGTGGAGAAGTGAAAAAGAAAAAGTTGGACAAAGGGGTAGGAACACTGGTGGGAAGAGTCGGAATAGAGGAAGAGGACTGACGGATTGCTGTAATGTTTTCCTCAAAGGAGGTGATGAAGTCCTCAGTAATAAGAAAGGATGGAGGAGGAAGATGGTCTTGGAGAGAGGAAAAAATACTTGCAAAGTTTGCATGGATCAGATGATGATGATTTCAATTTTCCTCTGTGGTAGTACGACTTTCCACATGTTACTTCCAGTGAGACATTGTAAAGGAGACACTGGTATGAGCTGAGGTCTTAATCCAGGTGAGTTGTCTTCCACCTCTTATCTGCAGTTCTTAGTTAGTGTTTCCATTAGCCAGGGGGTGTTTCAGGCAACTATTGCAGGTCTGGATGAGAGAGATTAGTTGATGAGGAGAGTGTATAATGGAAAGTGTTAGTAACTATTGAAGGAGAGAGAAGAAAGAGAGTCAGGGTGGGGTAGACAATGTAGTAGAAGTAAGGGAGGAGAAAGTGACAGAGTGAAAATTATGGAGGTGTGGATTGAAAGACTAGGACGTGAAAATTGGATAGAAAGTGATGGTCTGAGATGTGGAAGGGGTGTGACTGTGATATCCTGTGCTTTGGTGGTCTGGGTGAAAATCAAGAAGATAACGTTGTCCACTCTCTGAGTTGGAGGAGACTAGTGGAAGGTGAGGGTAAGGGTGAGGTCAAGTGATTACAACAGTTGATAGGATGCAGGAGGAATGTAGCTTGTCTGAAGGAAGGTTGAAGGAGAATGAGTGGATTACCTTTGATGGGGTGTTGACTCAGGAGAATGTCAAGCTCATTGATGAAGTTATCTATGGAACCTGGAGGGCAGTAGGTTACACAATGATAATGACGTGAAGTTTATGGGCATAAGATACTGTACTAGCATGAAATTCAAAAGAAAAAGACTGAAAGACTGGAAAAGGAAAGTGGGGTGAAACATGACTTTTTAAGACAAGAGTAATCCTTTGCAACCATCCCTTCCAAGTTGTCAAGGAGAATGGATGAAGGAGGACAGGACAGCTTATTAATGCCCGATAATGTAATGTTGTGCGATTTAGGCTTCCCAACATGGCAGAGTTTCAGGGTTATTAATGCAAATTGATTACGATATAATTACAATTGCTAAAACCAGGTTTATGAAGAGAGGATGGGATAGGGCATGTGTGAAAGAGGCTTAGTCTATTGAAGAGTGATATTTAACAACAATTATTAGCTATTTAATTCAGAAAGTTGTCAACTTGCTTTGACCATTTTTCTCAGAATTGCTTTTGCTGATTGAGACAGAAGTGACATTATGTAAGGATTGAATTGAGCTTTTAGTACCTAGACACTAAGTGTGTGTGTGTGTGTGTGTCAGTAAGAAAGATATTGTGTATGTGTGAGAGAGGCAGAAAATATGTGCATATGAGGGAATGTCTGTGTGTGTATATGTGTGTGTGAAAGAGAAGCACCTGAACAGGGCATAGAGGACCTGCTGGAGAGACAGACTGTTGCACAGACGGCACACCTGCAGAGCCTGTACACAGTCTGGACACAGGTAGTTTAGACTGGACACAGGTAGTGTAGCCTGGACACAGGTAGTAGAGTCTAGACACAGGTAGTCAAGTCTAGACACAGGTAGTCATGTCTGGACACAGGTAGTGTAGCCTGGACACAGGTAGTAGAGTCTAGACACAGGTAGTCAAGTCTAGACACAGGTAGTCATGTCTGGACACAGGTAGTGTAGCCTGGACACAGGTAGTAGAGTCTAGACACAGGTAGTCAAGTCGAGACACAGGTAGTCATGTCTGGACACAGGTAGTGTAGCCTGGACACAGGTAGTCGAGTATGGACAGTTATAGAATATATACAGAGATAAGAAGAGAAGCGGAGCTCAGATTGTGAGTGCTGCTCATCTGTATGTTGTGTACAAACGTGCATGTTTGTGTGTCTGTATGTTGTCTACAAACGTGCATGTTTATGTGTCTGTGTGTTGTGTACAAACATGTATGTTTGTGTGCCTGTGTGTTGTGTACAAACATGTATGTTTGTGCGTCTGTGTGTTGTACACAAACACAGATGAAAACAGGTTAAAATGAACGTGCAAGCTCAAATTTAATTGAAACTGGTGGTTCAGCATTTTCATGACATTGTGTGTGCCTTTGTCTACAAAGTGCCACTTTCCAAAGACTCTCAATGTTCTTAGTAGGTGAAATATGAGACCAGCAGGGTTTCCTGAGTTCTGCACTAGCACTCCACAGCCATGCACTACAACCACACTACAACCACACCCTGACACCACACTATAACCACACACTGGCACTACACTACAACCACACACTGACACCACACTATATCCACGCACTGACACCACACTACAGTCACACCCTGACACCACACTACAATCACCTGACAACCCACTGTAATCCTGACAACCCACTGCAATCACAACCTGACACCACACTGCAGCAACACACTGCACTGCAATTACACTGGAACCACATTCTTCGTTGTCACACTATACCACAAGGAAATCACACCTTACTACAGTCACCATGGTCATCACTGGTCATCTCATGAATGAAGAACAGTAATGTCTGCATATATGGATAAACTCTTTTACCCCAAAAAGATCATTTGTGTTTTGTGCATGATTTTGGTACCCAGCCTGCATAATCACATGCTCTCAATGTTTGCTGACAAATAGAAACCCTTTGTGAATGAGTTAATGTGTGTGTGTGTCCTAAAATATCCCACATGCAATGTCTTTTGATACATAGGGGCAATGACCATAAATAACTTAGCCTCAGGCTTCTGTGCTGATGTAGATGAAGATATGGCATATATGCATGTATGTGTGTGTGTGTTTATGTGTGTGTGTGTGTGTGTGTGTGTGTGTGTGTAGTGGGGTGTTTATGACACAAAATCTGAATCGGTCATCTTTTATCCATAGGGGTAATGCTCAGTAGGCAGAATTGAGATTATACGAGAATGAAAATGTGGGACTGTTTGTGGGTGTGTGTGTGGGTGCGTGTGGGTGTGTGTGTGTCTGTGTATGAAACAGAGAGTGGCGTCTAGCTCCAATGGAAACTGGGAATGCATCATTCTCATTTGGCATTCCATAAGTAGTGCTCCATACAGAGAGGATGTGTGTGTGAGACACAGAGAGATGGAGAAAGAGAAACAGAGAGGGGATACTTTGGAAGGATTTTTAGTTTTATGGCTTTCAGATCGACTCTGCATAGAGTCTGCTTATCCCACTCATCATCTTGCTTATGTAATGAATGAATGAGTGTTCAATTTATATAGCGCCTTTCAAGATACCCAAGGTCGCTTTACACACAGGTATGAGTCTTACATGTCCAACCATACACACCAATGAGAAGCGGCAGCCTATTGCACACACTCTCTACCGGAATCCACAGCCCCCTGGGGGACTGAATCAGGGAGAGAGGACAGACCCAGGTCAGAGCACCATCCACCACTGTGCATTCATGCACACCATGCAACTGGTTTTTATTGGACATGAAGAGACAAACACTCAGAGAGAAAACTGGAGGAATCAGAGACCCTGGAGGGAACCCACACAGACACAGGTAGAACATAGAATCTCCACTCAATGATGAGTACTGAGAGGTACTGAGAAGCAAACATGTTAACCACCAAGCCACCATGTTGCACAATATATATACACACATACACCCCCTCTCACCACACGCACCATACATGTATACACATACACCCCATACTTTTATAGAAAGTATTTTTCTATAACTCGCACACAGCGTCTGGATAACAGACTCACTCTTATTGTTCATGAGTTATTTTTGACGAGTCCGAGTCGAGAGTCATTAGGGACGAGTTTCAAGTCAAGTCTGAAGTCTTTCTGTAGGCGACTTAAGTGCCACTTCAACTCGAGTGCCCATCTCTGGTGGGTGTGTGTGTGTGTTTAGGGTTAGTGTAAAAATATATTCCTTTCAGAAGAACATTTGGATTCTTTCCATGTGATGTAATCACTTAATCATTCACACACGCAGACATGCTTACCTGACACTTGGAGTTCCCTGGAACTCTTCTATACTATGTGTCTCTATAAACTGTCTCGCCCCACTTTCATACCTGCTGATCTCAGTATAATATACTACACGTGTTTTCTGCTTGACTCAGTGCTTTAACAGAATTCCTGCTAATACAAATGCACTGAAACAGCTTCTTGTACAGGAAGGACCATTCTAAACTTATTTAAATGCCAGTGAGCAATGCTTTGCTTTGCATTACACTCTCGATGTCAATCGCTTGTGTATCTGCTGTAAAATCAGCTGCTGAGTTGATCAGACTGAACGCCTCTGTAAGAGGAGCTCATCCCAGCATACCCACTATGTGGTCATGCAAAACTGAACTTTATTTTACTGAGGTTGGGATGCATCTTAGCAGCACCTTCTTGTACATGCAGAAACTTTTTAGCTGAAGACCCAGAGAGGTGTTCATTGGTGTCACTGGAAGCGTCCTGTCTGGTCTGAGCACCCACCACCCATTTTCGTCATGTGGGGTGACCAATTCTGCTCCACGCAACTGTTTTCAGGGAAGCCCGTGAGGCAGCAGCACGGCTAGGGATTCACATTGTACATACGCACACCAGCCACTCCCCATCAGTCACTCATCCCACATCCGCTCGGCTATTGTTTGGTCTGGCCTGTGTCTGGGGGCGGTAGGGCAAAGGTCACGGTCTCCACTGTTCAGGCTGCTCCTGAGCTGGACAGCATCTCCAGCCACAGTGAACACAGCAGGAAAAAAAGGTGTGTGTGTCTGTGTGTGTGTCTGTGTGTGTGTGTGTCAGCTCATTAACAGTGGTACCCCAGCGCTCTCTGCTCTTTTATTTACTCTATCACTTCATCTCCCTGCTCTGTTTTTCTTCAACTTCTTCGCTTCCTCTGTTAATTTTTCATCTTTCTGCCCCCTCCAAGAATGCATGTTTATTCTCCCCATGTCCCCGCTCTTCTGTGCAGTTCTGCACCCGTGTGACGGAGCTGACCGTAGGGAGACATGTCTCAAGCAGGTGCCGTTCAGGTCTGGACTGTCGTTTGGTTTCTCCAGGGTTTCCGTAGCATGCTGGTTCTCATCTTCTTTTTCTCAGTGATGTGTGTCTGTCATCCTCACCATATGTTCTGCCAGAATTTGGAACAGAGTTAATTTCTCATAAATATCAAAGTAGAAAAACAAGAAAACAAGACATCACCATGTTCCCTGCCATCGTCCCCCAGATTTCATCGGACATGAAAACATCTACCCTCATAGGATAATCAAAATACTGCATCACTTGCTTCAGCAAGTACAAAACTCACCTAGTAGAGCAGGTAGAGCAAGATACCTGTAAGACCAATGTCACAACGTCCAATTCCACTGGACACATGTGCTTTTATGCTGGATAACAACCAGGTCACTTGAAAACATCCCTTCACTATTAAAGCTTTACAATGTGATGTTGATGTGATGTTAATGTGAAAGATCATTCCAAAATGTATCTGTAGTCTTAGAATACTCATAGAATACTATACTCTCTATTACTCTACTGGAAGGTGAACATATGAACATATTAACCTTGGAACAGTATCATGTGCTGTAGTTGTATCATGTGCTGTAGTAGCCTGGGCACAGTGTCATGTGCTGTAGTACTAACGTGCTGTAGTAGCATCATGTGCTGTAGTAGTATCATATGCTGTAGTAACCTGGCCACAGTATCGTGTGCTGTAGTACTAACGTGTGCTGTAGTTTGCTGAGGCCTTGGCAGGTCACCTTGTGTATACATGTATGGTCACATGGATACTGGTGAAGCTAATGAACTAGTCAAAATGGTGTTTAGAGCTTCAATACCAGTTTACAGTGTAGCAAGTAGGAAAACGCAGCCCTGGGCATTTCACATGGATAACTGGACCATTCATCAAAAAAAAAAACGTCCCCGCTTTCATTGTGATTAGTGAGAGTGGGTCACCTTGTGTGAAGCCTTTTAATACTTATATAAGGGAATTGTATAGTGGTGGGGGTTTTCTGTGGACTTTGACTTCCAAGGCAGCCATTTCAAAAACCTAGGTTTACTCTCCACCTGTATGTTGGACTTTACATTTATTATATGTATAGGTGTTAACATTTATTATGTGTAGAACTGTTCAGTAAGTATTGTAGGATGAGGTTTGTGTCAGTCTTTGGTTTTGTTAAGACTTGTGTGGACTTGTGTGGATAGTAAAGGAAAATAATCAGATCAAAGATGCTGAATAAATCCTACAAGCTACAAGACAGGATTTCCCACTGATTCAAGCTTTGCACTCAAATTTCTTTACAGGGCAACTTGTAATTCACCAGGTTCAACAAGCTGTACAATGTCTAACTCTCAGAGCAGCACCTGCTCTGATAGATACAGCTGTATTCTTCTGCTATAAATGACATGGGCTTTGAAAAGTTGTTGATTGTTCATTTATTGCACACTCTTACTCTTTCTCTCTCTCTCTCTCTCTCTCTCTCTCTCTCTCTCTGTATATACAGTATGCCTCTTATATGTATATATAATCTCTGAATATTGAATCTTGAATTCATGTTCTCTCTATATCAGCATCTCGTTCCCTCGCACCCTCTATATGTCAGTACAGATTAGAGGGATCATCTCACTGCAAAGAGTTTGGCTCTCACTCACCCTTCCTTTCTCTTCTTCTCACCCACACCCTTTCTCATTCTGCTTCCTTCTTTCTCTTGCACCCTTTTGTCTCTCTCTCTATTTCTTTCTCTCTTTCTCTTTCTCTCTCTCTCTGGGGTTCATTGCTCTTCTGTCGTGTCTAAGATAAGCCTTTCATGTAAGAAGATGAAAGGAAGAGAAGATGAGATGATGAAGAGAAGATGAGATGGTACAAATGAAAGATATATTAGCTTTATTACATGCAGAAGTGAGTATCAAGATTAAATCAATAAAATATGAAGATTAAATCAAGAAACTATCAAGATTAAATCAAGACAATATCATGATTATATCAAAGACTCATGTCTTCAATAAGAGACCAATTGTAGTCTGAATTTAAATTCAAATTTAATTTGAATTTAAATTGGAAAAATGCTTCACTTGATATTTACCAAGATGTGTGTCAATGCCTAGAAACCTTAATTAGTATTTTTGCCTAATTTGGCTGGTTGGAGATCATTAGAGTTGCCTGTGGGTGAGTCCTTGGCTATCGGGGCTTTAGGCCAGCTGGTGGCGACCACACCATGGTCCCGAGGTGGTCCAGTCAGGGCAGACTCTCCCAGTAGTTAGAGACAACCGTTTCACACAAGCGTGTTGTCTAAATGACAAAACGTCTTTCCTTTAGAACACATGGCATTGTTTTCAGATGGGTCACTGAAGTGCATAGTGCTTTAGTCAATACTGCAGCAATAATTCTCCAGTCCTGCTCATTTAATCAGAGCCCCCGCCACTCACAGAAGCCGCTAATACACTTTTAATGAGAGTCTTTAAAATGTCAGTGAACTAAAGTAATGCTTGCAGACACTTGCTTATGTGATTTTGTTTAAATAAATCTTACAGGAAGCACACACACACTCACACAGAAGCATACACACATGCAAACACACACATGCACACACTAATAAGTATTAGTAAAAACGCCTGAATGTGTTTAAGCTTTATTTTATTACTGCAGATATATTATATTGCTTTTTATTGACTCTATGGTATTTTCTTTTTAAGATCCGGTTTAAAAATCAGCTCAGTCTGCTCAGTCAGCTCAATACAATTTTCATCCACTGATTTAGTATATGAGAGAGCAAGACGGACATATGGAGAATCACATCAAACAGGATTTACACTGATATGTTACATGTATGTGTGTGACACAATACAGAAGGTTTTACGTTGATATGTTACATGTGTGTGTGTGACACAATGCAGAAGGTTGAAATGCTAAAACAGGTTCAGTGAAACTGAAGAAAGGACATCCTAAAGAATGAATTTTCCTAAAAAATGAACCCACCACCCAGCATGCAACACTCTGCCACACAGCTGAGCAGGAGCTATGGTCATCCTCGCTCTCACCCCCCCATTACTCATTTACCCCTGTTACTCATTTACCCCCAGTTCCCACCCAGAACCTTTTCCTACCACTAGCCACACTGTAACCATCATCATTTATGTCAACACTAAAGTCTTTAGTGTCAAATCTAGTATAAAGCATCGTAAATGCATCTCTCGTCCTAACATTTCTCATCCCAGCGTTTCTCATCATGTTTCTCATCCTAATTTATCTCATCCCAGCATTTCTCATCATGTTTCTCATCCTAATTTATCTCATCCCAGCATTTCTCATCATGTTTCTCATCCCAACATGTCTCATCCCAGCATTTCTCATCTTGATTCTCATCCTAACGTATCTCATCCCAGCGTTTCTCATCATTTTTCTCATCATAACATCTCACCCCATTTCTCATCATGTTTCTCATCCTAACATGTCTCATTCCAACATTTCTCATGATGTTTCTCATCATAACGTTTCTGTCCTTCTGTCCTGTAACTCTTCCCATCTCCTGATAAGCTGTCCCTGAGTTTTCACGAAGCTCTCCTCCATATTCTCTTTAGACCTTAGCCTGCCTTTCTTCATTTCTGTCCTCGCAGCTTTTCAGATTCCCTGTACTTTGTTAAATGTGCCTTCCCTGTGTAACGTGCGAGGTTTTGAACAGAATGAAGCGGAATCCTTCCAACATGCAAAAGGTTTATTACAGATAGCAGCTACTTAGGCAGCGTACACAATACATTACATTCACTCCAAACAAAGACGAGCATGGGACACTGCGTATTCGCACATTAAATAGACAAACTACACGAAACCCGGGTGAAAACGAGATGAGCCACAGGTGAGACTGATGAACATACTCACATCCAACCACCCCCATGGAAATACATATATGGTCAAGTCTAGACGCAGACAACACAAACACACGCCCAAAGGGAGGGGTCCGGGGCTGTCACCGTGACACCCTGGATACCTCTCCAGTAGTGATTGTGAAGAAACACCCTTATTTTCTTAGTAAGAATTATGCAAGTCACACTAAGGATAACATAGTTGCAAAAAACACCTTACTGAGGTCGTCAATCCATGGACTCTTGGAAGACAGAACAATTTGTACAGTCAAAGTAGCCTTGAAGAGTCGAAATACCATCCTCATTCCAAACCCTAGATACAACATACTGAAGCTTTTTCATCAGCACAGATTCACCTTGATGTAGAAGGTACACTGTGTTATTACCCGATGATCCAAGTGGTAAACATTCAACTTATATAAAGCTGTGTTTAATAGATCCACACTGATACAAAACATTGAAAATACTGGACAGACATACGCCCTATGAAGTGGGCTTAACACATTAACATTAGGACACTTGCTTTTTAAAAGCAGATCATATTCACCAGCCCATGAATGAAGAATACTGAACCCCCAAACACTGAAATCCCAAATACCGAAACCCCAAACACAAAGATGTGCAGACCCTACGCAGACACCTACTGCTGGTCGCCACGGCTACAGCGAGTGTGGTGACACATAGGTCCTCTCCAACAGCTCTGATTTAAGACCACGCTGAAGGCCATAAGAGAAAGAACAGAGAAGACAATGTGGGGGGGTGGGTGGGAGATAGAACAGACCTTATAAACTTTTAACTCCAGCACGTAATAAATTGTATGTGTGTCCATGTGTATGCGCGCATGCAAGCGTGTGTATGTGCGTGTACTTGTGTGCCTGTGTGCATATGACATGTGTGCAAGCCTGTGCATGCGTGCATGCATGTGTGCATGTGTGTGTATGTGTGTTTGTGTTTTGAGGTTTCCTTTAGATTTCAAGAATGAACATTCTCCCTCTCCCTCTGCTTCACCTTAGTGGGTTTGGAGAAGTGGGGACAGTGACTTCACACACACATAAAACATCCCGTGATCAATAACGCACTCAATGAAGGAGTGATGGAAACCTCCAGGGTGCAGTAGGAGGCCTGTTCCCCCGCAGGTGTGTCCAGCACGTCCCCCCTGAGTGTCCTGTCCCCCCTGATGCTGACTTGGGCTCTGGATGAAGCCTGCAGGGGCTAACGCAGGGCATAGGTGTGTGTACGTGTGTGCGTGTGTGTGTGTGTAATCAGGCTGTTCTGGTGCTGGATCAAAGCTAAAGTAATATCATGGTAACGTCAGTAGGCCATGCAGGGGCCAGAGGTTGAAGGTGATTCCAGCAGTTCAGCGGATGCTTAATTCACATGGGTGCCAGTAGGGTGACAGCATTCATATTAGAACACACATACACACACACACACACCTGCGTTTAGGCCCTCCCTTAATGATGTCCAGCAATGTGGAACTGTGACTGGGACAGAATGGAATTTGAAACGTTTTAGCCAAAAATGTTTCCATGGTAAAGGGGTTTTTTGCAGAAACGTTTCAGATTCCGTTCCGTTCTCCGACTTCGAGAACGAGGCCGTCGTCGAGGGAAACACAGAGCGACACCATTGTGATGAAACCATGAAATGGTCCTGAACAGTGGAGGCTCTGGGTCTGCAGCTCTGAGCTACAGTATGTCTGTAGTGGATCCAGGCTACAGAGTTTACAGTAGGGTTCTGTAAGGTCTGTGTAAGCTCTGAGATTGTGTGTGTGTGTGTGTGTGTGTGTGTGTGTGTGTGTGTGTGCATGTGTATGTGTGTGTCATCAACTCATGTCAGTGGGAAATCTGGTCTGTGCCCTCCTCCTCTTTCTGTGGTCCTGAGAGATGTAAATGCCCCTTCCCACGCAACACACACACACACACACAAATATATAAGGCACTTCCTGTAAAATTATTCCATACCAGACTGGGAGAATGATGAGACCATTGATGGTGATAAGGCTTTGGATATCAGATGTGTATATAGCGTCATCCACATCTACACCCTACTCCTTCGGCACTGCAGTGGTGTAGTCAGGGTGCTTCTTCTTAACCCTTCTGTTTTCTGGTGCATTGGTGTGTGTATGTGTGTGTGTAAATTACACTGTCCTCTAGTTGACGTTCAGGTTTTTGGCCTATGGGGACCAGACATGTGCAGCATTCAAGCTCTGTTCAGCTATGCCAAACCAGTGAGCTAATGGTCTCTATGATGGAGCAGGAACATTTGCTCATAGTGATCCACCCCTGCTAATGCTGAAGAAAACCTACTCATTGCATTACCTATACACAACAATGTATCTGTTTTTCTCACTGTTCATTCTCTCTCTATCTCACCCTGTATGTCTCTTTCTGTCTTTCCCTCTTTATCCATCTTTCTCTATACCTCTTTCTCTGCTTCTCTCCGTCTCCCTCTCCCTCCCACTCTCTGACTCTCACCCTCTTTTCTCCTCTCTCTCTCTGTCTCTCTCTCTCTTTCTGTCTCTCTCTACCCCTTTCTATGCATCTCTCCATCTCCCTTTCCCTCCCACTGTCTGCCTCTCACTCTTTATTCCTCTCACTCACTCTCTCTGTCTCTCTCTCTCTCTTTCTGTCTCTCTCTAGGTGGTATGGTGAGGCTTTATCCCTGCCTGCCCTCTCCCCAGTTACACACACACACTAAGGGATGCCCATGTCTCTGGTCCTGCTGCTAATAACACTGTCCTCACACACACAGGTAATAGCGCACACACACACACAATACACACACACACTAAGGGATGTCCTTGTCTCTGGTCCTGTTCCTAATAACACTGTCCTCACACACACACAGGTAACAGCACTGGCTCAGTGCACTGGGCCAAACTGCATATGCAAATCCACCAAGTGTCTAATAGGTCAGATAAGTTAATCGTCTTGAACTGATCAAACAGCTCTGTCACACAACATCTCAGTTACAGGACTACCATCGCATGCTGGTTCTGCTGTAGCCTTTAATTCGCTACTTGTGGAGATACACATTCAAGCTATGACAAGCTACTACACACACACTCACACAAAGTTCCAGAAATGCAGTGCTGATCTAATTAGCAAAGGACCACACAGCCACTGGGCAGATGTCACCACAGCCACTGGTATAAGGCGCACACATCACCACATAGCCATTAGTATGAGGAGCACTCGTGACCACATGGTAGCACATCATTTACATTCTTTAATAATACATTTACTTATCCATATGTCTGAAATCCTTGGCAGAAATGGGTCCACTTTGCTATAATTTCTCCATGAAATATATAATACAATGACATTATAAGTAATACAATGAAATTTCAATGTTCTTATGTTTTTTTTTATTCTGAATTGGAGTAAATACAGGAAAGACATAAAAGACAAACTAGCGTACTTTCTATGGGAGGTGGGCTTGCCACAGTTAGATACATGTAATAAATCACACCCTTTGAAGAAGAGCTTAAAGAATGGCTACTGTGTTGTTCTTTGTTAATCTATGACAGTGACTCTGTTCTGTCTGTATGCATGTGGTGTGCACGTGTTTGTGCGTGTATGAGTGTGTATGTGTGTGTGTGCAGGTGTCCGTGGCTCTGAAGGATTTACTTGAGCAGTGGGCGAACTACAGGAATGAGTGCATCCAGAGCTTTAGGATCAGTCCACCTGCTGCAGGCAAGACACACATACACACACACACACACACTCACGCACATAATGCCTCCTCAAACATCAAACACCACCTCACGCACACCAATATATAAAGGCACACAACTCCAGATCACTCAGACACAGAGAAACACAGCTCAACTCATCTAAGCCATTGCAACAGGTCTTCTGCTGTAACAGGTCTTTAGCTGTAACAGGTCTTCAGCTATAACAGGTCTTCTGCTGTAACAGGTCTTCAGCTGTGACAGGTCTTCTGCTGTAACATGCCTTTTGGTGTAACAGGTCTTCAGCTGTGACAGGTCTTCAGCTGTAACAGGTCTTCTGCTGTAACAGGTCTTCAGCTATAACAGGTCTTCAGCTGTGCTATTACTCAGCAGTCAGCTTTCTGACCGACTGTATGTGTGTTTTTCATCCAGGTCCGGTGTGCAACAGGACATTTGATAACTACGCATGCTGGCCTGATGGCACGCCAGGGTCCATCGTAAACGTCTCGTGTCCATGGTATCTGCCTTGGCATCAGAACGGTGAGACTCAACTCAGAGCCTCCCACTGGTGTTAAAAAAACGTGAAACGCTGGGACCCTCCACTAGAGGGAGGTGTGGGTCACCTACTCTTTCCTCTACATTTGCACATTTCAAACATCAGTTTATGCTTTTCAACACTACACAGAATGAAATTATGTCTGTAGACTCACAGTAATCCTATCTGGGATGCGTGAATACCTCGCTGTAGTTGACACAGAGGTTTTGAAAAGCATGAACATGTACATCTGGCCATGGTGGGTATGTCTGGCCATGTCTGTACCACACGTCTCAGAGAGCTCAGCTCTGTAATTGAACTCATTTTAATAGCTCAGTTTCTGACCTCTGAGTGTTTTAAACAAATTGAACAGTGCCGAATAATTGGATGAATTATCCTCCCTACAGATTGCAGCGAGTACCTCAGCACACACGTGAAATACTGCATCGTCTGTCTGAGACATTAAAACCCCAGCAGTCTCTTCACAAGTGCTTCGATCCACATGAACTGACATTTACGATGGAAAACTGCTGTGTCATGGTGTGAATCGAAGATGCGCATTTTAAAAAGAAGAAATCCTTCCTCTGGGTTTTGTGGCATGAGGGGGTTTTGTCAGTAGGTAGTTTTTGTCAGTAGGTAGCACTACCTACCTAAAAAGGGTTTGTTCCCTGATATCTTCTACTGTCTCTTTGTTCCTTTGTCCTCCCAAATTTTTGGGATTTGAAATGTTTTCCACCTGTTAGTCTTTATCTAGCTGTTGGGGGTTTGGAGAGGCCCCTGCTGTGGGCTTCACCCTGGAGCCCTCCTCTCCACCGTCAGGAGGATATGCTAGCAAACAGTGCTCACGCCAGAGATGTGAACACTACTCCCAGAGAAGGTCTCCTGCTGGGCTGAGGCGCGTCAAGTCATAAAGCGCGAGATTAAACATTTACACAGACGGCTGAGCCACATCCACAGCGGCAGGGGGAGGTGGACGTTTCACGCCCAGATACACTCGAGGAATATCAGATTGGGATGTATTTTTCTTGAGATGTGTGTGTGTGTGTATATGTGTGTAGTTAAGCAGGGGCAGGTGTTTCGAGGGTGTGGCACAGATGGTCGATGGGTCAGCAAAAACACCACTGAATGTGAAGAGAACAATCCTGGAATAGTAAGTTCCCTTGTGTGTGTGTGTGTGTGTGTGTGTTTGCAGCATTAGTTCATATGATGCAAATTTGTTTCCATTTATTTCTTTTTGTCTCAATAACCTGAGCTAAACTGAGTATTACTGAGGGTAGCCATAACATGCCTCGTTTCTGTTCATCTGCTTCCCTCCATCTCTCTCTTTGTCTGTCTCTCTGTCTGTCTCTCTCTGTGTAGAGGGAGTATGGTCAGATCCTCAGTAAGTTCAGAGCCATGTACACAGTAGGGTACTCCCTTTCCTTAGTAGCACTGGTCCTCGCACTGGCCATACTGGCCACCTTTAGGTAGAGAACACACACAAACACACACACAGCATGAGCATCCTGTGCAGAGGGCAGTGCATGTTAGACTAGAACCTCTCACCCTCTGGCACTCTGCAGGAAGCTGCACTGCACGAGGAACAACATCCACATGAACCTGTTCGCCTCCTTCATCCTGCGCGCCACCTCCATCCTGGTGAAAGATGGCCTTCTGGACCTGATCAACAGTGCCGACGTCCTGCACCACCCATATGAGGACGAGAGCTACGTCAGTGCTAAGGTCATGCGCACACACACACACACACACACACACACACACACACTATTGCACACGCACACACACACACATGCACACGCACACTCACACACTTTTGCTTTTCTGTTTTGATTGGTGCTCTTCAGATGGTGGCTGGATGTCGTATTGCCATGGTGATGATGCAGTACACTGTCATAGCTAATAACTACTGGCTCCTCGTGGAAGGCTTGTACCTGCACAGTCTGCTGGCCATCACGGTCTTCTCAGAGAGGAAGTACTTCTACATATACCTTTGTATTGGATGGGGTATGTATGTGTTTAGGTGTGTGTGTTTGACCGATCATATATATAAATATATATATTTTTGTCTATATATATTTATATATATATATATGTGTGTTTGACCGATCATATATATATGAGGTTTCATGGCTAAATTGGACCAGCCTGGTGGCCAATCTTCATTAATTGCACATTGCACCAGTAAGAGCAGAGTGTGAAGGTTCAATTAGCAGGGTAAGATCACAGTTTTGCTCAAAATATTGCAATGCACACAACATTATGGGTGACATACCAGAGTTCAAAAGAGGACAAATTGTTGGTGCACGTCTTGCTGGCGCATCTGTGACCAAGATAGCAAGTCTTTGTGATGTATCAAGAGCCACGGTATCCAGGGTAATGTCAGCATACCACGAAGAAAGACGAACCACATCCAACAGGATTAACTGTGGATGCAAGAGGAAGCTGGGATGTTCGGGTGCTAACCCGGATTGTATCCAAAAAACATAAAACCACGGCTGCCCAAATCACGGCAGAATTAAATGTGTACCTCAACTCTGTTGTTTCCACCAAAACTGTCCATCGGGAGCTCCACAGGGTCAATATACACGGCCGGGCTGCTATGACAATGAACCAATACACACAGCAAGACTGGTGAAAGATTGGTTTGATGAACATGAAAGTGAAGTTGAACATCTCCCATGGCCTCCACAGTCACCAGATCTAAATATTATTGAGCCACTTTGGTGGGGTGTTTTGGAGGAGCGTGTCAGGAAACGTTTTCCTCCACCAGCATCACGTAGTGACCTGGCCACTATCCTGCAAGAAGAATGGCTTAAAATCCCTCTGACCACTGTGCAGGGCTTGTATATGTCATTCCCAGGACAAATTGATGCTGTATTGGCTGCAAAAGGAGGCCCTACACCATACTCATAAATTATTATGATCTAAAACCAGGTGTTTCAGTTTCGTTGTCAGTTTTCATTGATATATATATATATATATATCCACCACTTTTTCTTTGACTGACAGGTGCACCGGTGATATTTGTGTTGCCGTGGGTGACAGCCAAGTACCTGTATGAGAATGAACAGTAAGTGATGGCCTCCTTGACACACACACTTGTGTTTCAGTTCTCCTGGAGACTCAGTACTGCAGAGGACAAAGCCCTGCACACTCTGCACACACTGCACACTTTCAACACTCTTCACGCTCTCTGCTCACTCTGTGCACCACTTTGCGGGTGAAGTACTGCTGAAGGGATGAGGTTCAGGGTGGCGAGCTCAGAAGTGGGCAGATCAGAACAGCTGAACACATTAATTAAGCAATTAAACAATTAAACACTAATTAATTAAACAAAATGCTTGTGGTAAAAGCAGGAACGGCTCCTAAATTCATCAGAGTCACAGTTCACCAGTAAAACCAGGAACCAGAAGGAAATGTTAACCACGATTTTTTTTCTGGGGGTATGTAAATAAGCGCTGACCTATCAGTGTTAAACTGTGTATTTAAATTATATGTTCACTGGTTAAATCATGCATTCATGTTAAAAGCACAGAAGCATTGCATTAAAGTGTAATTTATGCACACATGAAAACAAAGACACCTACACACCTAACACACCTACACACCTACCTATCCATCTACGTACTACTCTAGCTGGCTCTTTGAGCTTGTGTTGCTGACTGCATTCTCTTTAAAGTAAACAATCAGGCTCTTTCAGGCACCTGCAAAGAGCCTGTTCAGTGCCTTTTATCTACTAACCAGACCTGCATTCAGATTTCTGTGCATCTGGACTTTATGAACAAGACCATATTCTCTCTAATGAGAGTTTAATCGACATGGCTGCCTACACTATTAACCTGGGCACAGTTTTTCAAACGCTTCAAAGCATCAGAGTTGGCACGCAACAGAGACAGTGATCAAAGGAAATAAACTCGATGAATGCTACTACTAATGAGTCTCTTAATGCCAAGAAACCTTTAGTGGAAGAGGCCTCAGTCCCACAACCCACAGCATCAAATGCTGAGATGAAATTATCCACTACACCTAATGAAGTCAGTGTCATCCCATTAACACAGGTGCAGTAACACGCATGCAATAACACATGTACATTAACACATGTGCATTAACACAGGTGCAGTAACACAGGTGCATTAACAGAGGTGGTACAAGAACAGCCTGGACTGGTGGATGCTGTTTCTTACTGTTAGTGCTCGTCTTTCCAGTACATTGGGTGTGTGTATGGACATCGATGTATCTGTGGAATTTGTTAATGTTATTGGTGCTATCTAGTACTTTAGTGCAAATGCCACAATCACTATATGATATGTAACTTTTTTTATTTGAATTTAAATGTTTACATATACCTTAATCCAGATTGTGATCCAGGTTAAATCTGATATTTTTTTTTTTTTGCAGATGCTGGGAGAGGAATGTAAACATGGGGTACTGGTGGATTATCCGTTCCCCCATCATCTTTGCCTATCTGGTGAGCTTACCACACACTCACACACACACACACACACACACACATACACACACACACACACATACACACACATATATGGTTCCATCTGCTTTTGTGACTGATGCATCTTACATAATCAGATTTGATCTTCTTCTTCTACTTTCAAACAGATAAATTTCTTTATATTTATTAAAATTATAAAGATCCTGATGTCCAAATTAAAGGCTCATCAAATGAGGTACACGGACTATAAATTCAGGTAATATATCTGATATCTAACTGTGCAGATATATATGTAAAATAGATTGCATACTTTTATTTTGACCAGCAGTTGTGTTTTCTCTCTTTTAGATTAGCTAAGTCCACCCTTACACTCATTCCTCTGTTGGGGATTCACGCCATCCTCTTCACCTTCGTCATTGATGAATCAGTGTCCAAGGAGTCTCTGCTGCGGCTTGTACGACTATTCTATGACCTCCTCTTCAGCTCCTTCCAGGTCAGGGTTCAAAGGTTATAGTAATGTAGGGTTATTTATAGCCTAGGCACTTCGTGAGTGGTTAAACAAGCATCTTCGTCTGACGACTTCCAAGTGTTTCGATCCTCTTGCACAGAACATTACACACTGCATAAAGTCATTAATAACGAACAGTTGTGCTTGTTAAAGCCCTCATGTTACTGTCATTCAGTGTTGGAAATTCAGTTGTGAATGGGACTCGGGCAGTGTGCAAGTTTTACATTTACATGAAGGCAAGTAGTATCAACATATCAAACTCCATCGCTCATTGGGAGGAAAAAACACTGTGATGGGGTGATTCTGCTGCTATAGCAACGCTGCCACCTGTGTTGGAATGCAAGTAATATAGCAACGCTGTATTCCACATATAGGTAGTGTTATGGCTAGTTAGCATTTAGCTGTAATACCTTCTTTATGACTGACTTTAGGGAGTGGTGAGACACTCCCTTCTGACCTCTGGTAAGGAGGTGTCTGTGTAACGCGGATAGTCCGGGGAGGACTACTCGCGAGGGTTTTTGGAATAGCGGACGTAAGTGCCGCAACGCAAAGCAGTGAACTGAGACCTCCGTAACTAAGACGGGAAACAATACAAACGAAAATAATAAAAACAAAGAATAAGCACGCGGAAATAACTGGCGTGTATGTATGCGATATAATAGAAACCAAAATCACACGGAGAAAGCTCAACGTGTCTAAATGCCTTAAATGACCCAGGGCTCATAAAGGTAACCAAAAATAATAAACGATAGGAATAACAACAGGCAAAGAAAACTTTAGAAGGGCCAAGTAAGGGCGTAGGAGTAGAAGACTCGAATAACAAAAGAGGAAAATGGTAGCAAAGCACCATATAGCGCAACACGTTCCCTAAGAGGAGAATAGGAGAGACTGGTGACGGAGCACCAGTAAACGCAACACGTTACCGAAGGCTGGTGGTAAGTGGAAAGACCAACAAACAACTCAGCAATGAGAGCCTGCAGCCATCCACCTTAAGTAGCAAGGCGAACGGTTGCAGGTCATCATTGCTGATTGCACGAATTAACAGGAGTTAATTATAAATTAGCTCGCGCTCTCCCTCTAGAGGTGGCAGGAGGAGCGGACCTGGAGCCAACCCTGACAGAGCCCCCCCCCTCTAGGCCCGAGACCCCGCGGGCCCAGAGCAACAGCCCTGTCACGATAAAAATCAGAAATGAGATCCGGATCCAGGATTCGCGAAGCAGGAACCCAGCTCCGTTCCTCCGGACCGTACCCCTCCCAATCCACTAGGAACTGCTCCCGACCCCTAACGCGACGGACGTCGAGGAGCCGGCGAACAGTATAGGCAGGAGCCCCGTCAATGATACGCGGAGCCGGGGGGTTAGGAGCACTAGGGGATCCGCACAAAAACGGCCGAAGGCGAGAGACATGAAACACGGGATGAACTCGCATAGAAGGCGGGAGCACCAGACGATACGCCACGGGATTAATTTTACGCGCCACCTTAAACGGACCCAGGAATCGGGGTGCCAGCTTCTGGGTGCCCCCCCCACGGACAGGTAAGTCTTTAGATGACAGCCAGACGCGTTGCCCGGGGCGAAACGACAGAGCGGGGAGACGATGCTTATCAGCCCTATGCCGGTAACAGTCGGAGGCTTTAATTAACGCCCTGCGCGCACGTACCCAGGCCCCACGACACCGACGGACTTGAGCCTCCACCCCAGGGACCGCCACCGATTTCTCCTGGTCAGCGAACAGCGGAGGTGAGTACCCAAACAGAACCTCAAACGGAGACATGCCTAGGGAAGAATGCCACAGGGTGTTGTGAGCATATTCTGCCCAAATTAAATGATCGGCCCATGAAGCAGGATTAGATGAGGCGAGACAGCGCAAGGTCTGCTCCAGGTCTTGGTTGACCCGTTCCGTCTGACCATTAGACTGAGGATGGAATCCAGAGGACAGACTGGCCTTGGCTCCTAAGAGGTCTAAAAAGGCCCCCAAAATCGACAGGAAAACTGGGGACCCCGATCAGACACCACATCACGAGGAAAACCATAGTTACGGACGATGTGGTTCAGCAGCAGCGTAGCGGTCTCACGAGCCGGACGGAAGCTTAGGCAGAGCGAGGAACTTGCTAAATTTAGAGAATCGATCCACGATAACCAAAATAGCAGTATTGCCTTTAGAGGCGGGCAACCCGGTCACAAAGTCTAGAGAGATATGAGACCACGGCCTCGAAGGGACCGGCAAAGGGTGAAGGAGACCCCTAGGTTTAACTCGTGGGACTTTACCCCGGTTACAAACATCGCATCTGGAAACAAAAGTCCGAACCTCCTGATCCATGTCGGGCTACCAGAACCTACGTTTAATGAATTCTAACGTACGGTGAGCACCGGGGTGGGCCACTTAAACGAGATGAGTGTCCCCACTCAATTACTTTCTGACGCACACCGGATGGGACATAAAGGCAACCATCCGGATCCCCGCCAGGACTAGGTTCGGCCACCAAGGCTTCCTTAACCGCTTGTTCAACCTCCCACTGGATAGGGGCAATGATCATCTCAGGAGGGATGATAGTGCTGGGGAGACTGGGTGTGACAGCAGGCTCCCATTGCCGCGACAGAGCGTCAGGCTTGGTGTTTTTTGAACCCGGGCGATAGGAAATAGTGAAATCGAATCTGCCGAAAAACAGCGACCATCTAGCCTGACGGGAATTGAGGCGTTTAGCCTGCTGCAGATAAGAAAGGTTTTTGTGATCCGTCCATACTAAAAACGGATGCCCCTCGAGCCAATGTCTCCACTCCTCTAGAGCCAACTTGACAGCTAATAATTCCTTATCACCGACATCGTACCGACTCTCCATAGGCGTGAAACGATGGGAGAAAAAGGCGCAGGGGTGTAAGCGTGGGGGGTTGTCCCACACGTTGGGACAGAACCGCACCAGCTCCCAGGTCAGAAGCGTCTGTCTCAACAATGAATGGGAGCTCGGGATCAGGTACGCCAGAACACGGGGGCGGACACAAAACGTTGCTTTAGGCCATCAAAAGCCGCCTGGGCTTCCGGGGTCCATACAAACTTACCCGACGTTTTCTTGGTAAGGGCAGACAACGGGGCAGCTAAAGTGCTGAAACCTTTAATAAAGCGACGGTAAAAATTAGCAAACCCCAGGAACCGCTGCACGAGTCGCACCGATGTGGGCGTGGGCCATTGAGCCACAGCTTGAGTCTTGGCAGGATCCATAGCCAACTGATCCTGAGAAACCACAAACCCCAGGAACGAAACTGTCGGTACATGAAAAAGCGATTTTTCCAATTTGACGTATAGGTGATTCTCCAATAAAAGTTGGAGTACCCGGCGCACGTGACTGACATGGTCTTCTAGGGAGCGACTGTAAATGAGGATGTCGTCTAGGTAAACGAAGGCAAAATTATCAAGGGCTTCCCTAAGAACCTCGTTTACATAACGCTGGAACACAGCGGGGGGGCATTCATTAAACCGAAGGGCATAACTAAATACTCGTAGTGCCCAGACGGAGTGATAAAAGCAGTTTTCCATTCGTCACCTTCTCTCACCCATATCAAATTGTATGCGCTACGCAAGTCTAATTTGGTAAACACTGTAGCGTGTTGTAGAGCCTCGAACGCAGAAGACATGAGGGGGAGAGGGTGGCGATCTTTGATTGTGATTTTATTAAGACCTCGGTAATCAATACATGGTCTAAGACCCCCATCCTTTTTTCCCACAAAAAAGAATCCAGCTCCAGCAGGGGAGTTGGACGGACAAATAAACCCTGCCGCTAGGGCTTCCTGGATATATTCCTCCATAGCTTTGCGTTCCGGCATAGCCAACGAGAACAGCCGTCCCCTAGGGGGAGAAGTGCCTGGGAGCAACTCGATGGCGATATCATGAGCCCTATGCGGAGGAAGGTGACTCGCCTGCCATTTACTAAAGACCTCCCTAAGATCGTGATAATCAGAAGGAACCTTGTCCAGATTAATCTCTTCTAAGGGATCTTTAGTTAGCTGGTTGACTCGAGGATTAAGGCAGGAACCTTCGCACACCTTACCACAGCGTCGGATCGATAAATTAAGCCAGTCCACTTCCGGGTTGTGGCGCTGAAGCCACGGGAGCCCGAGAATAAGCTGGAGGCTGGGCGCAGCGATAACATACGGAGTAAGTGACTCAACATGATTACCTATCTGGAGCCTTAGCGGAATAGTCTGGTGGGTAACATCGCCTGAAGATAATAGTCTGCCGTCCACGGCCGAAACAGAAAGAGGTTTCTCTAGAGAGACAAGGGGAATTTTAAGCGCTTTAACGAGGTCGATGTTAATAAAGCTACCAGCGGCCCCTGAATCAACCAGCGCAGCGAGTCGATGCTCACCAGAACCTCGCCATGACAACACCACCTGAGGAGTCAAACCCACAGCCCGGGGGAGAATCATTAGGACCCGTCGGCGATACCCCGTTCACCGACGGGTCTGCCCTTTTCCCTGTAACAGTGGGCATACACGTAACAGATGTCCTGGTTGACCACAATAAAGGCATCTGCCTTCCCGAAGGCGTGTGACTCGTTCTTGTTTTGACAGACGTGTCCTACCCACCTGCATGGGTTGATCCCCTGTCTCTTCAGTAGCGGAAGGCTCGTGGCGGATCGAAACGGGATCCCTACTGGTATTTAAACGCGCGCGTCGCTGGCTTTTGCGATCGCGTATTCTGTTATCTAATTTTATGGTCAATTCTATTAGCTCGTCTAAACCGGTAGGCTGGTCTCTAACCGTGAGCTCGTCCTTAAGGTCTTCATTCAAACCTTCTAAATAAATAGCTGCGAGAGCTCCGGAATCCCAGTCACTCTCGGCAGCCAAAGTGCGAAATTCTAATGAGTAATCAGCCACCGTTAACCTCCCCTGTCTCATGCGAAGTAACCTAGAACCTGTAGAACCCCCAATAGCCGGGTGGAAGAATGCCTGACGCATGGCTCGCGAGAATCGCTCATATGAGGCGCAGATGTCGGGTTGATTCTCCCAAACAGGAGTCGCCCAGCGTAAGGCTTTGTCCGTGAGTAAAGTCATAACGTACGCCACTTTAGATCTATCAGAAGGGAAGCGCGAGGGTTGTTGTTCGAAAACTAGTGAACATTGCAGACGGAACCCTCTGCACTCCTCGGCGGCGCCACTAAATCTCATGGGAGCCGGTAAGCTAGGTTCTGAACGACTGGTAGGAGAAGGACCTGAGGTGACCGTGGGAACAGGAGGACTCGGTGAGACGCTCGGCAGGCCGGCTGTCTGGATCGCGTTAGTAATGGTTTGCATCTGCCCAAGCATTTGCTGCAGATTTTGTTCGTGCCTGTCTATGGCCTGTCCTTGCAGGACCAGAGCGTCTTTAAGCTCACAAATAGCTTGCGGTATGGCTACGTCCATAGTTGGCTGAGTTGTTCTGTAACGCGGATAGTCCGGGGAGGACTACTCGCGAGGGTTTTTGGAATAGCGGACGTAAGTGCCGCAACGCAAAGCAGTGAACTGAGACCTCCGTAACTAAGACGGGAAACAATACAAACGAAAATAATAAAACAAAGAATAAGCACGCGGAAATAACTGGCGTGTATGTATGCGATATAATAGAAACCAAAATCACACGGAGAAAGCTCAACGTGTCTAAATGCCTTAAATGACCCAGGGCTCATAAAGGTAACCAAAAATAATAAACGATAGGAATAACAACAGGCAAAGAAAACTTGAGAAGGGCCAGGTAAGGGCGTAGGAGTAGAAGACTCGAATAACAAAAAGAGGAAAATGGTAGCAAAGCACCATATAGCGCAACACGTTCCCTAAGAGGAGAATAGGAGAGACTGGTGACGGAGCACCAGTAAACGCAACACGTTACCGAAGGCTGGTGGTAAGTGGAAAGACCAACAAACAACTCAGCAATGAGAGCCTGCAGCCATCCACCTTAAGTAGCAAGGCGAACGGCTGCAGGTCATCATTGCTGATTGCACGAATTAACAGGAGTTAATTATAAATTAGCTCGCGCTCTCCCTCTAGAGGTGGCAGGAGGAGCGGACCTGGAGCCAACCCTGACAGTCTGGAACTCAGTACTCACATCAGCCAATCAGAGTCAATACTGCACTGTGGTACTTAAGACCCATGCTTTTCATCTACAGTCCTGAGTGTCCACTGTTTCAACAGTACACCTGTTACAGGGGTTTTCATGACTCACCACACCTGATCCAGGGGTTTCCCTGACTCACCACACCTGATCCAGGGGTTTCCATGACTCACCACACCTGATCCAGGGGTTTCCATGACTCACCACTTCTGATCCAGGGGTTTCCATGACTCACCACACCTGTTCCAGGGGTTTTCTGTGCCCCAAGTGTTCATCAGCAAGTGTGTCCTGTAGCAGGGAGAACAAGGAACTGTGCTCCCTTGCTTGAAATAACACGTTATGGATTTGTGTTTTACTGTTCTCAGTTTTTGTGATAACTTTTGTATTGTTTTATTACTGTTTTCAGTTTGAATTACTCTTTTATTACACTATTTAACACACAACACTCTTTAATGCACGGTGCTCTATAATACACAGCGCTCTTTAACACACAACACTCTTTAACACAAAGCACTCTAACACACAGAACTCTTTAACACACAGCCCTCTTGAATACACAGCTCTCTTTAACACATGGTGCTCTTGAATACAACACAGCTTCAACTGTCTGCTGCTTATTTTTCTTTTATTACTGTATTATTTTATTACCATTATTATTTAATAACACTCTACTTTCTTCTTCTTGTTCTTCAATTTGTTTCTTAAATTTAATAATGTATCTATTGTATCTCTGCTCTAAAGCACTTTGCATTGCTGGTGTATAAAAGGTGCTATGTAAATAAAGATATAATTGACATGTATGACATGTACTGGAGGCCTTCACCAAGACCCTTTGCACGTGTCTGAATACAGGGGCTGCTGGTGGCCATCTTGTACTGCTTCATCAACAAAGAGGTGAGAGCCATGTTTAACCTCAGTTCAAGTGTCCCATTTGTGAAAATGTCATGATATTGTTTGTATGAAGCATCATGTTAAACATCTTTAATAATTGCAGTGTATTAGTACATACTAGTTCTATGCCGCATATTTGTTTTTGTATTGGATATGTCATATGTGACAGCAAAATGTTGAATGGGTCTGAATTTAAATCAGTTTTCCAGAACCTTCTGAATCAGACGGAAGGTTCTGGAATGGCCCTCCCTGGCTGCTGCTCTGTGTCCAGGTGCAGAATGAGATGCTGAAACGCTGGCGGAGGTGGAAGCTGGGAAAGGACATTGACGAGGAGTACCGGCACACACACAGCCAGACGGCCCATGGCAAGAGCAGCAGCGCAGGGGTGATGGCGGCGGCCGAGTGCTCCGACACGATGGAGCCACCAGAGCTGCTGGAGCCTCCGCCCTCAGAGGAGAGCCGCCGCCTGGTAGTCAGGTGCCACAACGGGGCAGGCGAGGAGCAGAGGCGGGGCTGGGACACGCTGCACCTGGCCTTCCAGCCACAGGGGGGCGCCAGCAACTGCAGCTCCCTGACGGAGGACACCTGTTTGGACGAGCGCCTGCACGGCAGCAAGGACGGCCTGGCGGAGGCGGAGGACTGTGACGTCTGAGAGGGCGGGGACCTCCTCTGATGCCGGCAAGAGGCCAGGACAGGAAAAGGGCAAAAGAAGCAGAAAGGCACGAGCCCCATGCAACTGTAGCCTCAAGGGAGTTGAAATGGTGTGGCCTGTGAAATGGTGATGTGGAGTTCAAGGGGAATATAAGCAGGACTGGCAACTCCACTACAGACTGGTTTAACCACAGAACTCCAACTGCTGGGTGAGAATGCTCACGAACGCTTAAGAAGAATGCTTAAGAAATACACATACACGCACACCTACGGCTTTAAAAAAAAAAAGGTACACGCTGTGAATATTGAGAACTATCCTATACTTTAAAACAGTCAGACAGAGACCACAGTGCCATAGTGCTTCTTAAACAACAAAGCACTCTGAACAAGTGCATGCTCCTTCTTATGACCATGTTCTCTGCTGTGTTTACAAATATGTCAACTAGACTAGACTAGTGCTTATTTAGCCTATGATGACCCTTACCAGCCACCATGCCACTGTGAATGAGGCAGCAATTCAACTATAAAAAACTGTAAAATATGACACAATATGACAAATATGAAATAGATCAGGATCAGGGTTTGGGTCACGGTTACGGTTATGTTAGGGTTAGGGTTATGGTTAGGGATACACTAAAACAGCCAGGTTGCCATTGTTAGAGTTAGGATTAGGGTTAGGGTTGGGGTTATGGGTTAGGGTTACTCTACATGAAGCGGCAGGTTGCCAGTTTATTCCCACTGACGTTTTTCTGAAAATGTCCAGATGTTTGACACGAAGTGAAGTTTGACTTTAATTTGACCTTTAGAAAACGTTTCTGCCCAAATCTTTTTGAAATGTGTCTCCTCATCCCAGCAGAAAGTAGGTAGCGAGACTGCACTGTGGGTTCATACACACACCCACACACTCTCACACACTCACATATACTCTCAAACATTCACACACACACACACACACACACTCCAGTCCATTCCAGTCCAGAGATAACCCAGAATAGCAGAAAAGGATCCTGACAGAGTTCCACTTCCTCTGTGTGAACATCCAAGATTCTTCTGGGATTATCAAGGATCTACAGAAGCTTTGTGGGAGCTGCATTCTGAAACACTGCAGGGACTCCAGAAAATCACATACTTTACCAGTTGTCACTATGGAAACATTTAGGTGTGCAGTTCCATCATGTTTTTAAACTTCACACTCATTCAAAATGCATATACCTGTGTCCTTGCTTATAAGGCATGTACATAATTTGCCATCATTATTATTTATTATTCCTGATGATGATTAATGTGTGCTTTTTAGCCAATTGCTCTGCCTTTTCCTGAATGTGTAATAGCATTTTATTGACAAGCTGTGAGACATTTGTGGTGCAGTTTGAATCTTATGTGAATAGCTGTCAGTTCATTCTAAAAACAAGTAAAGAGAAAGACAGGAAACTCTTCTGTGTTTTGTTTGCAGATGAATAAAAATATTGCAGATGAGATTTTAAAAGATTACTGTCTCAGGGAAGGACACAAGCATTTTAGTGTGATTACTAAAACACGTGGAGGTCTGGGAACCTAATATGGTCACTGTGGACTCCTATATCATAAATCACTGGCTACTAACAGCGTTTGTGGGGGGGGGGTCCACACAGACATACGTGGCAGCTAAGCTAACAGCCAGACCACCTATATTTGACACACAGAAAAGTACCTTCAGTCAGCAAAACATTCTGCTTTTTTAAACTTTTGTTGCCCAAACAGAAGGCTTTCCATGCAGAGAGCACATAGGTTTCACTCATGTAAACACTCAACACACACCCCGAGCCTGGCACCAGGCCAACCAATCCCCTGATGAGTTACACACTGAGGTGCATGTGCTCCTAACAATTTCAATTTCCTAACAATTTCACCACGTCGTATAGTCAACATGTAGCTGAGGTTAGTTTATGCCTAAAAGTGAATGAACGATGTCCAGACTCATTGTCTATGTCAACAGAGATGGATTGTGTTGTTGTCTTAGCCTATAAGCCTCTCAGATTGGGCCACTCCAGGAAGTCTGCTGTGAGGGTGAACACAGAGGTCACACTTTCTTCTGAGCGTGCGACCATTCCTCTCAAGAATTCCTCTCACGAATCATCAGGCGCTCTCTCCCACTGTTTGTAGGGGCAGCTCACTAACAAGATAAGCGTATTGTCAGCTAACGAGATAATGAGGTGAATGCATGAGATGCAGCGACACTGCAGTTTTTATGTTAGGCCCAAGCGCACATGCTCATGGCCAGTTGAGATGGCCCATCACGTGGCCGTCAGAGCGTGGGCAGTACTAATGATGTACTGTAATTGAATTGGACTTCAGTCACAGAGGCTGCGAACCCATTGATGTCATTGATGCTCACGGTGCATGATGTCATAAGGGAGGACCTCAATGACAATGACTTTAGTTGCCATGATGATTTAATACCCAACTGCTTCTGAACTGTGAAGACCTTCAAAAAATCAACTGAAGACACATGGTTTTGGTATGTGTGTGTGTGTGTGTGTGTGTTTGTGTTTAGAAATTGGCATTTATCCCCCATCTTCTACAATGAACCAATGGATTTCAACTTGGATAGTTTAATCATTAGAAAAGCCTGTGCTTTTCTGAATTCACAGGTGCACAGCAAACACAACTTGTAAACAGCATTGTATGCTCCAGATGTATAGTAAGAGACCGTTAAAAACTACTCCCTTAAACATTCAGACTAATATCCAGTTTACCATAGCCCATGAAAATAAATTCACATACAGCATAAATAAATTACATTATTCTGGTGCAGTATTAATTGTTCTAGCTGTCTTTCACATGAAAGTATGGGTTGGTATGTAAATGTTACTTAAACATTGTAGAATGGAGTGTGTAGAATGGAGTGATTATGGCAGGCACATGATCTCTGCCATTTCTCAGTAATCGCTAATGGACAAACCAGTCAACTTGCTTGATTAATATATTGGCATAGATTACACACTCCATGTATGGGCTTGAGTGAATAATTTAGTGTTTTGCATACTCACATTAGCATGCAAAAAACAGAAGCCATTAGCCAGAAGCCAAATTATTATGTTGTATATAACAAAACATACATAGGAAATCCTACTGATCCATCCTCATACAGACAATCCATTTTATTCTTAAAAGAACCAGGAGCTATTTGTCCAAAACACAAAGTCCAGTCAGTCCTGTTAAAAGAGGGAAAATATGAAGGACATATATTAGCCTAACAGGCTAATACCAGCCAATCTGTTCATGTATGTGCACTAGCCTTGATGTCCTGAAGGACAGGAAAACTAATACATTGATCCTAACCATAAGCCTAACCCTAACACTAACCCTAGATACTGATACATGAGATGGCGACTGATACATCAGAGGGAGACTGAGATTAGATGTGATGATGAATTGTGAACCATTAGCCTTTGTTAGTCTTTATAGTTCTACAGTTCTTCATACTTCTAACATTCTTCATAGTTCTAAAGTTTTTCAGTTTTATAGTTCTTTATAGCTCTTTAGTTCTTCATAGTTCTAAAGATCTTTATAGTTCAATAGTTCTTTAAAGGTGAACACAGTGGAACTGCTGGCATTCCATAGCTCTAATTAGAAAGTGTTATGTTCCCCATGGTAACCCCTCTGTTATGAATAGACCACACAGAGAGGGATCCAAATGCGGAAACGAGTTCATCTTTATTTGACTTGGCAGTACACTTATACTCAAGATGTTAATAGTATAGCGTAATGCGAACTCGTAGTAAAGGTCGTCGTCAGAGCAGTCAGGGTTCGGCACGGGTAGGCAGATTCCGGGAGGTACCAAATCGCTAGGCAAGAGACGAGGTCTAGGACGTAAGCAGAAGTCGGTACACAGGTAAGCAGGCAGGTAATAATAACGCTCTGTATGCAACATCGGTTGACAATACTTCGCAACCAGGAAGTGACAGAGGGGTGTATATATATGGGAAGAAAGGGGAGTGGAAAGGAGCAGGTGATCAGAGGGTGGAGGAAGGGGTGTTGATCCTAACACCCTCTTTGATTGTATTTCCTGGTTTTTCTCTTTGTGCTTTTATTTTGAAATAGCTTTTTGTGTCTGCCTTCACGACCCTGTATCTTGTGTCCCCACCTTTTGTATTGGGTTCACCTGTGTCTCGTTTTATCTTCGTTTTGCCTGTGTATTTAAACCCTGTGTTTTATACTCACATAGTTGGATCACAACCTCTGGTCCCCTTTCTTAAAAAGGGGAACCACCACCCCAGTTTGCCAATCCAGAGGCACTGCCCCCAATGTACACGCAATGTTGCAAAGACGTGTTAGCCAAGACAGTCCCACAACATCCAGAGCCTTAAGGAACTCAGGACGGATCTCATCCACCCCCGGAGCCTTGTCACCAAGGACTACCCTGGTCACCTCAGCTCGAGTGATGGGCAAACTCCCGTCCGAGTCCTCCAGTTCTGCTTCCTCTATGGAAGACGTGATGGTGGGATTGAGAAGATCCTCGAAGTATTCTTTCCAATGCCTAATGACATCCCCAGTCAAGGTCAGCACGATAGGCACCGACAACCTTGCGGCCACAGCTCCGATCTGCCGCATTGACAATGGAGGCACGGAACAAAGCCCACTCAGACTCAATGTCTCCGGCCTCCCTCGGGATGCGGTCAAAGCTCTGTCGGATGTGGGAGTCAAAGAACTTTCTGACAGGTCCCTCTTCCAGACGTTCCCAGCGAACCCTCACAATACGTTTTGGTCTGCCAGGTCTGTCCGGCATCCTTGCCCGCCATCTGATCCAACTCACCACTGGGTGGTGATCGGTTGACAGCTCAGCTCCTCTCTTTACCCGAGTGTCCAAGACACACCTTCGCAAGGCCGACGACACGATTACAAAATCGATCATCGAACTGCGACCTAAGGTGTCCTGGTGCCATGTGTACTCTGGACACCTCTGTGCTCGAACGTGACGAACACAGAACACAGAAGTCCAATAACAGAACACCACTCGGGTTCAGATCGGAGAGGCCATTCCTCCCAATCATGCCCTTCCAGGTCCTACTATCATTGACCACGTGAGCATTGAAGTCCCCCAGCTGAACAATGGAATCCCCAGAAGGGGCACCTTCCAGTATCCCCTCCAAGGACTCCAAGAAGGCCGGGTACTCCGCACTGCCATTTGGTGCATAAGCACAAATAACAGTCAGAGCCCGTTCCCCAACCCGAAGGCGCAGGGAAGCAACCCTCTTATCTACTGGGGAAAACCTCAATACACGAGCAGTGAGCCAGGGAGCTATAAGTAAGCCCACTCCAGACCTCCGCCTTTCACCCTTGGCAACTCCAGAAACCAATAAAGTCCAGCCTCTCTCGAGAGGATTGGTTCCAGAACCCAAACTGTGTGTTGAGGTGAGCCCCACTATATCTAGTTGGTATCTCTCAGCCTCACACATCAGCTCAGGCTCCTTCCCAACCAGAGAGGTTACATTCCATGTCCCAAGAGCCAGCTTCAGTAACTGAGGATCGGTATGCCAAGGCCCCCACCTTCGGCCACTGCCCAAGCCACAATGCACCGAACCCCTAGTACTACCTCTCCCACAGGTGGTGGGCCCATGGGAGTGTGAACCCATGTGTCTTCTTCGGGCTGTGCCGAGCTGGGCCCCATGGGTAGAAACCCGGCCACCAGGCACTCGCCGAGGAGTCCTTCTTCCAGGCCTGGCTCCAGGGTGAGGGCCCGGTAACCCTGATCCGGGCAAGGGTATCTAGGTCCTTTTATTTTTTATTCCATAAGGGGTTTTTGGATCACTCTTTGTCTGGCCCATCACCTAGGATCAATTTGCCTTGGGAGACCCTACCAGGGACATTGCCCCCGACAACTTAGCTCCTAGGATCATGTAGGCACGCAAACCCCTCCACCACGATAGGGTGGTGATCCATGGAGTCTTGTTGTTTGTTTTGTGTTTGTCTTGTCTCTTTAGTTTTTTAAGTATGCTACATGTTTATTACATGTTTATTATATCCATATCCTTGTTCATTAATTTGTCTGTAATTGTAGTATTACTTGGTTGATGTCCTTAGTCTTGTTTAGTTTATCAGTGTTTGATATTGTCTTAAGTGTAGTTATCTTTGTATCTTTCGAAATAAACCACATAGAGACTTGCATTTGTGTCCAACCTCTACCACACCTAAGTCAACCTAGTTACTTAGATCACACCATTTGCAATACACCATGAGACCATAAGGTTGAATATTTTCATTATAAGATCTCCATAGCCACAATCCTCCTCCATGCACAATCTGGTGACAACTATGGAACACTGTAAATGTAGTCCATTAAACAAACCTTTTAATGTACTAAAGACACATTCATGGTGGATATTATATACAGACTTTGTGAGATGTATTTGGAAGGTGAGAAAGGGATGAAAGAGGAACAAACAAAAACAGCCCATTGAAAAAAAAAAGCCCAGGAATCCCAAAGAGGCTGAGGCAGACCAAACCAACCGCACCAGAGTGGTAGATCAGTATTCACAGCATTCGGAAGGTATGACAGTCTCATTTAAAAGCGAACGAAGCAATAAATGAAACTCACTAATATGACCAGCACAGGTGTCAGGAACACTCCAATTTAATTAATAAATTTGAAAAAACATTTATTTGTTTTTTTACAAAAGTTTTCATGCTTGTCTCAATATCCTGTCCACTTCTTCAAAACTCTTCACACAGTATGCAGTGTATCGGTTAGCCTTTCATATTTCCTCCAACAGTGCTGCCATAACTTTAACCATAGCCGTCTCCCACAACACTGCTCTGTCACTCAGTGTACGGTGAACTTTAAAACTTAAACAACTTGTAACATCACAAAATACTATGTATTTCCCTTCCCTTATTTAAACATGTTTTGAAGCCAGCTAAGAAACTTTAGATCTGTGGGGTCACCTTTCACAAAAGATGTCATTACTGAGTGTCAAACAGTACATTTACAGTTAATGGTAAATCAATGGCAAATCAACAATGTTTACAGTATAATGTAAAACAATGCACAATAAAATGATACAAACGACCAGGCCACTGTGTTCTTCAGTGGCTTTATTTCCGCCATCGGTTCATACAGTGCAATATACTGAAAGACACTTAAAAATAGAAAGAAATATGTAGAAAAAATATAGAAAATATAGAGTACTAGACTAGACAGTTGTACAGTACTAGATTTCTACCTACATATACACATACACTATATTGCCAAAAGTATTCACTCACCTTCCTTGACTCACATATGATCTTAAGTGATATCCCTTTCCTAATCCATGGGGTTCAATATGATGTTGGTCCACCCTTTGCAGCTAGAACAGCTTCAACTCTTCTGGGAAGCCTGTCCACAAAGTTTAGGAGTGTGTTTATGGGGATTTTTGACCATTCTTCCAGAAGCGCATTTGTGAGGCCACATAATGATGTTGGACGAGAAGGCCTGGCTCTCAGTCTCTGCTCTAATTCATCCCAAAGGTGTTCTATCAGGTTGAGGTCAGTCATGTTCATGCACACCAGACTCTGGCATCCATGTCTCTATGGACGTTGCTTTGTGCGCTGGTGCACAGTCATGTTGGAAGAGGAAGGGGCCAGCTCCAAACTGCAAATCCAGACTCACCCATCAGATTACCAGATGGAGAAGAGCAATTCGTCACTCCTGAGAATGCGCCTCCACTGCTCTAGAGTGCAGTGGCAGCGTGCTTTACACCACTGCATACGACGCTTTGCATTGCACTTGGTGATGTATGGCTTGGATGCAACTACTTGACCATGGAAACCCATTCCATGAAGCTCTCTGTGTACTGTTCTTGAGCTAATCTGAAGGCCACATGAAGTTTGGATGTCAGTAGTGATTGACTCTGCAGAAAGTTGGTGACCTCTTCGCACTATGCGCTTCAGCATCCGCTGACCCCGCTCCATCAGTTTACATGGCATACCACTTCGTGGCTGAGTTGCTGTCGTTCTCAAACACTTCCATTTTCTTATAATACAGCTGACAGTTGACTGTGGAATATTTAGGAGCGAGGAAATTTTACAACTGGTTTTGTTGCACAGGTGGCATCCTATCACAGTTCCATGCTGGAATTCATTGAGCTCCTGAGAGCCACCCATTCTTTCACAAATGTTTGTAAAAACAGTCTGCATGTCTAAGTGCTTAATTTTATATACCTGTGGCCATGGAAGTGATTGGAACACCTGATTCCGATTGTCAGCCTGGCTCCAGAGTGGTTCCTCTTGCTGCCACTGGGAGGAGCTTGCGACTACAGCTGTCTTCCTCTTTACTTAAGGGAGATAGCTGTAGTATCTCACTGCTGAATCTTTAAGCCCTCATGTTGCGCTTGCATGGTGTCTCATCACTAATATCTCTCTCTCTCTTACCCTGCTTGTTCGAGTGCTTTACTCCTGCCACTGAAATTCCTGGCCATTGAAGTTCCTGGTCTCTCTCAAGTTTCCTTTGCTGTTACTTCTCTGCCTGGGTTTGGGTTTAGTTTGGGAAGGGTTTTGAGTTTGTTGCGGCGTCTGCCTGCTAGCCAGCTGCTTCTTTTATTTGTTTTAGTTTTGTGTTAATTTCTTTCTTATTATGCGTTGAGTTTTTGTTTATTCTCCCGTGTTGTTACTCCGGTCGAGTTATCATTCACACGTTGAGTTGTCCGCGTCTTTTGTTTATCTTTTTCCCCTTGCTTTACAGTGGTTTGTTTTGGTTTTGTCACGCTGCTTTCTTTTCCTTTATTTTTGTGCGAGGTGGCACTTGGGTTCACCCCTGTTTCTATAGACCTCGCATTGGGTGTAGTCCTCATGTCCTAATGCGTCACACCGATAGTTTGGATGGGGTAGTGAATACTTTTGGTAATATAATGTGTTTGTGTGTCTGTCAGTATCAAACGTCTACTGTCATTATCAGATCTCTGCTGTCAATATCAGATATCTGCTGTTAGTATCTGATGTTTACTGTCAGTATCAGTCATGTACTGTCTACATATCAGACTTCTACTGTACAGTCCATTCATCCTGCCCACTGTATTTGTCACAGATGTTCAACACCATCACACTGAATATTCTCTGTGTTGGTCATTCACTGAAATTACAGTCATGGGTTTCAGGACTACATGTACTGCAGTAAAAGTGGAAACTCTTTAGTGCCAACTAGTTTTTACCCTGCATACATGCACATTTCAATGCATGTATGACAACTACAGCTATATTTACCATGTATACATGCACGTTTCAATGCAAGTTTGACAACTTTTGTATCTATGGTAACAAGGCTGCAAACAAAAAACAAAATAAACTGAACAATCTTTTTGCTAAAGTCAGAACAATATGACTAATGTAAATGTATATGTGCAATATGTGCACCATATTTCCATCCACAGTGATCAGAATTTTGTTGGGTTTTGAACTGAGAGTTAACTGTTTTGAACAGAATATTTGCTGTAGTTGTACCGATGTTTGCTGGTGCTGATTCATGACTGAGAGAAGTATTCATGAATTTTGGAAGTGGTGATTGCCTTTTGTATCAAAGCAATGCAAAAGAATAGGCAATTAGTTCATATAGTCTATTGATATGGTGAATTTTTTAAGTGTTTTGTAAAAGTGGGTATTAAGTGTGAAAATGATTGCAAGAGGAAAAAAATGCAAGATAACGCTGAGATCAAAGAACAAAGCTTTTCTTACACACTTGTGAATCTATATTTCTGTATGTATATGTATACGCTGCAGTTCGTTTGATTGACTTTGCTACATCATAAGTGCAGCACCTAGTAATCTCTAACTCTCTGGCCCCTCCCTCTCTGGCCCCTCCCTCTCCAGCCTCTCTCTCTCTCTCTGGCCCCTCCCTCTCCATTTATTTAGTCTGTTTATTAGACATTCTATTGAAGCCTGTTTTTTTAGCCTTTGGCGCCCCATCCATCACAGACATGTGCAAGGAAGCGTGCACCCTGTTCAATGTAATGTGTTTCGTATGTGTTTGTGTGTGTGTGTGTTTGTGTGTGTGTTGTGGTCGATATCCTCAGAGAGTTATAGAACAAAACTCACAGTCACTAACTGATTAATTCATCCACCCCCCTCTGCACTCACTCCTTTTGTTATGGGAGTCTTGTGGACATTTAATGGAGTTTAGTTAAAGCAATCTACAGACTCATCCTCTTTCTCACCTCTCTGCACCCCTTATGTGTTAATATAACTCAGCTGCCAAAGCAGAGAGGGAGGAGGAAGTAAAAAGAGAAGGGAGGAGAGACAAACAGGCTGAGAGAGGAGCAGGAGTCTTACTTAATTAAGTCAACCTCTCATGCTCATCTGTTCATAATACTAGTGCACACAACAGTCAGCACAAAGCACCTCTTGTGTGTGTGTGTATGTATTTTCCCCACTGGTGTCATATTTAGTGATGAGTGTATAAGTGTGCTACACCTCCCAGCAATCCCTGCCCTGGCCACATACATCCATCAGCACACCCTCAGATTCAATAGCCAGCTCTGTGTGCAGCAGTGCTGATCTAAGATCAGCTCTTGATGATGAAATCCTGCTCTGTTTCACCACTGAAAAAAGTGTGATTCTGATCAGAGGCCTGTGTGAATTGGAGGCTTATTATATGCACCGTAACAATAGGATACAGGATTTCTTCCCTAAATGAATATCAGAAAACGGACGCGGAGTACTTTCCCAGCCTTTGTCTCTTGTGTCTCTCGTCTCTCTTGGGGAGTAAATCTAAGGTATTTAGGTAGAGGAGGACAAACACACAACGGAGACAAAACAACAATGAATGTTTTTATACACAGAGCCAAATGAAAGTGGGACACTCTAAATGCAACAGTGTAAAATAATGACATTTCAGCTCTAGTAAATGTGAAAGGCACTGTAGTCCAGTACAGTGTAGTACAGGGTTCACTAATACACTGCAAATGAATGAAAACCAAATATTTAAAAGTAGTTTTAATAGATGCATGGCGTAAGGGTGTACTGAGAGAAATGCCCTTTTTACTTCTCCTTATTTTGAAATAATCACATCCAGTTCAGAAAGTGTGATTTTTGTCACTATTCAAATATAATATCAATTTTCAAAATGTATAATACCAATATCAAAATGTTGAATGTTTGCTACTAGAATTCTTTAATCATTTGACTCACCTAAAAGTCATGTTCCCTAATTCTAATTTAAAAGCTTAAATATGTGATAAAGTTAGGAAAATTGATTGTTTTCAATTTAGTGGATGCTGTAACTGTTCTCGTTTCTCCTAATAGTTCTCATTCATTATGCCCAGCTATTAAACATGAGTCAGTCAGTTCATGCTGTTAAACGTTCTCACTCTCACACTACACCATGGCCCCTGGCCTCTGGTCTGGCAACTCTTCAGGAAACAATATTCCTTCAATATTCTTTCACTGTCCTGTACCATTAAGAGTCCATCAGGCATGCCTTCGTTTGGTTGCTCCAGGGGAGCGTTTGTCATCCTTCGTGACTTTACATGGTGTTCAACTCAATTTCACCCCCTGTGTCCTATGGAGCAGTGCCAGCCGTCTACTACGTCCATCCAGAGCTGTGTTTAATGACCGACCGCGTTCTGCTCGGTTTACACCTGCAGCTCACACCACCCTCACACTCCCACTGTCGTTACCGTGGAAATGAAAGGAAATGGTGGCCGTTATTAATGTAAAGAAGCTGTGCTTCACTGTGAGGGTTATGAGGGTAGTAATGACCACCCAGGCGGGACAGATAAGTAGTAGATCAAGGCAAGTCGAGAGGAGAGCATAGCCATGTGTTCTTGGATAGGAACATGTTGTGTTGGGGAGCTGTCCCTCCTCAATGTGCTATCCCATAATGCCCACTAACCATCTATCACCTACATTTCTGCCATTTCAGGGTCTTCATTTAACATATGTAAATACATGTAAATGAAAAGCATTTGAATGAAAATGCATGGATTTGTGTCCGTGAACACACAGGGATGTACGCATGAATATGCGGTAATGTATGCAGTTATGTGTGTGTGGAAATGCATAGCCTGGATAGAGAAGCTGCACTTGGTAGTAATAGGTAGTTATACGCTACAGACAGTTAGGTACATGGAAGCTAAATGGGAGATGAGTGTACAGATGGGGGATGCTACAATGATACCCTTTCCCTGAACCAAGAGTGTGATAAAGAGAGAAAAATGTGAACATGCAGGGATGTGTGCTTAAATATACAGGGATGTGTGCATGAATATGCAGGAATGTGTGTATTAATATACAGGGACATGTGTGTGAACATACATTGATGTGTGCATGAATATGTAGGAATATGTGCATGAATATGCATGTGTGGGAGAATATGCAGTAAAGAGTATATGAATATGTGAGTATGTCAGGATTTTAAAACAAAGACAAAATTGTATTGAATTGTATATTCTATAGGGAAACTGGGTGCCTAGCTACACACACACAAATTTAAATGTAAAACATTTCTAATTATTTTCACATTAAATTTAAAACCCTTCCTAACTGTTTTCACAATTTTACTATTTTCTGCTATATAATCTGAAATTGGTATTAACTGCAAATAAAAAACAGTGTTAATCTTGACATAGCCCTGTAGAGATTGGTATGTTCAGAAAATGTTTTATGTCTCTGGAAACTAAGCTAGAGTAAATATATAAGTAAGTACATATAGCTAGAGTAAATATTGCATTGAAGTACACTCACACACACAAACACGCATGCATATTCTTCTATTTAGGATGTCTGTGGGCTTTATGGGAAATAGTTAGAACACAAGATAAAACGTCTGAACTAGAACAACTGCAATACTGCATTTATTAGAATACAGACCCAGGATTCACACCAAAACCATCTTAAGCAAATTTGCAGACTGTCTTCAGGACTCGAGAGTGGAGGCTATAGATTAACAACACAAAGCTTTGGTCACATGAGATGAACTGCATGGGTGACAAGACAATCACAAGCATGCTTGAACACACAAGGTTATGACCTTTGAGCCATTATATAATCAATCCTAACATTTCACAGTCATTTTGCAGTTCAATGGTTACCTTTAGATGTGTTTCAAAGGCATCTGTGCATTTTTAAAAGCCAGCACATTCAGTATCTTTTTAATCTAAGTCTGAAATTACCTGCTCACACACATGCAGACACTTGCAAGTGGAGTGAGTTGGTCAGGAGGTTGGCTTATAAACAGAATGAAGCATACTTATATAACTGGACCGAGGGGAGTAGGTAAAGCGGGTTAGGATAGAAACATGTCAGCTTCCTTGACTCATTACATTTTAAGTTCCCCAAAATAATTATACTCAGACTCGCAACAAAACACCATACAACCTACACCACACATACAAACACCCATAAGTATAGTCTCCTTTACACCACAAACCCAAACATCAACACTGTCCTCTCTACACCACAAACACCCAGAAAATTTCCAGAAACATATTCACATCTTTTTATCCTCCTTCTGCCAAGAACTTTTTTGTTTGTGTGTGTGGGAGAGCGAGAGAAGGGGAGCATTTGTTTATATTGGGATTTTCACCAGATGTCCATTTGACTGTTGCTGCTGGCAACCATTCCTTAGTGGACAGTGTCTAGGAGCCATTAGTGGGTGTTGGGGTGAGTTCACCACATCCAGCCACGTCCAGCCACATTCAGTCTTGTCTAGCTTCTAGTCCAGCCCACACCCATCAGCTCATTATCAAATGGTTTGGCAGTTTGTGCCAAATGTACAGAAATGGATAGAACACATGAGAACACTCAAGAACATGTGAGAACACTGGGTCACATTGAGAGTCATGCTTGACCCCCTCTTAATATTAAAGAAATGTTCAATAATGATCTTATAGGAGGAGGTTCCTTCTTCACATGTCTGCCTAAAAGTTATACACAGGGGCAGTACAGCTCAAGGCACCTCAATAAACTTTACCACAGCTCAACACAGTTCAGCGCAACTCAAAACAGCTCAGAGCAGTTAAACGCACCTCAACACAGCTCAGAGCAGCTCAACACAGCTCAAAGCAATTCAACATAGATCAGTGCAAGTCAACACAGCTCAGCACAGTTCAAAGCAAATCAACACAGCTGAGCACAGCTCAACACAGTTTAAAGCACCTCAACACAGCTCAGCACAGCCTAACACAGTTCAAAGCACCTCAACACAACTCCACAGCTCAAATCAGCCCAATGCAGCTTAGTGCAGTTCAAAGTAGTGGAATGGTTTCTGATGGAACTTAATCATGTTCACATTCTTTGTTCTTATTTCTGAGGTCCATTGACGCGGTGCCGTGTCCAAATCTACGTTCTTATCTCTGATTTTATTAATATCTCTACGCAAAAACATCGTAGAAACGTGGTTCAAAACATTTCATTAAACTGAAGTCTGGCCCTTTAAAATTTGGCCATTGTCTGAGTTATGAACCAATGAATAGAGGTTTAAAATAATGCCTAAATTTGATTTGTACGTTCGTGTGTCAATAAGATTTACACCTGCCACTCTCCTCATGTGATTGGGGGACTTGTGTGTCATTTACTACATGACCAATACATCATCATGACATCACTAGTATCTATCTAGTATCGGAAGAAGGCGGAACCTTCTGTTCTTATTCGACATCTGGTTGGCTGGCGAGCTTTTTTTTCTGAATTGTTTTGCAGATCATATTTTGCAAACAGCTGCTGAAGCGACACCTTCTACTAGCTAGCTAGCTACATAGGTAACTAGCGATTTACAGTACATAGCAGCGATGATGAAGAAGCATAAAAGATTGATGGCTAACTGAATGCTATTTTACAATATCGCTCAGTATAATAGTGGACGTACACAGCTAGGCACGTTTAGGCACGACGTCTGTATCTTGCTAGCTAGCTAGCTAATGCTAGTATGTCGCTAGTAGATAATGGTGATGAAGATAAGGGAGCTTGAAACCCTGAGTGGTTTGATTCCTTTGATGAAGGCGAATACGAAAATAAAAGATTGGCTAAATGAATGTTATTATACATTATCGCTTATCGCTCACTATAATACTGGACGTAAACGGCTAGGTTCACCTTTAGGCACGACGTGTGCTACTAGCTAGCTAGCTAGAAGCTGCATCTGTGCAAAATTCATATAATTGATTCATTATAAAATAATCCTGATTTCGTTTTTTGACTTTTGCCTATATTGACTGTCCATTAGTAAATGTTTACTTTGTACGTTTCCGAGTGTGCAAGTATAGAATAATAGTGTTGAGTTATATGTTCTCATCCATAATACCTTATTATTATTTGATGTCCTGAGGATAATGATGTATCTATGGGGGACTTTTATTTTTACTTTTTTTTGTATCAGCCAGAATTATTTCTTCCCGCTCCTTTTTGTTACGTATGACGTGTCGAGCTGACGTTGGACTTACATAAGAAAAGAGGAAAGAACGAGATCAGTACTGGGGGGATTTTATGCTGCCGCGGATATTAATGTAAACTGTTCTGTTTAATACGGTTAATAAAGAAAAACCTTTAAACCATTACATGGATGGACGATTGTAATATCTTGAATATCAACATGGAAGGATCAGAAATCTTAACAAATAGTATAGAATAATATAGTATAGATGAGTGGATATGTTTTGGCCATGCTGAATACAGCTCTGCAGTGTTTGTTTGTTTGTTTGTTTTTATAGTTGCTGTAACTTTTTCCCGCATGCACACATGAAAATTGACATTTTTATACTTCATGAAGCTTGATATGTAATAAAAAAGCATTGATCAGTCACATTTTATCTCAGTCCCTCAGACCACACTTTTATGCAATAAGTGATTGTAAAAAAATAATTTTTAGGCATTATTTTTACACATTTCTATACTAGTTTATTTAAATATTTCACTATTTTTGTGAAGCCAACACCTTTGCAAACTTATTTCTAACATCGGTATAGTTCGATAATTTCAGTAAAGGTGTGGTTTCATACAAGATATGAGAAGAATTTGAAAATTGGACCTATATTTTCAGCTTTAGGACCATATAATTTATTTATGCAATACACTAAGAGGGCTGAGATTGTTGTGAACAATTTGCTATGAAATATATGGGTGTGATGTTATGAATAAGTATATTTAGAGACAAATTTATGAAAACATGCTTAAACAGAAAAAAGGCCCTTAGACCTTAATGGGTTAAAATAATCAGCCACCATCACTTATACAGTATATATGGCATTTTTTTTTACCAACTGCAGTACCACAAAGCAAAGGACCAACGGCTCTTAATGATAAACCCACTTGTTTGTGTTTTATTCTGCAAATAACTGTAAAACACAAGAAACTCTGTACCAATATGTCAAACTCTGTACCAATGTGTGAAACTCCAAATCATTAGAAACCTTGTTTTTGCCAATGTGCAAGACCAAGTGTGGATGACTGAGGAATTTGCCCGTTAATCTCAGTTGTGTCTCATTTGTATTGTTGTGGATTAAAGAACAGCAGTGATATGCAAACATTAGGAAAACAGGGCCTTTTATACAAAGATCACACAAGTTGTTGGTTTTGAAAAAAGTGGCTAAATAATTGTTCAGACATGAATCTAGACTGAACATTTCTCAGTGTTTTTTCTGCTTGCTGTACAGAGTGAGAAGGCTGTGAAATTTGTCTGGGCATCCTTCACTTACAAGAGTGTAATATACCAATCCAGTTAGAGAAAACAATGACTAAACCCATATGTGTGAGTGTGGTTGAGAGATAGAGAGAGGAAAAATTACTCGCTAGAAGATGAGACGTATCGCCCAATTAACTGAAACATTTTCATTAAGAGCTGCAATATATTCCCAGTGTGTGAGAGATGAGCAGTGATTATTGGTCATTGGTCATGGTGTCAATATTCCTGACTTAATGGTGCATAGTGAGTTCTTTATTCTTTTAATAAGTAAATGAGATGATGTCTCACAGTCCCACTGGCACAACACCCTTCACCAGGCCATGGTGCTCCAGATATACAGTAGCGTTCTGCTGCATGTGTCTATTTGTGTGTGTGTGTATATATGTGTGTGTGTGTATGTGTGACACCACTGAGAAATAAAGGTAATATTTGCTCTGAAAAATGTAATTCATATTGCTGGATATCTAATACTGCTGTGCGTTAAAAAAGTCTTTGAAATTTTGTCTCCCTCCTTACTCCTTCCTTTATGTGTGTGTGCATGTTTGTGTGCCTGTGTGTGCGTGTGTGTGAGATGTCTAAATTGGACACCGTGTTGGGTTTGTGAGTGTACTGCTGAGCGCAGCAGGGTTTGGACTGTGCTGAAGCAAACAGCATGTGGCCAGCACAAGCCAAGCATGCCTCCACATGCTCACAGACCTCAGAGGAGCTTGATCCACCTTCAGCACAGCAAAAAGGGAAAGGAAAGAAAAGGACAGAGGGAGGGAGGAGGAGAGGGGGAGGAATGGATTACGTTGGGGACTCAAAACTTCAGAACACTATCGTTTAAAAAGTTAATACATCACACAGGTTGGCAAGACCAGCATCATTTTTATTTTTCCACAAGACCTCAGAAATACAGACACACACACACACACACACAGATGCATATGTGTTTCTTTCCCTCTGGCTGCCTGGGCACTTTTTTCAAGTTCTCATGTCGTCTACTATGTTGCTTGATCTTTGAAAAACTTTTATTCAAAAGGTTGTAACAGATTCAGTCAAATTAGTCAAAGAGACTTATTTCTGTCACCAATATAAATTTGTGTGGTTGTTTTTTTTTGTTTTGTATTTTTTGCTAGAGTAAATTTCTGCTAACACACACACACTGACACACATAAATGGGAAAACATGAGTGTGATGCTATTCACCTCCCATTGAGAGTATGAAAGCAATGGGAATAGTAGGCAGGGAAGGCAGCTGGTGCACACATTCTAATGAAAGAATGTATGTAGGCATCTGACATCATTAGAGGTCTCTTTTCTTCCCTATTCAACCCCTCTCTCTCTCTTTCTCACTCCCTCTCTCTTCATATCTCTTTCACTCTGCATTATTAAAACCAGAACACCTTTAGATAATCTAATTCCACACAGCCTGTCTGATCCCAACATTAGTCATTCCTTCGTTAGGTTTCATAAAAAACAGACAAAATCTCAACACAATATGATAAATGATCTGACATTTCTCTCCCTCTGTCTGTGACACATACACATACACAGAAGCATTTTTAATTCATTCCAATTAGCCTCTTCATTTTCTTTACCTCTTCACGACATCCGTCCATATGTCAGGGAAACTGAAACACCACACCGCATTATTTACAGACAGCACAGATGGAATTGTTAATGTCTTGATAAAAGATCCCAGTCATTTACATAACTGCCTAATCTCTTTTTGACTGGCATGTTTGCATGTGCAGGTTCTGTGTGTGTGTTTGTGTGCGCGTGTGTGCATGGTATTTCATCCCACGGTCACAGCCATTCAAGATTTTTAGTGTAGCTCCAAATTCATTCACAGGTTCTTACTCACAACATCAAGTCCACGTTGTGCCATGTATGGGGACACACTGCTTAATTATTCCAAGAATATAAAAAATGTTCAAGAGAAAAAAACATTCACAAAGAAAAAAACCCTTTTTCCACAAAAATAAACATTTGTATGTTCATTTATTCATAGTAGACGTCTCAGACCAAATTCCAACAGAAAAAGGGAAGATAAATGAAGGATACCTTCACAACAGATTCAGGCACTAAGGTTTTCACAGAGGAGCAGATAATGTAAAAGTGTAACCCAGCTGAGATTTATTCAGCCCTTAAAAAATGATTTCATTAAATGGGTGCTGTCCCTTTAAGAACCTATGGCAGTTTACTTCATATTGTTGTAATGATAGTAGCTTTACTATGGAAGCAAATCCACTATATTTTGAAATTAAAAAAACTTTTTTTGCACTGAAATTATGTATCTGAATTGTTTGCCTCTGATTTCAATCCCGTAGAGTCACTATAGACGGTAGCTCTGTTCATATTAATTTTCACACAGGAGCATCGCAGACTTCTGCTAGCTCTAGCTACCCTTTCATTCTAATTGGGTCTCTTGATTCTCATGTTGGGTGAGCACTAGGGATGTATTAATACAAAATTATTATGAGATAAACTAACTTCAATATATATCAACTAACTTCAATATATTTAATACTGAGGTTTAATTTTTATTGAAGCAATACATTCAAGATAATTTTTTATCTTGATTTGCTAACTTCTGTCACCTGCTGTTTCAGTTGGATAGTTTAGCCTGCAGTTTTGAAAGAGCAATGCTTAGTGCATTTTGTCATAAAGTGTATCAAAATGTATATGTGTGTCAGGACAACATGCCAAGTATAACACTGACTGAATTATTTTTATTCATGTGTAATTTGAGTCAATGTTGTAAATGTGATCAATCAGGCCACTAGCCTGAGTTACCCGTTATTGTGCTGCTTGATTCTTCTGAGTGCTTGCTCTTAAGTTCCTGCTCGCGCAGCGGATGGTTTCATTTTTGACAGTCGTGGGAGGGTATGACGTCATATTATGGTGTCATATCCGTGTCAAAAATCGCGAGCGCGGAAAATCATTTCGTGCGAGCAAAAATGCTCTCGCGCGCGCAGAGAGAGTTGCTTGCACAAGGAAAATTTGTCACACCCTTTCTGCTTGCTCTTAAGTTCCTGCTTGCACAGCAGATCGTTTCATTTTTGACAGTCGTGGGAGGGACCCAGACAGGATTGGCTGCAGATGTTTTCCGGATGTGAATTGTGATTGGCTGTCAGTAGGGTCTGTTTCATGTTTATTTTTTCACAATATCAACGCATTTGGCAAGCTGGAAGCTCCCAATACTATGAACTATGGTAAAATAAATAACCAGCTAGCTAGCTAACCTAGCTAGCTAGTTATTTATAAGTCAGACGTTTGCATTGAATACATGGTTAGTTAGCTAGCTAGCTAAGTAGGCTATTGCTAGTACACAAAATAAAACTGCCTTTGCAATGCACTTGGCATATAGCTAGCAAGCCTCCTTAGCTAGCTAGCTAACTAACCATGTATACCAATGCTAATGTCTGACTTATTTTAACATACACAAAGAAACATTTGTGGATGTGCTATTTGGCAAACAATATAACAAAATTAATTATATATATTTTTTCCCCACAAATGGATACTACACTTAGTAGTGAGTAGAATGGAAATCACTTTATTAAGGTATATTGAACATGTTAGGCCTAGTACACGTTGATCATTGTATACCTTACATGCTTGTTGGCACTCTCTAGTAATAAAGTAGTAAATTGTGTGTGAAGGCACTCCTTGTGAGTTGAAAGCAGACAGCCCTGAAGGTCTCTGGTCTGTAGATAAGGATGAGATGCATCAGAATGGTAGTATATCTGGCGTGGCTGGTGTCAGAGTGGTGCATCTGGCGGGCCGAAGGAACAAGGAGGCCTTGGCCTAATGACCCTGGCATGGGAGGGGTGATGGGGTGATACCTCATCTCATGTGGGCCAACAATGAGACCTAGCATGCTTAACTCATGTCACGGAAGTATTATGCAATCATGAGGCAAAATAGTATAAGAACTATGGTCTGTGAGAGGGGGGCAGCTCTCTCTTGCAGACGCCTGGATTGATCCATCTTTCTATTTTTCACTCTTTTTTCTTTAATAAACTTTGTACTTTACTTTGATACCATACCCAACTGGTTTTGACTGTTGCTCACCATGTTCAAATTATAACGACAGTACATTTAGTACACATGTATATGTGTTATTTTACAACCGGGGCAGTGTATATCATCAACATTACATTATAAAGTTATGAAGATATTCCAGTAGGCAGTGTGTCAGAGTCCACTTACAGTGACAGTGACATCAGCGAAGGGGAATATGAGCCAGTTTTGGAAGATTCTAGTTCTGAGTCAAGAAGTGAGACAAAGCGAAAAAGAGTGAAGAACAAAACCAGGAAGGGAACAAAGGAAATGAGGCAGGTGTAAATTAAAGAGATTAGCTTTATGTGTGTGTGTGTGTGTGTGTGTTTGCGAGGTGTTTCATTTAAGCAATGCTTTTCAGTAGGTTCCAGTATTTGGCCAGTAGATGGAGCCAAAGTACTACCATACAGATATTACAGCGATGAAATAAGACATTTTAGTGAAATAAAAGGTTCCTGGTCAGGCAGTATACTTTTTGTTATAAGATGTAATTACAAAGTTATTTGGCTCATTGGTCTGAATCATACAAGACTTACTTTTTTGTATTCTGCATGACAGGATTGCAGCATTAGTTTTGATGATTTTAGAGGTTTTTGTGCACCCCGACAGGTCAATTTGAGCCAAACTTGGCACACATCACAGGAACCTCAATCCATAACAAAATTTCAAATTAGGAGTTGATCACTTACATGGTTTATGAGTTATAGCAATATAGGTGTATATATATGGCATGGCCTCAATGATATAATGAAAAAATGGACCAACCTGAAATTCTAAAAATCCAACATTTTTTATTTTTTTGATAATTATTTACTAACAGATTGGAACAACAAAGACATTGTATATAGAAACAAATCTTTATTTTACCCTCTATGGTTTTTTCACAATATACTCTTGGTACAACTGTTATTTAACTCAAATGGCTCTCTACTGACATATCAAGAATTTACTCTTAATGAAATACAATGTTGCAATTTCTTTTGCTGAATTACACACTGTTATAAATGCTATCCCTGCATCCATTATTACCCATCGACCCAACCAATCTTGAAATATGGAAAATTTGTTTCTCTACATCACGCAATAGTAATCATCATATACGCTCAGTTTCAGAAAGATGTTGTATCTACTCCATATGTAGTGGCCTATTGGAACAACATCTTTAACAACCTCGATTGGAAAGAAATCTGTACCTTGCCAGCAAAATATATCATACATAATAAAGTGAAAGAAGTATCTTTTAAAATAATTCAGTTTTCCCATCAAAAGTTTTTTTACAATGGTTTATAAAGGACATGGAAGCGAATTGCTCTTTCTGCAGAATTCACCCTGAGAACATTTCTCATTTATTTATGGTCTTGCCCCTTTTCTACCAAATTATGGGAAGATATCTGCAACAACTCTAGTACCTGTACTGAACCACATTTAACCCTCTGCTTTGAGCATGTATTGTTTGGCTTCACTGACCATCCATTTGTGGGGGAAAAAAGTTATATCATTAATTTTGTTATATTGTTTGCCAAATAGCACATCCACAAATGTTTCTTTGTGTATGTTAAAATAAGTCAGACATTAGCATTGGTATACATGGTTAGTTAGCTAGCTAGCTAAGGAGGCTTGCTAGCTACATGCCAAGTGCATTGCAAAGGCAGTTTTATTTTGTGTACTAGCAATAGTCTACTTAGCTAGCTAGCTAACTAACCATGTATTCAATGCAAACGTCTGACTTATAAATAACTAGCTAGCTAGGTTAGCTAGCTAGCTGGTTATTTATTTTACCATAGTTCATAGTATTGGGAGCTTCCAGCTTGCCAAATGCTTTGATATTGTGAAAAAATAAACATGAAACAGACCCTACTGACAGCCAATCACAATTCACATCCGGAAAACATCCGCAGCCAATCCTGTCTGGGTCCCTCCCACGACTGTCAAAAATGAAACGATCCGCTGCGCGAGCAGGAACTTAAGAGCAAGCAGAAAGGGTGTGACAAATTTTGCTCATGCAAGCAACTCTCTCTGCTTGCGCGAGAGTAGTTTTGCTCGCGCGATGAAGCTCTCTCCGCGCGCGAGAGCGTTTTTGCTCGCGCGAGCAGCTCTCTCCTCGCGCGTGAGAGCATTTTTGCTCGCGCGAGTAAGCAGTTTTCCTCGCGCAAAGTGATTTTCCGCGCTCGCGATTTTTTACACGGATATGATGTCATAATGGAGCAATAACATAGAGAGAGAGTGAGAGAAGGCCATATCTGTCCTTAACTGGTCTGGATCACTACAACTTAGGGAGAGAGCATTGTCAGGAATCCATGATCTGGCAGGCCATCAGGGTCAAGACCGTACACCATTATTTGTATGACACCGTTTCTATTGGCATGATATGGAGAGAGATATCAGAGGATATCAGATATCAGAGAATATGTCAAATGTTGATAGAGGTGTGTGTTTGGGAAATCGCCAGAGCCAGTTGCACATGTGCCCTTGTAGAGTATCAAAATTTGTACCCCCATAACATATTTTGGCTTCCGGCATGGATACACTCTGACCAAGGCAGAAATTTTGAGAGCTGATGGCAGAAATTCTTAATGGGCAACAGGTGCATGGAGCGATTCAATCGCACATTAGGCAACATGCCCCTTACTCTTCCCCCGTACTCTTAAGGCCAAAGAAAAAAGGCCACAGCAAATCCAGACCCTCACCATTGCTTACAATGCTACAGTCCATGAGACTATGGGGTATGCGCCCTTCTTTCTTATGTGCGGGTACAGTATGCTCCTAGGCTGCCACTGGATCTCATCTTCAGGCAAGTTTTGAATAGTCCTTATGTTGTTGACTATAACTCATATGCAAAGTCACCGCTTTCTAGTCTTAAGAGTGCTATGGAGATTGCCAAGAATCATTCATCTGTAAAACAGCAACATCAGGCCCATCAATGCAACAAGCGTGTAAAGGGCACTTATCTGGGGGATTGTGTGTTGGTAGCTAATAAGGCAGGAGGAAGTTGGCAGACAAATAGGAGGATGGATTGTATACTGGTGGTACAGATCCTAGCATTCATGTTTACAAAATACATGTAATAGTAGGACAAACTAGAGTTGTTGTAATCTGTTGATGAAGGATCAGCTTCCTACCAGTTCCAGGGATGTATGAGCATGAAGATGCTGATGAAGCTGATCAACCACTGGATAGTGAGGAGTCTGGTCTGGAAGCTTATAACAGTGAAGATGAATCAGCCTCACTGCTTGGAGCAGTAACTCCAAAGGATGGGCAGGATTTATCAGATTCTGGAAGTGGACTTTAGAGACCTGATCAGCCTCTTACTTTCCTGAAACTTGCATGTGATGTAGCTTTGACGTTGACTATGTAGACTAGGTCTTACTATTTGCTGATTGTGTCAGCATAGAACATTTAGTCTACTTATAACCGCTAAAGCTTAGCCGATCAGGATGTTAGTCTATTTTAGGAGGGGTGAATGTAACAAGGGTGAATGTAACAAGGGTATTTCCTGGTTTTGTTACCCCAAATCTTGACATTCATAAAATGTTAGTTATATTTGTGTACTGTTTTTTTTAAGAAATGTCAGCGTGCAAGATGAACTTTGAGGTGTGCATTCTGGCGGCTCTGATTTAAACTTTTGTTTTAACAATTCTTCAAATGGTTTAAGTAGGCGGTATATATCTTAAAGTTCTATAGGTAAGGTTATGAACATGCAAATATGTCATAGCTAAAATGTGAACTTCATAAATTGATTTTTTTATGAGTTTTATTCGAACCACATGCTTCTCTGTTTTACGGGGTTTTTCCATGTGCGTCTTCAGAGAGGGGTTAATAACCCACCTGTATGAGAGAGCACCCTGAAAGTTCTTATCTGACCATCACATTTATTATAGGACCTTTAGAGCATTGTTGGTTTTATTTGCCTATACAGATGTACTTCACCAGAGAGCTACCATCGACGGCCGTGGTGAGTTTTTCTTTGAGTAGAGCAGCACGTACTGAACACAACAGCGAAACATGGGTTACATATAGATATCGATGTAAACTAGGCTGAAAGACACTTTTGATTCTCTTGAAATGTTTTTTTAATGGAACTCGTTACAGGCCATACTATATGTATCTTGGTTTGGTCGTTGTACACAATACGGATGCTTATGTGGATTTGATTGATTCGTATTAAGGATACTCTCCAGTCCAGTTTTAAAAAGTATTACTTTTATGGGATTCTACCAGACCCTAAACAAATCCCTTCTCAATACAGACCAACTAAGCTGTCACTTTATAGACAGTGTTTACTGTTTGGTCACAAAAGCAGAGTGAAAATCCCACTCAGAGAAACTGATGACAAAGCGAGCTCTCCCGCTCGGAGCGTTTTCTTCTATGCTTCCAATCGAGCCATTTCAGCTCCTGACGATGTAAGTGAAGAAATTAGCGGCGAAGTGAGAGAGTAAAACGATGAAACCTAAAAGTATGATTGCCCTGAAACACCGCGTGTGATCAGATACACAGGAGCGCATGGGAATTAATAGTATGCTGCTTCAAATAATTTCCCTAAAATGGCTTATTATTTGCATGCAGATCTTATTGGACACGTCGAGATTTCTCAGCTACTCCGCTATTTGCACGTATATGCGCCTATCTGACGTAACGTGTGTACAGTGGGTCGTTGGCTGTAAAGGCAAAGAGAGTACCACAGTGAGCAGTGCTCAGGAGAGCATGTCCATATATCTATCTCGAGGCGGGCAGAGTATTTGTAATCTGGACTTAAATGAAACCGTGTATCAGTATCTGTTTTCAAATTCTGCCTTTCTCTCGTTATGGCCCTGACAAAGCCCCTGTAATATAGGTACATTTCTTTTTAGGTTTTTTAAAGAAAGTGAAGGAGATAGGCAGGAAACAATCGCATATCTCCAGCAGTGTGAGATTTACTATTGAATTCCAATGTAATCAGGCGCCACCTCTTCCTCCAGCTGGTGTGTTATTAGTTTGCTAAATGAGGTTTACCGAGTGGCACAATAGCTTTTAATGAGCTTTAACAAACAATGAAGAGGGCCATCAAAAACACAGGTATTACTTATACAATGAAGTGGGTGTGTGTGCGTTTGTGTGAAAGCAGCTAGATGTGTTGTCTGGGAAACTGCTCAGCTGGTGACTTTAAAACACATTGTTCAAATAGACTGAAACGTCCTTAAAAAAGCTTTGACACCTGTAAACATCACATATGTGGGGCCTTTATTACACACACAGGTACATACATACACACAAAAAGGTCTTCACAACTGATAGATGAATATGGAATACTGTGGTCAAGTGCAAATTTCATAAATTAGATGATGAATTTTAAACAAGGTACAAACTAGCTCACCAATGAAGATGGCATGATGGATGACTCATGTCACATACTCGTTATGATTCTCTTGATATGTGCATGCACAACTATTAATTTACTTTCCATTTACTTATTTTCTGTTAATTATGACATGAAGAAAGGGTGAAGTCATGAGTTATGATTCATACATTTCTCTAAATGACATCAGTGGGCCATCTGCCCTAACTTTCACACTATTTGCTCAATGTTCAGATCAGAGGGCCATCTGCCATAACTTTTACAGTCTTCACACACTGTTCAGATCAGTGGACTTAAATATTTAAAAAGTAACACTTAACCTCTTCAACTCCACACTTACTATGTTATTAATCTTAAGTCATAGTAATCTTTAGGTACTGTAAATTATTCAGTACCAACATTGAAACTAAATGGAAAGGTATCTAGATATGTGTGTGTTCAAGCACATCAGCAATGGAGGCCCTTTTGGCTAACAAGAAAGCGCAGCATCATTGAACCTCAATGCACTCTGTTCCATGGAGGTGCTCTGTTTCATTTGATGTACTCTGTTCCTTTGAGGTACTCTGTTTCCTTTGAGGTACTCTGTTTCCTTTGAGGTACTCTGTTCCATGGAGGTTCTCTGTTTCCTTTGAGGTGTTCTGTTTCCACGGAGGTGCTCTGTTCCATTGTGGCGCATTGCTCCATGGAGGTGCTCGGCTCCATGGAGGTGCTCTGCTCCATTGAGGCTCTCTTCTATTCAGTTAAAGTCACACCAAAGCACAAGCACTCTGTTTCACTGAGCCCCTGCTTACTCACTCACAGAAGCTCGGCCTAGTCAACTGATCTGCAGTGAATGTGACGTGTTTAAAGCTTATTTAACAGCTCTGGGTTGGAAAGTGCCTGAATAACTTTGCTTTTACCTCTGGAGCTCGACTGGACAGAGTGGCTCAGCAAACTGATACCCAACATGTTTTTATCATCTGCAAATTAGAACGCTCCCTTAATATTCACACACCCAGACTCATTCATAGAAGCATGCGCTTAAAAAATAAGATAAATTATTGATACTTTAGAATTCACACACATGCAAAATAATCTTTAATATATTTGATAGATATCAAACATCCCCATTGCAGACTAAGTGATTAAGTGATGAGGCCTTATAAATATTCAACATTTTAATGGGCTATGTCATAATAGATACAATAGCACTCTACCACCTGCAGACATAACCATGCAACTCTGGAGCAGACCATGGCAGACTCTCAGGTCTGGTAAATGGCATAATATGAGCTGCAATGGCCAAGGGGTTAAGGCGTTGGACTTGAATTCCAATGGGGTTTCCCCACACAGGTTCGGCTCCTGCTAAGGGGGCCGAGGCTACACGCAGGAGGGTCCCTGCCACCACCAACTCAGGCTCCCACAGACGCTCCCTGAGGGGGAACAGATGCCTGAGAGGGAACAGCGGGCATAGGTGGGTGTTTCCGCTGGAGACGCACAGGAGATGGTCCGACCGGAGTGCCGAGGATGCTGTCGGACAGCTCACACCTCATGCCCCGCCTTCCACTTGTCATCCCGGCTTTTGCCCCCCCCCCCCGAGTAATATTTAATTTCTTAAATATTGTTGAGAACTGTTTTAAGTGTTACATTTTAAGAAGCGGTTGTGAAACTGTGAAAAGTACTGTATACATTAAGTGATAAGTGACAATAAACCATGTCAAAAGAAAAAATGGCATAATATGAAGAATCTCTGGACTTGTAGTTATGGGTAACTACAGAAGTTTTTTTGGCTTCTGTTTAGGTTTGTAAGTAAATTATGAATAAACCTCAGTTACATATTCATATACATATTTATGAAGATTTTCCTGGCAGAGTGTCTGTCCTCTTGGCTATAATTTGGATAATGATGGTATGTCTGTCAGAGAGAGAGAAAGAGTTCTTGCGATCTCAAGAGTTGTTGATTCTTTCAAACTGGGCATCTTCAGATCTGCTTGTTTGTTACTTCCTTGTATAACGAGGCTGGCAACATTGCCAGGCATCGCCAGCCAACTACAACCATCCTCATTACAGCTTAATACTAGAAGCGCTGCGCCTCATTTACATACCTAGAACCGCCGAGCACCGTGGTGTTTTCACCTATTAAAAGTGCACCTCGGTGGTCAAAAGACTGCTGAGTCTTTACACAAGGAAGATGATACTGACACACAATTAACGCTTGATTGCGTCTTGCACAAAAGACAGAACGGGCTGCCGAAGCAAAACATTTGGAATGGTGACCTTTGCATGTAACGTCAATAAGTTAATGTGACTAAATAACCTTTTAAGATCTGTGCCCTGTTTTCAGTAGCTTCCCCATTGCCCATTTTCTTTAGTTTCATATTGCATTTCCTGGTTTGTGTGAAATCGGAATGCAAAATATGTTTTTACAAAGATACACAAATACATTATTAAAAAATCATACATTGTGATTTCTAGACTGTGGTCTTTTGGTGCGGTAGTCAATGGTCCTTGCAGTCAGCTGCCTGTCCACTCCGGCTCCCTCCAGCTTCCCTCTCAGCAGTGCAGGCTGGATGGTGTTGAAAGCACTGGAGAAGTCGAGGAACATGACCCTCACAGTGTTCCCCGCCTGCTCTAGATGAGGGTGCAGCAGGAAGATGATGGCATCGTCCACCCCAAGGCCGGATGGTAGGCAAACTGCAGGGGATCCATCGCTGGGCTCACCAGTTGGCGAAGGTGGTGCAGGATGAGCCTCTCCATTGTCTTCATCAGATGAGAAGTCAGGGCCACAGGTCTGTAGTGCTTGGGCTCCCTGGGATGTGCGACCTTTGGCACTGGAACTACGCAGGAAGTCTTCCATAGTTCAGGAACCCTCTCCAGATTCAGGCTCAGATTAAAGATATGCAGGACCATCTGACAGAGCTGGTCTGCACAGTCCCTGAGCGGTCTGGAGCTGATTCCATCTGGACCTGCTCCCTTCATGATCTTTGTCTTCCTGAGCTGACTTCTCACCTGATCAGCTGTGAGGTGGATGTGAGGCTGGGTTGGGGTGGAATATGGGGCTGGCTCTGTCTCTGTTGTGGGTGGTGGTGAGGAGAGTGCAGGCATCACTAGCACTGCATCAGGAGAGAGGTGGGACAGCATACAGTGGGGGTAGATGGGGGCTGAGGGGTGGGGGCGGAGGTCAACGACCCAGAGTCAAATCTACTGAAAACAGATTCAGGTCGTTAGCCTACCCCCGGTCAGCAGACATCGTGGCTCCTCCATTGTCCTTGAAGTGGCCAGAGATTTTATTCATGTTTCTCCAGACTTCTCAGACGTTGAAATTTTCTTTGCCTCTCTGGATCTTATATTTAACCTCCTTTTGTACTCTCCTCAGTTCCTCTTTGTCTCCAGATTTGAAGGCCCATTTCTTCTCATTCAGCAGGGCCTTCAGCTCTGGGGTCACCCATGGTTTATTGTTGGAGAAGCACTGTACCTTCTTGGTTGGCACAGTGTTCTCCACACAGAAGTTCATGTAGTCTGTGATGCAGTGGGTGAGGGCGTCAATGTCCTCACCATGGTCATTGCTGGAGTATGATCTGACGTGCGATGGCTCGCACGAAAAGTAGTAGGGTGTGGGAATGGTATATGTTTAGTAAAAAGTAAAACAGAAGTAAAAAGTTGGATGAAAAATAATTACTCCAGAAAAGTATAGATACCCAAAATTTCTACTTAAGTAAGGTAACAAAGTATTTGTACTTCATTACTTGACACCTCTGGCAGTTACCCTTACATCCTGATGAATGCAGAGTCAGTTCTACACTCCTCTATTCCTGCTTATGGACAGCTATACAAATTGAACTAGGATCCATGAGGAACATCACTATTTCAGGTGAAAATGACCTTCTGAAATCTGATCTGCTCCAGTTCCAAATTTTAAACCATGTTTGCATTTGTGCTGTCTTGGTAAATTTTACTCATTGATTTCAACAACTACTGTGTTCATTTGTAATCAGTTTGTACAAGTAGGAATTAATCTAATTTCTAGTAAGTGGTAGTATAATTCACCCAGCATTGGAATCATTTAAGTCTTGTAAGATAATGAGAGATTTGTATTTTTACAGCATTCCTGAAGGGTTCTGTAAGATACACATCAACATTTTCTCACTCTCATTTTATCTTAATTAATTTTCCTAAACTTCCGTGTTCTTCTATGTCCCATGATCCAACTTCAGTTTGGATCATAAAAAGGAAAAAATATGTAGCGCCCCCTTACTGTCATATTACATCCTGAGACCCCTCCCTTTGGGCCTGTGTATGCGTGGTCCACGTTAATATATGTGCTTCCTGTGGGTGTGGTTTATGTGTTCACATGTCTAATGTGTTACATGTGGGGCTCGTTATGTGATGTGTATATATTATGCGTGGTATTCCTGTCCCGTGCTCGTCTTTGTGAGTTGATTACGTTATATGTTTGCTAAAGGGCTACTTGCACAGTTAGCCACAATTATAACTAAAACCATGTTTATGGATACTCGTCTCCACATCCTGCCTTATTCCTTGCCCATGATACTTACTTTGCAGCTTTGCCCTGGTAAGTAAGGTGACTCTGTAATAACGATTTATAAACTATTGATAATAGTTATGGGTTTAGGTGTGTAGATTTAATCACCACCAATGGGGTTCCTTATAGCTCACTCAACACATGGCCTATGGCCTACCTTTAATATATCACACCAGGGAATTAAAATAAATAAGACCAAATTATCTTTGCTCTGTTAAAACACTATAATGTATTAATCAACTTTAAATTAGTGATTTAACACACTAATTCAATTAAATAAAGTAATCCCAGAGCAGAACAATGAGCAAACCTGGATTGTGAACCACAACTAAACCTGCTACCATGGCAACACCACCACCACACCCTAATCACTTACATACTGTGTGGACACAGTTAGATCTGAGCTCTGACATCACTCAGGTCCAATAAGATGAACCAATGGCCACCTTCTTGCTTGACTCCCTGAACTGCAGCAGTCCTACACAAATAAAATTATAAACTCTGAGACACATTGAAATGCTGAGTCACTGACAGGAGATGGTGAGCTCCTGTGACTGATATCAGATTATCCACAAGCATTCGAGTCCCAGCCTTGTTAGGGTGAAACCGATCAGGTTTAAAAAGTTCAGGACGCCTCCAAAAGATGTTGAAATTGTCAATGAAGTTTACCTTCCGATGTGCACAAGCTGTAGCGAGCCAGCTGCTTAGAGCCAGCAGTCTGGTAAAACGACCACTGCCCAGGCGTGTAGTTGGTATCGGCCCGGAAATGAACACTTCAGACTGGGAAAACTCCAGAATGTCGAGCAGATGTTTGAAATCCTGTTTCAGAATCTCAGACCATTGATTGTAGACATCGCTAGAGCCGACATGCACAATCAGACGCTCCATAGCTGGATGATCCTGCAGTATGTGTGGAATCATGGGTATCACTTCACAGACAGTAACACGAGGAAAGCAAAAGGTCTTAATACTCTTGCTCCAAACATCTTTGACGACTGAATCCCCAATCAACCGAGTTTTGGGCTGCGGAGGTGGTCTTCGTCTCCTTTCACCGTTCATGCCGCGGCGGCTAACACAAGCCGCATGGTGATGGCTAACGTGGTTAGCATCCTGATGGCTGACCCTATCACCATGCTTATTTGTTCGCTGTCGAATGGCATGGTTTGCAAGCTGAAGTTGGGACACGTATGGCCACACTGATGGCTAAAACTCTGAACGTGCTTATTAGCATGTTGCCTAGAATGGCTGGAAGAATGGTGTCTGGCACAGGTGTTGTCATTCTGATGGCTAATACCGTTAGCATGCTTGTTAGCATGCCGCCGGCTAGCACGGTTGGGATCCTGGTGGTTGGTCCGCGTGTGGCCAGAGTTATTTGCATGCTGATGTTTAGCAGCAAGATTGCAGTTGTTTTCCTGATGTAGATTAGGATTTGCTTGATGTCCTTGTTGTCCCGGAGAGGGAGGCAGTATGTTGTGAGACTGCTCGACTTCTGCTACTTGAGTTGAGGTGAGAGCTTCATATCTGTTATCTAAAAGAATGTCATGATGAAACAGATGAAACAGGTCAGCACTGACATATCTATGACATAGAGATATTCCAAAAAATAAATTACCCTCTCGCCCTTCCAGGCGGTCTTTTTCGCCTCAAGCTCAAGACCATTGTGCTGGGATGTGTTGGAGCCACTCCCCCAAATTGGGTCATAGCCCCTAGTGCTCCTATTACCAATGGAAACCACTGTTGCTTTCACCTGCCACATGTTTTCCAGTTCTTCTTTCAGCCCTTGATACTTTTCGAGCTGCTTGTGTTCCTTATGTCTGATGCTGCTATCACATCTATCACTAAATACCTTTTTTGCTATTTGTCTGTCACCACGATGTCCAGTTGGCCATTACCATTTTGTTAGTTTGTATCCTGGACTTCCCACAGGATCTTAGCATGGTTGTACTCCACCTCATTCAGGAGAGTGTCCCACTTTGACCATGGAACGTCCGGCCCATACTCGGCACAGATGTTTCTGTATATTATGCCAGCACATGATTATGGCGTTCCACGTATGCTCTGCCTGCTAGCATCTTGTGCTGTGCTGTTATGTACTGGACCATCTAAGGGGCATATTTGCACAGCCTGCATCTGGGATCCTGTCTGGTGTGGTAGATCTATTGAACCTGTATTGAGAGCTTGTTCCTGTGCTGCCATGGTTACTGCTTCTGTGCTGTCTCTCAGTCCAGCCCTTTCCAGTGGTAGTATTTCTCCATATCAGACACTTCCATTGTTTGTCCACATGCCATGTGACATAATAAAGCCATGATTGCCAACGTTGGTTAGATGTAAACAGCAAAGATTTAATCCAAGTGACATTTTCTTTTGTTTTCCTTCATGGGTTTCATATAAATGTGATATCCAAAGCTAGCTCATAATACACTGGTTAATTCTCTTAGCGCCCATCACATTTTGTGTGAATGTAAACTGGGTCACGGGGTCTTTCATTCAAGCATTCAAATCTCAAACTGGTTAATTTCATTGCATCACTATTTCAGGTGAAAATGACCTTCTGAGACAGAGAGCAGTTTCAGAAAAGTTTCAGAAACATTTGCACTTCTTCTCTCTTTCCCTCTCTGTTCATTCTCTGTATCTCATTTTAGAGTGACACACATACACAGGTCAAAGTATGGGGCTTGTGAGTGTAGCTCCACCGTAGCACCCCTCTAGAAACCCCAAGACACTTTTGTATTATGAGAATTGTGAATTGTATTATGAGTTTATTGAGAATATTTAATGTTTAATGTGTGACTATGGATAATAATTTGAAAAACAAATAAATTAGTTAATAAAATAAACAGAATATTTGTACAACTAATAAACATAAAGCCAACACAGGTGATCTGATTTAACCAATGGGCTTAGAGCTTTGACTTTAGACAGAGCGCATTTGTTTTCTATGAGCAATATGAGCAATATCATAATGGATCACTTTTTACTTCACTATCGTCCATGTTATATTCAGTGATTTGTTTACGTATGCTAGTTTATGACGCTTACATTCTTGTTCCATGAGCTGAAAATCTCCCTTTATGTTTAACACAGAATGGTGTTGCATTATATCTGGCCATGCGGCTACTACATGTGCACATGAAATGAAACTGAATCTAAATTGGCGAGAGTGACAGGCACACACACATTTAAACAGTGAACACACACATATACTAAACATACAGTGAACGCACACTTATACAGTGAATACCAGACTGTATGTACAATGGGCGGTACGTCACCATTGACTCTCATTATGAATTTAAGTTTAATGTGAAGGTCTTCAACTCCCATTTTGTTCAGTTAGTTAAAATAGCTAACTAAAGTTTAAAATTAGCTAGCTAGCTACTCAAATATCAAACTGTGCCACTAAACGAAAGAACTGCAAAGAATGTGACCATAATGGTCTTTTACAATTTACTAGAACATGACATTGTTTATTTAAGATGTCAAAAGTGTTGTTAACTCACCCATAAAAGGTAACAACGAAGTTACTACAGCTGTCAAGTGAAGTTTAAGAATTTTTCTGTTGAGCGTGTTCATGACGTTTGGTCTATTAGAAGTCAATCAACACAGCCGTTTGCTGTCAATCACCTCATCGCCACACTCCTTTAAGGAGTATACAGTAACTTCTATAAAAAATAACTTCTATAAAAAACTGTCCAGTGACAACCGTTTTTGTCGTCCAGTCCACTTATATATGGCCTATGGTGAATGCACACACACACAGTAATTTCCAACTCACTTCTAATATATGATAGAAAGAGAGAGAAAGCCAGTCTTTGAGGTCTTTGAGGTGGTGTGTGAGAAAGGTCTTGGACACACTGCAGAAGCAGTCAGATGCCATGTCTGAGGATAGCATGCCAGAGAAGGCCTGCCAGCTTCTGGACAAAGAGCCCAGACGGCAACAATAATACAAGTACTCTGCAAAACTACCTGAGTTTTGGCTGAAGGTTTTGTGTTTGTATGAGTGTGTGTGTGAGAGAGAGAAATGTAGGGATTTTTAGTTTAGTTCATTTGATAACAAAAGCTAGATTGCATTTCTGGTTGTCAAGGACACCAATTCCACTGCAGTCCTTCAGAGATGGAGTACTTGTGCATTCGGTTCTTTTTTAATTCAGTAATTCTTTGTTTCCTACAAAAGGGGCATAGATACTGCATGTCAAACAAGACCCTTCATACAGCTTCATAGAGCTTCTTTTGTTGCAATTACTTGTGTGTAGTCACTTTGAACATTTCTCAGAGCACCTCATGTATTTATTAGCAGTGGCAGTACATGCACTGCCTTGAAATCAATCCTATAAGCCTGCCAGCACTCTGGTTCACCTGCTCTGCAGGAGAACATAGCTGTGTAGGAAGGAGAGGCTGGTGAAGGAATAGGTGTGTGTAAGGTGGTACAAATACATAATCGCCCCCCTCCACCAATCTTCTGCCCTTCCAAACATTGTCAGATCTGTAAGACAGAGGTGGGATGGAGGTGTAGTGGAGGCAGGTGGTGGTGACATGCAGTATCGTGTGAACATGTGACTGCTTGGCCCTCGGTGCCAGTGAGGTTGACAGGAGTTAGACACTGACCCAAAAAAAGGTCCCCCCTAACATCCGTTTTCATTCTCATTAGCTGTGCCAAGGGTAACGGTGTTCTGTAACCCCCACTCCAATTACTATGCCTGGTAAACGTTTGACATCTGGAGAGGCTACCACTGAGAGTCCTGGAAGAATGTGAGCAAGACTATAAGAGACAGAAAGAGTTCTAGAAACATAGAGTGATAGAAACATAGAGTGTGGAGACATGTGGAGGCATGACTACCATGTCTTACAGCAATTCCAGTCCTGCTGTTCCTGTATGATAACGTACTGTGGGGTTTCATGTTAATGGCAGGCATGAGTTCTCTAGGGGCTGGTTTCCATGGCATTAGTTTGGGAAGCTGTTGCATCTCCCCGTGCTGCTGCGTTCCCAGACACTGTCCAGTGTCCGTTTGCTCCCTGAGGAGTCTCACATTCCTGCACTTCCCCACTCAAATACACACGCTTCCCACATAAGGAGAGAGATGAGGGACCAGCAGGAGACTTCTCACCCTTCTGTTATGAATGTGCTGTGATTCTCTTTGCTCCTAGCGGTTTTCATTTTATCAGTAGAACAGAATGGGCAATCATATTCATAACAGAAGACGTTTCCTCTGAAAATGATGAACGGAGTTTTTAATACGGGAATGTTTGTCTTGTTAGATGTTTTGGCAGTTTTTATTAGTCCAAATGTGAAAATGGAAAACCCTTAAGACAGTGTATGTGTGCCCACACAAGTTTGTGCCCAAAGCTCATTTAAAAAACCTTAATATTTTTAAAAGCTAAACTTTAACATGTAGTCTTCACAGTTTGCTAAATGACTCAAATGCTGACTGACTCACCCACATGCAGAATGAAGCACATGGAATACTATAGATGCTTGTTTCCCCCTAGTGGTGAAGAAATATACTACACACATCATCCTAAAAATACAAGCCCAAAGTTCAGAAGAGAAATCCTCATCCGTCTAATCGTAATGAGAGTTGTGAAGTGTGCTCCAGTGAGGCAGAGAGACTTTGTGGTTTTGAGTTTATTTCTCACACTCTTATCTCAGTGCCACAGGAGGTGAACATGCAGCCACACACAGCACCAGCGGTCAACAACACAGTTGTTAGGAACGTGAGGACTCCGACCAAGCCGAAGCAGACATACCACACAGGCACATACACATTCATTTTCATGGAATGTTGATAGTATAGCGTAATGGGTAACAACATTGTCTCTCCCACAGGGGACCTGCATTTGAAATCCCATCTGGCTCTGTACCATACCAATAGCCTTCTTGCCTGCCACTGCAACATGCATGAAAATTGTAAGTCCATGGATAAAGGTGTCTGCCAAATGTATAAAATGTAAACTCACTCACAAGAGAAGTAGCATATGTTTCTACATTTCTATTTTCTGTGACTAAGTAGAATAAAGTTCTCTCTGAACAAATAGCAAACAAAAGAATATTGAAGGACTATGCCAAAATTGTGCTGCAGTTAGGGACCATCTCTTGAAGATATACTTCTAATAGGAAAATGTATTTATTCAAAACGTTTTCTTTGGACTTAAGAAGATCCTATATTTTTTACGTGTTTAGTGGTGCCGTTGTTCTCCACTGGAAGTACAGAACAGCACCCCCAGTGGCCAGTACCAGGCAGTGCAGACAGAGGTAACCTCGGTCTAAAGCCTCTCCCAGCTCTCTACACATGGTCAGTGCGTTCTTCTCCTGCCGTAGCCCTTGTAGGAAATGACGCACGTGATTCAGCTCCACCTGTAGTGTGAGGGCACACTCCTCTGCCCTGAAACATGCACACACCCTACTGCCCCCTAAAGGGAGACAATTGATAAAGATGATGAATAGCAGGATAAGGTACATATGAGAGAACGTGGGTAAAAAGAAAGAATGTTTGTCATTTTAGCATGGCTAGTTAAACTCTCATAGCCAAACTTACCATCTGACTCAGGTGTCTCCCACTGACTCCTCCCTACCAACTTCCATTGGCGGGAACAAATGCGCTTCCTTATCCATGAATTCCTTCCATTTACCAACTGGAACAATACAGCCGTTTCTATGGAGCTGAAGGCCAGAAGTGCCAGAGATCCAAACAGATAGATTTCTGAAATATAAAAGCACAGGTATTTTTTAAAGGTTATTTACTGAAAACATGTTATATACATAACCTAATCTTTTTTCTAGCATACAGTCTTCCTCAGCCCTAAGCTACCTCTGATGTTTCCACTGTCATATCATTAAAGGTGTTCTCTGTATCATTGTGCTGTTATCAACTTTGAGTCTTTGGTTCTTGATAAACTGCTTAATAAACTTCTAGATAAACTAACTAAACTATTAATTTAGTTAAATTAAGGCAAATTCTGTTCAGTCACATGGCCCTCTTGTAGCTACTAAATAAGGGGAAGAATTAAGAGAGTGTGTAAAGAGCACAGTGCTGTATTTAACAAGCATTGATGATTCATGTATAGCTCCAAATTAATTACTAATTTAAAGTTATCAACACAGACCAGACTGCTGTAATTATAATCACTTTAACTCTGCAGCCATTTGTCATTACCAGCTTAATTAATTTATTTTTTAGTGCTCTTGCCAGCAATGTACTTCTGTTGAGATGTTATTTTTATTTTATTTAACGCTGTTGTAAGGATTTATTTTATCTGTCAAATTTACAATCACTCTTTATTTCTCTTGCTTTCTCTCTCTTAAGTTCCCTCACCAATTAGAGGCAGTTGAATTGTGAAGGGGGGGAAAAGGGTGAAGATGACAATGATGAAGATGAAGTGTCCAGTGTAGATGGTGACCATGACACCGAGGCGCTGCTTGAGGTAAACAGGGATAAGGAAGGCCAACAGGTCCAGGACCAGCAAGAGCGCACTGGGCAGCAGCAAAGTCACCATGTAGAGGAGAGGAGTTCTACGCACACAGATCTACACACACACACAAAGATACAGAGTCACCATGTAGAAGAGTCCTACGCACGCACACCTACACACACACACACACACAAGCATGTTCCCTCTGACCTGCAATCTGATCGCAGAGGTGTTGAAGTACTGGGCAGTTCGAAGTGGAGAGACCACAGAGAGAGAGAGAATCTCCCACTCTCCTCTAGAGAAGAGACTGTCACACTCATTGCTTCCCCAAGAAACCTCCACCTCCTTCGCTACGATAGGGAAAACAAGGAACAGATTATTCATGCAATTCAATTGGATATGGGTTGATGCTTGTGTGCGTGTAGATATGAACACACATTAACATAAGCACATGTGGTGTTGCTTGTACCTGTGTGTGACTGAGATAGGAAGGTGAGATTACACGTGTGCTGGTCAAGAGGGAAGTGATAAAGGTTAAGTGGACACCTGGACTCCAAGAGGCTGAGTTTTCGTATCTCCACCCACCCATCATGAGTGACAGACACATGACTGAACTGAGGCTCTGCGTCAGTATTTGCCCTAAAGATGGTGAAGATGAGACAAAGATAGAGAACAAATCAACAGAGAACACCCCCATGCGTTGCTGTAGCAAACACATGTTTACACAATCAACAAATAACAAAGCCTCTGCTGTTAGGAAAGATTTGGTTCCTCAACAACAGAACTGCATCTATGACATATTACACGAAAGACATGACACAAAAGATAACTAATATTGCCCTCTGCTGGTGATGGCCTAATATTGCATTTGATTTATCTTTCTGTGAGAAAAGACAGGGGACTCACATCTCATATAATATAATATCAGGGACCCAGAGTCTATGTGCAGGAATAGTCATTCTCAGCACACCGCCATAGTGAGAAGGGTCCCAGTTCAGTCTTTCATCCCTCCATCCCTCCAGAGAGAGAGACAGACAGAGGGTCAGGAAGTTTTAGTTTGCAACTCTGTGAAAGGAAGACTCCACTTCACACAGTGATGTACCTGGGTGTACAGGACATAGAGAATCAGACGTTCATTCTTCTCATCCTGTAAGGGAAAGGACAAACTTTGACATTCAGAGTCAAGAAACAGATCATTGATGAAGATTCAGTGGTCATTTATAATGATTCACTGACTCATTGAAATGATTCACTGATAATGTTCATTATTTCATCCCTCCCTCTTTTGTCTCTGTCTCACCACTCCAAGAACACTCAAGATACTCAGGTCCACTTTGACAGGCACAGAGCTCCTCCAATCAACAACTGGTCTCAGCTTAGCTGACTCCACCCCTAGCAGACCATCCAGCCATTGGTTAATGGAAACATGCAACAGCTTGTGAGTGTTGGACACGCCCCCTGTTAACCAGTAATAAAATGAAAGCAGTTATAAACTGAATGAAAAAAACTATTGTCAGCATGTGTGTGTTTGTGTGTGTGTGCTGGTGTTTTGTGTGTTTGTGCCTGTGTGTGTATATGTGTGTGTATGTGTGTGTGTGTAGATAGACACATAAGTAGTACCATGGACCAAGTGCAGAATAAGTAACAGACGCTGGTAATCTAACTTCAGCAGTGTGAACATCTTCCTCGTTTTGAAAAGGTCCTGTTCCAGTTGAACACAATCTTTACCACCAGAATATTTTAGTTTTAATGTTCATATAGAATAATATATTTATGTCTAAACTCTCCTGTAGAAAAGTTATAGGTATCAGGTACTCACCTGCAGAAGTCTTAAAGAAGCACTGCAGCACCTTAGCCCTGCCCTTTGGCCTCTGGTCACTATGGCAACAGCAGTATGAGTGGCTATCTTCTTCATAATATCGCTGATATCCAAATTTTGCACTCACGCTCACAGGTAACCCAGAACTAGCTGCATTTGAATATCAAGCCACATCACTCCTCACAGGAGTTGAGAAGCGAAAGCAGGATGGGTAGTTTCGAGAGAGTGATGAAGAGAGAAACACGCAAAGAAGAAGAAATGATGTGGTGATGAACGGATGGAGCTATGGCTTTGTGGATATCTCTGCTAAGTGTTTATCTGTCCACAACAGGTAAATAAAACATGCAGCATGCATGTTTGTGTTTATGGATTCTGTTCCACCTGTAACCATGTTTCATTTGGCAGAAGGCTGATCATTACTGTAACATGTCCTGTGGGTATGTGACAGTGTACGGCATGGACCTGGACCTGGTGTCTGTGGTCAGTAATATCATGCAGTTTTCCTCAGCCTGGGTTAGACCTGTGAGGAACTGGACTTCTCCTCTCAGTCTGGACCTGAATGTGCACATCCTTCAAATCATCGATGTAGTGAGTTACCACAGACACACACACACACACACACACACACACACATACACATACACACACATACATACATACACACAGACAAACACATACATACAGACACATACATACACACAGACACACACACACAAACGTACACATACATATACATACATGAACACAAATAAATGAACATACACACATACATACATACACACACATGTATGAACCCACACACACATGCACCCATGAACATATGTACATACAGTATGCATACATGAAAACACACACATGAACACACACACACTCACACACTTGAACATTCAGCCACTCAATTCACTAAGCATCCAAAGAAAGGGCTTGTCAATGTACAAACCACAAAGGCCTCTCTCCTGACGTCAAAGCAAATTCCCCTCACCCACCGTTTCTGGTCTGCATATTGACGTGAGAAGTAAATCCAGTCTGGAAGCATTCAAACCATTCATTTACAATCTCCCTCCAGAATGAAAAGGAGGAATTGGTCAAACTGCACATTCGTTTAAGTCAGGTAAGCACATGCAGCAGTGAATACAATGTGTGTAAGTTACAAGTTCACTTCATCTGTGCTCTTGTTCTGTGATGTCCTTCTCTACAGCCATTTTATTCTTATATTCTTCTCTCTCTCTTTCTCTGTCTGTCTGTCTCTTTCCTCTCTCTCTTTCTCTCTACGTCTCTGTGTCTGTGTGTGTAGAGATGGAAGGATGAATCTGTGTTATGGGACTCCATGCTGTATGACGGTCTGCCTTATTTCACGGTGCCGTCCTCCAGATTGTGGTCCCCTGATATCAGCATTAAAGAGGCGTAAGTGGAGGGGTCTGGTGATGCATCACTCCAGGGATGTGTCACTCCAGGGATGTGTCACTCGTGCATCCGTGTATTTGTGTGTGTCTGTACAGTATTAGTGTCTCCCAGCAGCACGCTGAGGTCTACGTGCGGGTGGAGCACAGCGGATGGGTGAGCCGGGTGGAGGACCTGCTCGTCACACTGCACTGTGACCTGAGCATGGTACTGTTCCCCTTCGACCAGCAACAATGCAACATCACATTTCATCCACTGCTACACACAGGTAAGAACTCACACACACACATGTACACACATGTTAGAGATGAAATTGAGATTCAGAGTAAGATTATGGTCTGGTATGGTGTTTGATGAATGACCATTCAATTATTACACATGTTTATGAATAAGAACTATGGAGCTTTTACAGTGTCACCTGAACCTGAAACCATTATTACTTGAAAAAAAAAGCATGTGAAATTCATTCAGGTATGCAAAAATTCAAGTTAAAATTCAGCATCCGGGTACAAAATCATGTGCCACAAAATCGTGGCACTTAGTGTGGCTTGTGCCACTCGATTGTGGCATCTGCTTTATGTTTGGTGAACGATTCTAGCCGATAGCCGTCTAGCTAGCTCTAAATTATGAGTTTAGAATTTTGTTAGACGATATTTAGATTATAGTGTGCGTAGGCTACACTGGTAAACAGTTAACGAAGGCATTATATATTAAAGGATTTTGCGGGTGACGCGTAGTGGAGGCAGATGCCGATTGTATTCAAGCTGTGCTACTTGCTCGCAGTGGTTTATATTACGCTGATGGCATGAATAACATGAACATACACTCATAAATATAGTAAATCCTTTAATATATAATACATTCATTAACTGTTTACCAGTGTAGCCTACTCACACTATAATCTAAATATCGTCTAACAACATTCTAAACTCATAATTTAGAGTTAGCTAGCCGGCTATCGGCTAGAATCGTTCACCAAACATAAAGCAGATGCCACAATCGAGTCGCACAAGCCACACTAAGTGCCACGATTTTGTGGCACATGCCGCTAGGTGCCATTTCCCAGTGACATATTTTGTGGCACATGCCAAACAGGGACTGAACCCCCTCTCTCTGGTCCTTTTAGAAAATTGGCAAGAAGACGCACCTCCCTATGACCTCTGAGATGTTTTGTGATTGGCCAGATGCAGGTCGATTAGCTCTGAGTTTGTTTGCTCATCCTAAGTACCCCGGATGCATTCCCGACCCCCAATTTCAACCTGAACCTGGATTTTGACCCGAACCTGAATTTTGACCCAAATCTGAATTTCAACCTGAACCTGAATTTCAACCTGAACCTGAATTTCGACCTGAACCTGAATTTTAACTTGAATTTTTGCATACCTGAATTAATTGAACAGACTTTTTTTTCAAATAATAATGGTTTCAGGTTCAGGTTCTGGTGACACTCAAAAAGCTCCATAAAGAACTGCAGTTAGTCAGCAATGAAGGATTATGGATTAGGCTATTTGACAGAAATTAATAACAATCATTTATTTGGAATACTATTACAACACCGATCCTCATATCCACACAGTTCCATTACATATTAATTACAGACAATTCTGTTGATATTTTTCTGTTTATATGCATTGCAGAGCAAGAAGTGATTTTAAAAGTGGACACTAGAGGGCAAACTGAATTTGACAACAGACCTCATGGTGAATGGGACTTAATGGAGGTTAAAGTGTACAGTTACAGTCAGAAACAGTACTCACATCTCTGCTTTCAGGTATAAGCAGACATTCACACATAAAACAGCAGATAAATATTATTATCCTCATTCTACGCACCTTCTCTCTCCTTCTTTTTTAGTTTCTTGCATTATCTTTCTTGTCCTCTTGCTCCCTCTGCAGGTGGAGTTGGGGCGGTACAGTCTGTTCTATGTGCTGAACCTGATGGTTCCCAGTGCTCTGGTCATGATAGTCGATGTGGCCGCGTTTGCCCTGCCGGTCAATTGTGCAGAGAGAATCCCCTTTAAGGCCACGCTACTCTTTGGCTACACTGTCTTCCTCCTCCTCATCACCGACATACTGCCACCGTTCCGGGACACAACCCCTGTGATGGGTAGGGGGCGCCCTTGAGATTGTTTGTGGGTGTGTGGGTGACTCTAACTAAACAGCAGATAAAGGCACACATAAACTTTTGGCCTTTGCATTAAATCTAATTTAAATAGACCTAATAGTTAATTATTTTAATTTGACTCATTCCTATATGCAAAAGCTTTACACTAATCATATATGACCATCACTTCAGAAGTGGTTTTTTTTGGATCATGGATCCTATCATGTACTTCTAGCCTTCTCATATATGGGTTTTTGTTTATTTGATATATGCATACTGTGTAGTCTGTAAGTTTGTTGTTTTAAATGTGAGATTCCAAAAATGTTAATATAATATTATAGTTTCAGCATGAATATCCATAACTATGAACATGTTTTATTTTATGTGTGTGCGTGTAGGTGTGTATCTGGTGGTGTGTCTTGTACTGCTGTGTGTGAGTATGGGAGAGAGTGTATTGTTGCTGACACTAGGGCAGCCAGACTCTCACACACACTCCACTCTACTACAAATTATCATACAGAGAGTGTATCCACACCTCTTAGAGACAGATGGCACTAGTGAGCATCATAATGCCTACAGGCGGAGCATATGTAGAGGTACTAAAGGTTAACTTGCTAAAGTTTATATTACATATATATATAATTTATATTTCCATTATTATAATTGCCTGCTGTTAAAGCAACTATGGAACTTATAATCTAGTTAGTCTGCCACTGTTTTCATTAGAAAACTAATGCTAATATCATTACAGCATATCAGATCAGATCAGAAATTGGGTGTTTTGTTGAAAAACAAAATGGCACTTACAATATACACCAAAACTCAGGACCCATAAATCTGTTTAATTCGGTCCCATAAATCTGTTTAATTTAATTCATAATTATTCTGTCTTTATTTCCTGTTTCATGCAGGTCTGAAGAGATCATTTGCTCTGGGGCATGGCAGGGCAGGGCTAGGTGAGTGTGGGCAGGGCTGCATGACCGACAAGTTGAGGGAAGAGTTAGAGGATGTAAGCGAGGAGCTGAGGATGCTAAACTGGAATAATGCTCAGCGCAGTTCCAGACTTCACCTGATGGAGGCAGTAGACCGACTGTGCTTCAGAATCTACACCTTCTTTCTGGCTGTGTTTGTGCTGTCTCTGGCACTGCTCTGGACTCTGGGCACATGACTGGATACACCTATCAACACCTAACAAACACTGTACCTGAGGGACTAGCTTAACTATATACAGAAAATACAGTTGTAAAATAGCTCAACCTTTTATCAAATTGCAGGATGGTAGCACCCCTTATTTATCCAGTTTGTGAATGAGTAAAAGCAAAAATTGCAATGGTGAATAATACATATGACCCAAGCTTAACATCGGTAACTTCAAATAAATAATAATGAAAAGAATGATTGCTTTGCTAGCCTCATCCCCAACTCTTAATTCATTTTATTTGTACACTCTTTTTGAACATTTGAAGTCCATCATACACAGTTGGATAAATGTGTATAATATAAAGCTACAGAAGCCCCTATTATGGGTCATAGACACAGAATAGATTCAAATCTATAGCAGAGCAAGTTCTCATACAGCAGTTATAGGAGATCTGTGCTGTTTAACTATAAGGATTCTACTTGTAATTATTTACAGCTGGGTGAATTACCATGTGCTTTTCTGTCCCAGTCCTGGGAAACTGCTGCTCGCCCATTTGCTTATTGGTTTATCTGGCTTGGACATGCCTGATCTGCCTTAGGTATTCCTGATCTGCCTCAGTTATTCCTGGTCTGCCTTAGGTATTACTGATCTGCCTCAGTTATTCCTGGTCTGCCTTAAGTATTCCTTATATGCCTTAGGTATTCCTGATCTGCCTCAGTTATTCTTGGTCTGCCTCAGGTATTCCTGGCCTTCCTTAGTTATTCCTGATCTGCCTGAGGTGTTCCTGATTGGCCTAAGGTATTCCTGGTCTGCCTCAGGTGTTCCTGGTCTTCCTTAGGTATTCCTAGTCTGCCTCAGGTGAGCATCAGCCAAGCTCCTCAGCACTGGGACAGAGAGCCATGGGATTCAATACAAACAATGCACAAAAATACAGCAGTTGATGAAGAGTTGGAGAGAGTTGACATAACAATCCTTGCGTGTGCCCTCCTGTCAGCAGCACAGACAGAGGCTGCCAGTGTCACCGGGGTCTTCAGGGGTCATGCAGGGCAGCTTCCGAGCTTGGCCGAGAATGAAGAGACCATATAGAGGGGCTCGCAAAATGATGAAAGAGTAGGTGATGGGGAAGATGAAGCAGTCAAAAGCTATACTCGGCAATATGCGGTCGAACGGGTAGGTGGCCGCCACTGGGAAGAAGCTGATGGTGATGATAATGAAGATAACGAAGACGGTGCGGAATGCCTGTTTCTTAGCGGGGTGCAGCTCACGACTGGCTGGTCCACTCTGCCTGAGTGCCCTCATTACTGAAATGTTGCAGAAGAGGATGATGAGGTAAGCAGCCACAAATGGGACGATGAAGATGTAGTCCTTCTGCTGGATGGTGGACATGACCATCAAGACACAGTAGGTCACGGTTGCCACCCACACGAGGATGATGACCACCAACCGGTGACGCCCATTGCGGAGCTTCATGAAGACGATTGGATGCACCACAGCTACGTAGTGGTCGAGGCACATGCAGGTCAGTAAGAGAGGCGCACCAATCTCGTTCAGGCCAAACACAAAGATGAGAAACTGATAGATGTCACTGTTGCTTATCAGGTAACTGGATATTGGGTCCAGTGGAAGAAACAAGCAATAGACCGTGTCCAGTACAGCCAGGTTCAGTTTGAAGATGTCGGGAGTGGAAAGTTCAACTCCTCCACGCAAGAGGAGGTACAACACATACATGTTGCTAGGGAAACCAATGACAGTTGAAAGAATCTCGATGGAATTCTGCAAGAAATACCCTGCACTGTACCACTCAGTTTCATCAGGGCCAGCATTGGTTGTCTGATTATAGAAGTACTGGAAACCAGTTTGATTGACAGTTGAAGATAAGTTTGCAAGCATAATATTCATGTCCACTGTGGTTTGGAAAAAGAAGAAGAGAGTTTCATATATATTTTAGTATCTGCTATTTTATAATGTTTGATAATATGATTATTTCTATAACAAATAACACCTCAGAAAGCATTTCCTACAAGCTTCACAGGACAGAGTAAGAAAGCAGATATTGCTCAACTAATTTGAATATACAAGCATATAGGTTTATTGCCCAAGGGTCATAAATCTTTATCTGCACAATCTAAAATGTAGCACTAAGTATTTGCCATTAGATACAGGCAAATGTATTAGAAAGATTGGAAAGACGGATATTGATATTAGAATTGTAACTGACTCACCAAGAGATGTCCTTCAAAAGTCAAATGATGAAAAACACACATGTACATATGTTTATATACTCAGAAGCTATGATGCCAACATTTCAATAAAAGCAAATATAACCACACGTCAGACAGGTGGTTATTTTTTGCAATGCCATTTGGTCTGCAAAAGTATATATGTATGTGTGTGCGTTTGTGGGTTAATGTGTGTGTGTGTGTGTGTGTGTGTGTGTGGTATGAAGAGAAGGCTTGCTGTGGTTTGGCCACTGTCACACTGTGCCCAGTAGTTTTGTTTATGACTTTGCCTGTCTAGGCCTGTCCCTGCAGCCCTTTATACTGGATGGCGTTGATTTATCGAGGTGTGGCCTGTAGAAGAATATTGCTTTAGTCACTGCCGATTTGTGACAGTTTTGTTTTCCTATCTGGGCTGTATGTATTCATTTGGTTTAAGGTGAACTTTTATTTACATTTTGTCAGCACACACAATGTCCTACTCCAATGTCCAACATTCACATCCATTCCTAATGAAAAGTTCTAAATGAAAACTTGTTTTGTAGTTTTACAAGATAAACTGTCCACCCATCATAATCTATTAGGCAGTGAATAAATGAATGAATGAGTGAAGGAATTAATAAATGGAGGAATGAATGAATGAATGAATGACTGACCATAGTTGCTTGCTCACATGGAATGTGCAAGATAATGTGATATCCTACTTTAAAATCAAAAGAGAAAAATGCTCTTAATAGCACATCAGCCAGAGTGTACCCTCTCCAAAACTCAAAGTTCTGGGCTGGTTCCCCCAAAAATTCACTGTTAATTACACTGTGCTCTCTCTCTCTCTCTCTCTCTCTCTCTCTCTCTCTCTCTCTCTCTCTCTCTAACAGGGCCCCTTGTTAGTGAGAAGCCGCCGCTCTTTATGACGTCTTTGTGTTGTCGCCATCCATCCATCAGTCCACTGACGAGTGATCCAACACTAGTCTGTGGTTTCTATTGTGCCATGTTCCCTTTAGTGTCGGTAGCGTTGTTGTATTGGAGATGACGTCATGTTGCAGCACTGTCGGGAGCATCGGCGTGGCGACGAGACGGGAGGGGTCGACAGGAGCGCGCAGTCTCGAGCAGACAGTGGGCTGAAGAAGGTGTTGGAGCTGTAGAAGCCCGGGTCTAAAGTGTAGGCGTTATTCATCACACTATTTTGTCCTCGTTAAATCGCCAGAGCATCTCTTGACAAAATGCGCGAGATTGTGCACCTGCAGGCAGGACAGTGTGGAAATCAGATCGGAGCAAAGGTATGTTACCAAATTGTTTGCCAGTAAAATATGTCATAATGATTAAAGGGCTCGAAATTTTTATTATAATCTTTTCCCGTAACCCTGAATGTGTCTGAATGAATTAGCCGCGGCTCTTTTGTAGTCTGTAGCTAAGGATAACTGAGCACCAGGATGTGAGCTAAGTCTTACAATAACAAGCCTTTACATGAAGCGCTCCCAAGGCAAACAATTTGCATTATGATAGTGGCAGGCGTTTCGCTTCTGAAAGTGCTGTCTGATTGTATGATTTAGGATTTTGTCCTGATAAAGGCTCATTATTAGGCTTTGTAAGTGCACACATTTATATATTACATTTTTTTTTTATTTCTTGAGATATTTAACTGAAAAGGGGTGTGGTACCTCTTCTCCGTGTCGGTCAGTGTGCTTTCGCTTGAATTAAATTCTACAATGAGCAACGTTTTCCATTCTGCATAATAAGGACAGCAAAGAAGTCATATTCTTTTTTTTTAATAGCAGAACGTTTCACACGTTATAAAGATGCCAATTTCAGTGACGTGGTTTAATCTCTAGTCGCTTTCTGTTGTTTCAAAAAATGGAAATGTATCTGAATAAATGACATACATTACTAAGCCAAGCAAGCGATGAACTGATTCATTGTTCTCCCCTCCCCCTCCAAGCCCATCCCCATCAATCCCTGTTTTAATTTTATCTTCAGTTCAAATCGATCTAGTCCAGTTTAACCTAACTGTTTAGTGCAACTGTTAATGACCAAGGCAGCAAATAGGGGTGCAAATACGTAATATATGACAGCGACTAAAAAAGAATGACATGTCTACCTCTCCGTCTGCCTCCGTCACGCGTTCCAGTTCTGGGAGGTGATCAGCGATGAGCACGGGATTGATCCCACTGGTACCTACCATGGAGACAGCGACCTGCAGCTCGATCGCATCAGCGTCTACTACAACGAGGCAAGCGGTAAATGCCTAAGATACCTACTATTATCTTCACGCGTTTATTATCTTCCATGACAGTGTGCAAAAGAGCTGATTTGTGAGATATGCGCAAAACTAATTATTACTAAATGAGTAGCCTAATAATAAATGAGTAATTTTTTTTTTAAAGAAATCCATTATCCAACAATTGGAGCATTATCGAGAACAACGGAAGCGTGCATGTATTCTTGGCCTATGTTTATGTTATGACGTTTGATATGGTCCTCCATGTTCTCAGGTGGAAAGTACGTTCCTAGAGCGATCCTGGTGGATCTAGAACCTGGCACTATGGATTCCGTCCGCTCTGGTCCTTTTGGACAGATCTTCAGACCAGACAACTTTGTTTTCGGTGCTCTGTACATGAGGCATTTTCTTACATTTTGTTATGATTACATGATTAAGATTAAACAATGACAATAGGCAGTAATACACTAATACATATGTATTTTAACAGTCTGACATTTATTGCAATATTTAATTAAACACGTGTGTATACGTGTGTGTATGTATGTACTATATATATATATATATATATATATATATATATATATATATATATATATATATATATATATATATATGTATACACACACACACATACATACATACAGAGTAGTTAGAATGCTTTCTATCCCTCTCTATCAGGTCAAAGTGGGGCTGGGAACAACTGGGCCAAGGGCCACTACACAGAAGGTGCGGAGCTTGTGGACTCAGTGTTGGACGTGGTGCGTAAGGAGGCAGAGAGCTGCGACTGCCTGCAGGGCTTTCAGCTCACGCATTCGCTGGGCGGTGGCACCGGTTCTGGCATGGGCACCCTGCTCATCAGCAAGATCCGTGAGGAGTACCCCGACCGCATCATGAACACCTTCAGCGTTGTGCCCTCGCCCAAGGTGTCCGACACGGTGGTGGAGCCCTACAACGCCACGCTGTCCGTACACCAGCTGGTGGAGAACACGGACGAGACGTACTGCATCGACAACGAGGCGCTCTATGACATCTGCTTCCGCACACTCAAGCTGACCACGCCCACCTATGGAGACCTCAACCACCTGGTCTCAGCCACCATGAGTGGCGTGACTACCTGCCTGCGCTTCCCTGGCCAGCTCAACGCCGACCTGCGCAAACTAGCCGTCAACATGGTGCCCTTCCCCCGCCTGCACTTCTTCATGCCGGGCTTCGCCCCTCTCACCAGCAGGGGGAGCCAGCAGTACCGCGCCCTGTCCGTTCCCGAGCTAACCCAGCAGATGTTCGATGCCAAGAACATGATGGCGGCCTGCGACCCACGCCACGGCCGCTACCTCACCGTCGCCGCAGTCTTCCGCGGCCGCATGTCCATGAAGGAGGTGGACGAGCAGATGCTGAACGTCCAGAACAAGAACAGCAGCTACTTCGTGGAGTGGATCCCCAACAACGTCAAGACAGCTGTGTGCGACATCCCGCCCCGCGGCCTCAAGATGGCCGCCACCTTCATCGGCAACAGCACGGCCATCCAAGAGCTGTTCAAGCGCATCTCGGAGCAGTTCACTGCCATGTTCCGCCGCAAGGCCTTCCTGCACTGGTACACGGGCGAGGGTATGGATGAGATGGAGTTCACAGAGGCGGAGAGCAACATGAACGACCTGGTGTCCGAGTACCAGCAGTACCAGGACGCCACAGCTGAGGAGGGGGAGTTTGAAGAGGAAGGTGAAGAGGAGGCCGCCTAATCCCTCCTTCCTCTCCTGCGCTTCACCAGTTTATCTTTTTGCTCCATCCATTTTTTCAGTACTTTTGTGTTCAATCTTTTGTCTTTCTTTTCTCCTCCATTTGCCCTCTCTCTCTGTTTCTTTCTCTCTCTCTCTCTTGCTCTCTCTCTCTCACGGTGTTTTGTGAAGGTGTATTTGTGAAATACAGTGGGAGTCTAGCTCTCAGTAACCTTTTCTCCTGTTAGCAGTGGTGTCTTACTGTGCTCTTTCCATTCCTTGATCTGTTTCATCACCCAAGAGCTGCACTCACTGACTATCATAGCAAACTTACTTTCACCATCCCAACACCCTTAAATTCCACAGAGAATAAAGACAAGCCTGACCTCTCCAGGGAGATGTGGTGTTTTTATTTTGTGTTTGTGATTACAGAGTCTACTTTCTGTCCTTGGTGTGGGTTGTATGTAGTGGTGAATGTTGCAGGACCCTTCTCCAAACCCTAGAGGTCACTGTGTAGTTTAGAAGTTTACATAAGCGTTGGTGATGATACAAGTCTGAGGAAGAGGGAAGAGGGGAAGTGCAAGGTAACAGAACAGGAAGCAGGCAAGCTCTAGACAGCCAATGTCTTTATGAGTTCAGTTAACAAAGTCAGCTGTCCACCCACTGAAGCTTATGAAACAATGAATGAATGAATGAAAGAATGGGTGATTTGGATTCTCCCTTGCTTCCTATTCCTGGTGTCCCCCCTGAATATGTGGACATTGCTTCCTCTTGTATCCTCTGCCCTGGGTAGATGATGTAAGCTGTGCACAAGTGGGGTGACTGGTAGGGATAGTGTGGTAGCAATCCAGACTGCAAAAAGAAAAGTGGGGTAAAAACACTACGAGAGAGATAGAGCGGCTACACAATACAGGAAATCTGTTTCTGTCCTCGATTTCCTCTCAATGTGCTCAGTGGGGTCTCAAATATTGAGGTGTTTGTGCGTTTGTGAGATGTACCCAGCTGTTCTCCATGTAAAAATACGGATATAAAATCTTCATCTAAGAGCATAAGGGCTTAATCGAACAAATTTAAGAGCATTTTTTATGAAAGAGGAAGGCAGAGAGAGAAAGAGACTGGAGAAGTAAACAGCCATAGTCGTCACAGACACGCACAACATGCACACACAGACACACACAGCAGATAATGCACTCAGATCAGGAAGTGATCTTTTCAGCTAAGAGCCGGCTACTTGTCTGCTTGATTTTAAGTGTGTGTATGTTTGACAGAGTACTCTCTTTATCTCTAAAATGAAACTCTCATCCCAGAAACTTCAGTAATCCCTTATGGACTCAATCCTGCAGCCACATCATGGGATCCAGACTGAAGTAAGACATCTTTCTCTGTCTCTATCTGTCTGTCTCTCTGTGTGTCTGTATGTCTCTCTGTGTAACATAGGATGAACCACTTTGAAATTCCACAGTATAAATGGGTAGCGGAACGATGGCACAGTGTTACCACCTTTACTTGAATATTCTTCATTATTGTTGATTGCTAATGTTGTTCGTGTCCTAGACACCACTCTGACATGGTGTCATCATAATGGACACACATCATGCCATCTTTTTCTCTATCTCTCTCTCTCTTTCTCTCTCTCATATAATATGCCATGTTTTCCATGTAGAGGAAAGCTGCACATATTAATTGCTCAAACCAGATAGCCTTAGTCATTATTAGTATTTGTGGTTTTAAATCCGTTGCTGATACAGGCTGGTACAGGATGTTTGCATCTTCACATGAAAAGTGCAAGTCCATTTCCGGTATTGGTGTATACTATTAGCAGACCTGCAGTGGAAGATCTGATGGTCTGTACCAGGGGCTTTCCTTGAGTTCAGGGTTTTTTTAGGGTAGTAGAGAATTGAGACAGCTGAGTTCATAAGCCAAAACAGACCACCTGTCCTCACACTGTTTCACATGCTTAGCAATGTCTGAACATGACAGTGAAAACAAAAATTACTGATGACTGTTGAGCATTTCTAAGGCCTTTTTCGAGTGTAATTACTGTAAATGACAAATTATTTGTTCATTTGTGTGTGCAATACACAAATTGTACACTGCCATATGATTGTGGGCCTGGTATAATGATTTCAGGATATTTTATGTTCAGCGAATTGGTCATTTTTTCCACTTTGGTCTCTGGAATCAAGATATTGACAGAACGTTTAATAATTTTTATTCTAACAATATTTCTCCTTATGTTTTCATGCTCACTCTTACCAGGCAGCCCTAAGAGGCTTCACCCTTGATCTTTGTGTTCCTCAGGGCTCAGTCCTTGGTCTATCTTTTTCTCCACACATAAACTAACTGTTTTCAGTGGTTAGTATATATCTGTCCTTTATAGCTCTGTGCTTAAACTATGTACTCTTTTATTCATACTACAACTACCTCTATCTTTCTCTGGCACACCTTCAAGGATGCTGATCTATCAAACCTGTTACTAACAAGGATATGACATCAACTCCACTGTATTAAGATGTACACACACACACACAACCCATTCGCCCCCCTCCTCCAGGGTTTTATTTAATTAATTCACTACTTTACTTTCACAAGTATCTTTAAAGATTTCAAATTAAAGTTTGGAGCATGATATAGCCTTGAAGTGAATTATGTACACTGCTAAAAAATCAAAGTCTATTGACCTACTCTGGAAACATTTCATAGAAATATTTAACTGGATCTCTTTCTGAGAGCAAGCACCTCACTACTGTTTTGCTTGTGAGTACACTAACTACTTTGCCTATTTGTTTTGATTGTTATTTTCAGAGAAACTCCAGACAGGACTTTTTACTGGTTTTTTCAAGCCTCGTGCCCAATTGCCAGAAACAAAGGTGAGTTCAGGATCACACAAACAGTGCATGGTTTGAGCAGGGTGATGCTGAGGGCTATATCTGTGGCGCCTCTTCCTGTCACATGACTGAACTAGAAAACCACAGAGCTATGTTAGTTGCCATGAGAGTGACAGGAGGTGAACTAGCATGCTAAGATTAGCTGAACGTATCGCCATCAAAAAGACTTGAGAAGAGGGTAAAGAGATGCTGACTTTGGCTACAATAAAAATCTGAATGAAAATAAATTTGAATTTGTTTGTTTATTTTGTATGTGAGGTTTATGTCTGCTAACACACTTTGATATTTGGGAGATTTGGGAGGGTTTGAGCTGTTGCCCGTACAGGAAAAACATATTAGTCCTCCTGTGTTAGAAACCCTATGGCTTCATTCAACCACATCCTCTACGTAGTGCAGAAATGAACAGATCCAAACAATAGTGAGTGCTTCAGTACAGCAGAGAGGTCTGCCTGTCTGTGTGTGCGCATGTGTGTGTGTGTGTGTGTGTGTGTGTGTGTGTGTGTTTCTACACCATATAGATCCTGGAATTCTGTTTCAATTCCCAGAGGACTTCAATGATGAGGTTAGTGCATTTTTGTTTTTTTATAACTGAATTTGATCTAAAGAAATGAAATATGCACCAGCAATAAACCAAAACCTAATAAATGATGAGGGAAAAATTAAACAACAAAATGTCTTCACACACCTCCCTTTGGCAGGAGTGTCTGCTGTCACTTCCACGATTCTGCTTCCCTTATGACATAGAAAGGTAATAATGCTTCACTTATTTTATTCTCAGAATAACTCCACAATGCAGAAAATGCAGAGCTGTTTATGTCAGGATGGTGGCTGCCTGACTGTGTAGTGGAGTCTTGGCCTGACTGTGTAGTCCAGTCTTGGCTTGACTGTGTAGTGGAGTCTTGGACTGACTGTGTAGTGCAGTCTTGGCCTGACTGTGTAGTGGAGTGTTGGCGTGACTGTGTAGTGCAGTCTTGGCCTGACTGTGTAGTGGAGTCTTGGCCTGACTGTGTAGTGGACTCTTGGCCTGATGTCTCGTGTGCAGGGTGAAGGATGGCGTGGCTGTGCAACACTTCACCTTTGTGCTCACGGACCTGGAGGGCTGCCAGCGCTTTGGCTTCTGCAGGCTGACATCCAGCTCCCAAACCTGCCTCTGCATGCTCAGGTTGTACACACGCATGCACACACATACACGCATGCACACACACAATATAGAGAGCTAATTTCTAATTCTGTGTCTGTCATACAGTTATCTGCCTTGGTTTGAGGTCTTTTATAAACTGTTGAACAACCTGGCAGATTATTTGACCAAAGGCCAGGTAAGCACACTTCATTTCTGTGCTTATTTGTATTCAATAATGATTTGTTTTACATGTCAATTATGTAATGCATGTGTATCTCTGTTAAATTTGACCAGACCAGTGAGCTGCAGGACCTCCTGGCTGCCCTTTACGAGCTGTCCGTGCCCAAGGCTAATGACCCTGTCACTTTACAGCTGGTATGTTCATTACTGGCCACAGGCAAGGTTAAGGATCTCCTCACCCTGAAATGCCCAGTGTTCTCAGTGTCATACTGTATATGTAGCTAAACACCCTGTTCAAATTCAAAGCCTAGAGTATCTATAGTATCTAGTAACTATGAGTACTTACAATACTAGCAATACTAACAACCCACAATGAATACCAACCTATAGTACTAATAGCCCACAATAAATACAAACTGTAGTCCTAACAACGCACAACTCTGAGGAGGGCCAACCCGTGCAACATAACATACAGTAGGATGGACAAAAACAGATCTAGATCAAAGATCAGCCCTACCGAAATTGACACAAGTGGGAATTAAACCACATTGCTGAAATACAGTCAACAGTGCAGTCAACAGTGGTTGAGATCATGGGGGTAGTAGTATGTGTGTGTGTGTGTGTGTGTGTGTGTGTGTGTGTGTGTGTGTGTATATGTGCGTGTTTTTGTGTGTATGCGTGTATGTGTGTGTGTGTGTGTGTCTGTTCATTCAGAGGAACCTGACAGAACTGGTAGTGGCAGTAGATGTGGGGAACCTGATGCAGCTATACGCTAGCATGCTGTTTGAAAGACGCATCCTCATTTGCTGTAGTAAACTCAGCACGGTGAGTAGTAAAGACAAAGGTCAAGTCTAAGAAGCTAAAAAAGTACATTTTAAATTACTATAGCTAACATTAGCACAACATCCGGCGGACATCATTAGCTTCAGGGAGTGACGTTAGCCTTATTAGTTTGAACTTTTGTAAGTGGACTTTGTAGAGCTGCCATTTAGGGACACTGACATTAAAGAGATACTACACACCCTGCTGAACTTCCTTATATCCCGAGATGACCCATCACAATGTGAACAGAGCACTGTGAAGTGGGAGGAAAAGGCAGGACTGTTATTTATTTTGTGTATCAGGATTAGATCAGGTGTGTGTGTGGGAGAGGGTTTAGGGTGTTTATAATTAGATCAGGTGTGTGGGGGAGAGGGTTTAGGGTGTTTATAATTAGATCAGGTGTGTGGGGGAGAGGGTTTAGGGTGTTTATAATTAGATCAGGTGTGTGGGGGAGAGGGTTTAGGGTGTTTATAAAGAGAGCAATCACCAGAAGCTGTGCAGCATGGGCCTTCTAAAATCACTATGGAGATCTCTGTGATTTCACCAAACCTCTACACACAGGACTGTTTCTAATTAGATCCATCTGTTGCGCTGTAAGGGTCTTACAACACTGTAAAGGTCTCACGGTGAGCCAATCCCATCTCCATTGTTCCTGTATCTGTCATCTGTCAAGATACACCTCCAGCTTTCTCCTCCAGCCATGTCAAATATGAACGTGCTCTTTTCTGCGCTGTGTGTTTGGTTGGTGCTGGTGTGTGTGCTGTAGCTGACGGCATGTGTACATGCGTGTGCTGGAATGCTCTTCCCCATGTACTGGCAACACATCTTCATACCAGTCCTACCCCCGCACCTGCTAGATTACTGCTGGTGAGACCACACACACACACACACACAGACACACACATGCTACAAAACACACAAAACACTCACTTAAATACACACACACACACACACACAAATGCTCACATACATTTACACACCCACACACAAACCACACACAGAGTATTTTAGCTTCTCACACACACACAGCATTGAAACATAATGTTACATTAAAGGTTAACTGTGCCTTACTATTTTTCTGCAGTGCCCCAATGCCATACCTTATTGGTATTCATTCCAGCCTCACAGAGGTATGCACCTATAAACCAGTGCCTCTGTCTGTCTGTCTGTCTATCTATCTATCTATCTATAGTTCTGTCTGTCTATCGGTCAACAGTGACCTGTGCTCTATGCAATGTCTTTCCAGAGAGTGCGGAGTAGTGCTCTGGAGGACGTGGTCATTCTGAATGTGGACACCAACACTATGGAGTCTCCCTATGATGATCTGAAGAAGCTGCCATCAGAAGTGGTAATTCATCATGGCTTTCTGACCTAGCAGTCTTCAGCTCTCTGCATGTGCCTGTCTGTCTGCTCACTATGTGTCATACTGCAAGTTTTAGGTTTTGTTGAGGTTGTTGTTTGTATGCTGTTATATTTACAACGTTTTGTTGCCTGAGTGTGTGTGCACGCTACATGCATCATGAATGTATTGTGTGTCTTTCTGTGGTTGTGTTTTTGCTCTTTATGTGTGTTTATGTGTGTGGAAATCCTATATATGTGTGTGTGTGTGTGTGTGTGTGTGTGTACATGTGTGCTTAATTTGAATTTGGGTGTGTGCCCATTCTGAATGGCCTGTGCTCTGTGTGTGCGTGTGTGTGTGTGTGTGTTTGTGCGTGTGCACGTGCATATGTGTGTGTGTGTGTGCACACATGCAGGTGGCAGCTCTCAAGGTGAGGCTGAGGCGTCAGGCGTCGACTCCCGGTGCAGGGGTGGCCCGTGCGTTTCTCCGAGCTCAGGCCGTTATTTTTGGAGGTTACAAAGATGCCTTACTGTACCCTGATGTGAGTTACACTATTATGGACCAGCCCTATATCTAAACCCAAAGAACCAAAAAAAAGGGAAATGTTCCTGTATCCACATCTGTCAGCAACGCGCTGGGATTACGTAAAGTCTGTCATATTTGGTTTAGTACTATTCTATTCCATTACAGTTTTTCTCCATTGGTTTGGCTCATTTCTTGAAACTGAGATGACATTCCCATAACTATAAGGTAAATTGGCCAAACAGACTTACAGTTCTTCGCAACACTTCAGATAACCAGCAAAATGTCATATGTCTCCCAAAACGTTCATTCTTGCTTCAAAATGAAGTCCCTCTCCCATATAAATAGTCTGTACCATAAAAATGGCATAGATCCTTCTCAATTGCTTTGGCACATTTTCATTCATTTCATCCTCCTGTCAAAATAAACTGGACGGTGCAGCACAACTACAAGGATCCTCATCACATGCGCATATCGCTCCAAAAACAGTTTACCCATGTGTCAAAACTAATTTCCTTTCTCACACAAATCATCAGTGCCCCAAAATGCATTGTCCCATTGGCATTGGGTAAGTACTGCAAGTCAAAATGTTTAGATGTTTTGTCTTTATGGCAGAGCTCTAGCTAAAGGAATACAATTTTCAGACCACACACACTGCACTCATTCTGCTGAGGAAATTGTAATTATTTTTTATTCACAAGTACATCTTTACACATTACTGTAGGTAAGAAAGAAAAGAAATACAAAGGAAAATGTATAAAATATACTATATATACAAAATACAAAAACCTGCAAAAACAAAACAAAATACATTATAGTATGTAAAAAAAAAACAGTCAAGCATCACAAATGCAATAGAGTAACATTGTGACTACTCTGTGTCACTCCCCTCTCTGTCCTGGTCACCCTCCTCATCTCCCTGGCCATCCATCCGCTGCAGTCTGTTTGGCCATAAATTCTCATCAACATCGCATCTGATGTGTTCTTTAGCAATGCACCTTGGGAAGAAGCGTTGTGAATGCCTGAGCCATCCTCTACACTGATCGCCTGTTATAGCATCACAGGCAGCATCCATCGCATTGAGGATGGACCTCAGGTTCTGAGCATGATGTTCATACACTCTCCACCTCCAAGCGGAGAAAAAATCCTCAATAGGGTTAAGGAATGGAGAATATGGAGGTAGTGGGACATTATGCATCCTTGGATGCGTGTCGAACCATGCCCTGATGCGTGGGCCACGGTGAAAGATGACATTGTCTCACACAACGACAAATTAGGGTAGGTGGGGCCCTTCGAGACCCCTCTCATTGGAACTAAATCCAGATACAAGCGGTCCAGGAAACGGAGGAGTTTCTCAGTGTTGTATGGGCTTGCCATGTGTGTGGCCACACCATGCTGTATATATACAGCAATGCCAGCATTCAAAATCATAGACAACACCTGTCAGGTAACTCAACAAACTGATGGTTTGGTCACCTGTAATGTGGGACACTCCTCCTCGTCAAAACCTGCTTTCACCTGTTACCTACTCACCTGATTGTCATGAATTTATGAAATGTTCCAAAATATGTGTACTGTGTTGTATTACAATTTCTTAACTAATTTTGACAATTGAGCAGACTATTCTGCAGAGAACAACCATTACACCGAGAACCAACCAATTGGGATAGATCAACAAGATGCATTCTTTTGGAAAATGTACTAAATGTAGGATGATTGTGTTAAGTGTAGGCTACTTGTACATAACCATTTGCAAAGATGTACTAAGTGCTTGAGACATGTACAAAGCATTTGAAATGTGATGAAAGCAATGAGAAATGCCATTTCTGTTGTGAGGAACCGCAAGTTAGTTTGGGGATTTGTCCATGTTATTTTGAGAATGTCATCTCAGTTTCAAGAAATGAGCCAAACCAATCGAGAAAAACTGTAATACTATTCATCTCATACCCAACCACAGAAAGCACCTAACCTTTTATATGTATATGGCTCTCCAGCCACACACGTCCACACACACATGCTTTAGTATACCCAGTGGTGAATAATTGGAGATACACACGGTCACATCATGTCTTACGTTGTCTTTGCAGGAAGGACCTGTGTTGTTCAGTGAGGAGTTGTTTCTCACCCACAAGTCTCAATGTATGAGACAGTTCCTTGAGAGTTCCATTCACCTGCAGTTTTTCAAACAGGTTTGCAAGATCACACACACACACACACACACACACACACACAAAAACAGCCTCCTAAATTCCCACATGAACCTAACTGTGACCATTACTTTGTAACTAAAGGAAAACCTTTAGTGCACAGAAACATTTGTTCAGCAAAGTAATCCCTCAGCATGACAAAGATACTCACACATATGTGCACACAGTCAAGACTGAGTTGAGCACTGGTTCTACAGCGCCTCCTGTAGTTAAATGTGTTTTATTTAAGTGCCCTCAAAAGACCTCAGTGTGGTTCCATGTTAAAACAAAAATTAAAATAAAATCTGCTTTACATATTACATATACTATACTATTACATAATGACCAGCCCAGTGGTGAGCAAACATGAATGCATGCTTGGTTTCCAGTTCATTGACGAGCGTTTGGAGATGCTGAATCAGGGCAAAATACCAGATGACTTGTTTGAGGAAGACATTCTGCAGTGTGGTGCATCATCAGGTGTGTGTGTGTGTGTATAAGAGAGAGAGAGAGAAAGAGAGTATCTCTGTATCCATCTTTCCCTCCATCTATACTTGTATCTGTCTGTCCATCGATCCATTCATTCACTACTTCAGGGGCAGTAAATGAAATATTTGTCATTCTCTGCAGGCAGTTCAAAACCTTACCAGCAGTGGGTGGGCAACCTGAAGGTGAATTTTGTGTGATATCTCTAACTACTACACTCAGCACTAATCCTAATTTATTACTTCTTATCACTTTAAGTTATTGCGTTTTTAACATTTGAGTGCTGAATTCATTTATGGTATAATTGTTGCTTGAAGGAGAACATGTGTTTAATGTTTGACAGAAAGGAGGAGACGCACTGATTCTGACAGTGAAGTCCAAGGCTCAGATGTGTAAAAACGTGAGTGGTGTTTCAGTCTGTCTGCACTTGTAAGACAGAGGAGTGTCCCATTGTCCCTGGGCCTGTTAATATAGGAGCCAGTCTGATGGAAAAGCCTGTGTACTCATGTCTGTTCTGTGATGTGTTTCAGGCCAAATGTTCCAAACTGAAGAACCTTATTCAGATGAAGGTGAGGTACCATGCCGGGTCTGTCTGTGGAAGGGCTCAAGAAAAAGAAAGAGAAGAAGAAAGAGAACACGAGTGTAGAGACGTAATGTGTGTGTGTGTGTGTGTGTGTGTGTGTGTGTGTGTGTGTGTTTCTCTTGGCAGCAAAAGGAGTCTCACTCTCTCCAGAGAGGCGGGTCTATGTGCGGGGCGCACACATATCGTCTCATCCAATCAGATTGCCTTCAGAACCGCCTACCAATCACACAGCATTTTGGCAAGGTGAATCTCACCTAAAATGCACAATTAGAAAACAATAAAAAGAGGTGGTTCAACCTTCCCTTTTATATTGCACATTTACTGTGATTAATTATTTAGATATTATTAATTGTAATTTTTATTTCATGTTTAAAGCTTCTTGGGTAAGCTCTACATTGTTGCTGTACACAACTGTTAAAATATGTGGATTTATTATAGACTTGTACAGCAATTGTGTGACCAATAAATTAAATAATTCACCATAAATCTATGAAAGGATAATAATTAGCTGCAAGGAGGAAAAGTGACCAGTAGGGGTCAGCCTCTCTCTGCTGAGAAGATAAAGATGAGCGGCATCTTCAAATGGACACAGCAGGTGTAGTCGGAGCTGTCCTCCTGTGCAGTTTCTGAACTGTGGCACTATCAAATTATCCAGAAATGGAACTGCAACCCTCTGGGTGACTAAACTGTGAAGACGAAAAAACTTTTAAAAATGTCCAGAGTAAATATATATCAGTGCTGTATGTTTTTGAGAGGATGTAGAGATGTTAAATCTAGTTAAATCTAGTTAACTCAAAGGCTGTTTATGTTTTTGACCATATAGTCAAGGCCCCGAAGACCTGTGCGTAAACCTGCCAACCAGCAAGAGGAGGAGGAGTCACCACAACACAACAGAAGCTGGACAGAGGAGAGGTGAGGGGTGAAGGGGTTGTGTGTATGTGTGTGTGTGTGGGGGGGTGTGTGTGTGCATGTGTGTGTGTGTGTGTGTGTGTGTGTGTGACGGTACACATTGGAAATAAATAAATTATTGTTATCTAATGTTATTTCTGCTGGCTCTACCCACTGACACATCCTCCCTTGAATCACCAAATCTTTCTCCACTGTGCCTTTCTCCCTGTGCCTCATCCAACATTTATGCTCATTCCTAAGAAATCATATTAGGATTACTTAACTATTATTATTATGTTAGAACAAATGTACAGGGGGTATTTTGTAAGTGTGTTTGTATTACGCTTGTGTGAAATTTTGTATTAAACATGTGTGTGTGTGCAGTCATGTGGAGTCAGGCTCCACTAGTTGGAACCTACTCGAGGAGCCAGACCTGCCCTTGCTGACGGACCCGGAGGACATGGACCTGTTGGGGGAGATCTTTGACACGCTGAATGCTCAGAGCTCCCAAGAGGCAGGCCTGCTGTACAGCACCCGCAGCCTTGATGTCTTCAGCTCCGACTGCGCTGACTTCATCACCAGAGTGAGCGCTCACACACGCCCTTGCTGTTTCTCTCTTTCCCTGCATATGGGGGCATAAGCGTCATGGCTTGGTGGTTAGGAAACCGGTCTTGTGACCGAAGGGTTGTGTGTTTGATTCCCAGGCCCTAGGCCATGACAGAAGTGCCCTTGATTGAGGCACTTAACCCCACTGCTCCCTAGGTGCCAGGCTAGGGCTGCCCACAGCTCTGGACACGTGTGCACCACAGACCCCTAGTAATCACTAGCATGTCACTCACTGCACAGATGGGTAAATGAGGAGGACAAATTTTAATGAAAATCACAACTGACAAATATGGCACATTTACATTGGCCCTTCTTTTTCATCATTCTTTTTTCTATTTCTACCTCTCATTATATATTTTCTATATCCGTTTTCATTCAGAGTATTTTAAAGATTTACTTAGATTATATAATCCCAGTCACACACACACACAACCTTGGATTATCTACTACTTCCAGGCAGGTGTTTCAATATTGGCCACCCTTCTGTTTTGCAGAAGAGCTTAACCATGCCCAGTCAGGAGAGCTTGAGTCTTTCCATTGGAAACAGCGGAAGCCTGAAGAGCTGGGAGGAGGGATTTGAGGAGGGGCCATACACTGAAGAGGAAGGGTCTGAGCTGCTGACTGATGAATCAGAGAGGAAGGTGATTGGTGCAAAAGAAAGCCATAGCCCACCAGGGGAGGGGCTATGTGTGGATCTTGGAAATATAACGGATGATCGCACGGATTTAGGGGAGGAGCTTAAAGAGGAACCAGGTGACCACCAGCTAGTGCATGAAGTTAAGGAAGCAGTGTACTCTGAGCAGAACGACCTTACTGGGGAAACAGTCAGTTCAGGGGAGGACCAAAGAGAGGAAGAAAGCAACCCAAATCAGACTCAAAATCAGAACAATGCCACAGAAGAGGAACATGAGCTGAACAAAGGCCATAAAGACCTGGAGGCACCATGCTGTAACTCTCCCCAGAGAAAGGAATCTATGTCTGGGCAACAGGTCAGCACTGATGCCTGTTTAGAATCCTTACCTGAAGAAAACATCCTCCCTAATCAGTCCTGTCTGGACAAGAGAGGTGAAGAAGAGGAGAGAATGGATATCAGAGAGCCATTAACTCCTAGAGTGCTGTCCACAGTAGCAATGTTCCAGGCAAAGGCCTCCCAGACCAGGATCTCTTCTGAGACTACCAGGTCTGGCTCCAGTCTAAAAGGCTTGGACGTGTCTCTGAAGAGCTCCCCCAAAGACCCCATCCTCCAGGCCTCTTCCAGCAGGCCAGTACCTGGCCCACAAACTGAAGACTATGTCACGAACAGCCCTAACACAGCCCTGACCGACTCACTCACTGAAGACCAAGACCTGCCCTCTACCAAAGTGTCTGAACTTAAAAAGAGGTTTGAGATATGATTGGTGAATTTGCCAAGTAAACGCATGCTTCAATGGTAGTCAGAGCCAATCTTACATTTACAACAGATGAAGTTAGTATTTACAATGGACCCGTAATTACCAGATTTAAAACACTGAAGATTGATACGAGACTTAATTATGCACTGTTTCCCCAGTACATTGCGCTGTTAATATGTTACCTATTGTGTTGAGTGGTACTTCCTCCACCACCTTACAATGATTCATCTGTTACTAGCAGTTTGAAAAACAGGCTCTCGTCCTCAATGAAAGAGCTGGCAGCATAAGGAAAAGTTTTTGTTTATTCTCAAATTAACTGAAATCTACACATTAAAGATCTTACTTATTCCAAACATTTGACAGACCACTCCATAGCATAGTGATGAAGTACCAGTGATGGTGTACCACAGTGATTGTGTACCACAGTAATCATGTGGAAAGCACTCACTGGGATGCACAAAAAAAATAGTAAATACTAATAGAAACAAGCCACAGGTTCTAAGATGTGACATTTATTAGTCACTATTTGCAACAGATATCTGAAAAGCATTTCAAATGTAACTAGAGCAGAGGGATTTTGCCCTCCGAGGGAGCCTGCTGTAGGCGTGATAGGCACAGCAAACATTTACACAAGTCTGAGCCAAAGCCGAATCTGTATTGTTCATCCAAACCAGGGTTACTCAGGTCAGTCTTGCTAGCAGCACCATGCATTAGACCGCACACCCCATTGCTTTACCAGAAACCAGACTCCGTGCAGAATATGCCCATGTGTTATGAGACATTCTGAGTCAGAACTGGAAGAAAACTACAAATTGCCAAGTTATATTACATCGATTTTTATTTTCTTTATTGCTCATTGTAAACAACCTTTTAGCATAACAATATATTACTCATTACAAATAATTTACATGGTGTCCATATACTCTTTACATACAAATTCAAAAATTTTCACAGTACATAAAATGCTTATTGTACCAAAATCTCAACAAGAGGCAACTATAGAAAAATAATCTCTCTCGAGTGCCATTCCCAAACTCCCAGCAAAGTGTACAGCACTGACTGGATTTTCCATCATCATCCTCTAACAAAAACAATTCTGTGCATCAGGGGAAGCTGATGTGAGGTCAGAGCTGATGTGAGGTCTAGACAGATCCCGTCAGATTTACACTCCTCTGCTCAGCCTTGCCCAGCACACAAACATTCGAGCCAGGCCTCAGCCCCCAGGTCCGTCCACGCCAGTGCTTTGAAGTGTGTATGTTAAAACGCGTCCTAATGCCACCGTGTGTGTGAGGGGGGGCGACCCAAAAAAGCATCTAGGCACACTGGTCGGTTTCTGTAGTGACATTGCATGGGTGTGTGTGTGTGTGTGTGTAGCTAAGGAAGTGTTCTGGGTCGGCTTTGCGTCAGGCTTCTCAGAGCCCTCGTCCTAGTTCAGTCAGATACATTTAGGTGCAGTTAATCTGCCTCAGTGCATGCTGATTTGGTGATTGAGTGCTTTATGTAGGGTGATGAGTTGAATTGTCTAACTGGACTAGATTTCACTATTCCATCATAAGTCTGGATTAGAAGACATTTTTTGTCTACAGACCCACAAGGGTTAAGAGCTGATCTCAGATCAGTCGCTCTACGTTGGGCAGGGGCAGGGGCAGGCCTGGGTGCTCGGGGGAATGGCTCTGGGCCTGTCTGTGCTCCTCGGCACTGGGGCGGTAGGTGCCCTTGGTCTGCCTCTTCTTGCAGATGACACACGACAGCAACAGAAGTGGAATTAGCAGAGCCAACATCAGCGGTGGGGGCACAGTCAGGAGGAACACGGCCATCCCGGCCATGGTGCACCGAGCTAGCCCTAACACGCACACACATACACACAGTTGTAAATGGATGAGATTGAGTGAGTGAGTGCGTGCATGTGGAAAAAAAAGGGCAAGGGGTTAATTAAGACTCACCACAGGATTAGTATCTTTATGGTCTCATTCCTCGTATTTGGACTTCTAATGCTTTACCTAGTGGAGACAGTAAAATATTAAAGCTTTGCTCTCTTTTTTTGCCATGCACACACTCATATGGACATATACATACACACACACACAGGCAAGCACACACATGGTCAATAATTAATTTGGCTAAACATGCACTATTATGAAAAAAACACCTAAGCTTCTATCAACAATCATACAATCAATCTCTCTGGCTGTCTCTCTCACCCTGTCTCTCTGTAACACACACATACACACACACACACACACTTTGGCAGTTCTCGACTGCTGTGAAACTCCCCAGACTCCAAAATAGTTATCGCACATACTAGAAATTATCTGGTGTATTTCTGGAATTTTGTCAGAACGCTGTCAGTGGCTTGTGGAGATCCCCACTGCAGTTCTGCGTCAGCAATATTTCATTACCTATTTATTAGGCTAATGATTGTGTTGCTGCTAGGTTTACATTCAAGCCACAGCCAATCTAGTCATAAATAAACAAGTTATTGGCAGATGAAAATTCTTAATCAAATGTGTAAATTCTGGCATTCCTTACAGTTATGTTCTATGAACATATACAAAAACTAAAATGTCTGTCTTTCTGGAGGTTCTTATTTTATATATTTGAGCATCCAGTTTTCACATCATTAATCACCAAGGCGCAACTCACAGCCGATTTTGGACACTGTAGGGTTGGCTCTCCCAACCGAGAAAGCCAGTAGAAAAACGAAGCTCTAGCTTATGGCTTATTCCTTCCACATTCGGAGTCACACTAGACACTAGACAGAAGACCCATGATTTAGAGATATTCCTCTCCTCAAACGTCTCTCGTCCATGTAGCAGAGCCGTAACCATGTGGTGTCTAATTTTGCTCGTTTTAGTCACGCTGATATGAGTCAATGACTGTTTCTGATTGTTTAACTGTGGCGCAGCGCAAGAGGTCCGTTAAAGTAATTTGATGTTAGCAATTCGTTATAAATCCAGGATACACCTGACGAACACCTCTAAGTAAAGCAGAACTTTGTGATTCCAGAACTGTGAGGGCCTTCCTTTTCTAAATAATGGAAGCAATAAATACCGAAGTCAAACTGAACAATCTGATTCGTGGGATTTTTCAAAGTCCCACTTTTGTTTGTCAGCGATTGACAAGGTGTGTTTTAAAAAAAAAAAAAAAAAACATTTGGTAATCGTAAAATGCAAAGTTGCTGCTATAAAATGTTGACAATTATGAAGGGATCTGAACAGCTGTATGTTTTTTCATTTTATTCACACTAACCCATTTAAAACACCGGCCCCAGCAAATAAATAAGACAACAGGCATTCATTCGGAAAGTTAGCAAAGCAAGTGACGTGTTTGTGGAAAACAAATACAATTATCTCTGTCAGCATGTCATTGGCGATTCCTTTGAATCATAACCACCTGTCAAATACAATCATACAGTTTATTTGTGTAGCTAAACTGTTAGTTTCAACGTAGAAAGCACATCTTATTAGATCTTATCTTACACATTACTTGTAGTGTGAACAGAATCTGTACGAGTTACAATCAAATTCTCCCTTATGGCTTTGAAAACGGGGTGCTCTGCGTGTAAATGCACGTGTAAGACTTTTAATACCTAATGATTACCTTTTATCTGTCACCGCGCCGTTCATGCCTCTTTACTGACAAGTGTATGAATGGTCCTATGTTTGTTTTTGACAATCCCCTCATCTCCCTCCATGTGTCTCGAACCTCACCCAGCATCCAAAGTGTTATACGAATGCTTCGGAAGACTGTTTGGAAAGGATCGTGCAGCCGGCCTTTAGGAAAAGGCGTGTTTGCGCTCGCGCTAGAATGAAGATGGAATGTTAGCGGTATGCCGATTGTCCTGTTTGGCCGAGTCTTCACGCCAGTTTGAAGCGTAACAAAAGAGTCGCGTTTCTTGACGAGAATCAGATTCACCTTTACATGGTGGTTTATATATAACAAAAAGTGAAGACCATGACCGAAGAAGGAGCCCCTCAATTCCATGCTTCGCCTTCGAGGACAAAATTACATATGAACACTAGTTTGAAATGTAATAAGTTGTACAACTGATTTTAGAAAATACAACTACTGATGGAATAAAGTTAGTTTACTTCATACTCACCTAAACAAAGATCGGGGTTTTTTTTTTGTTTTTTGAGTGTCAGTTTCTGAAAACGTCACTTGAATGGAAGGTGTCGCTAAATTAAATAAATAAATATAACCTGCAGAAATCAGCTTTCACTCATCCACGTGCATCCGGAAGCGTTATTCCACCTTTTGTTTCTTTTTCTTTTTTTTTCTTTTTTTTGAGTTTGTGAACTTCCCGTACCTGCTCCTATGCAAAATAGCAGCAACGCTGCTATGTCACGAGGTATTTGCGCACCTATCCGTGAGTATTTACACAATTAAGCGCGCGACCAATACACTCCAAGCCTTATCTTTTCCAGGCATTTTGACTAATTTCTTCTGCAATTAATATAGCGATTCGATACATTTATGTAATACAAGCGTGTCAGTAGGTTGACTTTAATTTGATTCACACATAAATAATGACTGATGGGATACTTAAATATTTACAGTAGAATTCAAAGTAATAACGAAGAAATATTGCATAATGTACGGAAATGTATGAAAAATACTAGCATTTTTTTCATCATGAAACTGTAGACCACCCCTTACAGATACGCTTTTACTGGCTGAAGAAATCAATACTTGACTTCTAGGGGGGATTTCCAAATTATCAAAGGTTGAATTTACACAAGAAATGCCCGTAGGCCGAGAGATTTACGGGAATGTTGGTCAATTAACCCTTCATTTTCCTCAGTGCGGCGAGGTCACATTTACCTGGAGCTGGTACGTTTAAAACAATCAAAGAAGAAGCCAGATCACTCTCGTCAATCATGACAGAATTGAGATGGAACGTTGTCTAGTTCAGACTGCAGGAGAGCCTGAGATTAAGTGCTGTATGTTTAATATTAAACAAGACATTTCTGTATTGGAATCTGATCAAAATAATTACAAGAAAAATTGTGTGCCTGCCCAGTATGCTATACAGAAACATATACAAGCATATAAACGTATTGATCCTGGAAGAAACTGAAGATAACAGAAATGCAGTTCCAGTTTCAAAATCTAATCTTTAGGGGGCTGGCAGGCTAGTTGACGTCTGTTGCCTAATAATGGAAATTCAGATGTGTGTGTGTTTGTGTGTGTGCGTGTGTGTGTCTGTGTGTGTGTGTTGGGCATGTGGGAATGTTTGGTGTGTGGCATAGTGAAATTAAAAATGCAATTATATATACAACTCAGTGATGGTTTGTGCAAGTGTGGGATGTGCACATGTTGCACAACATGATTTTGGACTAGAGGTGCTAAGAGTTTGAGCTTTAGGAGTTCTTATCTCAGAAGGTTAGCAGTCCCTAGTTTGTGAAATTCCATTAAAACCCTTGCACCTCTTTGCCTCACTCCCCTGTGTTACATAACCACAACACTGAGAAGGGGAGAGGGGCAGGCTGTTGTGGAGTTGAACCCAGAGAAGAGAGGGGTGTGTGTGCGAGGTGTGTATAAAAGCTTTGGTTCTGCCCAGTAACAGGCACTTGTGCAGACAGAGGCTGGATAAGACAGACAGGATGGATGTGGTGTGGCTAACGGCTACACTTCTCTCCTTCCCCCTCCTTACACTATGTGACCCACTGTGAGTATACAGTCTCTCTCTCACACATAAAATGGCATATGAAATTCCTGTGATTTAAATAAGTAATGTTTGCTTGAGGAACGCTTTAAAAGAATTGTATGTAGAAGATTCTATGGGAAGTACACAGGATTTTTATACAGATAGATTTTGTAAATCCATAGTTAGGCACTGATATTGTTTTTAGCATTCAGGAGACAGATGACACTTTGACACTGTTGCAAACATCTGGAAGATATTTTCAACAGAAGTTTTTAAAGTTATAGCAGTAACATCATTAATACGTAACTAAAATTTAATTTCTTGAGTGTCTAAAGACAAAATGGGTTAAAACAGATCATTAATCTGTGATGGCACAGCTGTCCAGAAAATCTAAGAAATGCGCTGAAATCTGTTCAAAAAGATAAACAGTGAATTAACGAGAAAAATAAGACCTCTGGTGCCCATTTCCGTTCCCATTGTCCTTCCAGCTTCATAATGTCTGCCCCAAATCTGCTGAGAGTGGGCAGCCAGGAGAAGGTGTTTGTGGAGGCACAGGATTATAATGGAGGAGACGTGCCTGTGAAGATTACTGTGAAGAACTACCCACGGAAAACACTAGACCTAACTTCCAATGCAGTGGTCCTCAAAGCTATAGACAACTACCAGGCACTTGTAGACATTAAGGTTAGTGGTACCCACCCAATGATCAAATGTAAATAGTGCCAATTATGTCTACCAGCACACTTTGTGTGCTGAGGAATGAGGATCAGTGTGGTAAGGTGAGGGGTGGTCACGTGGAGTCCTTTAAACTTATTGGAGATGCAATTTAAATGTCCTGACAACTTCCCAAATATCAAGGTTCACATGAGCTTAGTTCTAAGGTACTTTTGAATACTGTTGATTCAGCTACATGGAGAAAACCGGGGTTGAAGGAGCATATAACTACAGCATTTACCTGTATGATCAGCAATCCTTGCAAAAACATCCAAAAAGTGTGAAATGCTATTGGATTACTAATGGATAATGAAGTCCTATATAGTTCCAAAGTGGTCTCTTTGCTATGGTTCAGATCCCTGATAGCAGAGACTACTTCAGCGAGGACCCCCTGGAGAAGCAGTATGTGTACCTTCAGGCACAGTTTCCCTCAAGTGTTTTGGAGAAGGTCGTCATGGTTTCCTTCCAGTCAGGCTACATATTCATTCAGACAGACAAGTCCATCTACACACCGAGCAGCACAGGTAATACAGTCTTATCACACCAACAACATGCTAAATGCTGCTCCCAAATGGCCAAACTGTAAACTGATTGAATGCAAGGATTTTAAATGAAACAGTGCTGAGGCTGGACCTGCATCCTTTCTTGAAAGAAAGCAACAAACAAACTCACTACTAAATAAATTAATGGATTGATTCATAAACAAACAAGTAAACAAAGTAACAAGTAAACAAATACTGACTTTAAGCTGTTAATCAAAATCTGTCATCAAGTTTAGTTTAAAATCAACACACTGATCTGTTCAAATCAAATTCACCCATATTTTTTATTTCTTTCTCTTCCAGTTCAGTACAGGATCTTCTCAGTGACTCCTGATCTGCAGCCTCTGGATGAGGGTGGAGTGTCGGTTGAAATCATAGTAAGCCCTCAAACAGCAATTGCACAGGCATTTACTGAGTGTATGTTAGTCAATGAATCATGTGATTCATCTAATGTGGGTGAAATTTTAATTTTTAATTTATTTTATTTTAAAATATGGATTTAATATTGCCTTGTTTTATGATACAGTTGCACATTTTGGGTTCATTTGAAGCATTAATGGATTGTTTCAGTTTTTGAGTGATCATATCAGGGTGGAGTGAGAGATTTGTGGGAGGGGCCTAGCAGAGGAGGCAGGTTAAATGTGTTGAGATTCAGCAGGGCATCTGAGAACGGTGCTGATATCAGGATATCAGGCTAATTGGGTGTATGTGAAGCTTCTGACATTTAAGTAATAAATAATAATTATGTTTCTATTTTTCAAGAATCCTCAAGGAATTACAATTCATAGGGATACAATCTTCGCTAAGCAAGGGACTCTCACTGGGAAATACAGTATCCCTGATCTTGCCAGGTTAGTCCACTGCAGTAATGTTTCTGATAGTACATGTACTGACAATAACATAATTCTAAATAAACAGTGAGATGTCTGTATAACTACTTCCACGAAACAGTATCTTGAAACACTTGTTGTCAGTGTGGTCTCTCAGATGAGATTTGTAGTTTGAAATGTTTTTCTCCCCCCAAAGTCCTGGAATATGGTCTGTGGCAGCACGGTTCAAAAACACCCCACAAAAGAACTTCACTGCTGAATTTGAAGTTAAAGAATATGGTGACACTTCTTATATTCAGTCAAATATCATCCTGTTTGTTGGATCTCTAAATGTTTACTAAAAACTTGTGTGTTGTTTTGCAGTGCTGCCGACGTTTGAGGTCACTTTAACCCCATCCAAGTCTTTCTTCTATGTGGATGACAAGGACCTAAATGTGGACATAACTGCCAAGTAAGATGAACTCATCAATCATTTGATACACACTGTGTATTATGTGTATATGTGTACAACACACACACTGTATATTCTGTGCATATCTGTACAACACACACTGTGTATTCTGTGTATATCTGTACAACACACACACACTGCTTGTTCTTGCATGTGTGTGATTGTGCGAGGGCACTGCTGTGTGTGTGAGGGTGTAACCAGTGTGTATTGTATTGTATGAAGGTACTTGTTTGGGAAGAAAGTGGATGGAAATGCATTTGTGGTGTTTGGTGTGATTCAAAATGACAATAAGATAAGTCTGCCAGCTTCTTTAAGCAGAGTCAAGGTGAGCTTCACAGAACATTCTACATGTTTTACACACACCATGAGAGTCTGTTCCACATAACAGATGGTTAAAAGTATAATGGTTGTATAACATTGATGCACTTTGTATTTTTAACATGAAAATTTTTTTCTGCCTGACATTATCGGAATATACGCATATGCGAGCACTTTCATATTTAACTACATATGCCTTTAGATAGAGTTGAAATACTAAAACATTCAACATTGTTCCTTATTTTAAATGTCATTACAGATCAATAATGGAGAGGGCAGTGCTAAACTGACTAGAGAGATGATCAAGAAAACTTTCCCCGACATCAATCAATTAGTTAAAAGCTCAATATACATATCCGTCAGTGTTTTAACGGATACGGGTAAGAGCCAATTGTGTGTCTGTATGAAATGGTTTTAACAGTTTTTTTTATTAGGTTAAGAGGATCACTTTTAGGATTAGAAAATTCGTATTACATATGGGTGGTTATATGTGTTTATGTACTGTCCTCGTGTAATGAAAATTCACATAATTACTGAACACATGCCTCCATATTAAGTACTCATATAAATCTTCATTTGTGTCAACGTTTCAAACATTTTGCGTGAATCATTTCATTAATGCTAACGTTCATACTGACGTAGAAGTGCGCATATGTTTCAGGAAGTGAAATGGTGGAAGCACAGAGGAGGGGCATTCAGATTGTGACATCACCATACACCATACACTTCAAAAGAACCCCAAAATTCTTCAAACCTGGAATGTCTTTTGATGTTACGGTATTATGAATGCAGTTTTTTATATACAGAATACAGTAAATGCCTGTGATGTAAATGCCTATGATCTATAATGAAACAGTGTTCCCAACCTGTGTAAATGATCCTTTATAATATACTTATTTTGTGTTTGAAGAATATTTAACACACTGTGTGCATAAGTGTAAAGTGGATTTGCAATTCGCAAAGGTTTACGTGACGAATCCAGATCAGACACCTGCTGAAAATGTGGAAGTGGAGGTCAGTCCTGGAGAGGTACAGAGTCGCACCAAAGCCAACGGCATGGCAAAGGTCACAGTCAATACTCAGGGAGGAGCCAAGAGTCTACCAATCACTGTGAGTCAGGGGAGGGTCCTCAGCCCAGAGTCTACCAGTCACTGGTATGGGGTGGGGTGGGAGTGGGGATAGGGGTGAAGCCAAAGTGGCATGCATTTTCACAGACAACTCGCATTCCAGATACAACTCTAAATTAATATATAACTTTATATATAAAGCCCTAAAATCAATTAGCTCACTGTTTGAATGCATAGGTGATATACAGACATGGATGTCTGACAATTTTCTGCAATTAAATAAAGAGAAGACAGAGGTTCTTGTTCTTGGTAGTGACTCACAAAGGGAAGATGTTCAGACCTATTTAAATCAAATTAATCTGAAAGCCAAACAATATGTTAAGAACTTGGGCGTCACTTTTGATAATGAGCTAAGCTTTAAATCACACATCATGACCACATGCAAGACAGCTTATTTTCACCTCGAAACATCGCTAAGGTCCGAGATATGCTCTCTCCTGCTGATAGTGAAAAACTTGTCCATGCATTTATCACATCAAGGCTTGATTATTGTAACGCTGTCTTATCTGCTCTCCCAAAGAGCTCGATTTCTCAGCTACAGCGAGTTCAGAATGCTGCTGCAAGGGTCCTGATCCGCACGAGAAAGAGGGATCATATTACACCTGCGCTCCACTCACTGCACTGGCTACCTGTCAGCTTTAGAATAGATTTTAAGGTTCTGGTGATGGTTTTTAAATGTCTTCATGGTCTTGCTCCTCTTTACCTCAGTGAAATGATAGTTAGATATGTTCCAGTCAGGTCTCTCAGGTCGTCAAACAGTAATCTACTGGTGATTCCTAAAAGCCGATTAAAGATTGGTAAGGGTGCCTTCAGCCATTGTGGCCCAAAACTCTGGAACTCTCTTCCTGAGGAGCTCAGAGACATTTCATCCCTGCATAGCTTCAAGAGGGGTCTTAAAACCTTCCTGTTTAAATCTGCTTTTAGTTAAGCTATGTCTGTTGTACCAGATTTCCATTTTATTTTACTTTCTTCATCATTTTATTTAGTTACATTTTATGTTTGTTCTAATTATTTTAATAGTTCTATTTATTATCTTAAGAATTTGGCATTTTATTACCTTTATTTTATTACCTGTTATTACCTGTTTGTTTATTTTGTTTATTTTATTTCATTTCATTTTATTTATTTTTTATTATTTCTTTTAATCTCTGCTTCATTTTAATGTTTTGATTTATTTAATCTGTAAAGCACTTTGAGTTGCATGTATGCATGAAAGGTGCTATACAAATAAAGATTATTATTATTATTATTATTATATAACTCTAAATTAATATATAACTTTAAATTATAATATAACTCTAAATTACAAGCACTGGATGCTCAGCTGTTTTAACTGTCTTCCTATTAAGGATAAATATTTACATTAATAAGTATGGTATGAATTATAATACCATTCTGAAAACAAAATGCTTTTGTTGACTTGCAGGTAAAAACCAAAGATCCAGCCTTAACTAATGACAGACAGGCTGTAAACCAGATGACTGCTCTACCCTACAATACCAAAGGAGGATCCAGTAATTACCTTCATGTTGGCATAGATGCTTCAGAACTGGTTATTGGTGATCAGATCAAAATCAATCTGAACTTTGGCAAGAGCCCAGGTGTCCAAAATCAAGATTTCACTTATTTGGTTGGTGCTACGTGAACGCATACATCCTCTATACACACACTTTTATTATGTGATAAAAAAGAAATGGTTGTTGTGCTTATAAAGATATATACAATAATTCCTACAACATTAAATAACTAAAGGCATCTTAGAGTTAAGGGTATCTCTGCTAACCATGTCTTCATTTTCTTTTTTCTTGCAGATCCTCAGTAAAGGACAGATTGTGCAAGCAAAGAGGTTTAAGAGACAAGGCCAAGTTCTCGTGACTCTGTCAATGCCTGTCACCAAGGAGATGGTCCCCTCGTTCCGAGTGGTGGCATATTACCATGTGGGATCATCTGAAGTCGTGTCCGACTCAGTCTGGGTTGACGTGAAGGACACTTGCATGGGAACGGTAGGCCATTTCTTCACATCCCAAAGAATGAAAACGTTGAACTGATGGAGATGGATAATGTATGAGGTTGAGCAAATCTTGAGCAATTTTACTTAACATTATAGACCCAATTGAGTTTTTAAACCATGAGGGTATAAAAGGAATAAGGAAAGGGTGCAAAATGGTTCTGCCAGTAGGGCAATGTCTGGGCCGCAGTCATGGCACAGTGGTTCTAGTTTATTGATTTTTCACAAACACTAATGTGACACATTCCCAGGCTGAGTGTTCTCCTTCCATAATCCATTATCCATAATCAGCCTTGTTTCTTTTATCAGAGTACATTCATCACTTTACTGAAAACAAAATGTTTTACACACACACACACACACACACACACACACACACACACACACACACACACACACATATATATATATATATATATATATATATATATATATATATATATATATATATATATATATATATATATACATAAGGGGCACATTCATCATAATTCTTAATTCTTCATATCAGATCTTAAATTGAGGTCTGGTTTGGATCGTATGGTCCCATTATTTAGTTTGTGTATCTTTCTTTTCACTTAAATCTAGTTGGAATTGAGTGTACAAGACCCCAAAAGTGCATATGAGCCTGGAGATGAGTTTATTCTTACAATTACTGGAGATCCAGGTGCCAAGGTTGGTCTGGTAGCTGTGGATAAGGGAATCTTTGTTCTAAATAAGAACAAACTCACACAGACAAAGGTAAGTAATGACAAGTAGGAGTGATCTGTACATTTCTGGTAGTTTCAGTTTGGGTTGGTATTTTCAGTTTGGGTTTTTATTCAACCTCTGCTAACACAAAGCATTTCAGAGCAAGGAGTACACATGACTACAGTTACATATTTCTATTGAAAACGTATGCTGATAAATGATAACAGAGAATCTGCTGCTTAGTACTCTGGTCCAATTGTGCGGGTGTTTTTCCACATCCACCAACAGATCTGGGACATCATTGAGAAGCATGACACAGGCTGCACTGCTGGCAGTGGTAAAGACAGTATGGGGGTTTTCTACGACGCAGGTCTGCTGTTTGAGTCCGACAAAGCAGGAGGGACCGAGTCCAGATCAAGTACTTCCAATATTTTCCCCCCAATAACATTGTAGATTGTAGAATTTAAGAAAACGAATTGAGAATTAATTCTGACTTGGTTCCTCACTATGAAAGCAATGCAGTTCACAGTTTAATTTAGACTGGGGCTGTGAAATACAGATGTGATAGTGACCTGATTGCATTGCTGCATTTTTCTTTCCATGTACTGAAGCACCTGACTGTCCTGCTCCAAATAAGAGAAAACGGAGAGCTGAGAGTCTTCTACAAATCACCACCACACTCAGTATGAAGTGCCACTTTTTTCAGACAATTCTTTAGTTGTACCAGCAAATTCCTGTAATGTTCCTTGTCACAGATCTGTAGATGAATGTTTTTTTAGGCCAATCTTTGTTATGTTCTTTACATCCCAGTGTTTGTATTTGCTCATGCTCTTCTGCTTGTTCCTTCATCTCCAGCTGGGAAGTACAGTGGAGATCTGAAGAAATGCTGCGCTGATGGTCTGAAGCCGAACAAGCTGGGCTACACGTGTGAGCGGAGGGCTAATTTCATCACGGACGGAGATGAATGTGTCCAAGCATTCCTGTATTGCTGCAACGAGATGCTGATCCGTAAACAGGAGGAGGGGGAGAACGAGATGATTCTGGCTCGCAGTAAGAACCCGCTGTGTTGTATGTCAATCTAGTCCCACCCCTTGTGCACTGGATTATTGGATGTTGACTTTTACAGCTCGCATTTTATAGACATTCTAAAGCACCGATCTTTAAATCCAGTCATACAATGAAACATCAGACTTGAATTAGCACATTATCACCAACGTGTATGTTTAACGTCATTGAACCTTGACAAAGCCTTTGTTCCTTCGTGTGCTTATTTCTTCTTTAATGCCAATACTTTCTCAGGTGAGGAAGACGATGGTGATTACATAAGTTCTGATGACATCGTGTCACGCACTCAGTTTCCTGAGAGTTGGCTGTGGGAGGACCCAGAGCTACCCCCCTGCCAGGGAAACCAGCCATGGTACACACAAGGATTCTGGTTTTCCTTTTTAATAACCCTCATACGCAAAGGTTTTGCACATGATTATGGCCTCTTTTATCCACATATTAATTACTTTGAATTTGATATGTAAGCATTTTTAGAAGATGTACCATAAATTACTAGAATCATTTAAAAATATATATACAGTAGTGTTACAACATTTATATTTTAAATATTGGATATGGTATTTGTGATTCATATAGGTTTTTAAAAGGACCTTTTGCACATTGGTTAGAAATATGTGCTGCCTGTAGCTGGTATTGATCTGTCCTTACAATGTTATATTGATCTGTCATTTTTCCCTGCTGTTTCTTCCAGTGCAACAACAACTCTCAACATGAGAAAAAACTATCTGAAAGACTCCATTACTACCTGGCAGGTGCTGGCCATCAGTCTATCTAAGACCCATGGTCAGTCCCAGTCCTGACCATCTAAACACTTACACTTGGTGTAAACGATGTATAGACTGACAATAAACCATAACCTTTGATAATCTTAAAATATGACATAATATGGCGTTTCTCTCCCTCTTTCTCTCTTTAGGTATCTGTGTAGCTGATCCTTATGAAATGGTAGTTGTGAAGGACTTCTTTGTGGACCTGAAGTTGCCATACTCAGCAGTGCGCAACGAACAGTTAGAAATCAAGGCCATTCTGCACAACTTTTCAAAAAGGAGACTCAAGGTGCATTTCCTAATCTCTCACAATTGCAGAAGCATTGATGCTTTTCTCACTGTGCTGAATTTTGTTTCTGGAATTCAGCTGATCCAAGTCCAGTCTATACATCTCACAATGAATGTGCATTTTGTTTTGTTGCTTGATTTGTTGTGCTTCCTGTTCCACCAGGTACGAGTGGAGTTTTTAGAGACAGAGCACATCTGCAGTGCAGCAAGCAAGAAGGCCAAATACCGTACGACGGTTTATGTAGACGCCAGATCCACCAGGTCTATTCCATACATAATCATTCCCATGGAGCTCGGGGAACACTCCATCGAGGTGAAGGCCTCAGCCTATGAAACTACTCTCTCTGATGGAGTGAGGAAGACCCTGAAGGTGGTGGTGAGTAACTGTTGCATTTTTCCTAGGTGGGACAGGATAGATTCAGAAAAATATTCTCATCTGCCAACATGTTACTGCTTTACACAGGAGTAGTGCATATTAGGTACTCTGACAAGAGTACTGTGCACAATAAAATAAAAAGAAATTAAGATAATGTAAAACCAGCACCAGTTTTCTGATTTAACAATCACCACATTACTGCTGGAAAAGGACAGATAATAATAAAACACATTATGATCACCATGACATTACCTGCTTCTTACTCAGTCTGAAGGAGTGTTGACTGAAATCGTAGAGACAAACGAGGTGCTCAACCCCTCTAAATTCGCTGGTAAGCATTTTCCTACACCTCTCAATTCATTATCATTATTGTGCTATTTTTAGATCCATGCTCAATGTTGGTCAGTGTTAATGTGCATGGATATATTTCTGTCTCACTCTCACCAAAACTCTGTCTCACTGAAAGATGGAGTGCAAGTTGTACATGTGAAGACTGATATTCCAGAAGGACAGATTCCAGACACTCCTGCTCACACATACATCACTGTGTCTGGTAAGGAGAATTTTGCATGTTTTTATAGCCAATTTATGGTGGATGGTCATATCTTATTTTACCTTATACTTGGATACAACATGGTGATACGAAATGATACACTTATTAACACAACTACATAATCAGCCTCAACAATCATATTTACAATGAAATAAGCAAAATGGCTATTTAGGGTGTGTGTGTGTGGAAAAGTGGAAGAGTGTGAATGCATGTGTGATGTAAGAAGGAAGCAGGATTTTCTGTCCAGGTTCTCCCAAGGAGAACAAAGAGAATGGCTATATGTTAATGAGCACAGGTGATTTATACAGTCAGTGGTGTGTCTGAATATGTGGAAGGCAAGATGATAAGATGTCATGTATGTTGGTTAGTAGAAAGAGACCAAGATTGTATACAATGAGGAAATGAACAACGAGCACAGAGTTTAGGATGATCTAAACAAAATTTATTGAAATTTATTAAGCACATTCAAAAAAACACTGAATGATCCAAACTTCATTCATTAAGTTAATGCATCTTTAAATAAACTATACCCTATGAATAACTGCCCAGATATTGCAGAATCCTTTGTTGATGTTTCTCATCATCCTCGCCAAATTCCTCTGGTATTTGGAGAACATTTTTACTCCTTGTTCCTTGGTGATAAAACACGTTCAAGTATACTAGTTATAGTGCTTCTGGCATTATCAGGAAAGTTACAAGAGGGAATTGACCACCTTTGCAAGCTTGTCTGAAAGAACTGTTGCCGGTATTGCTGATCAAGTGTTGCTTGGATTACCCAGATAAGGGAATTTGCTTTTCAGCTGTTTGCTGTTGTTCAAATGTTCACCTGATACTGATGAAGAAAGAAACAGAGAGAGATGACAGAACATCTATTTGAGGTTTAAAATTGTTGAAAGGAAGTCAATATCAAATGCCTTTGATGAACAAATGCCTTTTCTCCATCTCTTTCCCTTCTCATTTGCTGTCCCACAGGTCAAGAGGTCAGTCAGACTATCGAACAGGCCATCAGCGGTGACTTCATGGGTCGCCTAATTGTGCAGCCCCATGGCTGTGGTGAGCAGAACATGATCTTCATGACTCTGCCCCTCATCGCTACACACTACCTAGACAGCACCAAGCAGTGGGAGGGAGTTGGGTTGAACCGGCGTAATGAAGCCGTCAAAAACATCCAGACAGGTGAGAATGAAAATCATTTCTTGTGTGACTTTTGACCTTTGATAGAAGCAATTAAGAGATACTCTAGCCTTAAATTTCTAATTAGACAGCTAGGCAGATATTCTGAATATTACCTGTATTACCTGGTAGTAAAGTCTGGATCCACCAAAACTCCAAATACAAAACATTGAATATCTGAATGCAGCAACTTTGCATGTATGCAGCTAGTGTTTCTTCAGGAAGAACTAAGGTGTTTCTTCATGAAGGACTATGGTGTTTTAGGTACACCTATCTTATGGGTGCAGCTTAAATGTTTACAGTTACAGGCTGCAGTTCATTACCTGCCACTCTCAGCCTCATTCATTACTGGTCAGATTCTGTGTGCACACTGTGTACAGTGTATTTGCCACATACAGATCTTTTTGTCAAGGAGTGTAATGGTAAGGTCTCCGACTGGGTCATTTGCTTGGCCAACTTTAGCCACCAGAGGGAGGCACCAAGTAATCAAGGGCAAAGTCTCCTTTTACCCCACTGATAAAGTGTGCCCCTTTTATCTCCCTCAGGTTATGAGAAACAGTTGACTTACCGTAAACAGGACGGATCATACGCCGCATGGACACACAGACCCAGCAGCACATGGTGAAATGAGATTGCAAGACATAAGATTCTACTCCCCTTCTCTTCCAAAATTCATTTGCATTATACTAACTAATCATTTTTTCCTTATTTGCTCATTTCTCTTTGTTGTTTTTATAAAGGCTGACTGCATATGTGGCCAAAGTGTTTGCAATGGCCAATGATCTCATTGCCATCCAGGAAAATGTCCTCTGCAGCGCCCTCAAGTGGCTAATTCTGAATACACAGATGCCGGATGGCATGTTTAAAGAGGGCACAGCTGTGATTCATGGAGAGATGGTTGTAAGTTAAGATTCATCTTCGGCTTTTGTTGAATGTATTCAGGTTAATTATGTCAGTAAAATCCCATGGTAAAGGATTTCATGGTGTTTTCAGGGTGATGTGCAAGGGAAGGATTCTGATGCCTCACTGACAGCCTTCGTCCTAATTGCTTTGCAAGAGGGTTCCAATCTCTGTGCCAAATCAGTCACTGTAAGCCAAACTGATGTGTGACAAAAACATTTTATCATGCTCTGGAATAAAATTTCAAACACTTTTACCTCTCTGTAAATCTTTCTTGTGTAACATTTTAGAGTCTTCCAGATAGCATGAAGAAGGCCACTGAGTATCTGCAACGCAGAATTCAGACCTTAACCAATCCATACGCGGTTGCTATGACTTCCTATGCCATGGCCAATGCTGGCAAATTCAACAAAGACTTCCTGATGAAGTTTTCATCTAAAGGTCAGTGCTATTCAAATCTTAAATGAATGTTTATTAATAATCTGAAGCAAAGCATGTTTATATATTTTACTGCAGTGGCCGTTTGTTGCAGGCTTTGAGAAAACCCCTCTATGGTTCCCTTTTTTCCATCACACAAACAGATGGTTCTTACTGGCAAGTTCCTAGAGAGCTCCACTTCTCCCTGGAGGCCACGGGCTATGCCCTGCTGGCTCTGGTGAAGGCGAAGGAGTATGATGCAGCAGGGAAAGCAGTACACTGGCTCAATAAACAGGCCAGCCCATATGGAGGGTCTGGCACCACTCAGGTAGGCCCACACAGGGTTTGTCCCACACTAAAACCAGCAGTCTGTTCAGCAGCACATGGCTTGGTTAAACTAGTTTGCGGTGTAATAGGTAATATAAACCAGCATGTATAAGCTAGTTGTTGAAAGTAAAAAATTCCAGCCCCTTCCTTCAGGTCTCCATCCAAAGATACTCCCCCCTAAAAATAACATGCACTGCCAGACTTGAACTGAAGGAGTCTGCAAGAGAGAGCTATGCAGAGAGCAGTGAAAGAGATGGAGAGAGCATTGGAGAGAGCAGTGAAAGAGTTGGGGAGAGCACTTGGAGAGAGTAGTGAAAGCATAAAAAACACCTAATGGACCTAAATAAAGAACATGGCTATTGTTAGTACTCCCATCTGTCAAGCTAGTATGCTATTATTGGGACATTTTATTGAAAATTGAACTTGATGCTGGCTAGTTTGCAATCTAGATGCACTAACATTAGATATCTAAAAAAAAAGCTAAAACATCAACAAGGCTAGTGATACTCCACAGCCAAAGTTAGTTTGAATGTTTATTTTGAATTTTTTGCTGATGAAACAGCTGCAGTACCTACGTAGCTAGCTACTGGTGGAAAGTCACACCAATGTTCACTCTGGTTTACATTTACAGCATGTGGCAAATCTGGTCTGAATTAAATGACTAGTCTTTTTTTTACAGTCCTGTAAAAATCTATTTTTTTTATTAAAAAATGCAAACAATCACCCATTTGCAATGCATTTCCTCACCATCGCACTCCAGAATTGTATAAATGAAACTCCAATTGGAACTAGGGCTGGGACATACGATACTGATGATTCAACGCCCGTTTCAAGCTTCCAAACAATCCATAGTGTGGTTCAAAATGTCCATATCATGTAACCATGGGGAAAAAAATCTGCTTAATTTCATTCATACTGGTGGCATATAGCACCTGCCGCATTTGACTGACACTGAAACAAACCTGATGAGACAGCTTTCTCAATCACAAACTCAACGAATGCTAAAAAGTCAAGCAAACACATCCCAACTTTGAGGGGTTTGCGAGGAGATAGACTTTGAAAAATAGCAGCAGAGTGACAAAATAGCTATTGACAGTGAGCTTCAGTAATAAGCTAGATAGATCACTTATTGTAGGACAGAGAGCCTGTGAGTGATGGGTAAGTAACCCATCATAGGACAAAATTTAGCTCTGCATATTTTTGGTTTATTGCTTTCTGCTTAGGCAACCATCATAGTGTTCCAAGCTGTGGCTGAGTACTATAAGGAAGTAAAGAAACTTCAGAGCATGGACTTGGATGTGGAGGTGTCTGTGAGTGGACGGAGTAGACCCAGTAGATGGATTTTCAAAAGAGATTCTTCACACCTCACACGCTCAGACAAGGTAAACCATATATTTATACAATAACTTAAGGTTTTAAATCATCTTGTTCATTCAAAACGTAGATATTTGTGACTGATAATAATCACAATTTTAACTTCATCTTTAAGCCTATTTGGTTTTATAATCAGAATTAACATATTCAATATTTATTTTATATTTGTATTTATTCTTTTCATGAAAAGAATGAGACTTGAAGGTCTCCTTAACATGTACTTTCATAGGTTCAGCTTAAGCAAGGATTTAATATCACTGCAAAGGGAACTGGTGTAGGATCTCTCCAAGTAAGTATTCATGAATGCTACAAAAACTTGGTATATATATTTCTGAATTTATGGCTGCATTTATTAATGCAGTTTATGGTTGCATTTATTAATACAATTAATTAAGCACTACAGTGCACTTTTCAGAGGCGGTTCTAGGGGGAGCCATTGCCCCTGTCACAACAACCTTGCCCCCCCTAAATGAGGCGTGGTGTGAGACAGATCATTTTGTGAATGGCGATAAAGCGGCAGCAATATTGACAACTTCTAACAACTATTTAGCGAATTAGGCAAAAACTTTTTTTGTGCACTCATAAGATGTACAATAACTTCAATTTAATATTTTTATTTGTAATGTTTTCTTTATTTTTGGCAAAAAACAAGGTGGTGGAGATGTAATAAGTTTTATTACTGTTCTATAGCTTAAATGAAACAATTTGCTATACAAATAAACTTGTCTTGCAGGTTTTGACCATATACTATGCTAGGCCCATTGAGAAGCAGAGTGACTGCAACAAGTTTGATCTCACTGTTAAGCTGGAGAAGCAGCCCAAGAGTAAGACCCCAAGCTCTAAGCCAACTTTGTTTCTAGAGGTGACCCAAAACCAAGAAAATGAAAATGTCCTTGACTGATGATGCTGTTTCCTCTTTGCAGCCACATATCCAGGAGCCAAAGAAAGTTACTTGCTCACCATTGAAACCTTGTGAGTGCACCATACCAGTCAGTTTATAGCTTTCTTTGCATTTTGGATACATGACTTTAAGATTGTAAAAATGTGTACATAACATTGTGCATTTCAATTAAATGTGTTCAGCTACAGAGATCCAAACAGAGATGCCACTATGTCTATTTTGGATGTCGGCTTGCTGACGGGCTTTGTGGTGGATGAACATGATCTGGCAGATGTAAGGAAAAGTCTGTCAGATGTGAAATGACTGACATTAATTATTATTAGTATAATTAGTATTCTAAACTAAAACTAATAATACATTTGAAATTATGCAGTTAATGTGTTTTAGTTGTAGGAGCTAATAGTGTTTTTAAATACACTGATATTTTACAAATTTAGGAAATTTGTAATTGTTCATTTTAATTGGTAGTTTATGATACCTAGTAGTACCATGATGCTTGATAAAATAAAAAAATAATAAATAAAATTATATAAAAAAAATAAATAAAATAATCAGACAATATAATGAAATAATGACATAGCACCTCAAAATAACAAGATATGGAATAATGACAAAATGACATATTATAAAATACTACAAAATAGCCAGTTATTTAAAAAAGAACCTTGTAGCTTGTAGCTCAGAGCAGCCATATGTTTGCCTCAATTTTGCTAAAAGTAATTCTAATAATTTCATATCACCCACCAACACACTAATCATATTTAGTCTATAATCAGTTCTGTAATTTACATTTATTTAAATGCTCATAAACAACCTCAAAATTCGCTAGGCATTACATCCAAATCTTTTATTAAACAGCCAAATTTAAGTGGTATATTAACTAGTCTGAAATATAATATCAGAAGTTTTGAGGAACATATAAGGATAATAATTCCTTAAACTTTCCTGACATTGGAACGCATGAAAATGTTGATTATACAAAGGAATCTGCATCATTTCCAATTTTCAGTTTAATTTGATTAAACAAAGTTAGTCTTTGATTCCCTTTGTAGCATTTTGTGAATTATAGGAAGTTGCTTTTATAAATAGTTAAAAATTTACCTTTAAAAACTAACCTTTTTATGGAGGAAACATTTCAATAGATATACTTAAACAATGGTGTACAACAGACAAAAACAAAGATTCATTTGACTTTTTCTTATGCTTATTATTAGCTAACAACTGGAAAGGACAGATATATTTCGAAGTTTGAGATGGATCAACAGCTTTCAGAACGAGGCTCTCTGATCATCTATGTAGATAAGGTACATGTGTAAACAATCTGTTGGCATTTTATGTGTTTAGACTACAGTTACAGGTACAAAATGAATTACTGTCCAACACTGATTTACTACATCTGGCCAGATATCTCACGGAGTGGTAGACAAGTTAGCTTTCAGACTGCACAAGGTCACAGAAGTGGGGATGCTTCAGCCTGCTGCGGTCAGACACACACACACACACACACACACACACACACACACACACACACACACACTCACTCACTGATACTTCTTAATGTCTTAATGTCCGTCATAACTATGACACTGTTTGTGTCTTTTCTTTCTCTCTCTCTCTCTCTCTCTCACACACACATACACTTTATTTGTCTTCATAGCTCTTATACACACACAAAGATATATTTTTGTCTTCACAGGGGATCGCTGTGTAAAGTTTTACCATCCTACAAAGAAAGGAGGCACTCTAAGCAGGCTTTGCAATGACCAGGAGGGCCTGTGCCAGTGTGCTGAAGGTGCATTAACAGCTAATGCCATGGCAACAAAAAAACAGTTTAGAGATCTTTTTAAGTTTCTGGCAATTCCGTAACAATATTAGAAATTCCTACCCAGTTACTTTTTATGCCACACCCTTTAACCAAGTACATATTGCCTAAAAATGTCATGTTACAACATTACCATTGCACATTTGCCTACTGTATAAGAAAGATACATCTAAAACCTTAATATCTTCTAAAACAGAAAACTGCAGTGTCCAGAAGAAAGATAAAATTAATGATGATGATCGGGACAAAAAAGCTTGTGAAGCTGGCATGGACTATGGTAAACATCTGTGTCTCTATGATATTTGTAAAGCAGGTCTGATTGCAATATACACATATGCACAAGGTTTTTTGTTTTATAATACTGGCTCATACTCATACATATTGTGAATAATAAGGGAGGGAATTATGTTTGTTCTAATTTGTGCCTTTTCCAGTTTACAAAGTCAAAGTTGAGAGCATGGATCTCAATCCATACACACACTACTACAAGATGAAGATTGAACAAGTCCTGAAAGAAGGTATGACTTCCTCTTTGCCATCAATACCAGCAAATTGAAGATCCTGATCATAAAATGGTAGCTGATGAGCTTGATCAGGTGTTTCAAAGCAGGGAACACTTGAATGTTGTGTAGGGCAGTCGGGAACCAAGACTGGAGATGTTATTTGTGACGGTTGCTGGATGGTGAAACACAGACATGTGCAGCCAGGCTCAAAAACATCCTTTTAATGCTTCACAATCCAAATTGGAATGTGTGGAGAAACACAGATACCAGAAAACCATGATCCAAAAGGCAGAAACAATAACAGTCCAGGTCATGCACAAAAGACAATCCAAATCGTAGGCTACCGTAACAATAGGGGAAAATCTGTAATTGAGTAATCCGAATAACATAAACAAGTAATAAACGTAATGACGGCAATCAAGAAAAACGCTCGGTATGCTGACTGGTAGAGTTTGGCAATACTTCGCAATGTCACTAGGGTTACTAGGGTTATATTGAATGCAAATGATGTGCAGGTGGTTCAGAAGTCAGGTGATGTAGATCGCCTTAGCCTGCGCTGAGAATTCTGGGAGCTGGAGTCCTGTCGCATGACATTATTTAGTAAGTCTGAATGTTATCACATTAATATGTATTCTGCAGGAACTGATGCAGGTGTAGAAGGACAAGTGAGAACCTTCATGGGTCATGCCAACTGCCAAGAATCATTTGGATTTGAGGAAGGCAAGGCCTACCTCATCATGGGCCGAAGTGTCGACTTACCTAGGGTTGACGGAAGGTACTGGTGTATTTGTGTTTATACATGTATACACGTAGCAGTGCTAGGATTCTGCTTAGCATAGTGTGTTATTGGGGACTGTACTGAGACATTGAGATTTATGAACATGTATGTAGAGTGTGTGTTCATTCTCTGTTAATATGCTTCAATGTGCGCTTCATGTTGATGTGGATTGGTGTTGACCACATGTGTGTGGGTCCTCATTTGCAGACTGCAGTACATACTGGGCGAGCAGACATGGATTGAATACTGGCCCACAAATGAGGAAGGACAAACCGCAAAATACAAAGATAGATACGCTGGAATCAGTGAGCTTTCTCAGACCCTCTCTGACTTTGGATGCACTACATAAATAAATACATAAATTTTCCTTTTAACATGACTCCGAATTTGTGTCAGCATTTACTTGCTAAAAACGGCATCACATTTATTCCAAACAATACATATTTGTCTTTCCTCATGTAGAGCATTAAAGGCAAAAATTAAATAAACTTTACAGAAAATGTTACCAAAGGTATTCTTGGTTTTATTTTAATCCTTATTTTATGGTTGTATATGGTTTAAAACAATTATATATTGTTTTAAAAAAATATTGTTAAACATAATCTTTAAGTGAGCAATAATGTATAGAATTTGTAATCCTTTGTAATCCTTAGGAGCTGTTATTGGCTCACGAGGAACCGGCTCTTTTTCCCCCTAGATGCAACATAGTTTTACCACTTCTGTTTTTTAAATACGGCTAAATTAAAATGTTACTATTATATAGCATCATAAAGAAAGGAAGAGCGAGTGAAATAAAGAAAAGCGGCTCTTTGAAGGTGAGGCGACTCCAAACTGATTCAAGGAGTTCGTTTGAGACCTGCTAGCTTCTAGTCTGTGCTGTGTTCCCTCGCAGAAACTGAGCCGGTGATGATGATAACAACATGACGGGAGACTGCGATAGCTAGCAGCTTGTGTGGGGCTGCTATCTGCCAGTCAGTTTTCGTGTTTTCCTCGTCCCCTCGCAGTAAGCGAAAACGACACCGATATGCCGGGAGGTTGCCATTTTAACGTGTGTCGCGTGTTGTTCTCAGTAGCATAGTCGCTGTGAAGTGTTTTGCGATATATTATCGCTGAATCGCAGTTTGAGATCTCACCGTTATTATTAATTTACCACAGCTGAAAACGTGAAAAGGGGCCTTGAAAGTGCTTGAATTTTACCTTGTATGAACCCTGAAGAGTACTGGCCTTCAATTTTATTGAGAGTAAAGTTAAGGCTGTAATATTTAGCACCATGTTCTGCATGTAAAACCTGTCAATATAGAATTTGTTTTCTAGTGTAAAGTGCTATGTTAGAATGTTTATTATTGCACAATATCAACGCGTTTATCTAGCTGGAAGCTCCGAATACTTTGGTAAAACAAATAACTAGCTAGTTACATGCCGAGTGTTTTGCTAAGACAGTTTTCGGTTGTGTACTAACAATAGTCTAGCTAACCATGTATACAAAGAAATGGTTTGTTGCAATTGTTAGATTTCTCATTAATATATATATTAATATATAAAATGTGACACACAAACGCTATTGGTGATTGTATTAGTCAATCAAAAGCTAGCATCCTGTTATGATGTTTATGGGCATAGCGCAACGTTTTGTCTTCTTTAGAGAGACTAGTCGCAGGCTGCGGTACTAAACACTTGGTCGTAGTTCGGGTGCTGGAGCTAGACGGTCCATTATTGCACTTACTGTGAACAAACCTTCACCAAACAGTGTAAACCATACTCCCTTTGTCGTGTGACTTCTTACCCACGCCATCTCCTCATACTCTCCAAAAGGGAAGCGAGGTGAGCAGACTACTAGCTCGACAGCTAACGTGGAGAGGACGCTAGCATTGTCATCGGAGGACAGAGACATAGAGAAAACACGACAATATGTATGTGTGTGTGTATATACACACACACACACACCTGGGAGAAACACTACACTGGGGGCAGGAAACGAAACAAACCCAGGGGTGAACAAAAACTGGGGGGTAGACAAGAGCAAGGTTGGCACAGCAAAGAACTGGGAAAAGATTGAGTGGCTAGCATGACAGAACCAGTTCAGATTGATTAAGCCCAGCAGCAGAGGCAGACCTAGTCTTCTAGTGTTGGGGTGTCTTCCAGAGGGTGGGCAAAGCTATTTTATTGGCCACAGACTATGACAATAAATATTCAAGAAACACAATTGCAGTCAAAATTGTTGTATGTACAGGTGCATCTCAGTAAATTAGAATATCATCAAAACGTTCATTTATTTCAGTAATTCAGCACAAAAAGTGAAAGGCATTATATAGATTCATGAAGTAATCTATTTCAAGTGTTTATTTCTGTTAATGTTGATTATGCCTTACAGCCAATGAAAACCAATGAGAATAGTATATAAGACCAACTGAAAAAAAATGTATTTTTAATTCAGAAATATTGGCCTACTGAAAGTATGTATCGTAAATGCACACAGTACTGTGGCACTGCTGAGGTGTTATGGAAGCCCAGGTTGCTTTGATGGCAGCTTTAAGCTTGTCTGCATTGTTGGGTCTGGAGTCCCTCAGATGCAATATTCTAGAAATCACAGACTTGGAACAACCAACATCTCTTGCTATGGCTGAGAATGTCTGTGTGCTTCAATGTGTGTGTATGTTAAATGACACATTCTCTATTAACCCCTTAATATCCATATTGCTAAAGAAGTGTAGATCTTGAAGTTCAAAAGTGTCATGTCGGAATAATTTATAGAACTGAAAATTAACTTCTTTTTATGTCCAGTATATGATCAGACATCATTTTGAACCATTTTGACCTAAAACAAAATACTAAACAGAATGAAAAGAAATTAAATGTTTGTCTAAAATATTACTGGGTGAAAAGTAGATATCTTTTTCCCACTCCATGGAGCACATTCTCAGTCTGCACATTTCCCTTCTAGTACCACAGTCTGTATAATAAGTAAATGCAGATATCATTCACATACTGTATGACTAGCAGAATGGAAGAGGTGGATACTCATTGTGGCTATGGAGATAAATTTATGTATTTATCAGTTAACCTTTTCCTATTTTGAAACACAGTTTGTAGTTTGAGGAACTGAGTTTGGCTGTTCATCATGACGATGGTCTCAGAGTGTGAATGCACTGAAATCATGGTGACTCTGCATTCAAACCATTTCATCTTTTTTGTCAAAAATGTGTTTAAAATGTTCTTGTATTCCTTCTCTTAGAAAAAAAGTACAAATTATTAAATAATGTTCTCATTATCACTTTCACACACAAAATGTGTTTTAGGGAAAAGGTAGAGAGAAATCTATGAGAAAGGATTAGACTGTGGCATCACCCTATACTATCCACTTCAAAAGAACCTCTGGATTCTTTAACCAGATGGCTGTTTAACAACTTGGATTGCAATCCCATGATGTGCAATTTTACAACAAAATGTCTTGAGTTGATCTAGGAGGCAATTAGTGACTGTATTTTAGTAGATAACTTAAAAATCCTTGTGGCAGCTGGAATGGACGGGGGCTGAAGATCTGGAGCCATAGACATAAATGTCTGAATTTCAAATAAGCTTAACAGGTACCCTTTTCCCATTTAAGACCAGACAGTTGAGACTTGAAAATTGAGTTTGTTCATGTGTTGCTTGTTTAGTCTGGTCTATTTATATCCTAAGTTTGGTCTTGCCTGTTGCTGGTCAAGTGTTTGTGCGTCTGTGTTGTTTTACGGTTTTGTGTTTGTTTGTTCTTTGTGTTCTAGTATGTTGTCACATTTTGGTTTTGTTAATATTAAGGACTCTTTAACGGATTTGACCGAAGCCTGCTTGTACGACCCAGATTTTGGACTTCCCTTTAAAAGTCTCACTCTTCTCAGCATTTGTGTCCGGCTTATCCTTCCTTAACACAGTGAGCGTTACACCATTGCAGACCTTGAGATGAGATTCCAAGGTGTAAAGCAAACATATCAACAACAAGAGGAAAGCAGACAAGAAGGAAGGACAACAGGAAGAAGTCATTCTGTGGAAAGCTACAAGACCAAAATATTCCAGCTCCATGCATCCACTGTAAGTCAAATCATTTACAACTGTGGGCACTCGGCATCACCGCAACTCTGCCCAGAAGTGGACAGCCATCAAAACTTACACTAAAAATTCAGGTAAAGGCCAACCCACACATCATCTCCAGAGGCTTGCAGACCTCTCTGGCAGCATCTGGGATAAATGTACACACCTCTACAATCAGGCAAGAAATCTATAGACATGAGTTGCTAGAAGGAAGCCTCTGCTCTCCAGAGAGAACAAAGCTGCATATTTAAACTTTGCCAGAGAGCACTTGGACAAATCAGAGTCTTTATGGGAGTCCATTCTTTGAGCAGAGGAGACCAAAATTGAATTATTTGGCCACAATCACAGGCACCATTTTTGGAAAAAAGGCAACATTGGATTTAAAGAGAAGAACCTCCTCCCAACAGTAAAGCAGGGTGGTGGAAATGTGATGGTCTGGGCCTGCTTTTCTGCCTCTGGACCTGGACGACTCCATATTATGCAGGGAACCATCAATTCCCAGGCCTATCAATAAATTCTTTACCAGAATATCTTGCCATCAGTCAGGGAGTTGAAGCAGGGAGGAAACTGGGTTATGCAACAATACAACAACCCAAAGCATTGCAGCAAAACTACCAAGTAATGGCTTAAGAGAAATCCCATAGAAATGCTGTGGCAAGATCTGAAGTGGGCAGTACATGGCAGATGTCCCACCAACCTCTCTCAGTTGGTGGAGTTCTGCAAGGAGGATTCGGCAAAATTCCAAAAACCAGATGTGAGACACTCATTTGTAGTTACAGAAGACATTTGGTTGAAGAAAAGGCTGCAAAAGGAGGTGACAAAGATTACTTAAATTACTTTCAGAAAACAATGACCATGTTTGGGTGGTTCACAAACCTTCAAGCAGGACTGTTTGTCTTTATATAGAGTACATATGTGCACACTGTGAAATTATGCCATTTAAGGTAGTTGCTATGACACTAGGGATGTCGCAATCAAACAGCTACTTGTATGCGAGTACAAAGATTGTGACATGCATCAGATTTTGAGCACAGGAGTGACTGAGACTTCAATACCAAAGGCACTTCCTCTCTGCGAGAAAGGTAAGGATGATCTGAACATTATCACTGCACACCAAGCAATCAAATATGTGATTTTCACTGCTACACCTAGCAAAATTCCTTGATGGTAATGTGTAATTTGTTTTTTAAATTGGAGATATGTCTAGATTTTGTTTAGTCATGTACACATTTATAGAGTTTTATATACCAAAAGGCTTGCACAAACAATACTTACAAATAGGACATTTTTAGTATTTACAAGTTCTGTCCCAGCACTTGTGCACTTAGAGGTTGGATCAGACAAGCAAGATGCTTCTGGACCTAGTGTGGCTAACAGCAACACTTCTCTGCTTCCCCTTGCTTTCACTCTGTGACCCACTGTGAGTATACTGTATGACAAACACACAATGAAGTAAATGTATTTATGAAAGTAGGATGAATATTGTGAACTCTTTGTGAATAGGGCAGAACTGTTGTGCTTGAGATAAAAAGTACTAGAGTTTTGGGCACCCTGCCCTGAAGATGATTACTAGAACTAGCCCTGGGGCCAGGACTTTGGACAGTTGAGGGTGAGCGTCTAGTGACTATACAGACAATATGACCAGGAAGAAGCAAAGTGGGAGGACCATATCAGGTCACCACCCACAATGCCCAGAATTAAGGATGCAGTGCAAAGCCAGTCAGGCCAAGGGTAGGAGCGGATGGGCCCTTGTTATTACAGTCCATGGCAATGGGAACTGGCTCATTGTATTGTAGCCTCACTTGTGGGTGGGAATGCTGGAGTTGGTGTTGGAGGTTGAGAGATGCCAGCTAGATATATTTGGACTCGCCTCTACATACATACTATACATACGTTGGCCTCAGTCCAGCTCAGGAGTTGCAGTAAGTGGGTGAGGCCCTAAGTGGGTGTGGAAACACTGGGGATAGATCTCTGGCTGATGAGTGCAAAGTAGTTGCTTTTCCCAGTAAATGTGTGTCAAATCAAGCAATTTAGGAAAACTCTGAGTGAGGAAGACAGTGTTTAAGTACACTGCACGGGTAGCAAGGCACAGAGGTGGATGAAATTCACTTAAAATTGCTGAAGTTTTTTTGGTTTCTGTAAAACAGTTGAATAAAGTAAACTTTACTATAAATACTCTTTCAATGGAGTAGCTGAAAGAAAACCACGTTTGTCCAGAAAAAACACAAAGTATACAAAAGTGCTGCAATCATTATGGTATAACACAAACAGTTCATTAAAAAGCAACTGAAAAATTGTGAAAAACATTTTTCCCTTTGCCATGCCAGCTTCATCATGTCTGCACCAAACCTGCTGAGGGTGGGCAGCCAGGAGAAGGTGTTTGTGGAGGCACTGGATTACACTGGCAATGATTTTAATGTGAAGATAACGGTGAAGAACTACCCACAGAAAACACTGGAGCTCACATCCACATCTGTCACAGTCAGAGCCTCCGCTAGCTACCAGGCACTTGCGAACATTAAGGTATAATTTCACTGAAGGCTGAAAATAAATAGTATCCAGTTTGAACACAAAATGTTTTACAATAACATCTTGGTGTGGGGACACAGGGCACGAGTTTAACTTGACCTGGAATTTTATTTTTTATCGGTTCCCCAAACAGCAAGGGTTATACAAGCTTAGCACTATGGTACTCAGGGTCTTGAGATTTTAATTTACAGAAAGTCTAGACTTTCTAGAAAGACCCTCTTGAAAAACCATATAGCTCATCAGTCCTTTTTCAGTTGGTTTGTCATTTTATTATTTTATTGCACTTGGGTCTTTTAATGTATTTTTCCTATTTTATTTTTTGGTATTTAATTTCCTGTCCTCCTTGCTATATAATCAATAAATTGCACTTTATTTTTTTTAGTTAGAATTAGTACATTTAGTTAGATATTCTAGATGTAAATAGATTGTTTGTTTTTATTGTGCATAAAACTCTGCCTGAGATATTATATCTTAGGATTTTAAAACTACTCTTGTGTAATTTGCAAATGTGTATGAAAAGAGCTATATAAATAGACCTGCCTTGCTTTTTAAAGTTCACTCTTGGTACAAAGACTGCCACACAGTAGGGTAGATGCTGGAGAGTGTCCTCCTAGAGATGGAGAGAATCCCTAATACTGTGGTTCAATCATTTCAGACCTGGCAGATACTTCATGGGGCAGAAAGACATCTCAGTATATTTGCTAGTTTATCAAAACAGCTGTCAGGCTGTCAGAGCTCTTAGTTTACTCACAGGTGACTCTTAGTTGATTCTTAGTTAACTCTTGGGCAACCACATTTGGAAGCATTTCATCAGACAGTGCTTGCTTGTTCTAACAGTGTGCTGCAGTTGCCATAGTTATGTTGCTTTGTTTAAAGTTATGCATTCGGTCGGGTTTGTTGGACATTTTGTTGCTGATTGTGCATACGGATAATTATAATCTGCATGCAACTTTTAAGTGTTTTTTTATGTTCCCAATTATATTCTCTTAAATGTTCAATTAAGCAATCTCAATTGTAATCAACATTGTGTTGTGTTATATCCACCCAAGAACTGTACTTTTACTGCACTAACATCTCAAGTAGTGGGGAAGGGATATTTTAGTTCTAAAGTGACTAATTAGGTCTCATTGCTATGGTTCAGATCCCTGATAGCAGAGACTACTTCAGCAGTAACCCACTGGAGAAGCAGTATGTGTACCTGCAGGCACAGTTTCCCACAAAAGTGCTGGAGAAGGTCGTCATGGTTTCATTCCAGTCAGGCTTCATATTCATTCAGACAGACAAGTCCATCTACACACCCAGCAGCAGAGGTAAACGTTAATGCATAGATGAAATCATAAATGCAGCCCCCATAACTAAACTGTCGAGTGTATAAATGGACCTAAAATACACATCAAATAAATAGCACTGATACTGAACTTGCATTCTTCAATGAACGAAACAGACTAACAAGCGAATGGATGAATAAAAAAATAACCAAACAAACTAACACTTCCTTGACATAGCTGAATATGATAATTCTTCTATCAGTGCTCGTATTAGGAAAGTGATCAACCTAATAATAGCTGTGACAGAAAACTGTTTTAAGATAAACTTTAATTTCGACAAATTAAATTAGAGCTTTAATGTATTTACAATGATGTAATTGTTCTACAGTTCACTACAGGATCTTCTCAGTGTCATCGGATTTGGAACCTATTGATGAAGGTGGAATCTCAGTTGAAATCGTAGTAAGTGTTCAATTAATGACTACACAGAACTCATCAGTTCACAGTTAATAATAATTGATATGTACTAATTAATTGATAATTAGTTTCATCATGTAACAAACTATATCAGTGTGATTGCTGTATTATTCACTCATTATGTCTTTATCATGAGAACACACAGAAAGTGTGGTCATGATTAGGCTGATGACCTGTTTCAGTATGGCAAGTATGTGGCGCGGTTGGGGAGATTTTCACTGGGATTGAGCAGAACCAAGTGGGACAGGCTGTTGAAATGTTTAAACTTAGTAGGATATCTGAGTGTTTGATTTATTTGTGTACTGTGACAGTAGCCACCACCAGTAGCCCCTATTACTCAGTGGCTTTTGTTTATCCTTGGTCTTTTTGTTACACGTCTCTGTTTTTATTTGTATAATTGGGTATTTAGGAAATTGCTCACATTAGTAAGCAAAGACCTAAATCATAATTAATTATATTTCTGTTTTTCAAGAATCATCAAGGAATTTCAATTCGTAGGGATACAATCTTTCCTAAGCAAGGAACTCTGACTGGAATATACAACATCCCTGATATTGCCAGGTTGGTCCATTGCTAATTCTCAGAAGTCTTTTTTAAATGTACCTGCCTATCATGGTTTGACATGAAATCTTTTTTTTCCCTTCCAAAGTCCTGGAATATGGTCTGTGGCAGCGCGGTTCATAAACAACCCACAAAAGAACTTCACTGCTGAATTTGAAGTTAAAGAATATGGTGAGTATATTCTTAGATTCACTCAAATACCATTATGCTTGTTGGATCTCAACACATATACTAACTTGTATGTTGATTTGCAGTTTTGCCGACCTTTGAAGTCACCTTAACACCATCCAGGTCTTTCTTCTATGTGGATGATGTGGACCTTAAAGTGGACATAAGTGTTATGTAAGAGAAACTCGTCTATCACTCTAGGGAGTTTGCCCTACTCATTTTTATAGAAATATTTTTTACAGAACAATTGTGTAATTTTACTAAGCAACAGAACGGTACTGGCAAAATGCATTTTATAAAAAACATGATACTAAAATTATTCAGTTTGGAATTGCTGAATAATAATTCAATTGCAAATAATTGAATTATTTGGTGTATACAGAGCCATTGCTTTTCATTGCATGTTTCTAATTGTCAGAGATCACTCCTGTTTTGTGACAATGTAATTCATGTATGTAATATGAAGGTACCTTTTTGGGAAGAAAGTGGATGGAAATGCATTTGTAGTGTTTGGCGTGATGCAAGGTGACAGCAAGACAAGTCTGCCAGCTTCTTTAAGCAGAGTCAAGGTGAGCTTCACAGAAAGTTGTACATGTTTTATATATACACCATGGAAATCCATGTATTATATACATACATATACATTCTAATTCTAACATAAAGTAAAAACATAAGTATGTGTATTAATTCATATGAAATTATAGATCACTGATGGTGAGGGGAATGCAAAGCTGACCAAAGCAATGATCCACAAAACTTTCCCAGACATCCACAAACTTGTTGGAAGCTCTATATATATATCTGTCAGTGTTTTAACAGATACAGGTAAGAGCCATAAAGTAGTGTGTATGAGTGTGTCTCTCCATATCCAGTGCAAAACTCCTATTGACCTTTTTCAATGTTTATCCATATAAGCTTTTATGATGAATAATTTGATTAATACTAATGTTCACACTAAAAGGTGATCATTTCATTAATACTAACGTTCATCCTGAAGTAGAAGTGCGCATGCGTTTCAGGAAGTGAAATGGTGGAAGCACAGAGGAGGGGCATTCAGATTGTGACATCACCGTACACCATCCACTTCAAAAGAACCCCAAAATTCTTCAAACCCGGAATGTCTTTTGATGTTATGGTGAAAAGCATTTTTTCTACATCAATATGAACATGCTGTGAAGTTTTAGGTTTGTCTTGCTGTATGAAACTGGATTCAGATAATGAAGGGCTTGATAATTGCTTTTTGTTGGCATTTTTTTCTCTAAAAGATTTTGTCAGGTTATATGGAAGGAGCCATTTGAAAGTGTAAGAGCCATGACAGTTTACTCACAATAAGCAGAAGTACAAAGTTCATAATCCACAAGCTAATATCAGACAGGAAAAAGTTCAAAAACAGTGAAAAGTAGTCCGGTTCAGTGGGTAAAGGCATGAACATTTTATATTTAGCAAAGGTCTATGGAATCATGTGGTTTAACCATGGATCAGAAAGCAGAATGAGAAAAATGAAACATGAGACCACATGCATAACATGTCTGTGCTGGACTTTTGTGTTATTTGTTGTTTTAAAAGGTTTACGTGACAAATCCAGATCAGACACCTGCTGAAAATGTGCAAGTGGAGGTCAGTCCTGGAGCAGTATCGAGTCACACCAAAGCCAACGGCATGGCAAAGGTCACAGTCAATACTCAGGGAGGAGCCAAGGGTCTACCAATCACTGTGAGTTAGGGGAGGGTCTTCAACCTGGAGTCTACCAATCACTGAGTCAAAGGGGTCTTCAGACCAAAGTCTACCAATCACTGTGAATCAGGGGAGTCTTCAGCTCAGAGTCTGCCAATCACTGTGAGCCAGGGAGGTCCTCAAAAATAAGTAAATAAGCATTTTAAAGGGAGCATTTTAAATGGGAGCAATTTAAAGTTGTGCAAACTGCATGCTAATGCTAAATGTTTAAAGTTGTGTTATGGAAATTTTCCACAGCAAATAAAATCTACTTAATCATAGTCAAAGGGTTCAGTCAAATATCTTAATTACGAGATAGGCCAGGAAGTTAGTTTGCTTTTAAGGACTGTTCCAGCTACTCTGTCTCATTGATTATGTTTATTAGTAAAGAGTGTTACTGTTCTGATACAGGAAACTGCAATAAGCCATGCTAACTAAATATACAACAAAGTACTGTAGTGCTGTAGAGGCTTGTTTTGTGAGTCTGGGATCCAGTGCCATGGTTTTAGTTTTATTATTGTTAATAGTAGAAGTAATAGTGTTTTTGGTGGGTGTGTTGAGCATGTGTTTCTTCTAAGACACAGGAAGCTAAGGCCACATTTTTTCATGCTGTTGCCTTCATTGTGAAACAGGGCAGATCAACACACTTAGAGGAAGGCAGTACATTGCCATTATGTTGGTTTATGACCATTGTAATGGCTGGTGTGAGTAACAGTAGCATACTGAAAACTGAAATCCAGGAATCTTTTGGTATGCTCCAGGTAAAAACTAAAGACCCACGCTTAACTAATGACAGACAGGCTGTAAACCAGATGACTGCTCTACCCTACACTACCAAAGGAGGATCCAGTAATTACCTTCATGTTGGCATAGATGCTTCAGAACTGGTTATTGGTGATCAGATCAAAGTCAATCTGAACTTCGGCAGAAGTCCAGGTGTCGAAAATCAGGATTTCACTTATTTGGTTGGTACTGCTTCTACACACAACCGAACATACACACAAACATTTTATTCATTTTAATAACAGATTACAACAAATTAATGGAGCAACCATATGATACATTAATAAATGCTGTTTTGCAGAGTTTCTATGAGTAATTAAGAAATCTATAAATGCTGTTTATTTTTCAATGTCTGTTAATGGACAGCAGAAAATAACTAAATGCACCTTTGCAAGGTTTGGGAGTGTCTCTGCTAACCAGGTCTACTGAATTGAATTGACTTGAATGTGTTCTTTCCTTGAGCTGCTTCTTTTTTCCTCCAGGTCCTCAGTAAAGGACAGATTGTGCAAGCAAATAGGTTTAAGAGACGAGGACATTCTCTCGTTACTCTGTCAATGTCTGTCACCAAGGAGATGGTCCCCTCATTCCGAGTGGTGGCATATTACCACGTGGGATCATCTGAGGTCGTCTCCGACTCAGTCTGGGTTGATGTGAAGGATACTTGCTTAGGAATGGTAGGCCATTTCCTATGCTGCATCCTGTGAAAAGAAATTAAGTTACATGGGTAGTGTTTTTTGAGGTCGAAAAAATCCTGAGCAATTTTAGTCCACATTATGGGCCAGATCATTAGCAAGCGATAATGGGGAGTGGTTAAGCATTTCATATAAGTGTACCTGGCAAAAGAATGGCATGGTTACATAGACCTTATCTAGTAAATATATTGTATAGTATTTTCAAAATAAAGCAGAATTACCACTGTAGTCTTTGCCGTGCCTTAGCATTCCATCTTTCTTATCACTTTAATGTAGCTGGACGTGAGGGTAAAGAATCGCAACAGTCCCTATGCACCAGGGGATGATTTTGTCCTCACAATCACTGGAGATCCAGGTGCCAAGGTTGGTCTTGTGGCAGTGGATAAAGGCATCTTTGTGCTCAACAAGAACAGACTAACGCAGCCCAAGGTATGCAGTTTGTCTAAATGTCTTGTAGTTTCATGTAATGTTTGGGAAACTTTTCCATTGATATTTGGCGAGAAATGATTCTAGAGAATCTTCTACTTCTGGTTTCTCTTTCTTGCACTACATCCTGGTGGGTCCTCCAACCCCCCCCCCCCCTTCCCTCATTGTAAACCTGCTACATGAACTCAATTAATTATGACAATGATGATTATTATTATCATGAAGAAACTTGGTCCCATTTTGTGATTGTTTTTCCACATCCACCAACAGATCTGGGACATCATTGAGAAGCATGACACAGGCTGCACTGCTGGCAGTGGTAAAGACAGTATGGGGGTTTTCTACGACGCAGGTCTGCTGTTTGAGTCCGACAAAGCAGGAGGGACCGAGTCCAGATCAAGTACTTTGGACATTTTTCTTTCCCCAATGACATAGTTTGTATAAAATAAGAAAACTTTTCAGAATTTTCAGAATTGTTTCCTCAAAATGATTAAAGTGCAATCCATATTTAATACAGACTTTGTTCTGATCAAGCCCCCACACTGGGAATGTGAAACTCAGTGATGGACCTTTCTTTCCATATAGCACCTGAATGTCCTGCTCCACTAAACAGAAAACGGAGAGCTTTGAGTCTACTACAAATCACCACCACACTCAGTAAGAAGCAATGTTGTTTAGATACCTCCATAGTTGGAACATCTAAATTCTAGTGCTTAATGATGTCAGATCAACTGAATCTTCAACTGGATCTTCAGATCTTAGCCAGGATTATGTTCAATGTTCTTACCCTGTTCTCTTTGCTCCTTTTTGTCCAGCTGGGAAGTACAGTGGTGATCTGAAGAAATGCTGTGCGGATGGTCTGACGCACAACAAGCTGGGCTACACGTGTGACCGCAGGGCTAAGTTCATCACGGACGGCACGGAGTGTGTCCAGGCTTTCCTGCACTGCTGCAAGCAGATGGTGATGCACAAGAAGGAGGAGATGGAGGGGCAGCTGTACTTGGCTCGCAGTAAGAGCCCACTTTGCTGTGTGCACTTTTTTTACTTGTTTTGACTTGAGGCAGGTTGCTTCCAAGAAGCTTTGAAATTTTGAATTTGGTGACGTTAAAATATGCATGCACATTTTAAGGCGATTCGAGGTTCAAGGTTGGTACTGTTGAACAGCTTACTTGCACCTATCATATTAAAGTCAGCTATGCCATCTGCAGAATGAACGTCAATACATCTAATCATTACCAATAAGATTTCATGGTAATCTTCTCATGTGAATCTTGTTAAAGTCACGTGGTTGCTCATATGCATGTGTTTGCCATTGCCTCCTCAGGTGAGGAAGATGATGATGCTTACATAAGCTCTGATGACATCGTGTCACGCACTCAGTTTCCTGAGAGCTGGCTATGGGAGGATCTGGAGCTGCCCCCCTGCCAGGGAAACCACCCATGGTACACACAACGATTTTGGTTTAACATTTTTGCAAATTTCAGACACAGAAGGTCTGTGAAATTGTCAAAGCATGCTAGTAAAAAAATAACAAATCAGTACTTTATCAGAATACAAGGTACCAAAAGGGGCAAAGCAGATACAGTGGCCAAACAGTCATAGATCAATCCATGAGCTAACTGACAAAATATAAAACTGAGCAAAATTATCATTAACAAGTAAGTGTCAGGGCGGCATGGTGGTGTGGTGGTTAGCACTGTCGCCTCACAGCAAGGCGGTCTGGGTTCGATTCTCGGTCTGGGCTGCTCTGTGTGGAGTTTGCATGTTCTTCCTGTGCCTGCGTGGGTTTTCTCCGGGTACTCCGGTTTCCTCCCAAAGACATGCATCTTAGGTTGATTGGTCACTCTAGATTGCCCGTAGGTGTGAGTGTGTGTGTGCGTGTTGGCCATGTGGTGGACTGGCGAACTGCCCGTGGTGTACCCTGCCTTCGCCCGGAGATGCTGGGATTGGCTCCAGCCCCCCCGTGACCCCGATTAGCGGGAATAAGCGGTACGGATAATGAATGAATGAAAAAGTAAGTGTCAATGATCAGAACAGTACACAAGTGTGACGGGTTTAGGCAGACAGCAGGAGGCGAGGGTTGCGAGCCGAGATCTTTATTGCTTTCCATAATGAAATTCAAAAGCTCAGGCTTGAAGTAGCAAAAGTAAAGAGTAACAATAGAATAAGGCGCTAGGCGCCAGCGACGTTCAGAGCTGCTTAGGACGGACGACGGACGGCTTCCAGCAGCAGAGCAGCAGGATCCTCTATAGGCTTCTTCAATGTGCAGCACTGAACGACGGGACCTGTGGGCTTAAGTATGCTGTGAGGGGAAGGGGAACAGGTGCTAGTATTCAGGTGATTGGGATGGTAGGAGTGATATGTAATGAGGGGGTGTGCGTAAGCGTAATGAGGGGGTGTGCCTTGTGCTCCGTGCGCATACAGGTGTCCTCTGGTGGCCTCCCTGCCGTCTCACCGTGACAACAAGTAACAAAAAGGCCCACAAACATAAGTGGAACAGAAAGTGTGAGACAGAAAGAAAGTCACAAACTGACAGTATAACTGGGCAAAACTAAAGCATAGAGGACTGGTATAACATCAGTAACCAGGAGACTATTAGCAAAGGTAAGCTAATGGATGACTGTGTGATAGAGGACCAAAATGGGTTATGGGCAGTGAGAGCTTACTGGGTCAGAGGGAGCAGAGGCAGACATGACCATATATGATTGTGACTGTCCATGTACTGGATATTACACACACACACTCTCTCTCTCTCTCTCTCTCTCTCTCTCCCCCATGTACTCCCACAGACAACTTGCATTTCAGAACAAAAATTTCTTTTTTATATGTTTTGTCAAAATACATAGAAAACAATTATATTTCAGTCCCATTGTTGATTTATTTTTGTGAACACATGACTGACTGATGTCTTAAAGGGAACACACATTTCAGTACAAACACCTGGATTACATACTTGTACCCCCACTTAAAAAAGAATTACATCTGAGGTAACCAAACTTTTTTTTTTGAGAAAAATCCAGTCCAAATTGACATTCAGGGAAGTTTACCATCGGGCAGGTTCAGGTGGTGTTTTTGTCTAGTCAAGTTCAGTTATGAATTACTAATGTCATTCCAGATGATTCATATACAGGTCATTGTATTAACAACACACATTTATTTTTATGAATTGTATATGGTGTATGTAATTCTTGGACAGTTTGTGATTTGTAATGCACATGAGTTATAACTTAATGTAGTAATTAGCTGTTTACCTGTGACACTGATCTGTCATTTTTCCCTGCTGTTTCTTCCAGTGTGACATCAACTCTCACCATGAGTACAAACTATCTGAAAGACTCCATTACTACCTGGCAGGTGCTGGCCATCAGTCTGTCTAAGACCCATGGTCAGTCCCAGTCCTTCAGCCTATAGCCATGCCTGACCATCTAAACACTTACACTTGGTGTAAACGATGTATAGACTGACAATAAACCATAACCTTTGATAATCTTATATGGCGTATCTCTCTCCCTCTTTCTCTATTTAGGTATATGTGTAGCTGATCCTTATGAAATGGTAGTTGTGAAGGACTTCTTTGTGGACCTGAAGTTGCCATACTCAGCAGTGCGCAACGAGCAGTTAGAAATCAAGGCCATTCTGCACAACTTTTCAAAAAGGAAACTCAAGGTGCATTTCCTCAGTTGTCTAAAATAATTTCGACACTTTTACATCATGTCATGTTTATGGAAGCGTTTCCTTCTCTGTGTCCTGCTTCCTTTTCCACCAGGTACGAGTGGATTTCTTAGAGACGAAGGACATCTGCAGTGCAGCAAGCAAGAAGGCCAAATACCGTACGACGGTTTATGTAGACGCCAGATCCACCAGGTCTGTTCCATACATAATCATTCCCATGAAGATTGAGGAATACTCCATTGAGGTGAAGGCCTCAGCCTATGAAACAACTCTCTATGATGGAGTGATGAAGACCCTGAAGGTGGTGGTGAGTTCCTTAGATTCCCATATGATCGCTGTTAAGAAAAGAAAGAGAAAATGAAGAGGAAAAAAACAATACAAAGACTTACATTCTGTTCCTCTTGCTCAGTCTGAAGGAGTTTTATCAGAAAAGGTGGAACTTAATGAGGTACTCAACCCTTCCAAATACTCAGGTGAGGAATTATTTTTTTTACAATACTCCTGCACTGACCCTATCAGTAGTCAGTGACTGTGTATGTATGTTTGTCTTATTGTCACTCGCTTCTTTTGTTTCTTTCTTTTGCTATGAGTAGATGGAGTGCAAGTTGTGCATATGAAGACTGATATTCCAGAAGGACAGATTCCAGACACTCCTGCTCAAACATACATCACTGTATCTGGTAAGGAGAATTTTGCATGTTTTTTATAGCCAATAAAAAAAATGACAGTTTGTCTCACCTTTATGGTAAATGGTTATATCTTTTTTACCTTATACTTGGACACATAGGGATAAAAAGAAATAACACACTTATTAACACACTCTAAGACATACAGTGGGATGCGAAAGTTTGGGCACCCTTATTAATTTTCCTGATTTACCTTTATAAATCATTGAATGTTTGGATAAAAAAAATCTGTTAAATATATCATATAGGGGACAAACACAGTGATATTTGAGAAGTGAAATGAAGTTTATATGATTTACAGAAAGTGTGCAATAATTGTCTAAACAAAAATAGGCAGGTGCATAAGTTTGGGCACTGTTGTCATTTTATTGATTTCAAAACCTTTGAACTAATTATTGGAACTCAAATTTGGTTTGGTAAGTTCAGTGACCTTTGACCTCCATACGCAGGTCACTCCAATTATGAGAAAGTGTGGTTAAGGGTGGCAATTGTAAGTTTTTCTCCTCTTTGCATCTTCTCCGAAGAGTCGCAGCATGGGAGTCTCAAAACAACTTTCAAATGACCTGAAAACAAAGATTGTTCACCGTCATGGTTTAGGGAAAGGATACAGAAAGCTATCTCAGAGATTTCAGCTTTCAGTCTCCACTGTGAGAAACATTGTGAGAAAATGGAAGAAGACAGGCACAGTTCAAGTCAAGGCTCGAAGTGGCAGACCAAGCAAAATCTAGAATAACCAGAAGCAAAGGATGTTGAGAACAGTCAGAGTCAACCCACAGACCAGCACCAAAGACCTACAACATCATCTTGCTACTGATGGAGTCACTGTGCATCGTTCAACTATTCGGCGCACTTTACACAAGGAGATTCTGTATGGGAGAGTGATGCAGAGGAAGCCCACATCACAAACAGAGCTGCTTGAGGTATGCTAAAGCACATTTGGACAAGCCAGCTTCCTTTTGGAGTAAGGTGCTGTGGACTGATGTAACTAAAATACAGTTATTTGGCCATAACAAGGGCCGTTATGCATGGAGGAAAAAGAACACAGCACTCCAAGAAAAACACCTGCGACCTACAGTAAAATTTGGTGGTGGTTCCATCATGCTGTGGGACTGTGTGGCCAGTACAGGGACTGGGAATCTTGTTAAAGTTGAGGGACACATGGATTCCAATCAATATCAGCAGATTCTGGAGACCAATGTCCAGGAATCAGTGACAAAACTGAAGCTGCACCGGGGCTGGATCTTCCAACAGGACAACAACCCTAAACACTGCTCAAAATCTACTAAGGCATCATGCAGAGGAACAAGTACAACGTTCTGGAATGGCCATCTCAGGCCCCAGACCTGAATATTATTGAAAATCTGTGGTGTCACTTAAAGAGAGCTGTCCATCAAACCTGAATGAACTAGAGATGTTTTGTAAAGAAGAATGGTCTAAAATACCTTCAGCCACAATCCAGACTCTCATTAGAAGCTATAGGAAGTGTTTAGAGGCTGTTATTTATGCGAAAGGAGGATCTACTAAATATTGAGTTAAGGTTTTTATTGGGTGCCCAAACTTATGCACCTGCCTATTTTTGTTTAGACAATTATTGCACACTTTCTGTAAATCATATAAACTTCATTTCACTTCTCAAATATCACTGTGTTTGTCCCCTATATGATATATTTAAATGATTTTTTTTATCCAAACATTCAATGATTTATAAAGGTAAATCAGGAAAATTAACAAGGGTGCCCAAACTTTCGCATCCCACTGTAATCAGCCTCAAAAATCATATTTACAGTGAAACAAGCTAAATGGCTATTTAGGGTGTGTGTGGGAAAGTGGAAGAGTGTGAATGCATGTGTGATGTAAGAAGGGGAAGAGCATGTGTGATGTAAGAAGGGGAAGAGTGTGAATGCATGTGTAAGAAGGAGAAGGAAGCAGGATTTTCTGTCCAGGTTCTCCAACAAAGAAAGAACAAAGAAAATAAAATGGCACCAAGTTTGAGAGTTGGAACAACAGATTAATATGGCTATATGTTAAAGAGCACAGGTGATTTATTCTAAACAGTGGTGCTGGTTTAACAACATCTGACCGGGGGGGGGCAGGCAGTAGATCTGAAGGGGGGGGGAGGCTTTTCAGTCCCAAAAGTAGCTGAAAGTCGGCAATACTTGTGCCGCTTTATCGCCATTCACAAAAATGATGTCTAACGCCACGTCTCATTTAGGGGGGCTTTAGGGAGGACCAAGCATGTTGCGACCCCCCAACACCGCCCCCGAACCACCACTGATTGAGAACATTTTTACTTGGTGATAAAACACGTTCCAGTATACTAGGTATCGTCTTTCTGGCATTAATATTCAGGAATGAGACAAGAGGGAATTGACCACCACTGCAAGCTTGTCTGAAAGAACTGTTTCTGGCATTGCTGATCAGGTGTTGCTTGGATTACCCGGATAAGGAAATATGCTTTTCAACTGTTTGCTGTTGTTCAAATGTTCACCTGATACTGATGAAGAAAGAAACAGAGAGAGATGACAGAGCATCTATTTGAGGTTTAAATTTGTTGAAAAGAAGTAGCCAATATCAAATGCCTTTGATCAACAAATGCCTTTTCTCCATCTGTTTCCCTTCTCATTTACTGTCCCGCAGGCCAAGAGGTCAGTCAGACTATCGAACAGGCCATCAGCGGTGACTTCATGGGACACCTAATTGTGCAGCCCACTGGCTGCGGTGAGCAGAACATGATCGGCATGACTCTGCCCCTCATCGCTACACACTACCTAGACAGCACCAAGCAGTGGGAGGGAGTTGGGTTGAACCGGCGTAACGAAGCCATCAAAAACATCCAGACAGGTGAGAATGAAAAGGACTCCTCATGTGTCTTCTGACCTTTGATACAATCAATTAAGAGGTACTCTAGCCTTAACTTTCTATCTAGACAGCTAGGCAGATATTCTGAATATTACCTGGTAGTAAAGTTTGGATCCACTGAAACTAGTCATGATACTGGCTTTTTTTATCCAAATACAAAACATTGAATATCTGAATGCAGTTTTTCCCCACCCACTTTGCATGTATGCAGCTGATGTTTCTTCATGAAGGACTAAAGTGTTTCTTCATGAAGGAATAAGGTGTTTTAGGTACACTTATCTTATGGGTGCAGCTAAATGTTTACAATTACAGGCTGCAGTCCATTACCAGCCACTCTCAACCTCATTCAGTATTGGTCAGATTCTGTGTGCACATGGTGTACAGTGTATTTGCCACATGTAGATCTTATTGTATAAAAATATTTTTAATTTGAAGCATCACACAAGTTAAGGAGTGTAATGGTAAGGTCTGGGGCTGGGTCATCTGCTTGGCCAATTTTGGCCACCAGAGGGAGGCACCAAGTAATCAAGGGCAAAGTCTCCTTTTACCCCACTGATAAAGTGTGCCCCTTTTATCTCCCTCAGGTTATGAGAAACAGTTGACTTACCGTAAACAGGACGGATCATACGCCGCATGGACACACAGACCCAGCAGCACATGGTGAAATGAGATTGCAAGACATAAGATTCTACTCCCCTTCTCTTCCAAAATTCATTTGCATTATACTAACTAATCATTTTTTCCTTATTTGCTCATTTCTCTTTGTGGTTTTTATAAAGGCTGACTGCATATGTGGCCAAAGTGTTTGCAATGGCCAATGATCTCATTGCCATCCAGGACAATGTCCTCTGCAGCGCCCTTAAGTGGCTAATTCTGAATACACAGATGCCAGATGGCATGTTTAAAGAGGGCACAGCTGTGATTCATGGAGAGATGGTTGTAAGTTAAGATTAATCTTTGAATGTATTGATATTAATTGTCAGTAAAATCCCATGTTAAAGGTTTTCATGGCATTTTCAGGGTGATGTGCAAGGGAAGGATTCTGATGCCTCACTGACAGCCTTCGTCCTAATTGCTTTGCAAGAGGGTTCCAATCTCTGTGCCAAATCAGTCACTGTAAGCCAAACTGATGTGTGACAAAAACATTTTATCATGCTCTGGAAACACTTTTTCCTCTCTGTAAATCTTTCTTGTGTAACATTTTAGAGTCTTCCAGATAGCATGAAGAAGGCCACTGAGTATCTGCAACGCAGAATTCAGACCATAACCAATCCATACGCGGTTGCTATGACTTCCTATGCCATGGCCAATGCTGGCAAATTCAACAAAGACTTCCTGATGAAGTTTTCATCTAAAGGTCAGTGCTATTCAAATCTTAAATGAATGTTTATTAATAATCTGAAGCAAAGCATGTTTATATATTTTACTGCAGTGGCCGTTTGTTGCAGGCTTTGAGAAAACCCCTCTATGGTTCCCTTTTTTCCATCACATAAACAGATGGTTCTTACTGGCAAGTTCCTAGAGGGCTCCACTTCTCCCTGGAGGCCACGGGCTATGCCCTGCTGGCTCTGGTGAAGGCAAAGCAGTATGATGCAGCAGGGAAAGCAGTACACTGGCTTAATAAGCAGAGCAGACCATACGGGGGTTACGGCACCACTCAGGTAGGCCCACACAGGGATTGTCCCACACTAAAACCAGCAGTCTGTTCAGCAGCACATGGCTTGGATAAATTGGATATGGGGGAAAAACTAGCTTTGAACTTTTAATTCCAGTTTTAAAGTAAGGGTCCATACACTCTGTAATGGAAATGTAATGTATCTGAAATGTGTGCACTCAAAATATAATGAATGGGAAATTGAAGAAATATCTGACTGAGCAGCTTCAGTAAGGTTTACTGAGTGTACAGTACTCAAATTAGGACTGGATGAAACTGGAAATGTGTGATTTACTTGGAGAATCTACATGTACTGGATTCCTTTGATCATAATTTCCCCTTACTGCACGGAATTCCTTTGGTCCACCTGAATTTAAACTGATTTGGTTTCTTACTCAAAGCATCAGGAGTGAAAAAGAAGGTAAACTTCAGAATCAGAAAGCATGTTTAATCTCAACTTTCATGTCACCTAGGCAACCATCATAGTGTTCCAAGCTGTGGCAGAGTATTATAAGCAGGTGAAGATAGTTCAGAAAATGGATTTGGATGTGGAGGTTGTTGTGAGTGGACAGAATACGCCCATTAGATGGATTTTCAATAATGAATATTCACATCTCACATACTCTCTAAAGGTAAAATTTAAATTTTTACTCAGATAATTTCCTTTATTGACTTTGTTAATTTTTTTTTATGTTTTTCCTGAGTTAACTCAAACTTATAGTACATTCAGGATATTGAAGCTAATATTGTTTTTTTTTAAAAACTGCCCTGAATAAAAGGTTTCGTTGCTTGTACAGGTTAATCTTACGCAGGAATTTAAGGTTACAGCTAAAGGAACTTCTGTAGGATCTCTCCAAGTGAGTGTTTACCAAATAAGCCTGCTTTGTTTCTAAATGCTTGAATTTTATTAACTGAAAATCAAATATTTCTCTTTTAGGTCTGGACAGTGTACTATGCTAGGCCTACTGAAAAGCAGAATGATTGTAAAATGTTTAATCTTGCTGTTAAGATGGAAGCACAAGCTCGTGGTAAGATTCATGATCTTTTTTTTTTTGGCTTTAATTTTGTTGTGATCCAAAAGCAAGCAAATGAAATTATCCCCCTCCCCTTAAATTGATACTTATACTAATGTCTTGAACTTCAGTAACATACCCAGGAGCCAAGGAAAGTTTTTTGCTCACCATTGAAACCAAGTGAGTATTTTTCATCTTTCATTTGATTTTCACTTTGGCACTAGCTAATTTGCAGTTACATGCAAAATGTTTTTTCTCAGAATTGTAATAATGTGTAAATGAATTTCAGTGGCGTTTCATTATTCTGTACAGGTACACAAATCCAAACCGAGATGCCACTATGTCTATTTTAGATGTTGGCTTGCTGACGGGCTTTGTGGTGGATGAGAATGATCTGACGGATGTAAGGAAAAGTCAGACAGATATGTCACTGTGATTCTTACTTTTTAAATATGTGACATTGCACAGTCATGTGCAATGCATGCACTAACATTTTACAGCATTATTTGAGAATATATTTCACTTTCAACAGAGCAACTCTATTGTCAAAGTAAAAAATCACCATAATTTATTTAAATTAGTCTGTCAAATAAAATATTATATTGAAATATTGTACTTTTTGGCTGCATTTGCAATTTTGCTGATGGCAACTTTGATTTTCAGTTTGTTCACCAACTCACACTTCAAATATATTTAGTGAAAATTCATTTCTGTAATTTGCATTTAACTCAATGCTCCAAGAGAACCTCAAAGTTGTCTAGGCACTTTTTCAAAAATATTTTTGTTTGTTTTTTACATTTTGGTTTGATTTTGGTGTTATATTAATTATATTCATCATAAAGAGACAATGTCAAATGGAAGCTGGCGTATTAATGTAGAAGTCAAATATTTGAGCACATTTCTCTGTAATGTAATGTCATTTTTTATTAAATGAATATTTGGTAGGAGGAGGTCTGGACTGTGCTAAAGAATGCAGCACATGCTCAACTTCTCAATTTTCTGCACCTTGCAGTTTTAAATATTGTAGCTGTAACGGGCAAGTTGAGGCAGGATGCGGAGATGGGCATACAGAAAAAACGCGCAGTTTATTTTAAGTAAACAATTACTCACAAAGATGAGCACGGGACAAGACTAACTCACACAATATATACTTAATACATAATGAGCACCCCGTGTAACATATTGGACTAACGAGATGGGTGAACACATACACAAACAGCCACACCCACAGGAAGTACATATGTAGATGCGGACTACACATGCACACGCCTGAAGGGAGGGGTCCGGGGCTGTACCATGACAATAGCAGATTTTGTTTAGTTTATAAATGCCTAATTCACCTGTACTGTTAATCATTCTAATTAAGGAATCGTGAACTGCTTACAAAAATGGACAAATCCATAAGATTAATATTTAATCTTTTTTCTGTTCCATAAAAAATTAGCTAACAACTGGAAAGGACAGATATATATCGAAGTTTGAGATGGATAAACAGCTTTCGGATCGAGGTTCCCTCATCATCTATGTAGATAAGGTACATGTGGAAACCTTATGGTATAAGGTACATGTGGAAACAATTAAGAAATGAATAACTGACATGGTTTTGCTGCTGCTTATCAGATATCTCATGGAGAGGTAGACAGGATTACTTTCAGACTGCACAAGCTCACAGAGGTGGCAATGCTTCAGCCTGCTGCAGTCACTGTGTATGAGTATTACTCTCCAGGTATGTTAAACAGACACATACACAAACGGTGTGTCTTTCTGTCTCTCTTTACACACATTTTCTTTATCTGATTCTCTCTCACACACACGCACAGATAAATTCTTGTGTTTTCACAGAGGGGCGCTGTGTAAAGTTCTACCATCCTATAAAGAAAGGTGGCGCTCTAAGCAGACTGTGCATTGACCAGAAGGATTTGTGCCAGTGTGCCGAAGGTGCATTTAAAGCTGATGTCATGACAACCAAAAAGCAACATAGACCTCATTTTTGTTTGTTTGTGGCTCCTTATTTCCACTCTTTTATTCTAGTATTTAATTTGCACATACAAATGATACAATAACATGTTATCCATTAGTTATCAGTAGTCCAAAACCTTTCAATTATTTCTGTAAAATGACAGTGTAAGAGAGAGAGAAAGACATACTTACTGTGTCCTTAAACAGAAAACTGCAGTGTTCAGAAGAAGAAAAAAATTCTTGATGATGATCGGGACAAAAGGGCTTGTGAACATGGCGTGGAATATGGTAAACATGGAGAACGGGGTTCTCTTGTCTTTCCTTTGTGATGTGTGTATCTGTTCTTACTGTGATATACACTCACACACACTTCATCCAGAGTTGTTACAGCAATAGATCAATGTGAAAATATGAATAACAGTCAAATGAATGATGACTGTTATAATGTATACTTTTTCCAGTTTACAAAACCAGAGTTGTGAGTATGGATCTCACACCACACACAGACACCTACAAGATGAAGATTGAAAAGGTCCTGAAAAACGGTATGACGGTCCAAAAAGACATAAAATTCATGTAAACAATCTGTTCCATAGCCTTCTGGACGTGTTGTAAGTTATAAAGGTGGGGGTGGAGGTTGTGAGAACATTATTGTGCAGGTGCAGGTCCTCTGCGAGGGTGTGGTGTAGCACCCTCTGCACTCCTATGTCCCATACCCTTGCCTTGTCCAAGAAATGTGTCATACACATGTGCAATGCGTTGTGCTATGCTACCAAGACATAATGACACACTTTGTTTTTGGAAACAGAAGGTGGAAGTGCTGACTGAGTCTGATTTATCTTTAAAAAAGCTAATAAACTGAATTTGGCATGTCAGAGCAGGGAAAGGCAGGAACTTTGCCGGGGCCCATGACTGGAGGTGAAAAGATCTGAAAATATAACAGTCCACGCATCTTCCGAACCTGACGAACATTTCTGAATTTGTCAAACATTACAAAGTCAGTTCTCCTGTAGCAAATGTGTCCAAAATCAAAAATAAATAAAAATGTAGTTCATTTATCAATGTTACAAAAAAAATCTACAGGCAAATTTGAAGAGTTATCTACTTAACCTACTTAAAAGACAAATGAAGTTGAAAAGCTTGCTCACATGCATTCCATTCCAGGATCATTTGTGATTTTATAAATAACTGTCACCCTGCAATTTGGTTATTCGTTTGTAAACTTTATACAATTAATTCATTTGTATTTTTATAAATCTTCTGTAGGCTCTGATGTAGGTGTGGAGGGACAGGTGAGAAACTTCTTTGGTCACGCCAACTGTAAGGAATCGTATGGATTTCAGGAAGGAAAGGCCTACCTCATCATGGGCCAAATTGACCGCCTACCAAGGGACTCAGGAAGGTACTCGTGCATAGGATTGTATATCTGGAACATTGTTGGGATTTGCTTTCTGTAGGCACATGTGATTGCATTTCTACATGCTGAAAATTTGTGGGTCTCTGTTAATTGTCTTTGTTGTGAACTTCATGTTTGAGATGTGTTGACCACGTGTGTGGATCCTCAATTGCAGACTGCAGTACATCCTGGGTGAGCAGACATGGATTGAATACTGGCCCACAAGTGAGGAAGGGCAAACTACACAATATAAAAAGAAATACACTGGTATCGCTGGGCTTTCTCAGATGCTTAAAGATTTTGCATGCACTACATAAACATGTTTGATTAAAGCCTAAAAAGGTTACAACACATTCCACAAACAATTTCTCTGCTTTTCCTATTAAATAACTCCAAATTTGTCTCTCATCATTTACTCGCTGAAAACATGATCACCTTTATTCCAAACAGTAAATATTTGTCTTGCCTGATGTAGACCATTAAAGAGAAACGTTAAACAAACTTTACAAAAAATTTAGCCAAGTATTCTTCCTTTTATTTAAATCTTTTACACCGTTAAGTTTGTTGTTGTGGTATTTTGCAAGTGAAGATGTATTTACTTGCTCAATCCCCAACAAGGCAATGAATCATCAACCAACATTATGCAAAATATAATTTGCCATATCATAGCATCATATCACAGGACATCTAGTCACTATACTACTACTGCAAAATGCCTATTTAGCACATGTAAATTGGTCCACATTCATCATCACTTTGTGTATGTATTGAGGGTATCCCATATCACTCCGTAATGTTTCTGTCTAATATGGTGTAGTATATTGTATTGCATATCTTGCTACTGGTTGTTACATTTCTTTTGAAATCATTAAAAAACCCTCAGGCAGTTACTAGCAATGTTGCTGATTTTGCAGTGATAGTTGAACAGTGTGTGTGTCTGTGTTGTACAATATTGTCATCTGGTAAAAGTGACACAAGACCTACAGACCAAGGTGACAGGACAAAATTATCTTGTGAACCTCCTCCAGGTAGGGCGGCATCGTGGTGTGGTGGTTAGCACTGTCGCCTCACAGCAAGGCGGTCTGGGTTCGATTCTCGGTCTGGGCTGCTCTGTGTGGAGTTTGCATGTTCTCCCTGTGCCTGCGTGGGTTTTCTCCGGGTACTCTGGTTTCCTCCCACAGTCCAAAGATATTTAGGTTGATTGCCCGTAGGTGTGAGTGTGTGTGTGCGTGTTGGCCATGTGGTGGAATGGTGTACCCTGCTCCCCCTGTGACCCCGACTAGCGGGAATAAGCGGTACGGATAATGAATGAATGAACCTCCTCCAGGTCAGTCTAAACAATCCTGTTTGTAAAACTAGTTAATAAAGACAATCCGACTAATGACCTGAATGTGATAGGATACCATTTTGTAAAAGAATTAAAAAAAATAATTCCAGTAAAATCCAAATTTGCATGTACTGACACCCCTCCACCCCAAATACACACACACCACCTCCATCCCAATTCCTTCATTAATGATGTCCTGCACCTGTCCCTTGCTTGCCTTTTGGTTCTGCTGTTTAAGCCCACAGGAACACTCATCCAGCACTGTGGGTCGTTTCCTCACTGCTCTTGACTTCTAGCTTTACTGCTAGTGTTAATCTTCACATTTGCTTTTAGAGAGCGTGCTGCTGTGCTTCTTTGGGTCTTATCAGTATAAAGACACTCTACACCTGGACTTGTGTCTCACTCCCTCCATGCATCCATCGCACAAATCAGTTCAAATATGCCAGTAGCAATATTCCAAAATTCACATATTAACTTATGCAAAAATATACTTTTTATGTTCTGGACACGCACACAGGAAACTAGCTAAAGCATAGGAAATCATTATTTAACTTCTAGGGAGGATTACCAGATTGTCAAAGGTTGAATTTACACAAGAAATCCCCGTAGGCCGAGTGGTTTACGGGAATGTTGACTGATTAACCCTTCACGTTCCTCAGTGCAGCGCTTTCACATTTCCATTGTACCTTCAGTAATGAAGAATGAGGCAGATAGATCACAGTACTGATGTGTTGGAGAAATTATATGGCATGTTTTGTTGTACGGACTGTAACTGCATGAGGTCTGGAAGAAGCTAGGACACTTCCCAAAAATGTTTCATATTGAGTGAGACTAAATCTATTGGAATCATACATTATCAAATTAAATGTGTTTTTATGATGCCAACGAGTGATAAAAAAAACTATAAACAATGAAGCAAACAGGCCTGCAGCTTTACATCTGGATAGATCTGTGCATACAAATGTGACCAAGAAAGGGGAAATGAAAATTAAATGCAATTATATATATATACACAACACAGTGTGTGCAAGTGTGGCATGTGCGTGTGTTGCAAAACATTATTTTGGACTAGAGGTGCTAAGAGTTTGAGCTTTAGGAGTTCTTATCTTATCTCTTATCAGTCCCTAGTTTGTGAAATTCCATTAAAACCCTTGCACCTCTTTGCCTCACTCCCCTGTGTTACATAACCACAACACTGAGAAGGGGAGAGGGGCAGGCTGTTGTGGAGTTGAACCCAGAGAAGAGAGGGGTATGTGTGCGAGGTGTGTATAAAAGCTTTGGATCTGCCCAGTAACATGCACTTGTGAAGACAGAGGCTGGATAAGATAGACAGGATGGATGTGGTGTGGCTAATGGCTACACTTCTCTCCTTCCCACTTGTTACACTGTGTGATCCACTGTGAGTATACAAATCGTGTGTATATTTTGGTTCTTTTACTTTTTAAAGTTAAATGTCTATCTTTGAATTTAGTTGACTTTTAGAAATATGGACTGTTACTAACAACAAAGATGGAATGAAGAAAGAATGTTACTAATAAAAAGATTGTTATGCATTATTTGCTGGAGTGCATTCATACACTTTATATGCACTTTTCTCAATTTTCTTTCTATGTCTCCAAATGTTCTCAAATAGTTTTTTAATAATATGTATATTAACAATACAGTGAATTAGACATTAATATTACATTTGCTTGTGCATTGTTGTTTGTTCACATATAAAAGTTTACCTCTTTCATAACTGCTGTGTGTCCTACACTGCTGAGTCACTGGTTAAAGAGCAGTGTGTCATTTTAACGAATCTTGTTGATTTGGATCAACAGTCTCTCTTTTACTTGCTATTACCCTAACCTAACAAATCAGCTCTGAGATGTAAGCTTCAAATTTTAAGATCTGTGAACAAATGAGTTTATATGAAGCAACCAAAAGAGTCAAGCCAAAACAATCAAGCTAAAACAGTCAAGCATCAGCCATTTATTAGGTCATGTTTGGCTAGTGAATAAAATGACCAAAACATCACAACATTAATGCAAATGTCAGACATTCTGACGGTTCACCTTTGCACCTTTGCCCTTTCAGGTACATCATGTCGGCTCCCAAGATCCTAAGGGTGGGCACAAGAGAGCGTGTGTTTGTGCAGGTACAAGATTACCAAGGTCAAGGCCCAATAAGTGGCCATGTGACCGTGGTTAACTTCCCCAGCAAATACAGACAGCTCTTCAGTTCCAGAGTGACACTACATTCCACACATCAATTTCAAAGTCTGGTTGATATACAGGTGAGAACAATTCAGTCCTTGCAGTACCATTTATGGCTGAGATGTAGATGTTCATTTAAGTGCCAGTTTGTGACATTCTGGGTGATCTTTTTCCTTCAAGCTTGGGTTCTCAACTAGAAGCCTGAGGGTTGAGGGTCCTGTGCAGTATCTTACATGTTTCCAGGACTGTACTCTTCTGGACAGAGATCTCTGGTATTGTTCCAGGGATCTGTTGAAACCACACCCAGTTTGAGGGTCACAGCCCATAGTGCTTCTATTATCATGGGAACCTCTGTTGCCTTCAGCTTCCACATCTTTTCTACCTCTTCTTTCAGCCCTTGATATTTTTTGAGCTTCTCGTGTTCCTTGTGTCTGATGCTGTGATTACATGGGATTGCCACATCTGTCACTACAGCCCTTTTCTGCTGTTGGTTCATCACCACAATGTGCGATTGGTTAGCCATTACCATTTTGTCAGTTTGTATCTGGACGTTCCACAGGATCTTAGCTTAGTTGTTCTCAACCTCATTCAGGAGAGTGTCCCACTTTGACCTTCGGGACTTTTAGCCAAAACTCAGCACAGATATTTCTGTATATCATGCAGGCTAATTGGTTATGGTGTTTCATGTACGCTGCTAGCATCTTGCACCCTTCTGTTATGTGCTGGGGCATCTTTGCACAGCCAGCATTTGAGGTCCCGTCTGGTGTGGTAGATCCCAGCTCTGTTGTAGATCCAACCTCTGTTGATCTTGTATTGAGAGCTTGTTCTTGTGCTGCCATGGTTACCGCCTCTGTGCGGTCTCTTAGTCCAGCCTATTCCAGTGGTAGGATTTCTCCATATCAGACACTTCCATTATTTGTCCACATGACATGTGACATGCTTAATAAAGCCATAGCTGCTGGTTAGATGTAAACGGCATGAATTTAACCCAACTGATAATTTATTTTCTTTTCCTTCATGGGTTTCATGTACATGTGATATCTGAGGCTAACTCATAATACACTGGTTAATTCTGAGATCAAATTCCTACAGGGAACCCGTCACGTTTTGTGTGAATGTAAACTAGGCCACGGGCTCAGCCCAATGCTTGAATGGTCTAATCACTACACACCTGTTTTCTGACCAGTCAAGCATTCATAGCTCGATTTGGTTAATTTCATTGCTGTATGACACAGAAAAACATGCATCAACAAGAGCATCAAAAATCAACAGCTTTCTGCAGAAGAATCTGCACTCATTACTGAGTATTGAGAATTCAATGTAGCATTTTTATAGGAGCTCTCTATGAGCTTCTCCTTGTGTGCAGGAATGAGTGCATTCAAGTGGTCTCTGCTCAGCATCATTATCTAGACAGTCTTAACTAACATTACCATCATCCCTGTATGTGTACAGACTTAACTAAACAGAGGAGCAGAACTCTCACTTTAGCTACACAAATACCTGAAAAAAAAGATTTTGTATTGCATTTCGGTGATTTTCGATACTCATTTCATTATATGGGTGGAGTTTATATTTACATATTCTTTTCAAATGACATATCACTTTATTCTTAATTTGGTTTTAATGTAATAAACCAGAACATTTGACAATGGATTATTCTTTGCTGTAATCTTTTTTTGAAAGGTAATTGATTATACATCTTTATTGCAGATTCCCTATGAAGAATCCATTTTCAACTCAGACTCTAAGGAAAAACAGTTTGTTTACCTGAAAGCAAGTTTTCCTACGGTGACTCTGGAGAAATTGGTCATGGTCTCCTTTCAGTCAGGATACATATTTCTACAGACAGACAAGACAATATATACTCCAGATAGTACTGGTGAGACAGCAATATGTTCAACCTTACAAAACAGTCAAACTATGACCGAACATTACATGGTCTGGTTCATTTTTACACTTGTAAGATTTTTCGTTTTATTAAGCAACACAGTATCACTGACATATTTTCTTTGTGATTTATCAGTACAATACAGAGTATTTGCCCTGGATGCTGAAGCACTGCCTGCGAGACACCCTGTCCTGGTGGAAATTGTGGTAAGTGCTGAAACTAATTCCTATATACAACCCATTTTATACAACTAAAAGCTCTGACATATGTAACGAACACTATAAATCAATAAGCAGCATCATAACATAAAACATAATCCAGTAACTACAGACATATTTCTATACAAACACTTAATTTGGGCAGTATATTAAATTGGAAATAAAGACATGTTTATTTCTGTTGTTATGTCTATCTAGAAAAGGGGTTCTGGCTACATGTCAGAATGTAACTTAATTCTGTTCAGAAATATGTATTTCTACAAATGTGTTTTATTGCTCTTTATCACAGTTATCTCACTAGTTAGGGAGTGTGGGGAGGCATGTGTATATATATATATATATATATATATATATATATATATATATATATATATATATGTGTCAAAGTGTCTAAACATTTCACTGCACCTGGTTGTTTCTGTTCAGTAATGGTTGCCTGGTTTCACTTTCTGTTTATGATTGTAGACTCCAGAAGGAATCACCATTAGCAGCAGCCTTTATCAACCAGGCGCAAAGAAAATAGAAGAGCACAAACTGGGAAGTCCTGTCAGGTTAGTTATGTTGTCATACATGACTCCATTTTCATGATGACATGGACCAGGAACTCTTGATGTCTGTAGAGTTTAGTTCCAACCCAAAGCTCGGTTTTAGACATAAAAGATATTTTACTGACTGAATCAGAAGTGTTACATTAAAAAAACTGATGTTAACAGAGCAAAGAACTTGTTTGCTAAATTTAAAAAGTTATATTTTGTCATTAATCTTTTATATCTTTCCAGTTAAAGGAAGCACTCTCCTTGCTGCCTTGATATACAGGATGTTTAATGATTTAATCTGCAGATTCAGCTGCATATTTAGATTAAAATGATGACAAGAGCGAGGGGGTGAAAGGCCAAACCTTTAATGATGGATCTCTTGTGTAGTTATGGTAGCTGCTTCACTTCAGTGTTTACAGGTTTATTAATGTACTTTTTACCACATGTAACTGATATTGCATTTGGTCTTGTGTTTTCAAAGCATTGGCACTTGGAAAATTGCAGCAAGCTTTAAGAATAACCCAAGAAAGAATTTCACAGCAGAGTTTGAAGTTAAAGAGTATGGTAAGACATTTTAACTTTTATCAATTGTATCAATAAAAATATTGGGTAATTTAACTTGGAGAGATTATTGCTATGGACAGAGCACTTCATCCATCCATCCATTAACATCCACTTATCTGGGTCCGGGTCGCGGGGGCAGTAGCCTAAGCAAAAAGGACCAGGTTTCCCTCTCCCCAGCCAGCTGTTCTGGGGGGATACCGAGGTGTTCCAAGGACAGCTGAGAGATATAATCTCTCCAACGTGTCCTGGGTCTTCCCTGGGGTCCCCTCCCAGGTGGACATGCCCAGCGTCTCTCACTAGGGAGACGCCAAGGGGGCATCCGGACCAGAGGCCCGAACCACCTCAACTGGCTCCTCTCTTCATGGAGGAGCAGCGGCTGTACTCGGAGTCTCTCCCGGATGACCGAACTCCTCACCCTATCTCTAAGGGAGACCCGGACACCCTGCAGAACAAACTCATTTCAGCTGCTTGTATTTGCAATCTCGTTTTTTGACTACCCATAGCTCGTGACCGTAGGTGAGAGTCGGAATGGAGATTGACCAGTAAAACAAGAGCTTTGCCTTTTTGGCTCAGCTCTCTCTTCACCACAACGGTCCAGTACAGCGTCTGCAACACTGCAGACGCCACACCAATCTGACTGTCATCCTACTGATGCATCTTTCCCTCACTTACTTGAGTGGCTCTGTGTGATATTTGAACTCCTCTACTTGAGGCAAAGATGCACTCCTGACCCGGAGAGGGCACTCCGCCCTTGTCCAACTGAGTACCAGAGTCTCAGTTTTAGAGCACTTCACAAAGTCATAGTAGTTCATAATATATCAAGTGTTTGTTTCATCTTCAACTCAATTGCTATAAATTGAACAGGAAGGTAGAGAAAACTGTGCTGTTGTATGTGCCTGTGTGAAAAAATTGCAATATTTTCCATATATTAAAAAAATCTAAATAAGTCTTCATTGTTCCAATAATCCAATGTGTAGAAATGTATCAATATATTCTTTTTGTTTGTATTTAATTAATCTTCTACCCCTTTTGCCAGTTCTACCCACTTTTGAAGTACAGCTGACGCCTGGGGCCTCCTTCTTTTACATTGATGATAAAGAGTTCTCCGTCAGCATTAGAGCTACGTAAGAATTGATACACATTCATTTCACTGATGCCATCACAACGAAAATCCAGCCATCTCTTGCACAAATGTTATTCGTGTTTATTTAGTATGGTGCACTTTCTGGAGGGGTTCCTTTTTAGAGTTTCACTCCTCCCAAGGTTTTCAAGGCTGTCTTTACATTTGACATGCTAATAGGGGGTCCAAACCAGTGTCTATCATTAGAAGCACTTTATGGAATTTGATGCAGTTTTTGAATTGCTTGCTATTAACACACCCAAGTAAGCTTTTAAAGGGCATTGTAGATGGCACATGAAGGAAACCTGGTGATATACATTATGGCAAGCCCAAAATTACATGAGTTTGTTCTGAGGGATTCTGAACACTTCAGAAGAAGCCACTGCAGTAGATCCAGTTCAGTTCATATTCTGATCAATGCTGTGATCGTTTCTTGTGGTCTAAAACTTTATTATTTGCTTGCGCTGCTGTTTGTTTTTCACTCTTCTAAGGTATTTGTTTGGCAAAGAGGTCGATGGCAGTGCTTTTGTGGTGTTTGGTGTTTTCATTGAAGGCAAAAAGATAAATATTCGAAGTTCACTCACAAGAGTTAAAGTAAGCCAGTGGATATACACTTTAATAAGAACTTCTCTGTAAAGTAACTCACAGACAGGATAAAATGTACAGTGCATGTCAATACAGTTCCTGTTATACTTATGGCCTGAACTCTGTATGAACCGTAGATTCATAATGGGAGAGGTACTGCAAAGCTTACTCAGGAACAAATCCTACAGACTTTTCCAAAGATCAATCAACTCATAGGGAAAATGCTCTACATATCTGTCAGCATCCTCACTGATACAGGTAAGTCAAGCACAGTCTATCAATCTCTCTCTACTGGGGATCTCCTTCCACTTCACATGGTCAAATACATGTTTAATAAATCCAGTCTTAGACAGAATGTAGTTATTACTTTAGGGAACAAATCCTACCTTCAGAATCAGCGTAAATTATGTTTCTAAAGCACAGTAGAAACTACAGTCATTTTCAGAGATAATGTGTTCCATTTTCAACAGTAATTCTCAGGCCCCTCAAACTTTCCTTTATTATACATTTTGTTGTAAAATGAATTTGTGTTCTCAATCTTTCTTTATCAAACATGTTTTTTCCTTCATACATAAACTGGAATAAAACTCCGGTGGAATATCTAACTCCGGTGAAACTACACACAAACCTGCTTGCTCAATAAATCCAAACACAAATGCACCTTATTCTATTCTTATAATAACATATATGTTCCCTTCTGTTTGCTGATTTTGGAGCTCAATGGTACATTGGCCGAGAATGCCCATTGCACTGCAAAAGATAAACATGCTATAAATACACAAATCAAATTCATTAAAATGACAATACGTTCACTACAAACCTTAGTTACTGTCTAAATACGTAGCTAGCTACATTTAAATAGCATTTAGCTTACCCGTGATATAAGCAGCGACTGAAAAGTATGCGATTTTATCATGGGTAAGGTAAATGATGCAGTATGTCTCAAAATTATTCGACAAAATACATTAAACATAACCTGGTAAGAGACAAAGGGAATAACACTGTATGTTTTTAAACTAGTGTGATACAGTATCTCATTACATAGAACGGGGCTGAATTAGTAAAGCTCTTTAAACTAGCTCACTAGGTAATTAAGCCTTAAAAGGTTTTTAAGACTTAGCTATCAACCACCGTAGATTTGATACAGGCTCATTGCTTATCCTTGATATTTAATCTTAATTTTGTACTGCGAATTTTAGCATCTGAATTTCAGCAACTAATTTAAGTTAGAATTTTTCAACATTTAAAAATACAACTGAAAGAGAGTCACTGAAAAATTCAAGGGTTGAAATCGGAGGCATAAAAAATCAGATACATAATTTCAATGCAAAACATTTCAGCGCTAGAAATTCAAATACGTTTAAATTTCAAAATCTAGTGAGACAGATTTGCATCCTTAGGTAATAACTTACTTTTCACTTGGTAGCCACTGATTATAATTCGTCCAGAAACACTTTCGCTGTGTTGTGACTGGATTTGCATCGCGTTTCTGAATTGTAGCGTCCGCGTTGTTATTTTGGTGAATTTGCTTTGTGTATTTACAGCGCGTTTTTCTTTTCCAGCGTGATAGGTCTTCTCGGCTACTAGACAATAGCAAGTTTGTGAACGGCATCAATTTGAACTGCGATATTAGCCCTTCTGAACAAACATACTTTCACTGCATTTTCAACCACTGCTTTCATGTTTGGATAGTTGTTCTCAAAGAAGTTTCAAATCCCTGAATTCTTTTGTAGTCCACGTAGTGTCCCCACCACAGAGCAGGCAAGGAAAGCAGAATAGTGATTTTTTTTAGCTACACTCGCAGTTAGCCATGTTTTCCTGTTGAACAACTGGACTGAAAGAACGATAAATGCTCTGGCAGGTATGGTCCCAAATGTTTCATCTCCAATTTTTGCAGATAGGAAAATTAGCCTGTCTGTAGTATTGTTTGATGTTGGTGTTTGGCCTTCATAATGAGTTAGGTAACCTAGCTAATTAGCATTCGCATTTAGGGCATTTAGCAGACTTAGGGCATTTAGCGCGACTTACAAAGTGCTTCGCATCTGTTTGCAGAATGCATCATAGATAGTAGCATATGAGGCCAGGTGTAGTAGGAGGGAATAATACAAAACAGGTCCAAAAATGTATGTGCTTTTTTTCCCGACTACTCCCAACAGGAAAACATCATCAATTTTATTTGATTTGGATACTTTGAAAAAAATAATTATAACACTAAACAATTGCTTCAGCAACAACCTGTAACGCGGTGGGTTCCCAGTAGGGACATCCACAGCGAGTATATATTCCAAATAAGCGAACCCAAGAGCCCAGCCACAGAGAAAAGACAACTGAGACCTCCGCCAAAACTATGCGGTAAAAGATACCAAAGAAAAACTCCATAACACGGTACGGGAAACCCGCGGAAAAACTCAAAATATCGCGGAAACCTCACGCGAGAAATAAATAAAAAAATAAACACAGGACGCCAGGGGAAGCAGCTGGCTCACAGACCTGGGTGCGTTTCCCGATAACGAACGATCTTAGAGATTTACGAACAACTTTAAGAACGTCAATTTTACAAGTGTTTCCCAAAAGCCTTCTTAGTCTCCAAATTTACGAACGAGTTCTAAGTAGTTCTTTGTTGACTCCGCCTCTGCATCTACGCTGGAAAAACTCCGCTAGTCGAAAACCGAACCACCGATTTATATAAATTTTTTCATTATTACGACACAAAAGTATAATTGGGAAATGACAATCATAAAAACTAACAATTAATAAGTGTTGAAATATCAAGTATAAGAAAAATAATGAAAAAAAACTCTAAAATTATTACGTTTGCAATTCTGACCGAGCGTATATCAAGGCTATAAATAGGGCACACAACCTTTCACATGTCATTCAAAACCATGGCAAACAAGCTAAGAAAACGAAACTTTCTGTCGAGTGAATTGAGCCAAATGGTAGACGAAGTGGAAAATATCAAAAGTATTGTAGCGTCGGGCCAATGGAGGGGGGGTGTACCGGGAGTGACAGTAGTACCCATGAACCCCTGCGGCTCAGGTGTGTTATGCATGCTATGTAAATTTATGTCCTTGTGATATTATTGTTATTCACCATGTGTGCTGTTAGTGTTAGTTACCCCGCTCCATTTCATGTACTTGTGTCTTACTTGAGACTCCCTTCTGTGTATGTGTGATGTTGTCGCCCTATACTACCCCCATGTTACATGTGTAAAACAGGTTAAGTTGATTGCAATAAATCCTGTAAGCATGGATCTCCCTACTATGTCTTCCTTCCACACCACACTATATTATTTGCAAAAGTGCAAGGAAGTTCCTCAAATTCAGAAAAAAAACAAAAATGGGACGATATTGCAAAGAATATCAGTGCCTGTAGTGGCATTAAGTCATCAGGTGTAGAGTTAAGGAAAAAGTGGCATGACTTCTCTAGTCAAGCCAAAAAAAGGGGGAACAGTTTAGAAAGGAGAGGGTTAAGACTGGTGGAGGTCAAATGTCCACAAGTGCCCTTACTGTTGAGGAGGAAAAGGCACTTGGGATACTGGGCCCCACGGCTACTGAAGTGATACCAAGGGGTATAGATGTATTTCTTGAGAAATGTTTATTGAAAGTAAAACTTGCACTTGTATGTTAATAACAAAAATCTACCACACACAGATCACTTGTCCAAAGTATTTTATTTTTTGGTGTGTCTAGGCAAAAACACACCATCAAATGCACCGTCCCTAGCCATCTGACACACTCCAGAATTGGCCCAGATGAAGGTGTCATGAGTACTCCCAGGCCACTTGGCCACAATGTCCATAAAGAGGATGCACGTGGATTACATCGTTTTCTTAAATAATTTATCCTATTCAAATCCAGTATCCTTTGAATAGCCGCCATGTTCATCACACAAGCACAATTGCTAGCCTTATTCCAGGTTACTGATTAATCAGTCAGTTTGATTGGTTAAGTTAAAACAAGCTTAATATGCCAACTTGTAGCCATTACTTTGCAAAACATACATTAATTGTGAAAGTCTGAAAAGCTATCAACTACACGATGAACGGAGATATTTAAGTAAACACTGGAAACATATCAGCTAATGCTAAATAATTCAAAGGAGTACATTCGATTTTTGGTGAAATTTAATGTGGTATTTGCGATTTAATTACTAGATTACTAGAAAATACTAATAATACCCATAAACGCAAACGTTGTAATGCCGTGCTTAAAACCAGCGCAAGTGAAATTAGCGGCCTCTATCATTTTTGAGGTAGAACTGCACGTGAGCTTCGAGTTAAGAAGTACTTAGTGAGTTACGAATGGGTCCGAATATTCTTAAGTTCTGAACAACTATAAGTACGACGTAAGTTACAAATTGTTTCGGGAAACACTCGTAAAATTTAAGAATATTCTTAAGTACGAACATTTTGGGAAACGCACCCCTGGTTCATATGTTTATTCCTCACGGAAGAAAAGACAACAGTAGTGGACAATTCCTATAATAAAACATTGAATAGACACCACTCATTTCACATTCAAAATACAGTAATATCATAAGTACACAAACATTTTCTGAAAATAAAACACATTCCTATTGTGCGATACCATCTTGCATACGTTCAAATTTGCGTACAGCCTGTCTAACGGAAGGACACACATACCAGTGGACAGTGCTATCTCCCCATATATCTAAATCAAACAAAGGTATATCTATGTCAATAAAACTCATTTTTACATTGTTACCAGATGAACAAGACACATAAACATTCAATGAAACCAAATTGAAACACACCGTCATGCTACTTCATACACTATAATTGCCAAAAGCTTAAGCTTAAGTGACATCCCATTCCTAATCCATAGGGTTCAATATGAAGTTGGTCCACCCTTTTGCAGCTAGAACAGCTTCAACTCTTCTGGGAAGGCTGTCCACAAGGTTCAGGAGTGTGGTTATGGGGATTTTGACCATTCTTCCAGAAGCACATTTGTGAGATATACTGATGTTGGATAAGAAGGCCTGGCTCTCAGTCTCCGCTCTAATTCATCCCAAAGGTGTTCCATCGGGTTGAGGTTCAGACTCTGTGCAGGCCAGCCAAGATCATCCACACCAGACTCTGCCATCCATTCTTTATGGATCTTGCTTTGTGCACTGGTGCACAGTGATGTTGGAAGAGGAAGGGGCCAGCTCAAAACTGTTCCCACAAAGTTGGGAGCATGGAATTGTCCAAAATGTCTTGGTATGCTGAAGCGTTCAGAATTCCTTTCACTGGAGCTAAGAGGCCAAGCCCAGCTCCTGAAAAACAACCCCACACCATAATCCCCCTCCACCAAACTTTACACTTGGTACAATGTAGTCAGACAAGTACCAATAAAATGTTTTAATCTAAAGAATAAATCTATATCAAGTTGTAGCTTCCAAGAATGTATGGTAGCACGGCAACGGCATAGCAATGCTTCATTATTTTCTATTAGTATGAAACGTAGTAATACGTTAATATTTTTTGTACTAATCCACCAAACCCGTACTATTAAGATCAGTATATGCCTTATTGTAACGTTTGAATCGAGCCAGCAGGAGGCAAAGACTGTGAAGCAAAAAGCTTTATTATCCATTTTAAGGGTAACAGAAATATTCAGGCATGAACGGCAAATGTATAGCGATGAGTAGCACTCAGCAGTTCCAAGGACAGCGGTTCAGTGCAGCGGGGGGATCACTGCAACAATGTGCAGCACTGAACAGCAGAACCTGTGGGCTTAAGTGCTGCGACAGGGAATTGTGCACAGGTGTCAATAGTGCGGTGATTGGGAGAGTGGGAGGGGGCGTGCGGTGTTCCGCAGTGGGAGTGTGTCTGACATGACATGTCTGGGCACTCACCCTCTGGTGGGTTCCCTGCCTCGCCACCGTGACACTTATAATATTAGAGTATAGGATGCAGTTGGGTCTCACCTGATGTTTAATAAACTTGTTGACATAGACCTGTTTAAATTTATAATTCTTTTTTATTGGATGCTCTCAGCATAGGGCCCAACACAATTGTGCCCCACAGCTTACTGTTGGAAGTGTACTGAACATGTGCAGTGTTTTCAACTGCTCACTTGGTTAGATGAACGCTGACAGGTTTTCAATAAAAGCTGTTTGGCAGATGCTACCCAAACAGCAGACCTAGCAACACTTATTTCGACTCAATCAAAGTCTTTAAAACTTTATCCTATTTCAATATTCAGCTAAATACTGTATAGCTAAATACTGATGTAAAAAAACATTTTTGTGCCTCATTTTGATACAGCATGTTTCAGTCACTGTGTTAAAATGCACTTTGTATGAGAGTGGAAGGTGTATATGCACCTACAACTGATCAGATAACATAAACATTTTTGAAATCCTATCAGTTTAAAATTTATACTATACTCTTATGTGAAGTAAAGACTTCAGAGTTTCTAAACACTCTAATCTTATGTTCTGTTTTAGGAAGTGAAATGGTGGAAGCCGAGAGAAGGGGCATTTATATAGTTGAATCCCCCTATGAAATCCACTTTACCAAAACCCCCCGATTCTTCAAACCTGGATTGCCCTTTCATTTACTGGTACAGTAATGACACATTCATCTCTTATCATGCACCAATATTGATTAATTGGTTACTATATAGGTTAACCCTCCCCTGGGGAAGGGCGAATCCCAGAGGCTCCAGGTTCCAGTAGCCCCGGGCCTGCCCGCCGTTGTGTTTATGTCCATATATGTATTTCCTTTGGTTTTGGTTACGTGTGCGTGTTCATTCGTTGCACCCGTCTTGTTATCGTGATGTGTTGCACTTGGGACTTGTTTACGTCTAGGTATTTAATGTGTGTCGATCTAGTGATTGTCATTCGCCTTTGTTTCAGTCTACCCTTGTGAGTTCGTAAATGTGTTCATTGTCTTTAAGTGCTGTTGCACTATATCTAAATAAATGTGTCTGTCAATCCCCTCCATGGATCACCACCTTATCGTGGTGGAGGGGTTTGCGTGCCTATGTGATCCTAGGAGCTAGGTTGTCGGGGGCAATGCCCCTGGTAGGGTCTCCCATGGCAAATTGGTCCTAGGTGATGGGCCAGACAAAGAGTGGTCCAAAAAACCCCAATGGAATTTAAAAACCGGACCCAGATACCCTTGCCCGGATCAGGGTTACTGGGGCCTCACCCTGGAGCCAGGCCTGGGGGAGGGGCTCCTCGGCGAGCACCTGGTGGCCGGGTCTCTACCCATGGGGCCCGGCCGGGCACAGCTCGAAGGAACTACATGGGTTCACTCTCCCATGGGCCCACCACCTGTGGGAGAGGTAGTACTAGGGGTTCGGTGCATTGTGGTTTGGGTGGTGGCCGAAGGCGGGAGCCTTGGCGTACCGACCCTCGGTTACTGAAGCTGGCTCTTGGGACATGGAACGTAACCTCTCTGGGTGGGAAGGAGCCTGAGCTGGTGTGTGAGGCTGAGAGATACCAACTAGATATAGTTGGGCTCACCTCCACACACAGTTTGGGTTCTGGAACCAATCCTCTCGAGAGAGGCTGGACTTTATTCTTTTCTGGAGTTGCCCAGGGTGAAAGGCGGAGGGCTGGAGTGGGCTTACTCATAGCTCCCCGGCTCGCTGCCTGTGTGTTGGGGTTTTCCCAGTAGATAAGAGGGTTGCTGCCCTGGGCCTTTGGGTCGGGAACGGGCTCTGACTGTTGTTTGTGCTTATGCACCGAATAGCAGTTCGGAGTACCCGGCCTTCTTGGAGTCCTTGGAGGGGGTACTGGAAGGTGCCCCTTCTGGGGATTCCATTGTTCTGCTGGGGGACTTCAGTGCTCACGTGGGCAATGACAGTAGGACCTGGAAGGGCGTGATTGGGAGGAACAGCCTCTCCGATCTGAACTTCTCTGCACTTCATAGCTTGTCCGTAACGAACACCATGTTTGAGCACAGAGGTGTCCATAAGTGCACATGGCACCAGGACACCTTAGGTCGCAGTTCGATGATCGATTTTGTAGTCGTATCGTCGAACTTGCGACCGTGTGTCTTGGACACTCGGGTAAAGAGAGGAGCTGAGCTGTCAACTGATCACCACCTAGTGGTGAGTTGGATCAGATGGCGGGCAAGAATGCCGGACAGACCTGGCAGACCCAAACGTACTGTGAGGGTTTGCTGGGAACGTCTGGCAGAGGAACCTGTCAGAAAGGTCTTTAACTCCCACATCCGACAAAGCTTTGACCGCATCCCGAGGGAGCCCGGAAACATTGAGTCTGAGTGGGCTTGGTTCCGTGCCTCTATTGTCAATGCAGCAGATCGGAGCTGTGGCCGCAAGGTTGTCGGTGCCTGTCGTGGCGGCAATCCCGAACCCGGTGGTGGACACCTCAGGTAAGGGAGGCCGTCATGCTGAAGAAAGAGTCCTATCGGGCCTGGTTGGCCCGTGGGACTTTGGAGGCAGCAGACAGGTACAGGGGGGCCAAGCAGATCGCGGCTTTGACTGTCGCAGAGGCAAAAACTCGGGTGTGGGAAGAGTTTGGTGAGACCAGTTTTGCTACGAGAAGGTTCTGGCAAACCGTCAGGCAACTCAGGAGGGGAAAGCGGTTCCCGACCAACACTGTATACAGTGGGGCTGGGGATCTGCTGACCTTGACTGGGGATGTCATTAGGCGGTGGAAGGAATACTTCGAGGATCTTCTCAATCCCACCATCACGTCTTCCATAGAGGAAGCAGAACCAGAGGACTCGGACGGGGGTTTGCCCATCACTAGGGCTGAGGTGACCAGGGTAGTTGTGAAACTCCTTGGTGCCAAGGCTCCGGGGTGGATGAGATCCGTCCTGAGTTCCTTAAGGCTCTGGATGTTGTGGGACTGTCTTGGTTGACACGTCTTTGCAACATCGCGTGTACATCGGGGGCAGTGCCTCTGGATTGGCAAACCGGGGTGGTGGTTCCCCTTTTTAAGAAAGGGAACCGGAGAGTGTGCTATCGGGGGATCACACTTCTCAGCCTCCCCGGTAAGGTCTATGCAGGGGTTCTGGAGAAGAGAGTCCGTTCGATAGTCGAATCTCAGTTACAAGAGGAACAATGTGGGTTCCGTCCTGGTCGTGGAACACTGGACCAACATTTCACCCTTGCATGGGAGTTTGCTCAACCAGTCCACATGTGCTTTGTGGATTTGGAAAAGGCATTCGACCGTGTCCCTCTGGGATTCCTCTGGGGGGTGCTCCGGGAGTATAGGGTATGGGGCCCGTTGCTACGGGCTATCCAGTCCCTGTACAAACGGAGCAGGAGTTTGGTTCGCATGGCCGGCAGTAAGTCAGACTGGTTTCCGGTGGGAGTTGGACTCCGCCAAGGCTGCCCTTTGTCACCGATTCTGTTCATAACTTTTATGGACAGAATTTCTCGGCGTAGCCAAGTCGCGGAGGGGGTTCGGTTTGGTGGCCTCAGGATTCTACGCCTTCTCTTTGCAGATGATGTGGTCCTGTTGGCATCATCAGGCTGAGACCTACAGCTCTCGCTGGATCAGTTTGCAGCCGAGTGCGAGACGGCCGGGATGAGAATCAGCACCTCTAAAACTGAGACCATGGTACTCAGTCGGACAAGGGTGGAGTGCCCTCTCTGGGTCGGGAGTGAGTCCTTGCCTCAAGTGGAGGAGTTTAAGTATCTCTGGATCTTGTTCACGAGTGAGGGAAGGATGGAACAAGAGATTGACAGGCGGATCGGTGCTGCGGCTGCAGTATTGCGGTCGCTGTACCGGACCGTTGTGGTGAAGAGAGAGCTGAGCCAAAAGGCAAAGCTCTCAATTTACTGGTCAATCTACGTTCCGACTCTTACCTATGGTCACGAGCTTTGGGTAGTGACCGAAAGAATGAGATCGCGAATACAAGCGGCCAAAATGAGTTTTCTCCGCAGGGTGTCTGGGCTCTCCCTTAGAGATAAGGTACGGAGCACAGTCATCCGGGAGGGGCTCGGAGTAGAGTCGCTGCTCCTCCACGTAGAGAGGAGCCAGCTGAGGTGGTTCGGGCATCTGGTTCGGATGCCACCTGGGCGCCTGCCTAGGGAGGCACTCTGGGCATGTCCAACTGGGAGGAGGCCCGGGGAAGACCCAGGACACGCTGGAGAGATTATATCTCTCGGCTGTCCTGGGAAAGCCTTGGTATCCCCCCAGAAGAGCTGGAAGAGGTGGCTGGGGAGAGGGAAACCTGGGCCTCTTTGCTTAGGCTACTGCCCCCGCGACCCGGACCCGGATAAGTGGAAGAAAATGGATGGATGGATGGATGGATAGATGGATGTTAATCATCGCCTTAGTCGCAGCATCCATCCAAATCTTCTCATTACAACAGCCAGAATAACTCTGTACTATGTACTATGTCATATCTCAGCTGTTTGTTTTTAGAGAGTAGACGGATACTCTATTTTAATGTCAAATACTCTATTTTAATGACATATAAACATTTTCAATAATTAGACTTTATAATAATTTTCCATAGGACCTTAAAAGTAAATATGGTGTTCTTGTGACGGGCAGGGAGTGCGAACTAAAAGGAAGCGATCACGCCAAGTCTCAGTGAAAAAGAAGGGTTTAATAAATAAAGTGCGCAAACCAAAAACCCGTGCACCGTTCCAAATTAAGGAAACAATTACCAGCAGTCAACTGGTACAAAGACAAGACATATATAGACAGACAAACGACCGTCAGGTGAGGGGGTTAATAGGCCCCGCCCACCTGAGGGACGCACACAACACAACAACAACAAGACAACTGCCGCTGTGACAGAGGCAACCGGCAGGGGGAGCCTCCCGTACCGTGACAGTTCTATTAAAGTTTACAAATTATAGACTTACTAGAGGACTGGAAAATACAGTATATATTATTTATGTATTATGTGGATTATTATTAAGTATTTAATTTGGGAAATCAATTAGTTAATTATTATTATTTTATTATTTTATAATTATTATTGATTTAATTTATTGAGTAATTATAAATGAAAAATATGTAATGAGAGAGGATAAAGACAATTCAGTATTAACGACATTATCATTTTTACTGTTACTTATTTATATATTCAGTGATTATCCCATCTGACTCTTGTTGTGCAACAGGTATATGTGACAAACCCTGACAGTACACCAGCGCAAGGCATTGACATATCGTTGACAATTCCAGAAATAATTGTCAATTCGAGAGCAACTACAGGTCTGAATGGAGTGGGCCAGTTCATCATCAGCCTACCCAAAACCACTACAAGTCTACACATTACTGTAAGATTCACTTTATAAATTTACTCGGAATTTCTTAGCTGGTCTGTGATATAATGACATGTCACTCTAAGCATAAACTAAAAGGGTGAAGGTTGCAAACATGACAGACCCTAATCTTGTTGATTTCTCTTTATGAACAATGTTTAAGTTTTATCAAGATAAAGATATTTTTCAACAATTACAGGACACAGAAAAAGAAAACACATTTTTATATTTATCTATTTATGTATAACATGAGATAAGAGCAAGAAGCAGGAGCACATGCATGCAGACTACACTCTTAGTACAGAGTTATTCTGAAAAAGCACCAGCACCCTTCCTTACACCCTTGAAGCCTTGTGATAAATGTCCAGGTCAATTTGTTCTGCCAAAGGTGAAAACAGAAGTTGAGAGACTCACGAAACAAAGGCAGGCGGAAAGAACAATGACGGTCAAACCTTACATTTCTGGCTCCGCAAACTTCCTACATATAGACATACCTAGCGGGGTTCTAAAGACGGGGAGTCCCTTCACCATAATGCTGCATTTCGGAAGCAGTGAAGAAAATCAAGTCATCACTGTCTTGGTGAGTAATGCCCAGACGTGCTCAGACGTTCTCTCCAGGAGTGTTTGATCATGACTGATGACGAGTGTTTGATCATGACTGATGATGTACTTTAGCTGCTGAGGATTACATTGTGCCACCTTTCCACCCTCGGTAAACTAGATCCTAAGTAAAGGGCAAATCGTACGTGCCCAGAGTGAAGAGAGGAAAGGGCACATCGTGCTTGCCGTACCGATCGACATCACCAAGGAGATGGTCCCCTCGTTTCGGGTGGTGGCATTTTACCATGTTGGATCCTCTGAGGTCGTGTCTGACTCAATCTGGGTTGACGTACAGGACACTTGCATGGGAATGGTAAGTATATATATAAATATATACGCCCTGTTATCCTACATTGTATACAGGGATCATATTCAATAACACAATAACAAGTCATACATCCCAGAACAACACATTCAATTTAAATAAGACAGTGTAACTATGAGGGAGTGGTGTAACGCTTTCTGATAAACTGTTAAATTAATTAAGGAGCCCCCCCCCCCCTTCCCGATTCAGGGATGCTTGATTAGATTTTAATGGAGTCTCAAAACTGGCAGTGCCAAGGAGGGGATGAAAGAATGAACAAAACAAAACTTTAAAATAAGTCTTTATTAATAACAAAATTTAAAGATTAAAGAAAATAACATTTTAAAAACCTTTTTAAAGCAATCAGCAGGGATAAGTTTCACCACAAACAACAAAAAATAACACCATTCTTTCAGACCCCATGGTCTTCAAACATGGTTCACATAGCATAATAAAGATACCAGAAAATAAAAGCCTGCAGATCCCCACTTAATCAATAACTAAATCATGTATGGGGGTGAAGGTGTGCGGGTGAACATGTGTGGGTATATATATGGGAGTGAATGTATATATGACAGAGTGTATGTGTGAGGACAGCTGGTTCTGGGTCTGGGGCTTGTCGTGCCCGGTGCTCACGCGACTGCTCCTCTGTGGTCACTTCTCCCATCCAGAGAGGGGGCGCCTTGGGGTTTCGGGGCCCGGCCTGGTGTTCCGGCGCATCGATTGGCCCGCTCCCTGGGCGGTTGTGGTCCGGGGCGGCTCGGGACTCCTTGGCGGGAGGGGGGCCCTGCTGGGTGTTGGACGGTTCTCGGGGGCGAGGGGCGCTGGGGCCTTGCTACTGGCCCGTGGGGGGGGGGGGGTCATCCGGGGGGGGGTGGCTCTGTTTCCTCTGGTTCCCCTGGGCCTGCGCCCCGTGGTTGGAGGGGTGCTGTCCGGGGTCTCCATTTCCGGCCACTGGGGCGGGCATGCGGGGATCACTGGGAAGTGCGGCCCTGGGGCTCCACTGCCCCTGGAGGGGGCCACGGGTGGGCGGGATCCCCTGGTCTCTCTCTGCCTGCCTCTGGCCTCTGGCAGAAGGTTATCGCAGCTTTCTAACCTCGCTAGTAAGTGCATTCCGTACATATATCCTAGGGTGCACTTACATAAACACACACACTCACACGTACACACACATCAGTCATTTGTGCTGTATGTCTTAGGCACACTTTCTGCTCTTCTTTCAGGAGCAGCAGTTGATGAACCATTGCAGTGGTCATTAGCGCTGTGTTCTTTCTGCCCTTCTGTCTTTTCCCTACTCACTCTCTCTCTCCCCCTCTTTTCTTTCCTCTACTATCCTGCATGGTCCACCTCACCCCAATTATTTTCATCACTATTATTCTGTATTATATTATATGTGATATGTATTTCATTTGATCCTTATATAAGAATAAAGTTGTCCCCCAAAGATGGGGGGGTGGAGGTGGGCCAAAAAAAAAAAAAAAAAAAACTAAATCATGTATTTTGGTCTCACTGATTCATACAGAACTGCAAATAAGCACAATAAGAAATCATTAATTTTCCTCTCAGCAGTAAACATGAGGAAAAAAGGAACAACAGAAGGGAAATACTAATGAGCTCTACAGGCAGATGAGATTTGTTATCGCACTTGGACTCAGTAGGGGTTTTGGTGAACTACTCTCCTCCTCTTACTCAGAGGAGAAGCAGCTCACCAAAAAAAGTCCATAACAACAAATAAATATAGCAACACACTTATTCTCTGAGCTGGTCTCCATTTTACTTGTTATTTATCATCAAGGTGGATGGAGTTAATGTGTTTACATTTAATTAAACGAATGCAAGGAAGATGTAAGAGTCTTGTGTAACACCTCTATCCTTCTTTCACATGAAGCTTGAAGTTACAAAGGAGACAACTAACACATATGAGCCTACTGACGAGATGAAGATAAAAATCACGGGGAATTCTGGGGCACATGTGAGCCTGGTAGCTGTGGATAAAGGCGTCTACGTCCTCAACAAGAAGAACAGACTAACACAGACCAAGGTCAGTAATTAGAAGCAAGCCTTGAAATCATCACTGTTGGTGTATGATTTCATGTTGAGTGAGACACCTGGAATGAGAAAGTTCATACTTCTTGAAACACTTACTGGGGTTTCACCAAAAGATCTGGGACACTATTGAGGAGCACGATATAGCCTGCACAGCTGGAAGTGGTAAAGACAGCATGGGGGTTTTCTACGACGCAGGTCTGCTGTTCATCTCAAACTCTGCAGGAAGCACCACTGACAGTAGAGGTATGGTAGAGGGCAGTAGGACCTCCACTGGACCACAGTGGTGCTGCTATGGGGCCATTGGCCAAACGTTTCTCTATTTTCAATTTTGCAAAGTAAAAATCATTCCAGTATACATAGATATTTCAACAAAGGTAATTTCAAATGTGACAGTTATGTAAATTGTTTGCAAAAATAAAATGTTTACATTGAGCTCCTTGATTGGTCTGGCATGGTACAGCTAGTCAAGTTAATTGGTGCGACATTGAGTTAATTTTTTATCGTCTTGTATGTATAATATGAGCTTTACCAGTCATGGATAAACATGGTTCAATTATAAAACCTATTTAATTTTCTTATTGTTTTAATCTATTTTTCATTGCACTGGTGAAGATTTCTCTTGCGGTTCTGTACCAACAAGACGGCGGCGGGATGTGACTGTAGCACAACTCAGAAGAACACTAGGTGAGTTTAACTGGTAACTGGAATGGGTGGGGATTTTCCAAACTCTGATTCCAGTGTGTCTCTTTCTCCAAAATGCCTGATTTAAGTTGAAAATGGGTTCACCAGTGATACACACCGACCAGTTATACACAAAAACAATTTAGTGTAAGAAACCCTGGCAAATATGTAATTGATCTGAATTTAGTTTGGACCGAAAAATGACCATCAGCATTGGCTAAATGTCACCTCTTCTGTCTCGTTTAGTTTGTGCATGAATATTTACTTGCTGTTGACTACATATGCAGTGCAAGCTTATAATGAGACACTGAAGCAATGCTGTGTGGATGGGATGGTGGAGAACCTGCTGGGCTACACCTGTGAGCAGAGAGCGGAGTATGTGGAGGACGGACCAGAGTGCCATGAAGCCTTCCTTCACTGCTGTAGGAAGCTGGCTAACCTCAAGGCAGAGGTAGTCCAAGAGGAGCTGCACCTTGCCAGAAGTAAGGATCATCTGCAGAGAACAAATTTACATATCTCTTATTTAACTTATTAATTATGTTAGTGTTACAGCCTTGATAAAATTGGCTCATTGGCCAGGGACGCAACATAAAAAAGTAAGCCAACTAAAGTAAGCCAACTAAATCTCCTTACGAAAGAAAATTAAAATAAAATACAAAATCCTCCTATCTCCCTTCAGACATAAACAGGAGAAAAAGACAAAAGAACATGGCAACCCACCCCTACAGCTCCAACAAAGAAAAAGAAAATACAAACAAACCTTATTACTTATATACAATTTACAGAAGTCCATAATTAATTAAATTTAGTCAAAAACATTTAAGCATTGTCGTTGAAATTCTGTAAAACCCTTAAAATGGTGAGCACAAAAGAGTCAGAAGCAGTTGGGTGAAATGGTATAACAGAGTAAAATTAATTTATTAAGCAAGTATGGATTAATCCAGAGATCTCAATTACATACACACAAGGCATCTGCAATAGAGAGCTAATCTCCCTTTTGGAATCCTCTGGTTTTATAATCATTTTCCATGTGCATGACATGTGCACGTGGTGTACATGCGCTGATCACGTACTACTAAACCGACTATGATTGGATAGATATGGACATAATCCACACATGGTTTGACACGTCTACGCTGGCCTCTCCCTCCGCGTGCCCGTGCTTCCGCTCGGACGTCAGGGCCTGTCCCGTGCCTCTGGTGACTGGATAAGAGCGAGGCCATCCTGGGAACATTGGCGTCTTGAAAACACCCAAGGCGCCAGGAAGGCAAGGCCAGCCACGTAGTCAAAGCAACATGAGATTCCAGGCCTACTGCCCCTAAGTACAAGAGTAACTAAAATCATACATTACTAATGTGATTTACGTGTATGTAAGGTAAAGAACACTCAGGAATGCTGAAGTACAGCTGCACTAAAGCATATAATAAGGCGAAATGTTAGATTTTCACTCACAGCATTACTTCACATAATGCTCTTTATAAGCAAAGATAGCAAAGTCCTAGATAGGGAAACAAATCACCGTATCAGTACTATCTCATAAGACCCTATTAAGAACCACACATGTCTAACTCGTAACGCCAAAATACAACCAGTGACACTTGTGACCACGTGGAGCCTACTCGACAAGACACCATTACAAACCTGAGGCAAGCTTTTAAACCCATCAAGAACATAAATAAGACCACACATCACATTACGTGACAAGGAACAGGTCTTAAGAATGACGATAACAAACATACATACACACACCACATAAACACAGGCGTTCACACACACTGACACACCCTAGGGAGGAGTCAGTGGCTGTACTTGACATTCACACACGCACACACACACACAACGCTTCCTGTTTAGTTAGGAAGCAACACGGATTGTAAATCAATTTCACCTGCTGTTGTGCAAATGGAACAGACAACAGGTGGAAATGAGAGACAATTAGCAAGACTACTAGCAAGAACCCCCATTAAAGGAGTGGTTCTGCAGGTGATGATCACAGACCTTTTCTCTGTTCTCATCCTTTCTGGCTGATGTCTTGGTCACTTTGGCATTTTATCAGTTCTCTCACCATAGAGGTAGCATGATGCGGTGTCTACAACCCACAGAAGTTGCTCAGGTAGTGCAGCTCATCCAGGATGGCACATCAATGCAAGCTGTGGCAAGAAGGTTTACTGTGTCTGTCAGCAGTGTCCAGAGCATAGAGACATGGAGGTGGCCGTAGGAGGGCAAAAACCCAGCAGCAGGACCACTAACTCCTCCTTTGTGCAAGGAGGAACAGGAGGAGCAGTGCCAGAGCCCTGCAAAATGACCTCCAGCAGGCCACTAATATCCATGTTTCTGCTCAAACTGTCAGAAACAGACTCCATGAGGGTGGTATGAGGGCCCGACGTCCACAAGTGGGGCTTGTGCTTACAGCCCAACACTGTGCAGGGCGATTGGCATTTGCCAGAGAACACCAAGATTGGCAGATTCGCCATTGGCGCCCTGTGCTCTTCACGGATGAGAGCAGGTTCACACTGTTATTTTGGAATTGTCCAAAATGACTTGGTATGCTGAAGCATTCAGAGTTCCTTTCACTGGAAGTAAGGGGCCAAGCCCAGCTTCTGACAAACAACCCCACACCATAATCCCCCCTCCACCAAACTTTACACTTGGCACAATGCAGTCAGACAAGTACTGTTCTCCCGGCAACTGCCAAACTTAGACTCGTCCATCAGATTGCCAGATGGAGAATCTCTCCAGAGAACTCGCCTCCACTTCTTTAGAGTCCTGTGGCGGCGTGCCTTACACCACTGCATCTGACACTTTGCATTGCACTTGATGTATGGCTTGGATGCAGCTGCTTGACCATGGAAACCCGTTCCATGAAGCTCTCTGTGTACTGTTCTAATCTGAAGGCCACATGAAGTTTGGATGTCTGTAGTGATTGACTCTGCAGAAAATTGGCCACTTCTTCGCACTATGCACTTCAGCATCCGTTCCAACATAGTTCCATGCTGGAATTCACTGAGCATATATATATATATATATATATATATATATATATATATATATATATATATGCGCTGGACACATAAACTATTTTACATTTACAAAAACAAATTCAGTAGCAAATGGTTAAATAAGAATGCAACATACTAAACTTGTAAAACCTTTTTTTCTCGTTTAAAAGGTGAGGACTTTGAACTTCATCCTGATGATTTTGATGAAGAAGCATCACGTTCATTCTTCCCTGAGAGTTGGATGATGGATGATATACAGCTTCCTTCCTGCGCAGATAATAAGAAATGGTCAGTGGAGTCTTTCACCAGTAGGAATGAAGCAGAATAGAGAATGATGACTGTTCTTCAGTAAATTTGGAACTGGGTGGCAGTGGATGGCCCTCTGCTCATTCCAGCAGCTACTTGCACGCAAACATACTCAAATAGATCATAGTGCAACTGCTTATCAAATTTCCTATGGATGTAAAGCATGTTTACCTCTAGCGCAACACACCGGTGTTTCTAACTCCACTTACATCAATAGGATACAGCTGTAACTCTAAGTTTTACTTTCACATTATCCACATGTTGGTAAGATGAAGTTCACCTTATAGACATCCACCTAACAAAACTAATAGGGTTAATAGTCTTGCAAATGTTGCAGCAAGTTGTAACAGACTGAACGGAGGCAGAATAGTGGGTGGACACAAACGCTGAGAGAAAGTAGTTTTATTTTGCTTTTGAGGAGATCCTTCCTCTGACAGAGAACAAAGAGACATGCATCATACTCTAACATGAGAAATATCACATGAGAGATATCACCATCCAAAACTCTGATACAGACGCACACAAAGAAAAATAAGATACAAAACACGACTACGACCCTACATCACTGAACCGAATTCTTAATCATGGTCCAAGTTCATACAACCAACACAGAAGAGAATCAGGGTACAAGCTAAGACATGATCAAAAGAAAACCACACAGTCTAAAATATTGGCTTACATAACAGGCATGGACAAACAGAGGCTACATACAACACAGGGCTTACAAAAACCTACAAAGTAAAACTGAAAACACGGGCTTTAAATACACTGGGAAATTAGAGTGAACAATAAATAAACAGGGGCGGCATGGTGGTGTGGTGGTTAGCACTGTCGCCTCACAGCAAGGCGGTCTGGGTTCGATTCTCGGTCTGGGCTGCTCTGTGTGGAGTTTGCATGTTCTCCCTGTGCCTTCGTGGGTTTTCTCCGGGTACTCCGGTTTCCTCCCACAGTCCAAAGACATGTGTGTTAGGTTGATTGGTCACTCTAGATTGCCCGTAGGTGTGTGTGTGTGTGCGTGTTGGCCATGTGGTGGACTGGCGAACTGCCCATGGTGTACCCTGCCTTCGCCCGGAGATGCTGGGATTGGCTCCAGCCCCCCCGTGACCCCCCCGGGAATAAGCGGTACGGATAATGAATGAATGAATGAATAAATAAACAAGACACAGGTGAAGCTAATGAAATAGTGATGCATGATAGTGAATGACATTGATTGTGATGTGGGGCCAGAGATGGAAAATTAACCCGGGCCGTCTGGATAGAGGTCCAGAGTCCGAGTGGGTGAGCCACCATGGGGTTGGGAAGATAAGACCAAAATGCTGTGCTTACTGGAAGTGTAAGTATGTAATATGTGAACACATGTGAAGACCGGGATTAGAACCCAAGTCGACATGTTGGTAAACTGGCACTTTTCTTCTGTAATTCCTTCCTGTGTATTTTCTGTGGAATATAGAAAATAAAACAGAGAAAACAATCCTCAAAATGGTTTGGGGTGAGAAAAAATTAACAAAGGATGCTAGGGGAAGGACTGGCTCTCTCAAATACAGAGGCAGAAACAACTGAAAAACTTCCCAAATAAAAGAATAGCCAAAAGAAAACAAAGAAAGAGGGTGACAAACTTGTCCTTTTAGTTTCAAAATATAATTTTTTATGAAGGGAAGGAAAAGGTATCACCCAAGAAGAGAGAAAGACTCAAGAGGTTAGGAAGACAAAGGAGGCCCTAGAGAAATTCGCAATCCTCTTCCTGGGCTACTGGCTAGTCTGTTAACAGAGAGCGCTGACAAAAGCTGAATCCAAAATGGCATACTTAAGCAATACGCACTAGATTTCAATGTAGTACGTTCTGCTCAACCGTTAAAGCAGTACATTCTTTCAGTAGTCAACTTGGCAGTATGCATACAACCTCGGACATACTATGTCTGCCATTTTATGACATCTCATATGACATATCATATGACCAATGACATCACACGGTCATAGTTAAAGACTGCTATACATTTAAAGCATCATTCGACATTTATCTCATTTGGTCATTGATTTCAAATTGACATCAACATGGCGTCAAGGAGTACCTTGGAGAAGAAGATTTATTGGGAATTTAATGATTTCTTACCTCGAAAAAAATGCAAGTACCGAAAATGTCTTTAGCAATCGTATCCTGCACTGACTACATACACAGTTGTGCTGTATTACTCATTACATAGCACAAGTACCACAAATCAATGACCAAATGACAGATCAGTTACATATTAACACTAAAATGATTAAAGCGACTATTTTTTTCCCCAAGGCAAACAACCTACAGATTGCCCACCCACACTCCCTCACTATCCCTCCTTCTTGCCCCCTCGTTCTTTGGCCTTCAATTTAACAATGCTAGATTGGTAGGAATGTCACGAATTGCCACATTGACAGTATATTAGTTTGAATCAAAGGATTTTTCTCAGTGTAGTCGTAAAATTTGTGCTCTTGATTACGAAATATCTGTTTTGAATACTGGTCAGTGCAAAAATCTTATGTTTACACCTGCCCTTTGTGTATAAGATTGAAAACTCTACCCTACTCAACCCTGTACGACTTCGGTCAGTACACTTAGAAATTCCAAATATCCTTTTATTCAAATAAAATCTACACCCTAACTAATTGTTTGTGCAGATGTACTACTGCCATCGTACTCGCAACACAATAATAACAAAAGACTTTTCAACCATTTATTTTTTAGCTAAAACCTCTAATATTTGCAAAAATCTTGCCTTTCTCTCTTGTCTTCCAATCCCTCCTTTCCTCCTTCTTATTGCTTCTTCATCCCTCTTCTCATCTCTCTCGCTTGTCCTCTCTCTCTTGCCTCTTGCGCTCTCTTCTCCTCTCATGCTATTATTTCCTTCTCTCTTCTTTCCTCTCTCTTCCCAGCTTCTCTCCATCTTCTTTCCTCTCTCTCACCTGCCTCTCCTTCCCGCTCATTTTCCCTCTCTTCCATCTCCCTCATGTACAACACTAAATCTCCCCACCTCTTCTTGACAAGAGGTTTGGAGGGCAAAACGGGACATAATGTAGGGCAGTGAATCTTCAACAGCACTCTGACCAGATGAGGCAATAAGGGTGGGCAGACTAATCGATGGCTTCCCACCTATTGCCTCATCCATGGCAGCACACCATTTTCAGGATGCTGTTGTTGCTTCACTGCTCTCTGTATTCACCCCAGTAGGGGGGGCACTTCAGTTCCTACAAAATTCATAAACATACAGTACAAGGGATAAATCCCTTGTATTCTAACAAAATCTTTACTGATATTTTTGCTCACTGATCATCTTACAAGGAAGAGACTTATTTTTTTAGATATAAAGGGGAGATCCTGCCTTGCATTTTTTTTCTTTCGCTTACTGTTTAATGCATACTTTGTATTCGGACATACTACCCTTTATCACATACTGCTTTGGTGTACTGTATAGGAGGGAAGTACGGCATTTTGGACAGAGATAAAGGCTGAATCCAAAATGCCTTGCTTAAGCAGTAGGAACTAGATTTCAATGTAGTACGTTCTGCTCAACCGTTAAAGCAGTACATTCTTTCAGGAGGCGACTGAGCAGTATGCATACAACCTCGGACATACTACGTCCGCTATTTTTACATATCATATGACATCACACGATCATAGTTAAAGGAGGCTATTCATTCCCTTGGGGTTGTACATCACCATCATATTTTGTATTTTTATTTTGTGATTGTATCTTACTTACATTTGTAAACAGCCGACTCGCTGCTTTCCGCCATTTTTTTCTCTGCTCCGAATGCCTTCGCTGCTCCAGTTGAATTATGGGATAGGACAGTGTTCCATAATCGAATACTTAAAAAAATTCAGTAAGCCGGGTACTTTTTGCTTACTGTTTAATGCCTACTGTGTATTCAGACATACTACCTGTTATCTCATACTGCTTTGGCGTACTGAATAGGAGGGAAGTATGGCGTTTCGGATTTAGCCAAAGGCTCTGTTCGAAATAGCCTACTACATACGGCATACAGTTTCCAGAATGCGACAAAAGCAAAGCATACTGCAGGGTCACGTGAACGTAGTGTTGCATGATGGGATGCAGTACACCACGAAGATAGCTCTGTTCGCGTACTGGAATATTTTGCGGAAGTAGTATGTCATCTGGGGATGTATTCACATACTGCATATGGCATACTGATTTGTGGCCCAAGCAGTACTCCAGTAGAATGTAGTAGGCTATGTCGAACACAGCCTACGACTCTATAACCTGTGTCTTCTTCTTAGCTCCGTATTAAGGTAGCTGAGCAGGTGTGACTCATTTGGTTCGATTGACCCGTTGGCTCCATCTGGTGGCCGGTAGCGGTCTGGCGCTAGAGGAACCCTTACAAGCGAAAATCAAAGTACTGAAGAGAAGTAAACAAGGATAGGAGACAGGGAAACCATGAAAACAACTGATAGGGAGGGCCAAATGTAACAGTCTTGTCTGTGTGTTTACTGAATAAGCCTAGTTATTCTCACTTTTGTAATAAGGAAAGATTTAAGTATATGACAAAATAATAAAAAAATCTAAAATGTATTTAAAGGATTTTTCATGTACTTCATTTTTCTTGTACTTCATTTAATTCTTATCTTTTCTCAGTGTCTTGTCTGAAACTCTCTCTCGTCGCCTTCCGGAATCCATCACCACATGGGTGATCACTGCAATCAGTATGTCAGAAGACTATGGTGAGTGAGTGTGTGTTAGTTTCTTTGGTTTAATTGTTATTTTTGATGGCATGCTAAACAAATGATTACATATACATTTCATTATAAGTACACTCTATTTTGTAAACATGATAGACATGCAACATCATAAACATGCAAACACCTTGAATCCATAATCTACAAAAACTACTTTGAAGATTATTTAAAAACAAGGCATTATAAACATTTAAAAAGCTATCAGGTTCAGCAACATACACTTATCAAGAATAAATGCATAAATATTTGTTTAAACCAATTGATTATCATACTATCATAGCCTTGTAAACTACAACAGGACATGGAAATGTTTTTTGATTTTTACAAAGTTTTTTTTTTCCTAGGAATATGTGTGGCAGACCCATATGAAGTTTATGTTACGAAGAAGTTCTTCATTGATCTAAAGTTACCTTACTCTGCTGTAGTCAATGAGCAAATAGAAATCAAGGCAATTCTCCACAACTTAAGTGAAAATCAATTCAAAAAGGTTTCTGTTCCTACATGTTACTTTATATATCTTACATATTTCTCAGATGATTCCCCTCCACCACAAGTCAAAGCTGGAGACCCAGCACTAAATGCTAAAGCTGTGATCTCTATGAAAACTTTGATCCAACACAGATTTATGTGGACCTAAAAGAGACTGCGTCCATATGCAGCATGGCCAGCCATAAGCAGAAGCATCGGATCACCGTGAGCATGGATTCCAAATCATCCCGTTCTGTTTCCTTTGTCATCATCCCCTTAGTTGTGGGAGAGTTTGACATCGAGGTGAAAGCCTTCACGTCAACAGGAATAACTGATGGTGTGCTGAAACAATTGAAAGTGGTGGTGAGACATTTATTTAATTTTTTTTAATCTCATTAACTTCATTATGAAATCAGTTAATTCGGGTGCCTGATCTAACTTAAGTATTTAATGGTTTTTGGCTGGGACAGACCCAGGGAGTGCTGACAACTACTGGACAGACAACTCTAATTCTAGACCCTACCAAACATGGTAAGTGTCAGCACATACTGAGGCCAGCGGAGATTCATTAACAGTTCCTCTCTATGGTGCCAGGTTGAAGACACATGCGTTAATGTGTTGTTCTCTGTCCAGAGGGAGGAATGCAGCGATCAGAAATTAAGAGGCCCTTCCTGGATAATCAGATGCCAGGCACAAATGCTCACACACACATAGCTGTTACAGGTAAATCATCCACTTGCTCAAGAAACCACCTCAGCCCAAGACACTTTGTATGTGTGTCATTGTTACTCCTCTGTACAGAAACTACCAGTTGTAAAGTATAAATTAGAAGTGTATATAATGCTGGATTTTCATTGGTAGGGAAAGTTGACAAGGTTTCCCAACAAGGAATCTATTGGAAAGATGCAAGGAATCTATTGGAACATTGTCATGGTTTCCCCTTCTAGCATCATGGTTACCATGGTGCCCAGTTTTGTTTCCTATGCACCTCATCTCCACCCTCATCAGGTGTCATTCCCAGCCATTTATTATCCTGTGTTTGTTTCTGTGCATTGCTCTGTGGATTTAAACACAGTCATTGAAATTTTAACCTTAGTGGTGAGCAAGAACATTCAAAGTCATTAAAAGATGGAATTAAAAGAAAATGGATCGATCCAGAGATCTCTTGTTACACACACTCAGAGCATCTTCAAGAGAGAGCTGACCCACCCCTCTATAATCATGAATCTTTATACTAACTACTGCTGGTCACATAAATACTTGAGATGGAATTTTGGACGTACGGTCTGATTGGTGTCTGGTGATAGCACTGTCTGGTGATAGCACTGTCTGGTGATGACAGCGCTACCCCTCACTGGACCATCAGCTTGAGAATGTTCAGCTTCCCCACATCATTTGTCTTTGCTTGCTTAGATACAAGGGGAGTGTAGAACCTTTTATCTACAGCCTAGGCACAACTATGAATAATTAATCAACACACCAGGGGTACTTGCAAACATAGATTGACACAAGATTAAAAGAGAAGACAGCATGGCACTGGAGGCTTTACATGCGTACAGAAAATGTATTAAAAAATTTACCATTACATTTCCCTCCTTTTTGTCTTTTATAGACAAATCACATCAATTACAGATCACTCCAGGTTTCTAGTTGTAATGTCATCAAAGGAGGTACATTGACTATTTACAAACTCTTTACAATTATTTACAATTTACAACTATTTACAATGTCATGTCATCAAAGTGTTCAAACTCAAACAAATCACAGTACGAATCCGTGTGAATGTCTGGTCTGGCAGGTTTCCATTGTAGTCCTCATTCTCTCTGGTCACCATCTGGAGCTCCCCTGTCCTGCACAAACAACTCACAGTTCTTGTTGTACCCTGCAAGAGACAGGAGGAAGGAGGCACATATTAGTATCAGAACTAGCACTATGAGAACGGGGGTGCACACTGTACTAACCAGGTGCCCAATTCCTCAGAATGTCTTGCCAGATTTTCCATGTACCTGATCCTGTCTCATGTGGAGTAGAAACAGCTTGTTTCATTTGTTCTATTACATTGGAAATGTTGTGAGAATCTGGTATTTAGATCCAAAAAGGAGATGTCTAACACCTGACACCGTTCCCCTTTCTCAGCTAGGAGGATGTCCAGCTCCATTTGATGTTGAATTACTGATGTCCTAAGTGCTCTTTACTCATCACTCATCATCTGCAATGCTAATTCAGTTTCATTTGCTAGTGTCTAAATCATGATGAGCAGTCTGTGTTTCTGTTGCTACGTCAGTGGGGATCATTCAATTTTGGGGTTTATGACCATTTAGTTTGTGGTATGTTTTGGTGTGTCTACTCTCAGTGTTTGAGGTACGTTTTGTTGTGTCTATTCTGCGATTGTGGAATGTTTTGGTGTGTCTACTTTGGTGTCTGCTCTCAGTTTTTCAGTTTGTTCCCTGTTTAGTTTTGTGTTTGATCTTCTGTGTTTCAGTCACTCAGTAAACTTAGTTTGTGTTTGTATCATGCTTCATGACATGCCTTTCAAGTGTGACCAATATAAATGAATAAAAAAAAACAACAAAAAAACTAAACAAAGTACTCAAAAACTAGAAAAAATGTCAACCTTTGACAGATTGGGTGGAATACATCAAACCCTAGTGGGGAGAGTTCCCATAGTAACCTAATTTGTATACATGTGCATATGTAGGAAAACCATTGGCGCAGCTAATAGATGATGCCATCAGTGGGAAGGGTCTAGAAAAACTCATTAAAGAGCCCGGTGGTTGTGGAGAACAAAACCTGTTGAAAATGGCTCTGCCCCTCATTGCGACCTACTATCTTGACAAAACTAACAAGTGGCATGATGTGGGGGTAGATCAACGATCTAAAGCCCTCGGTTACATTTCTCAAGGTTGGTGTATTCCATTATCACTTCTATGTGACATAAATTGTGACTTATGTTATAAAACGCTATTGTTAAAAGAATTTTAATATGCATCTTTTTTGGACTGTAAATCATTTTTTCTAATATGGACCATTTTGGACTGTGAATCTGTTTCTCTCCATTTCAGGTTATGCCACTGAGCTTACATATCGTAAACCAGATGATTCTTTTGCAATTTGGACACACCGTCCAGGCAGCACTTGGTAAGTTCTTTTCCATTTTCTCTGATTCTTTTCTCTGCTCAGTCTTCAACCACATTAGTGCTCATAGTACGCTTATAAATGAATGAAAGCTCTTAGTTTACATTTGTTCATATTTTACTGGTTGCTTGCTCTGTATTTATCATTTTTTATTCATTACAGTCTGGTCATTTGGTTCCAGCTGTAGTGAAGGTTGAATGGAGGCAGGATGCAAACACTGAGTAGAGTGACTAAGGGCAAATCTGGAAACATAGTCCAACAACCAGTGCAAGGTTCAAAAACCATTAAAATCAGACAAAGAAACAAAACCTGAATATGTGTCAAATATAAGAACTAAACTGCAACAAAGAGAAATGGAAGAAACGAAACAAAGGAACACACGAAGGAACACACTGGTACAGACAACACTAGGACATGAAACAGTGAACAATAACGAGACAGTGGTAAACACAGGATTAAGACGCACAAGACAGTGAGGCCCAACACTTGAAACCAATAAGGAGCAGAGAAACTTAAACAGGGAGCTAAAACCAGGAACATATAAAAACAAAGGAATACATGGCAGGTTGGTAAGAGAACCACAACAATAGAGAAAAGTAACCATGAGAGAAGCCTGCAGTAGTTTAACTATTTTTCTAAAGTCAAACCTGTGTTTGGTTTGATCTGTTTTCTTTCCCTTACATCTCCTCTTCTGGGTTTCTCAGAGAAGATGGAGAAACTACTGTGTTGTTGGACCTAAGACCTTCTACTCCATTGTTTTAGGTTTCATCCAACTCAGTAGTGAGCCGGATATTCATTCATTCATTCATTATCCGTACCACTTATTCCCGCTAGTCGGGGTCACGGGGGGGCTGGAGCCAATCCCAGCATCTCCGGGCGAAGGCAGGGTACACCATGGGCAGTTCGCCAGTCCACCACATGGCCAACACGCACACACACACTCACACCTACGGGCAATCTAGAGTGACCAATCAACCTAGGATGCATGTCTTTGGACTGTGGGAGGAAACCGGAGTACCCGGAGAAAACCCACGCAGGCACAGGGAGAACATGCAAACTCCACACAGAGCAGCCCAGACCGAGAATCGAACCCAGACTGCCTTGCTGTGAGGCGACAGTGCTAACCACCACACCACCATGCCGCCCCGAGCCGGATATTTGACTTGGAAAATTCCATACTCAATCCCAGCCCCAAATACTGTGTCCTTACTCTGAGGCTCCACTACCTATCCAGTAACCCGCAAAGATTGCCCTTTACATCATCTGTCCTTACAATGTACAGCAAACATGACTGATAGCGGCAATAGCATACAGTGTGTAGTGGTTGTTTAGTACAAGGCCCCTGTTATCATAGCAGTAAACTCAAAGGCCCTCAGAATAATTTGGGAGCAGATACGCTGATATCTTTTCATGTTTATGTTTTGACTGACAGTGGAATTATTGGGATGACCACAAATTACATGGCAAATCTTAATCTGCCATCTAATCCACATCAACCTTGGACTGCCATAGTGTGTACCATCAGCTTCTTCAAACCTCAATTTTAACTGCACACATGTAACCTAAAGTAGATGGAAGGTCATGAAAATGATTATCAGTTTATTATTTTCATGCTTCAGAAGGCTATGCAGACTTTGTTATTGACCTCACAGAATGTCTGACATCTCCTTTGACAGGTGTCAGTTAATATAAATTACAGTGTAACTAAAGACTTATTATTAGACTTGTTGAGGTGATGTTGAAGTGATGCTAAGGACGTAGCCCTCTAATCACAACTGTATTTTCTCATTTCCTCTGTTATCCAAACTAAATCTCTTCATCAAAAAAGATTCATGAATTTATTTCTTGTGTCCATACCTATGATACTAAGCAAAACCTCACAATATTCCCTGATGTAATTGATATGGCATCAGAGTGTCTCTATTTCGTGCATCTGAATTTAAAACACTGGACAGAGCGCATAACTCTACACCGTTCTCTGTATTGGGACAAAAGACACTTGAACTTGTGTTCCTATGGGGGATGCAGGATCTGGTGTTCCTGCATAAAACCATGGGGGGCAACAAATGGTGGTTTTCCTAGACCATTTGTATTCTGGTTATATCAGTGTTTGTGTGGCATGTTGAGTCTCGTTTTGCAGCATGTTGTGTTGTGGGTAAGCTGGTTATGCTTCATCCCAAAGGTGGAGGTCTATACCATCAACCTGATTCCCATTGGTTAACCTGGTTTTTGTAACTGCTGTCCCTTTGATATGCTGGGGGGTATAAAAGGGAGAGGGTGTTGGTGTAGGTTCTCTTCTTTCTCTACTTTCTCTTCTTCCTCTTCTTTGGCTTCTTCTTATTCCTTGCACCATGAGGCACCCTACACCGTCTGTAATTTAGAATTTTGTTGGTTGTTTAATGGCTGGTTATGGCTATAGTGAGCCAGATTAATTCATAATTACTTGTGCGAGGTTCCACAGGATGCAGAGACGAGTATGGTTAAACACACGTATTTTACTTAGCTTAGCGACTATAGAGTGTGACGGGTGATGGGCGTGTGCCAGCCCCGGAACCTGGACAGGGAACACTCAGGATCCTCAGGGGGCTGGTCAGGCGGTTCCTCCTCCACGTCCATCTCCTCCCCCTCTGAGGAGCAATAGCACAGCATGCTGGTGGCCTCTGTGGTACAGCCCTCCGGGCATTCCATGCTTTCTTCGTCAGAGGGCGGTAGCGGAAACTCCTTGGCATGGTACTCGCTCTTACCCTCCTCCAAGGAGTACTTCAACAGAGGGGGGCTGACAGGGGCTGTAACATGACAGCTAACACCAATTCCCTATAAAGTATCCCATCTGCTGTTCATGTTTGTGATAGACCTCCAAGCAGGTTATTGTTTATAGCAAGGAACTTGATAAAGTTGGTTAGGTATATTTTATAACATGCACTAAGCTATTTGAGAAGTGCGTTCCCTTAGGTTCTTACCAACTATGTTTTGGAGTCAGATACTTTTTACGCACGTCCACGTTTATCAAAATTATTTAATTTTTCATTTGGTAGAATAAATGAAAAATTTGCTTTCATTTATTTCTCCCATTCTCAAGTATTTCATTTTTTGCACCTTAGAATATGAATTTTAGAAAGCCGAGTCCTTATCCAAGTTTCTGATTTTCCATATTTGCCTACTGTAATATGAAGTGTGTGACGGGCAGGAGGTGCGAACGAAAAGGAAGCGATCACGCCAAGTCTCAGAGAAAAAGAGGGGTTTAATGAATAACGTGCGCAAACCAAAAACCTGTGCACTTGACCCCGATTAAGGATATAATAACCAGCGGTCAACTGGTACATAGACAAGGCATATATAGCCTGACAAACTACCGTCAGGTGAGGGAGCTAATAAGCTCCACCCACCTGAGGGACGCACACAACGCAACAACAACAGGACAACTGCCGCTGTACCGTAGGCGACCGGTAGGGGAAGCCTCCCACACCGTGACAAAGTGGAAACTTGAACTCATGTCTTTCTAAAATACATATTCTAAGGTGCAAAAATGAAACACCTGAAAATGGGAAAAACAAATGAAAGCCAATTTTTTATTCTACCAAATGAAAAATTAAATAATGTGTTTTACATCCAATTTCTCATTTTTCAATTTTACTTCGACATGTCTGAAAATCAAACTGATAAACATTTCACGGAACATTAATCCTATTTCTGTCCTTGGTTGTAGGCAAGCAGGTAGGGTAGTATCATATCATAACTAAAACCCCTAGACTAACCAAGACAAAGACAAATGAGCAGATCACCCTGCTTCTCTGGCTCTTCCACTGACGTCAGTGCAGCCAGAGGATTGACCTCAAAGTGTTCCATCTTGTTTAAAGATTAGAATATGGCTTAGGACAGAGCTGGAACCCATTTTATCAAAATGTCATTAAGGTCTTTTAAAAACCATTTTTAAATACTGTCTGAAAACGTTTCTGTTTTCCAGTGCTTTTAATTAGCTATTCACTCCTGGGAATATTTTTGGATAAATAAAAAATAATTAAAAAAAGAAAATACACTTATTTATGCTTTTATGATCTATATTTAAACCTTCCTGTTTAAATCTGCTTTTAGTTAAGCTATGTCTGTTGTACCAGGTTTCCATTTTATTCTATTTTACTTTCTTCATCATTTTATTTAGTTACATTTTATGTTTGTTCTAATTATTTTAATAGTTCTATTTATTATCTTAAGAATTTGTCATTTTATTATCTTTATTTTATTACCTGTTATTACCTGTTTGTTTATTTTGTTTATTTTATTTATTTTTTATTATTTCTTTTAATCTCTGCTTCATTTTAATGTTTTGATTTATTTAATCTGTAAAGCACTTTGAGTTGCATGTATGCATGAAAGGTGCTATACAAATAAAGATTATTATTATTATTATTATATGCTTTGATTATTATTATTATTATTATTGTGTATAGTATTCTAAATTGCCTGTATATATCAAATGTGCTATACAAATAAATGTCCCTGCATTGTCTATATTTTCACATTTTAATCTTTTATTTCAGGATATGATTATTTTCACTGCAGCCTGTACTGCTCATAGTTTTCAGTTTGTCATGTTTTCCCTGTAGGTTAATTGAAAATATTTCTCTATTGGCTAACTGTCATGTTTTCCCTGTAGGTTAACAGCTTATGTTGTCAGAGTGTTCAGTATGGCAAGTGATATGGTTACCATAGACACAAGCATTATCTGTGATGCCATCAAGTGGCTGATTCTGCAAACACAAATGCCCAGCGGTGTGTTCAGAGAGGTGTGGAGTGTTTCCTCGAGTACTATGGGGGTAAGCAACCATACCTGTGCAAACAGGCTGTGATTTTACAAGGGTTCATTAGTTTGTTGAATCCAAATCTATGAGCACATCTTCAAGTCTTCTACAGGATGCACCAAACAGATAAGCCTCTTCCAGAGGTCTCGTAGTGAATCTACTTCGGCATGTTATACACATCAGTGCATTAGAAAAAAAAACATTAAGGTAATACTGCAATGTTTGATTCATTATTGTTTCTTATAAAGGGTAAAGATAAAGACCTTACAATGACGGCGTTTGTAGTCATCGCCATGCAGGAGGGAAACAGAATTTGTGGTCGATCAGTAACTGTAAGTGTCCTACACACACACACATACTACACACACACACACACACACACATACTAACCACCAGGAATTATATTCCTTGTGCGATCTCATACTTCACCCATGTGCTCCTCTGTCCTGACATTCTTCAGAGTCTTCAAAGCAGCATGGACAAGGCAGTTAGATACATTGAAGAGAGCATTGGTTCTACATCTAATCCTTACCCTGTTGCCATAGCATCATACGCTCTGGCAAACACTGGCAAACTGAACCATGACAGGCTGTTGCAGTTCGCCTCACCTGGTAATTCATCTAACAGCATGAATGACATCTTTTATAGTAGGATAACAGGAGAGTTCTTGCAGTGTACAAAGAAAATTCCTTGTATCAAATAATTTTGCAAAGGCAGCTAGCAATAACAGAAGCTTTTCATCTGGGTTTGTACGTATACAAAAATGAGCTTCAATTCTGTTATTAGATTCAGACAATCAGTGCAATTACCTTGAGATTCAGACCATTCTGTAAGCATTGTTATCTTGTGTTTTAGACAGTTCAGACAGTGTTATGACGCTGGGCTTCAGACTATTCAGTCAGTGTTCCCTGATTCACACATGTGCAACATGGTGCTTACTTATTCGTCTTATGTCAGTTCGGTTTGTCAGAACTGTGGCTCTGAAGTCATGGAGTGCATTGATAAATCTGTCATGTTTCTGTTTCATGGCAAACCATCATGGTGTGTGTGTGTGCATATTTACACAGATGCTACTCACTGGCCAGTCAGTGACAGTCATCTGTTCACACTGGAGGCTACTGGCTATGCTCTCCTGGCCCTTCTCAAGGTTGGCGACTTTACCACAGCATCACCCATTGTGAACTGGCTGAAGACCAACCAGATATTTGGAGGTGCCTACGAGTCCACGCAGGTGAGATTTGTAGGTGTCTACTAGTCCACACAGGTGAGGTTTGTAGGTGTCTACTAGTACACACAGGTGAGATGCTGCATCTGCTGGGGCAGATCAGAGATAAATAGCCCAATCCTATTAAAAATAGCAAGAGAATTAACTGAACCACACACACACACACACTATTATGACCCCGTCTAGGCTGCGAGGGTCATAACAGCGACAAAAGATGTAACTATAAGATGATGTTTTCAATTTTTGGTTTTCAGTGAACGCAACAGAATTGCTTCTGGAAATCGAGTAGCTGTACACATAAGCCACAAAAGCTGATGCCTACAGCACCAATTCCTAAGCTTTCAAAATGCTAGATTTGACCAAGTTATAACCCAAACTCTGCTCCACCATCAAAGAAGAGCATACTACATGTGTGTTACCTGTAAATTTGCATTATAAAAGCAAAGACCAAATACAAGGTGGTCAGATGAGTGTGGTAGCAATATTCATAGATGTGGAAATGTGTATCAACTTGTTCCCTAAACCCTTGCACCAACCCGAAATGCCGACTTGCATCAAACACTGTATTTTTTAAAACAGTAGGAGAAGCTATTTTAGTGGAGATGTGAGGCTTTGGGACAGGAGGTCTAACATGTGTGATAGAGACTGGTGCTGGAGACGTCATTTTCTGAGGAAGAGACTTAGACTTTTCCAAGCCCATGCTCATGTAAGAATATTGATTGATGATATGAGGCATGACCCTGAACTCTCAGGGACCTATGTTTTGATAACAGAACAGGTGGAATAGTGTTATATCAGTTTCCTTACTGGAGAGGGTGAAGGGTGAAGGTCTGGATCTGCGCAATGACATAATACCATGGACCAAAATATACATTTACTACCATGACCAATTTAATGGATAAATGTTCAAATTCATTGAATGGTTAATATCACAATTATAAGTGTTGCAAGGGATAAAACGTAGGATGATTTGGCTAAGATGAGTAGCTAATTCTAATAGGTAAACTAACTAGCATAAATCAAAAGAAAAGCAATAAAACAACATTATTAGTTGGTTATTTAATGTCTATGAATGGAATAATCAAAGGAAACCTTTTCTAAACAAAGTATTACCAATGGGAAAATGAGGACTTCAGGTGGAAATATCAGAATGAGTAGAACCCCAACAGTGGCTAATAAAGGGCGCTAACCCTACCAAATAGGGCGTTATGGAGAGATAATTCTACAGAAAGAGATGTTTAAGGGAAGGCACCTTGAACAAACATGTGAAAAAGGCAAGCTTACTTTGCAAAGGTTTAAAGTTGGAAGTCCGTGGGGAGTTACCCTTGGTGGGGGGGTCTGTCACGTTGCAGCCCGGAGCCCCTCCCCTTGGGCGTGTGTAGGTCCACTGTGCATGTGTTCATGAGTCTCACCTGTGGCTCATCTCGTCATCACTTGGGTCTCGTTTAGTTCATCTATATAATGTGCGTTAACGCAGTGTCCCGTGCTCGTCTTTGTCAAGAGTCAACTCCTTCTGTTCGATGTGTTGTGTGTGCACTCATAGCACAATCCAGAATAGATGTGTTCACATCATACTCGTCTCATCATCCTGCCTAACCTCGCCTGTCACAGTATATAGTTCTTTGTAGCCTACTATCTTATGTAGCATCCTGGTCCTGGATGAAAGTTGCGTTTCACTGTACTGTTACTTGAAATAACTGTATCCATTAATTCAGAGAAGTTCTATCTCTTGAATGGAATAAAAAGGCTTTGGCCATTTATTATATATATCTATCCAACAACCTGATATTTAGTCCAACAGTGTCGATCTAATAAATCTGTGATCTGTTGCTCTCCTCTTCCTCAGGCTACTGTAGTGGTCTTTGAGGCTTTAGCAAAATACACAGCAGAGAAACCACCCTCTAATGAAAGAGATATGAACGTAATCGTCACATCCACTGCAAAATCAACCAGTTTTAAAGGCCTCTTCTCCAAAGCAACCAGAGGTCTACAGCGCTCGGACAAGGTAAGGGAGAGCAGGAGGAGAAATGAAGGAGAGATGGAGGCATGGAGTAGAGATAAACTGTGAAGAGGCTTTTGTCACTTTAAGTAATAAGCTACACTTTCAATTGGGTTAAGGTACCAATTTAATGTTCTAAGATGTCCCTGTTGGTATATGCCATACATAAGATCATTCCCAATTGGGATATTCCATACATAAGAACATTCCCTACTGGTACATGCAGGGAATCTTGAAGTGTAAGTATGCTTGTGTGTTTTTAATTACAGAAAAATGTATTGCTTTTATAAGGTGTTCTGTACAAGGTGTTATGTTTCAGGACTAAATGCATAATTTCATTGCTATTGTCTCCAAATTCCTTTGCTATTGTCATGTCTGCCCTTCTCTACACCCCTCCCCTCTCCTCGTGGGATTACTTGCGTGTATTAACCCCCCTTGTCATGTTGTTTGTGACGTCTTGTTCTGTCTTATCTAGCTTTTCGAAGCTGGTTTTCTCTGCTGTGTATGTGGTTTACCTTGGCTGTTTATTCATGATTTCGGATCACCCCTTCAGTCTCTTATTAAAACCCTTTTTACTGAATCTGCTCCCAACTCCTGACAATCTGGCAATTTTAAACATGCTATGCATTTGTTATGAAGCAGTAAACAATAAGTTCAGATAACATTCAGATAAAGATTTTTTTAAGTTTAATGCTTTGCATGAACTGCATGGAACAGTTCCCGGCAGGAGGTGACTTAACAGTGATGGCTTCAGGACATGGAGAAGGGTCCATAGAAGTGAGTGAAGTGATCATGCTCAAACTTGGAATAAAATAAACTATGGAACAATAAAATGAACCAGGCAGATACAGCCAATGGCCATTCAGTCATCAGGTCACTGTTGCTTTCATTTCTTCAAGGTTGTCACCCTATATTACACCAGACCTGACAAAAATGCTACCAAATGCAACAACTTTGAGCTGGACGTTACAATTTCCAGAAACGGAAAACGTATGTCTACACATAGCATCATCTTTGGTTTAGTTTTGTTTTTATTTAGTATTTTGCATCAGAGTAACCTAGTCCAGTTTTTCATTTTATACAGTGGAAAAGCCATTATAAGTTTTTCTGTTCATTATTGATTTATTCACATTAACATTAATTCTTGAACACAATTCCTATTTTTAGGTTGCTTGTTTTTGCATGTTTTAATTTTAATGTAAATCACTTATTTTGCAGCTTCTTATGAAAAGGCACAAAGAAGTTATACACTTAGCATTGAGACCAAGTAAGTTCAGTATATATTTGATTTACATACAAGGCATAACATTTTTGTTTTTTCCAGTTGTTCTAGTAACAGTTCTAGTCAGATTTTGATTTCTGTTAGTGGTAATGGCTGCAGGGGAGGACTCCTTTATTGTGTTGACTTCTTTATTGTGTTGTCTTCTTTATTTCAACAGTGTTTTAGTTCAACTGCATAAGATAAGATAATCCTTTATTAGTCCTACACTGGGGGAATTCTATGTGGGACTGTACTGTAGGTATCTTGAACTACCTACTGCACTGATTTGGATATGTTCTATGAGTATCACTCTGGATAAGCACGATAGAAATGTGAAATTAATGACTCCTTAATTAAAGGGTTTTTCTTGTAAATGCCTTTCTTTCTTAATCTAAGAAAAATTATCAAATCTAAGACAAACATAGATATAAATGACAGTTTCAAACTTCCCTAAAATATTTTAATGGTAATTTTAATCAGAATAGACATTTTGCAAACTCTCATACTGTTGACATATGCAATGTGTCACCTCTGATACAAAATAATACAGTAGAGTCAACACCGTTGAAATGATGAGACCCTGTACATATTTCAAAAATCGTTTACACTGAACAATCTGTGAAGTTCATGTTGATAATGGGTATAGCACACACTGACAAATCTGTTCTTAGGTTCCTGAACAAGGAACGGGAAGCTGCTATGACAATTCTTGACGTTGGCATGTTGACGGGGTTTGTACCGGACCTGACGGATCTACAAAATGTATGATAGCCTAAAAATAAAAATTTCACCATTGGCACCTACCTGTAGTCAGGCTTACATTCAAACATTTCACAAATTTTAATGCGCAAGTCTAGCGCATTTTTTTTTTTTTTAATTTACTCTTTAAGTTCAAATTTACTCAAATTTACAATTAATCTAATTAGTATAATAGTATAATTAACCTAATTAATATAATCCATTCATCAATTGAGACTAGCTGGCTTTCCATCCAAACATTCCACAAATTTTATGAGCTTGTATGAAATTTTGGCAAAAGTCATGTTTCCACCAGGGGTGGAGCGAGGGGGTGGCTTTTGGGACTTAAGTCCCGGAAGAACTTTTTCAAATACTAAAGTTAAAAAATAAAAATAAACATAAAATATTCTCTAATTTAAAAAAAAGAAACATATCGCCTTTTAATTAATGTTAATGAAAAAATAAATACATTGTGAGATAGGGATAAGAGGTGAAACAAGCAAAATGGAGAGATTTAACTGTCACGTTACGGGAGGCTCCCCCTGCCGGTCACCTCCATCTCAGCAGCAGTTGCCTAGTTTTATTGCGTTGTGTTCGTCCCTCAGGTGGGCGGGATCTATGATCCCCCTCACCTGACGGTCGTTTGTCTATCTATATATGTCTTGGCTGTGTACCAGTAATAATGGATATTATATCCTTTATTCGGATCGCGTCACGGGTTTTGGTTTGCACACGTTCTACATTAAACCCTTCTTCTTCCCTGAGACTTGGCGTGATCGCTTCCTTTTTGTTCGCACTCCCTGCCCATTACAGAATAACCAGCCACTTTCGGAAGCCGCCAGTCTCCTTTGCTTTCTCCTTCGTTTGTGGTCAAGTGTTCGTCTGCATGTTGTCTGTCATTGGTGTGTGTATAGAGAGTGAGCTGGGTTTGCCTTTCGCTCGTCCCGCAAGGCGCACTGTGTGTAGCACGGCGGTGACTGGAGCTGCAACCCTTATACAGCTCTCTTCGATAGAGACTGCGCGCGCCTCGCGAGTTTGCTTCCCCGTCTCCGTGTTTTTGTGCAGAGGTGCAAGTGTGAGCACGTCGTGGGAAAACAGGGTTTGGAGTGTGCGATTGCGGCTGCGCGTTTCCTATTTGTTTTGTCTTTTTGTGTTCGTTTTTTCCTAGTGTGCTGCGTGATTTGTTTTGTGTAATTCCCCTGAGGGACCTCCCATAAATACATTTGGCATTTGGGGGGGGGGGGGGTGTCAATGGGTTGGGACCTGAGCCACGGAATGTGGCTCAGAGGGCGTGGTTCCGGTAGGAAGCCCTGACCATTCGGAGGGCGTCTCCTGAGCCGGTTGCGCCTGAACCCCAGTGGGGGGTGCAGAGGAAGCCTGTGGCGATCTGCTGTAGGGTGTCACCCCCTGCTGAGAAGGAGACCCCTTCCCCCAGTGTACAGGGGTTAATATGGTCAGGGTAAACTCGCGTTTGTGTTATATGTTGTTGATGATGTGTGTGTGTGTAGGTCCCGAGCCATGGGATGTGGCTCGGAGGGCGTGGCTCCAGCAGGAGGCCCTGACCAATTGGAGGGAGTCTCCTGAGCCGGTAGGTGCCCCTGAACCCCAGTGGGGAATGCAGAGGAAGCCTGTGGCGATCTGCTGTAGGGTGTCACCCCCTGCCGAGAAGGAGACCCCTGCCTCCCCGGTGTAAAGGGGTTAATATGGTCAGGATGCATACGCGCATTTGTTTTGTGAAGTTGTGTGTGCAGAATGGTTGTGTGCATGACCCTGGAGGTGAGAGGCGGCTCTCCCGGACTGTGTTGGATCTCCGGCTGAGGACCGAGATCTCCCCCTCGCGCTCGGGGTGACCAGGAGGCCCCTGTGGCGGTTTTGTGTTGCAGATCCTGGACGCGGCAGAGAACCGCTCCCTGCGTTCCGGGAGTCCCGCCCAAAGAGGGGGACCCAAGCTATGTGTGTTTCTGTGTGCAGCTCCGGGACTGCGGGCAGTAGGTCCCTGCCGTGTCCCCCCCGTGTTCTTTGTTTCTTGCACTGCCGCTGTGTGCCGCACACTGGGCCATAGTGCGGCTTGGTGGGGGGGTCTGTCATGGTACGGGAGGCTCCCCCTGCTGATCGCCTTCCCCTGCTGATCGCCTCCATCTCAGCGGCAGTTGTCCTGTTTTGTTGCGTTGTGTTCATCCCATGGCTTTAGCGATGTTCTGACTTTTCCACCTTGTCCTAGTCTAAAAATCTTTTGTGATGTTTGGGTGTTTTTCTAATTTTGGCCTTTTACAATTCAGGCCTTTTCTTTACAAAATTCACAAAAACTTGGAGGATTGTAGTCAGCTACATAATGCGTGAAGAACAGGAAGTAAAGACATTTAATATAAATTAGCATAAAACAGGTCTGAGGTCGCACGTATAGGTCATAAAAAAATCTATTTTATCATCTGAAACCTACAAGCATTTAGAATGGAATGCATCTAACTAATGATTACAAAATATGACCCTATAATTAATATTAATCAATTTATTTGTATAGCACTTCTTTAAACACAGTTTACAAAATGCTTTACAGAACATACAAATTACAAGGTGAATAATTGATCCCAGGATATAAGCATTATCATCATGGGAAGGTTGCCAAAAACAAACAAACAAAAAAGATTACTAGATTACAGTTTGTCAAAATAAAGTCAATGTGATTAAGTTCAGTGTTTACAGAAGCGTTTTGCCTTTTTTTTCAGCTGATGGGAAAGGACAAGTACATTGAGGGGTTTGAGATGGACAAACAGCTTTCAGAGCGAGGATCCCTCATCATCTACCTGAAACAGGTAACAGAGCAGACTCTCAACTCCTTATCAGGATATATGAATAAAGATGATGGGTTCTATAAATCCAGGAAAAATAGTTCATGAATTACATGAATGAATTAATTAAATGTAGTAACATGGGTAGGGTAAAAGTCAACATAGCCTTTATACATCACCACTGGGACAACTTTTGTCCTGGAGGTCCGGGAGCCTTGTAGTTCTCTCTCTGTGGCTCCTCCCATTTGAGTTTGGGGTGGTCTCTATACAATCCTGCCACTTGTTTGTGTCTTTCAGGCACTTTTTTGCAAAGTCTGCACCTTGGGTCTTGTCAGTCACTGGATCACCCCTGCTTCAATTGACCTAGAGTTTAGTGCTTGTTCATATGCTGCCAACATTGTTGATATGATTATGCCTTTTCCAGCCATTGATAGAGCTGTCTCATGTCAGTCACCTCTGCTTTCTGTGGACGGGCTTAGGCTGACATGACACCGCCTCTGTCCATAGTTGCATCCTTAAATGTCTCATCCATGGGTGGAGTGCTTCATACTCTGTGTTCCATGTATTGTGAGGAGTTCTTTGGTCATCAAGGTCGACATAATTGAGCATAAATAACAATTACACCCAACATAATCACATCAAACAACACTATCAGTTGATGAGTGTCACTTCTATAGCTGTAGTAATGTCATGTCAACAGCATTCTACCACCTCCAGCTCCACCTCTGGACCTGTGCCACCAGTCAGCTACCATAGTCACAAAGAGAGCACTGAACCCTACAATGTTTATTAATCTATCACCCATTGCTGCTTGCATTTCACTGTAAGATAAACTATTTATTTCAAAATGAAACATAAGTAACCTAGCTGCCTTCATCCATGCTGGATGATGTGATTGAACCTCAAATCAACTGACAGTTTTCTATTATGAACTTAATGATCGCTTTACTTGTCAGAACTTGGTGACAACTAGAACTGTTTATGCAACAGTCAGTCCCAACCACAAAACTTTCTCTCTCTTGCTCCCCCCCTCTCCTCTCTGTCCTCTCTCTCTTTCTCTCTCTCTCTCCATAACCAGGTTTCAAATAAACGTAAAGAGAAAATCGCTTTCAAGGTGCACCAGATGTTAAATATTAATCTCCCTCAACCTGCAGGAATCACTATATATGAGTATTATGCCACTGGTGAGAAACTCACACAAAACAAACACATGGATGAGCATGCTACAATGGTACATTGTATGCATTACTTTCATGTGCTGTGGTTTGCTGTGTTTCCAGAGAACCGCTGTGTGATGTTTTACGACACGAGCAAAGAGCGAGCGAGTGGGTTGCTCTACACAGTCTGCCCCGAGGAGGTGTGCAAGTGTGCTGAGGGTACGCCACCGCATTGTGTCCCCTATCCACTCCCACAAACGGTGTTCGGGTTGGGTTGTGTTTGTGTATGTGTGTGAGAGAGAGAGAACGAGAACAAGAGGATATCACTTTAAGCAAGATAACTCTTAAACTGCCACTGCAGGACTTTCCACTTTACAGAAATCTGATTAACCTTGCTGTCAATGCTAGATTATCTCGACCTACAGAAATCTGATTAACTTTCTTCTCACTGCTGGATTATCCCTCATACAGAAAACTGCCCAACACTGAAGGCTGATGTCCCACAGACGGACAACCGCAATAACGAAGCCTGTTCCAGCAATGATTATGGTAAACCCTCTGTGTGCATGTGTGTGAGCCCCTGTTGCTCCCCTGGAAGATCAGGTAAAGTATGGTGCCAGCAACATTAAGTGCATATACCAGGAAGTGCCTGGACAAAGTCTGGATAAAAGCATCTGTGAAGTGCTGTACATTTAGATACAGTGGGGTGCGAAAGTTTGGGCACAATTTTCCTGATTTACCTTTATAAATCATTGAATGTTTCGATAAAAAAATTCAGTTAAAAATATCATATAGGGGACAAACACATTGATATTTGAGAAGTGAAATGAAGTTTATATGATTTACAGAAAGTGTGCAATAATTGTCTAAACAAAAATAGGCAGGTGCATAAGTTTGGGCACCAAAAAAAAAACATAACTCAATATTTAGTAGATCCTCCTTTCGCAGAAATAACAGCCTCTAAACACTTCCTATAGCTTCTAATGAGAGTCTGGATTGTGGCTGAAGGTATTTTAGTCCATTCTTCTTTACAAAACATCTCTAGTTCATTCAGGTTTGATGGACAGCTCTCTTTAAGTGACAGATTTTCAATAATATTCAGGTCTGGGGACTGAGATGGCCATTCCAGAACATTGTACTTGTTCCTCTGCATGATGTCTTAGTAGATTTGAGCAGTGTTTAGGGTCGTTGTCCTGTTGGAAGATCCAGCCCCGGCGCAGCTTCAGCTTTGTCACTGATTCCTGGACATTGGTCTCCAGAATCTGCTGATATTGATTGGAATCCATGTGTCCCTCAACTTTAACAAGATTCCCAGTCCCTGTACTGGCCACACATCCCCACAGCATGATGGAACCACCACCAAATTTTACTGTAGGCAGCAGGTGTATTTTCTTGGAGTGCTGTTTTCTTTTTCCTCCATGCATAACGGCCCTTGTAATGGCCAAATAACTTTTAGTTTCATCAGTCCACAGCACCTTACTCCAAAATGAAGCTGGCTTGTCCAAATGTGCTTTAGCATACCTCAAGCGGCTCTGTTTGTGATGTGGGCTTCCTCTGCATCACTCTCCCATACAGCATCTCCTTGTGTAAAGTGCGCCGAATAGTTGAACAATGCACAGTGACTCCATCAGTAGCAAGATGATGTAGGTCTTTGGTGCTGGTCTGTGGGTTGACTCTGACTGTTCAACATCCTTCGCTTCTGGTTATTCTAGATTTTGCTTGGTCTGCCACTTCGAGCCTTGACTTGAACTGTGCCTGTCTTCTTCCATTTTCTCACAATGTTTCTCACAGTGGAGACTGAAAGCTGAAATCTCCGAGATAGCTTTCTGTATCCTTCCCCTAAACCATGACGGTGAACAATCTTTTTGTTTTCAGGTCATTTGAAAGTTGTTTTGAGACTCCCATGCTGCGACTCTTCAGAGAAGATGCAAAGAGGAGAAAAACTTACAATTGCCACCCTTAACTACCCTTTCTCATAATTGGAGTCACCTGTGTATGGAGGTCAAGAGTCACAAATTTGAGTTCCAATTAGTTCTAAAGGTTAATAAAATGACAACAGTGCCCAAACTTATGCACCTGCCTATTTCTGTTTAGACAATTATTAATGTATGTGGGTGTGTGCGTAGAACAGATAGGCAGTGTTACAATAAAAAGAAAAAAGAAAAATGTATGCTGATGACAAACAATATTATAGAATCCATATATAAGTTACATGATTATAGTTTTCACTTTCTCTTTTGGTTAAACAAACCAAGCTGAAGTATTCTAGTAACTTATTAGAAACCTGTGGTATTTCTTTTTGTTTCACTACCTTTGTTTGCTTCATTAATATCCAGACTCTCATCTATTCAGACTATTTATTACTGTGCAGACTCTCCATACTGTCTCCTCTTTTCTTTTCTTTTTTTTTTTGGTTCAGTTTACAAGGCAACTATGAGGGACGTTAGGAGATCTGGCAACACGGACATCTACACCTTCACCATAGTCAAAATGCTTAAAGAGGGTGAGTGTGTGGTGCAGGTTCCCTGACTTGCCTGATATACTCTGCCAAGGCAGAAAGAATCAACTAGGCCCTAGGTCTTTCAAAAATGCCTCACCAACAATAATCAGACAAACCCCATTCCAGGCCAGGTCTTTTACATTTTTAAATAATGTGTCACTGGTTGTGCCTTACAATTGCATATAGTTATGAAACTAAATACAGATGAATACATTTGTAAAGGTAACTTCCAATTTGGCCAACCCACGTCTTTTAACAGCTTATTACAAAAACCTTTTGAATTACATTTCTGAAAGTGTTTTATATGGTATACACTACATTGCCAAAAGTATTCACTTACCTTCCTTGACTCACATATGATCTTAAGTGATATCCCATTCCTAATCTGTAGGGTTCAATATGTTGGTCCACCCTTTGCAGCTAGAACAGCTTCAACTCTTCTGGGAAGGCTATCCACAAGGTTTAGGAGTGTGTTTCTGGGGACTTTTGACCATTCTTCAAGTTCATCCACACCAGAATCTGCCATCCATGTCTTTATGGACATTGCTTTGTGCACTCGTGCACAGTCATGTTGGAAGAGGAAGGGGCCACCTCAAAACTGTGGAATTGTCCAAAATGTCTTGGTATGCTGAAGCATTCAGAGTTCCTTTCACTGGAACTAATGGGCCAAGCCCAGCTCCTGAAAAACAACCCCACACCACCAAACTTTACACTTGGTACAATGCAGTCAGACAAGTACTCTGGCAACTGCCAAACCCAGACTCGTCCATCAGATTACCAGATGGAGAAGCGCGATTCATCACTCCAGAGAATGCATCTCCACTGCTCTAGAGTCCAGTGGCGGCGTGCTTTACACCACTGCATCTGACGCTTTGCATTGCACTTAATGTATGGCTTGGATGCAGCTGCTCGACCATGGAAACCCATTCCATGAACCTCTCTGCACACTGTTCTTGAGCTAATCTGAAGGCCACATGAATTTTGGATGTCTGTAGTGATTTACTCTGCAGAAAGTCGGCGACCTCTTCTCACTATGCACTTCAGTATCCACTGACCCCCCTCCGTCAGTTTTACGTGGCTTACCACTTTGTGGCCGAGTTGCTGTCGTTCCCAAACACTTCCATTTTCTTATAATACAGTTGACTGTGGAATATTTAGGAGCGAGAACATTTTACAAATTTGTTGCATCCTATCACCGTTCCACTCTGGAATTCACTGAGCTCCTGAGTGCGACCCATTCTTTCTGCATGCCTAGGTGCTTAATTTTATACACCTGTGGCCATGGAAGTGATTGGATAATTTGAATTGGTGAGTGAATACTTTTGGCAATATAGTGTATGTGATCCTTATAGGCTTTTTTCAAAACTCCTGCTATAGTTTTAGCAGTAAAATTAAACTCTTACTGCCCCCTAGTGGCAATAACAAACTTATAAATGAAGCGCTATAATCGGAGCCAGATATAGTGCGCCTGTGCTATGTCAGATCCATCTGTATTATGCATCTGTGTGTTTGGCTCCTAAGGAACTGATCGCAATGTTGCTGGTAAAACAAGGGAGTTCTCGGTTCATCACCGCTGCAGTACAAGACTGGGTCTGAATGTGGGAAAGAGCTACCTCATCATGGGCCCTGAACCAGAGAAGGTTGGGACAAGGTAACGACGTCTCCACAGAGACACAAATGCACCCAATGAGAGCTCAAGTGCAAATCAGATTTGTGAGATATAGCATTTTCTCCCAATTAAAATACTCATCTCTAACATGGACACATGCTGAATTCTGAATTCTGAATGAATTTTACTTTTATAGCATCTTACAATTAACACAGGTACAGCCTTTCACATCCAGTCACACACACAAGTTTTTAAGTTGTCGTGGTGCCAGAAAGTACATTCAGCTAGGACTATGTCCACACCCATGTTGTCATTACCTAATGACTAACACCTGATATCCCTTCATTAAATATGGTTTTGTGTGCATCATTGCTACCGCTGTTACTTAAGAGGTGGAGCTTATGGGGCTTAAGACCCGGACAATTTGCCAAAAGCCTCCCCAAATCTTTTTCAGATACTAAAAAGTTAAAAATAAAGATTATAAATTCTCTAATTGGACTGGTAAAATCGATGTAAAAAAAAATAAATAACAAAAATTTAACTATTTATAAACAATCGTGGAAGTTCTTTTAGCTTGTCATTGTTGCCGTAGTTCTGACAAATGAGTAAATAAATCTTCTAAAGCATGGTTCTGGACATTTGGGTTAAGACCCGTATGTTTAAACTGTTTGACTCCGCCCATATCTGACTTCCACAGAGAAAAACACACAACTCATCACTTGAATGTTGCTTATGGGGGGCTCCAAGCTCATAGCTTAGTAAAACAGTATGAATCTGTACAGGCCCAAATTCCAAGAAACTGTCCCAGCACCCAACTCTACAGTATGTCTAGTGTGATCCAGGGTGATCCACTTAACAGTGTTTATCTGTCAGGCTAAATAGAGTCTCTGGGACATGTTGTGGCACGATTGACTTGGGAATAAAACACTTTTTCTGTGGGAGTATCTCGAATGCACTCTTTAATCAGATGTGCCGTTCTGTTTGTTGTCAGTTTTCGCTACATGTTTACAGCCCGGACATGGATAGAGTATTGGCCCACCTCCAGTGAGGCTCAGGAGAAAAAGGACAACAATAATCTGAGGTTCAATGGCTTGGCAGAGCTTGTGCATATCTTCCAGGAGGAAGGGGGTTGCATGACCTAAACAACCTGAAGTGTACTCTGCTGACTCTGCATCTCATCTGATTTGCTTTCCTAGTAAGGCCATGGAGAACGAGAAAGAAATTACATAGTTTGATAATTCACCCACTGACACAATTTCAGTGCACAGAAATCACAGCAATCATGTAACAGTTACCTGTTTTTTTGGGGTTTTTTTTGTGGCATACTGGTTTTATTTCATTTGCCCTTGTTTATTTGTACTGGTAGTTTGATTTATCATGTACCCAAGAGTTCATGCAAATTATATATACAAATAAATAAACAAGGTACATTTCATCTGTGTGGAAATGTGTGTCGTGATCTGTGTCCTCGGTGTATTAAAACTACAAATTTCCTGTGTATAACATCTGAAAATGTAATGTAAATGTCACCACACTAGGTGGCAACCGTCGTGTTTTTTGGTCGTGTTGCGAGGCTCTACGACGAGAAAAGTGAGACGCCACAAAACGCTTGATGTCATTTTAGCTTTTGGAAATGTTTTAGCTACCTAATAGGTTTTCAATAGTTGTGTGTAAGAAAAGGGACTCTTAAGAAATAAAACTTTTGTTCGTACATCACGTCAAACGAGGTTATCGAGACTGGAAGGTTCAAGATGCCACTACAATGAAGAGGTGATCTAGCTAGCTAGATAAATTCGGTAAATGTTAAAATGCTGTAAACTGTAGCTAGCTAACGTGTCAACTGTAACAGTCAAACCAGCTAATATTAGCAGCCAGACAAAATAGCTAGCTAGCCACTTGTATCATTTTACTAGCATTACTAGCTAACTAGCCATTTAACTTGAATGTTTTGGGACGACGGTGGTACATTTTGACATATTGCCCACCACTGTAACTATAACGGCAGTTAGCTAGTTTTATATGCAAGTCAAGACATTCAATTATATAGTTTAAGTAACTTAAGATATTAGTAAGGTCATCTGCTTCAAGGATATAGCTAGCTAGCGAACGTGTTAGCTAACAAGCTATTTCGTCAGCTTATTATGGCGAAAGTACAAGTGTTAAATGTAGCCGTCCTGGACAACCCTAGTCCTTTTGGGAACCCCTTCCAGTTTGAGATCACATTTGAATGTATGGAGGATCTACCCGAAGGTAAGTTCATCAGATAGCTACGGTCTTTGGATACATTTTTCATTGCATGTCAGCAGTCTTTTAACTGGCTACCTAGGTGAGGCTTTTGATTAATAGATAATTTCATAACTGAGTAGCTACCATTCACAGTACCTTTGTCGTATTTTAAACAGCGCTAATGTCTATTTCTTATTCGACTCCGGGCTTAGAATAAGTTCATACCGTTAATGTTTTGGCGCCGGCGCGGAGTCCGCGAGACGGTGCGCGCGGACGCAGCTCTTCTCCTGATTGGTTGGGCTATGAATCGTTGACGGACCCTGTGTGTTTACAGCGGGAATGATTGGACTAATCACAAGCGACGTGCGCTGTCGGCCTGTAGAAATATTCCGTAAGAATCGGTCCGTTATATTCAATGTTTAGAATATTCCGTGTTTAGAATCGGTCCGTTAATTTCTTTCCTTTAAAAAAGGCCTGTAACGTTTTAGGGTCATAACAGATTTCTGCGTCGAATTATTATAGTGCTTGAAAAGCACTATGTTGTTATTCCTCATACTTCTTCTTATTATTTTATCATTCTTCTCCAAATTTCTGCAATTAATGCGGCCCTACAGACTCCGTTCAAACTGCGTTTTGAATGTCTCAATCTGACAGGTGTGCTATCCGTTTAAATTTAAGTTTACAAATAAAAAAAACATAGAAATGAATGGCGGAATGTTCCGAATTTCAAATTATAACTGCCAGTTAGAGTGTGCTGGCATGAAAAATTATCAAAAATCTCCTGGAAAAACTGCTGTAAAATCCTTACAACTTCACCTAGAAGCACCACTTAAATTTGAAATGGCAGCGAAACTTGTCCTTTCTGGTAGACCGAAATGTCTCATAAATTGATCAATTAGTTTTAGAGTTATGAGCATTTGTTTGGCACTAGACACAGAAAACTGGCCCATTGGCCCGATATAAATTTCTCAGAACCGGCTTTGTTGAGGTTTTTCTGTGTTTTTAACTTGTCATAAATCGGTCATTTTGGGGTCAAACCACACACAATTACACCAAAATCATCATCAAGGGGTCCTCTCTCTCACAATTTCTTCAGTTTGCGATAAGTTAATTATGTTCCGAACTACAAACATTTGTTCAGAGGGTGAAAATCAGACTAAAACATGGCTTCTCCACTAAGAGAAGAGTGACAGTTATTTTTGAATGTCTCTCCCCCTCCCCCTACACACACACGCACGCGCACACACATACTGTACATCTCTACCATACCCACTCCACACAGACACACACACATAACCATACATACATCTCTCTCACACACACATCTCTCTCAAACCCACTACACACACAGACTTGCAGCTCTTTTCAAGCACTATGTATTTCCTTCAGGAAATGCAAATCTAGTTGTATTTCTGATTAGGTTACTTATTAAACATTACTTATATCTGCAACTACAACGTGAATAGTTGATATTTCCTTACCACCAAGAAAGAATATTTTCACATCTTGCAATTTATCACATTTGACCGTGTTAATGTAGTTTCTCGGAAAGCAGAAGAAATCAGTTTTCCGAAAGCATGAAACAGTATTGTTTGTGTAGTCGAGTTGTAAAATGTTATAGTGCCTTCGTCAACATTTTAATGATTAGAAGACAGCCCAGAGCCTTTTTCGCGGTCCACGTGATAAACGTCCGTTTTGCTATTTTAAATAATAAAGTCTTTTTTACAGAATAAACTCGTTTACATTTGTCCCACGCGGTCTGAGACTGGATAGTTATAGCTGGGAACTCGTAGCTCTGTTTCTGCGGTCTTTAACAACTCACATGATGAGAGGTGGAACTAGATTATACATAGCCACACCTTCAGGTTAATACACAAGACCACAAAGTAACACATCCACTTGTAAGCAACCTCATTTTTGTATAGTGTTACTAGTATTAATGTTATACCATGTAATAAACTATACTTACTATAGTTTAAAATTGTAATTAGTTAATTGTGTGTGTTTATTGTCTTTCTAAGAAGTTGCTGTAATAGTGAGTAGCCAAACGATGATAATGTACTGTCTACAAACCTTAAACAGATGGCGCATAGGAGCGGTGTTTGCTAAGTAGCTAGTCTGTGAAGGTCGTAGTGTAGAGGAAATGAAGGCCCTAACCATAATTTCTTTTTCACTTTTTAACTATAAAGTGCTTATTATTTTATATATTGTTTTACAATACTGCAGGAGTCCAGAAGCTGTTAATTCTGGTATCACAGAGATTATAACAGAATTGTTTCTGCCCTCTGTTGCTTAGATATTGGTTCTTTATCAGCACACACTTGGTTTTATGGTCTGTATAGTTGACAGTGGGTCTCTTTCATACACATCTTTAGCTAATCAGCTACACACCCCAACATAGCACACCACGTTGTGCAGACAGGACTCCAATACTGAGCCCCCCCTCCTTCTCTCTCTTTCTCTCGGGAACAGATCTGGAGTGGAAGATCATATACGTGGGCTCTGCGGAGAGTGAGGAGTACGACCAGACTCTGGACTCGGTGCTGGTCGGCCCTGTTCCTGCAGGCAGACACATGTTTGTTTTTCAGGTGAGCTAGCACACTTTGACTTCTTTGTCGTGTCATTTCTTTTAATCCCTTTCCTTGTGTGACTGCATTGGCCAGAACACCACCTGCAGTGTGTGTGTGTGTGTGTGTGTGTGTGTGTGTGTGTGTGTGTGTGTGTGTGTGTGTGTGTGTGTGTGTGTGCGCGCGTGTGTGTGCACAAGGGAGGGATTTCCAACCTTTTGTAAGTTGTGGCCCACTTACCCTCCACAAAGTGTTTCACAGCCCACACGATATCTTAATACACCCTTTATAATCCAAACAAATTATAGCTAGGTATTCACTGCTGCAATTCCTTTTTTTTATTTATGCTTGGTTTTCTCAGTTTTGTCAGTTAGAGATATGGTGAGAGGATCTTTTGTTGTTAGAGATCCTGTTTTTAACATGACATGTGAAACTCATACAAGGTAATAGAAAAGTTTCATTCAGGGTCGCAGTAATTAACGTCACTTCCATGCTAGCACACCAGCATTGTTGGACATGTGACTGACCATTCCAGGCGAATCAATGAGCTCGATCTAAATATAATATTTTATTTTTGCAAATTATTTAGATACGTCACATCTGAAGTTATCTTTGGTGAAATAGCTGTGTATATTAGGAGTTTTACGTTAGAAAACAAAGCCAATCAACTTTTGAATAATGGCCTTCTTGCAGTACCACTTCAGCCCACAGGAGGGCAAAGGCCCATAAGTTGAAATCCACTGGTGTAGAGTATGCAATGTTACCTGTGTTAACCCTTGGTGTGCATCAGAGAAAACAGTGAAACAGTGGTGCCTCCATGTTAACTTGTTCAAGTCCAAAAAAAATCCCCAGCTTGCTCACACTTATAAAACCTGACATTTTATTAACACGACACCTTTATTCACACTTAATAACTTTAAAGTGCTTATCTTTGAGCAGAAATTATAAAAACAATAATATTGTTGAGACACATCTCAGTTTTACTGGGCATGTTTTGAAGTATAACATGCTTATGCTACCATAGTTAATTATAAAATGTTAAAATGAATGTTAGCACCATACATATTTAATTGCATTTTTGAATGTTCAGATACATTTTGCTGTGTTCAGAAACAGCAAAAAATAGAAGGTGAAGGGTGGGGGAGCAAAAGTCCAGGGTTTAGAAATGTGGTCATAATGCACATAGCAGTTAACAAGGTATATATTAAAATTTTTACAAATGTAAAATGTACAAAATGTGTACAGATGTGCAAATGTGTACTTGAGGTTCCATGATCCCTGTTCCCGTGTATCCTGGCAGGCGGACGCTCCCAACACGGCTTTGATTCCTGAGAGTGATGCAGTGGGCGTGACCGTCGTGCTCATCACGTGCACCTACCGCAGTCAGGAGTTCATCCGTATTGGATACTACGTCAATAACGAGTACACAGACCCCGACCTGCGAGAGAATCCGCCCATCAGACCTAACTATGCGCAGGTAAAGACACAGACGTGTGCGTGTGACACATACGACCCTGAATGTTACCATACTGACTATTCTTAATATGTTATAAGTGACTCAGCTGTCCAGAGGGATGTTGAGATGAGAGTTTGAAAGTAAATTCAAAACAACATGGAGACTGGGCAGTGACCATTGTCACTGACTGATCACTGGCCGTTCTCTAGGGCCTGCTTTAACTAAGAAAATATAAATATTTAAACAGCAATTAACCAGTCTGTTGGTGTTCTAATGTTTTATCTGACTCTGGCAGCCCCTTTTCTCACTGTAGTTTTGTGTATGATTGGCTAATCCCTTTTAGTCTTTTTTTAATCAGTGTTCTTGCCGATTCTCAGTTGCAGAGAAACATCTTGGCATCAAACCCGCGTGTCACACGATTTCACATTAACTGGGAGATGAGCATGGACAAAATGGAGGACTCTGAGAATGTAGACCCCGCCCCCAATGCTATGGTACCACCCACCTGCCTTCCTGGCAAAGCCCCTCCTCTGGGACTCATGCCGGACAATTCAATGGACTGCCTGTAGAGGGAATGCACATGTGAGTGCATGTGCAAAGACAGACACACACTGGGAAGAAAATCTGCAGAAGGAAGTAACAGACAGATATACCCACACTGTGTCCTTGTTGGGCTTACCTCGCAACACTTAGAGGGCATAATTTTTGAAGCACCTCGATGCACTCCTTGTCCTGTCCACACGGGGGCAGTGAGGAGCCTCCTGCGGAAGCTGAGCTTGGGGCCCTGGAAGACAACTGATTCTCAAGCGCACTTCCAGGTGTTTGCAGCCTTACCCAGTAGGAGCCAGGCCTGGCTGCATTTGTGAACTAACTCCCATCAGCAGGATTTCTCTGAGTATTAATAATAAATGTGCAGAAGGACCTCTGGTGCTTACCAACACTCCCCCTTCTCTCGTTCTTTGAATCAAAATGGACCCATTTGATATATATATTTTTTATATAGATTAGCTTGGACTGAAACGCAAGTGGTTTATTTATTTATTTTGGGTTTTTTTTTCTTTGGTCCTGTTTTTTCCGCATCTGTTTGGTTTACTTATTTCTCTGTCATTTCAGTATAGCACATATGAAAGTAAGTACTAAAATAGATTGAAAATAAATACAAGTTGCTCTCATTGGTTTTACAGGTTTCTCTCTGTCAGTCCATGACACACAGACACACACACACACACACACACACACACACGTCGTCTTTAGCTTCTGCTCTGGTTTCCAGGCAACGGCTGTTAGGAATATCTTTGGTGTGTTCTACCTTTTGATCCACTCACTCCACCCCACCCTAACACACACACACTCTTTTATTCATCCCATCTATCCCTTTGCAATCATCCTTTTTCTTTTCATGCTGTGATGTTTCATCTAGGCTGTGGAACACACTCCTTCCAAACCTGGTGCGCACTGGGCCTCGGATATATGGGCCTTATAACTGTCCAGGACAAAGTTCCATGGGACACTCTAATGTTTTCGACTGTGTTTCATGTGACACTCACAATGCTGTCCAGCTCGCTAGATGCTAATGTTCCATTGGGAAATCCAACCATCCATTTTCTTTATCCATCGCTTATTCCCGCTAGTCAAGGTCATGGGGGGCTGGAGCCAATCCCAGCATCTCCGGGCGAAGGCAGGGTACACCACGGGCAGGTTGCCAGTCCACCACATGGCCAACACACACTCACACCAACAGGCAATCTAGAGTGACAACATGCAACATCAACCTAACATGCATGTCTTTGGACTGTGGGAGGAAACCGGGGTACCCGGAGGCACAGGGAGAACATGCAAACTCCACACAGTGCAGCCCAGACCGAGAATCGAAGACACAGACTGCCTTGCTGTGAGGCGACAGTGCTAACCACCATGCCACCCCATTGGGAAATCTTGAAAGTTAAATGAGATAGTGTCTGCATTTGTGCCACAACTTAACCATCCTCTTGTGTTACTATCTCTTATGTTAATGGTTCAGTTTTGACCCATGACTCAAATCAGCCATTAGAAACCATAAAAACAAGTGATTTATCATCCATTTTGTTTATTACCTCTTGGTTACGTTATGTTTCCTTATCCATGAAAGTATTGGTTTTAATATTGAATTCTATTGACCGCATACACAACAGTATACACAACTCTAAACTGATTTGGCCTTACATGTCTAGAAATGTCTGCCTTTCCTTGTTTTGGAAGCCCCTAACTGAAGATCAAATAGTTATTGGTGTGTGTATGTATATATATATATAGGATCATTTTGTTGTTTTCTTATAGCTGGGTCGAAACTGACCCTAACAACAGAAAGGTCATGATTTTAACAAGAGCATTTCATAATTTAGTAATATATATATATATATATATATATATATATATATATAATACAATTAATAATAATAATGGAAGTTCCTGACCAAGTCAAAAAGTCTTAATGCAACAAACAAATTCATACTCAAAGTAATACTTTATTATAACCAATTATAATACTTTATTATAACCAATTATAACCTAAAAACGGGTCTGTCACGATGTCCGAAACCTAATTTAGGTTGTAATTGTGCTTATTTGGACATGAGGCACAAAACCTCTTTCAAGTCGTTTGTGGCAAGTTAAACCTATCACGAGGCTTTATTCTCAAGTCTCTACAATCAAGTTCCATTAGACTCGTCAGGTTTAAGTTTATTACTACATGCAAATAATGGAACTGATGGAGTAAATCCAGTCTGCGTTTGTGCATAGTGAAAGAATCAATAGAAGAATCTGATCCTCCGAAAAGCAGTCTTGCCATGAGGTTCATAAGGCCCGTGCTACGTCTTCGATTAGTAACATGAAACAAAGGCACTTCAACACGTTGTTTGGGTACTTAAAGAACAGAGAACACAGAAACCTGTATTTAATTTCAGCAGTGTTTACATTTATTAACTGTGCGACTCGGGGCATTACCTTGTTAAAACAAAAGAGTTACTGCATTGGTTTTGCCTTTCAAATTAACCTCGCGCAGTTTGTAGATAACCAACAGAACATGAGCAATGTTTGGTTGTTAAACTTAGCCAAGGATCTTTTCTCCCTCGATTCCTTGTTATATAGACCTCTGGGGCTTTGTGTGACTTTTATAAAATACTTAAATCGCAGTTTTACACAGCCTTAAAAAGTCGCAGTATCTTCCGTGGGTGTGTGAGTCTGTTTACGCCTTCTCACGAGCGTCGTCCGGCTTTTCATATGGGTGTGTCTCCACAAAAAATGTTGGCACCTCAAAAAGTCCTTCGCTCTACAGAGTGGTGTGAAGTCCAGCGTTTTCCTTTCTTAATTGTGTATCTGTATCCCACAAAAATTCCTTTAATACAGGAACAAAAAAATGCATTCATACATACAAAGATAAATTAATGCGTACGGTTCATTTATTGAGGTAGACTACAATTAACTCCTAATAAAACTGATTTGAGTAAATGCAGGCTTGTTTCTAAAACGAGGAAACGGATGACATACATTTCTGTTAGAGGTGGGATCGAATTCATTTGGCATTTTGTGATCGACTAATCGCAATAGTTCAAAGATTGTACGCCTTCATTAACGCCCAATCAATTGCTCGTTTCATCTGTCCGTCAGTTGAGATGCAGCCAATGACATGAGGCTTGAGGCGGGACATTAAATGAAACGGTGTTCTGGTCGCCTGGGCGCATCCCTGATGCTGCTATAGCCTCTTTTCATGAGTAATTTTGCAGGGATTTTGGATTCAGAGAGATCCCTGACAGGGACGGTCCGAAATATTATCCGGAAAAGCACGGATACTGCAAATAGACGTAACGGAAGAAATTCTGCAAAGGGAAGGGTTCAGGGCCGGGGGCCCGTGGTGGGTCTTGCGGAGGGCCCGGCGGCCAGTGGAGACTAGTCTCCGGCCTGATGCGGATGGGGGGCGGCCCTAGTGATTATTGAAAACGAATGGTAGAATTTAAACTGGATTATCAGCCTTTTCACATTGGATTCTTGCACTGGTCTCTCGAAAACCGTTACCACATCCAGACTGCAGTAAGGGTCGGAATAGTGAGAGAAAGCACGGCAGCAGCGATATTTACCTGGTGCTGGTAACCATTACCGACCGCCTGAGTACTAGTCATGGGCAACACGCCGGCTGCTAAGCGTGGAAACGAGATGGAAAGCGGTGGGTGTTTTCTCGTCTCTCTTCGCATATCGCTCGGGCTCATTCCTGTCTGTAGGCTGCCCGGCGTAAAAATAAAACGCATTAAGAGCCGGTGCGTGTCACAAATGATAGATCAACCTAATTTAAGTTTAAAGTAAAAACGATTCCGTTAAATCTTTTTATTTTACCTGATACTGTGGTTTGATTCAAGGCTAGTTTTTGTAGATGTTTCTGTTAGGACAGCTGTGTAAAAGAGTGAAAGCTATATAGGGCAGAGAGGCGATGTTGCACTGTGTGCAGCCACCGTCGAACCGCCTGGTTTGCATTACACGCAAGTGTGTTTGAAAATAGCTTTAGATGCATCGAGTAGCCTATATTTTCCATCCAGGTGTCATTCAGGCAACCAGCAAGACATAGGGAGAGACAGATGGGTACTAATAAGGAACAAGAAGGTTGAAATAAACCCTCAAAAGCCTAAACCTGTTTAGTCATTACTAGAACAGCAGCAACATGTCACCTCTGTTCCCTATTCCCACCTGTTCCACAGACGCCACAGCTCTGGAGAAAAAAAAATAGGCAAGTCAGCAGGCTAACTGTGAAGGTTCAGAACACACGTCGTTTCATCTTTTGCAGTGTTGGTTAACGTCACGTAATGGCCGATTCACGCTCTTACGCCTCTTTCCACAGTCAAAGAGTTTTTGGCCCTCGCCAGGGAAGACTTCCTCAGGAAATGGGAGAATCCCGCACAGGTAAGGGAACTGGGAGTGGAGTGGGAGAAGAGTGATGGGTGTAGGACAGTGATGGGTGTAGTAGAGTGGGAGAAGAGAGAAGGGTGTAGTAGAGTGGCGGTTGTAGTGATTGGGAGAATAGGGAAGGGTGTTGTAGAGTGAAGGGTGTAGTACATTTAAAATGATGGCGTGAAAGAAGAGAGAATGGTGTAGTAGATTCATGCTTGATGAAGTGGGAGAATAGTGAAAGGTGAAGTACATTTAAACCAGGATGATACCATCAGCTGTGCACCAACACGCATTGGTGAGATCCTGGGCCTAAGCTGAGGACCCAGTAGCAGTTATCCAGTAGCAGTTATAAACTACTAAACTAAGTTATAAACTAAGCCTCATAAACAGAAATGTGTGTGTATGTGAGCCAGAATGTGCATACAGTCTATGGTGCAAGAACGTGAGAGTGAAACTTTAATCATTCCTTTGAATGAGTTTGCCTGTGTATTCCCCTCCCAAGAACACAGCGTCTCTGGATCAGTTCGACTTGCTGAAGACTCTGGGTACAGGCTCTTTTGGACGGGTGATGCTTGTCAGGCACCGGGAGAATGGCCAGCACTACGCCATGAAGATCCTCAACAAGCAGAAGGTGCCATTAGTTGTTCTCCTGCAGACATGCACTGGCCCTCTCAGTCCGGGGGCTCTACAGCAGGCTGCAGCTCGACCTCTGCACATCCAACATAGGACCACCCGGACTCGCCTCAGATCTGCCCCCAGGTCCTCCCTTGGGCCCACCCCATGTTCAGCAAATGTTTGCATCTGACCATGGGTAACCATAAACTCTGACATGCTCTAACCCTCAAACAGCAACCTAATGAACTCTAAACTATTCGTGTGCATTTTGCTGTGAGTAAATACATAAGTATTTTAAAAGTTTACCTCATGAATCTTACACATTTCATTTTGACCAGCTAGGTTACATTCTTGATTAAGGACCAGGATTAAAAGCAGCACAAATTTACCACAAAGCATCACTTAGCATGGCTTTAATCTGAAACAAACCCTCATGTCTGACCACTAAGTCCATTTTTAACCAAAATATACATGTACATCCCATTAACACACTGTTCTTGGCATCAAAAGGAGGATGCAGTGTGTCAGAGGTCATGTCCAAAGCAGGCGGATCCTCTCCCCATTGTAGCATTTATCATTTAGCTTTCACCACAGCTATATTTTCAGGATCTGTGATTGGAAGGTTTGCAGATCGGTACCAAATCATTGCTCTTAAACGAGAGGTGTGCACTACTTGTTCTGAGCCTATTGAGAGTTTGCTTCAGGTAATGAATTAGATATTATTTTTTCAAGAACCATAGCTTGAATCAGATTCCTTTTGTCATGTTTTACAAGTGAATTGAAGTAAAAGTATACTAAATTTTGCTTTTGGTATATGACAGACATGTCACCTTTCTAGTCCTCATCACATGAGAAATTTGATTTGTATGTAGTTGTAGCATTGAGGCTCATAACCTGTAGCAGACCCATCAAATAGTATAGGACCTGTTTTGCATCGGCTTGTACAAACCTTTGTGAGATTTGCATGAATAGCTGAATTAGGGGGTACAGACGACCCCTTGATTAGGGGTGTTTAGATTCATTACCACAGACTGAACTAATGGGCAACCAGAAGGTATTCAGGTAACATGAAAAACTCATATTCTATGTGTACTTATTTTTGCATGTTTTATCAGTTTGTGTGCTGGATATTTGCTATATTAATTACTTCTGTGGTACTGATGTCCTTGATTGAATGTTGAATCCTTGAATGTTATTGCCTTGATTTATCCCTCTTCCTGTAACTGTTCTCCCTTGGTCTCTTTCCTCCTCCTTCTTTCTGTGTCTCTCTTTCACTGTCTCTCAATTTTTCTCTCTTTCTGTCTGTCTCAGGTGGTGAAGCTGAAACAGATCGAGCACACTCTGAATGAGAAGAGAATCCTGCAGGCTGTCAGCTTTCCTTTCCTAGTGCAGTTGGAGTACTCCTTCAAGGTACACAATGTCTGTGTGTGTGTGTGTGTGTCTTTCCTTTTGTTATACAAAGACACTACTGTGTGTAATGTGTGTGGGTGGTGTAATGATCATGATGATATAAATACTGTGTGTTTTGTGGTGTCTGTTTCTGTGTATGTGTGTGCTGTAGGATAACACTAATCTGTATATGGTGATGGAGTATGTTCAGGGAGGAGAAATGTTTTCACATCTGCGCAGAATCGGCAGATTCAGGTGAGTATCATCACACTGGAATCACTTATCGCATACACAAACACACAGTCTGTGGTTGCAGTTGGCTTAAGTGTGGTAACAGCTTACTCTGTGTCTCTTTCACAGTGAACCCCATGCCCGATTTTATGCATCCCAGATAGTTCTGACCTTTGAATACCTGCATGCTTTGGATCTCATCTACAGAGATCTGAAACCAGAAAACCTCCTCATTGACCAGCAGGGCTATATACAGGTAACACACACACACACACACTTATTTATCTATTCAGAAACTATCAACACACTTGTACAGTTACCATGGACAACCTTACATACTTCCTCCATCCGGAACATACAGTACCAGTCAAAAGTTTGGACAGACTTTTCTTTTTTAGTTACTAATATATCAATATTACTATTTGAAAACTATTCAGTCAGGTGATCATCATACAGTGATCATCATGTCTGAGTGCATATGTATTATATGAACATATATTTAGTGTATATGGGTAGCAGACTAAATATATACAAGCATAGTCTTCACTCAGCAACACCCATGCACACATACATGTCATCTAGCAGCCCTCTAGACAGGTCACGCACTCTTAAGATGAAGGTGGATGAAAGTCAAGAAAGTAGGGCAAGATGTGTTCTTTGAGCTATTTACTTTATTTACTTACAGGAAGGTATGAGGAGCTTCTCAAAAAATGGTTACACTGAACTCTACCGACCTCTAGTGTCCATGAATAGTAACGGCTGGCTGAGAATTTTCTTTAGGGCTTGTTATTATTAGCTTCTGACGCAGTAGTAATAAGAATTAGCATGTTACATTTTTTCTCTGTTTAATTAGCAAAAGTTTAACAAAATTGAAACTACATATTGCTAAAATGTGAACAAATGTGCGCATTGCAGAGCAGAAATAAGAGTTGAATGTGATGGTCAAAGCTTGTATTTGTAATGTCAATGAGCAGTGTTCATAGTTACAGTAGAGACTAGTATCACCTCTGATGTCCATGTAAGCAGGAGTATGCTGACAGATAAGATACACAGATAGATAAATGGACAAATAGGTGGATATATTAATGGACAGATTATAGATAGATAAATGGATAAACAGATAATTAGATGGACAGATGGATTTATAGTTGGACAGACAGAAATATAGATAACATCTCCACCTCATTGCCAACCCCTACTAACACCATATCACTAACCCCCACTATCACACCAACCTCCACTAACACCATCATATCAACCCCGTTAACACCATCATGCCATCCCCACTATTACACTAATACAACAAAATTATCTACAACCCCCAATATAGTTTAGATATACTGATCTAAATTACCATAATTTGAAAAGGAAAAATCTGAACACGACCAATCCTAGTTGATGAATCTTATTATGAAAATGGTGCTCAGTGCATCTTCTATGTAAAAACTGCTTTAACATCTTCTGGTCCGTGGGCAGGTTACGGATTTCGGCTTTGCGAAGCGGGTGAAAGGCCGCACATGGACGCTGTGTGGGACACCGGAGTATCTGGCTCCCGAAATCATCCTGAGCAAGGTGAGATCCTCAGGTTCCCAGGGGACTGCCATATAACCACCGGAGGCTCACTGAAGGGTCTTACTGTCACTGGATGTTATGGCTGGATGTGTGAAGGTTATTGTGCCTGCCCTTCCATCTCCTTCATCTCCTCTTTCTGTCTCACCATCCTCCCCGTCTTTCTGTGTCTTTCTCTGTGTCTCGCTCTGACTCTGGCAGGGTTATAATAAAGCTGTTGACTGGTGGGCATTAGGTGTTTTGGTCTATGAGATGGCTGCTGGCTACCCACCGTTCTTCGCCGACCAGCCCATCCACATCTATGAGAAGATCGTCTCAGGAAAGGTGAGAAGAGCAGGCACACCTAGAGCAGGCACACCTAGAGCAGGCACACCTAGACCAGGTCTGTTCCATCCTCCAGTCTGGAACATCATAAGCCCATCATAACATGCAGCTTTATTTGTTAGAGGGCAGTTTTGCTGACAACAAGGTCTAGAGATGATCTTTCTAGATTTCAAACCTCATTTATAACCAAGTACAAAGTGAACTTTATAAACAATTAAATCATAAACATAACATTAAAACCTAAACATAAACTCAAATAAGAACAAATCTTAATCTTAAATGCCTAATTGCATCGATGTGGGTCTCACTGGGTCCTATGCCAAAAGTGAAAGAGAGGGAAAGAGAGTCTCCATGGGACTCACCTTTGATAGCTAAAAATAACATAATTTTTCAGTGTTCTCTTCCCGTATCACAGTTGTCAAGCACAGTCGTCAGGCAGGACTTAGGACTCGTCAGAGGGTCACCGAAGGTGTACAGATGTCTAAAAATGTACAATATGTGCTTGCATTGAAAGGTCCAGTGATTTTGCCCAGTAAGGCTTTTTTTAAGGAAGCAGAATAAGTAGCATGTGCAACATTGTTGATGAAATGAGTATCATTCAAAAACATCCCTGATGCGACAGTGTGGCCACACTGTTTTCACACAGTATCTGTTTGAAGTAATCACTCTCCAGAAGTGAATACGGTCTCCTGTTTTCTCTGGACCCTTCGCATCTGCACCAGGGTTGGGATCTCTGCTTGTGCTTTTTGAAATGGGCTGTATTGTCAGGAGAGTGGAGGGGGTTTGATTGGTCAGAGTGTGCAGTGTTTGTGGCCTCTACATGCAGCTCTGAGTGGACAGGGTGCTTACGTCTTCCACACTGACTTAATCATAATCAACACCCATTCAAAATTAAACTCAGTAAAATCCACAACATCCACAAAGGAAAAAAATCATATTTGTAGACTGCTCAAAAAATAAAGGTAACATTAAAATAACACATCCTAGATCTCAAAGAATAAAATATTACAGTTGAAAATCTTTATTTATTACATTGTGGAATGAGTTGAGAACAAAATAACAAAAATGATCAATGTAAAACAAAATTATTATCCCATGAAGGTCTGGATTTGGAATCATACTCAAAATCAAAGTGGAAAATCAAATGACAGGCTGATCCAACTTCATGCTCCTGATGAGGCGGCGGATATTCTCCTGAGGAATCTCCTCCCAGACTTGGAATAAAGTGTCAGTCAACCCCTGGACAGTCTGTGGTGCAACGTGGAGTTGGTGGATGGAACGAGACATGATATCCCAGATGTGCTCGATTGGATTCAGGTCTGGGGAATGGGCAGGCCAGTCCATAGCATCAATGCCTTCATCATGCAGGAACTGCTGACACACTTCAGCCACTAGCATTGTCATGCATCAGAAGGACCCCAGGGCCCACTGCTCCAGCATATGGTCTCACAATGAGTCTGAGGATCTCATCCCGGTACCTAATGGCAGTCAGGGTACCTCTGGTTAGCACATGGAGGTCTGTGTGGCCCTCCAAAGAAATGCCTCCCCAGATCATTACTGAACCACTGCCAAACCGGCGCCAATGTTGAATCTGCCAAACTTGGTGCCAATCGCCCTGCGAATGCCAATCGCCCTGCACGGTGTTGGGCTGTAAGCACAAGCCCCACTTATGGACGTCGAGCCCTCATACCACCCTCATGGAGTCTGTTTCTGATAGTCTTAGCAGAAACATGGATATTAGTGTCCTGCTGGAGGTCATTCTGCAGGACTCTGGCACTGTTCCTCCTGTTCCTCCTTGCACAAAGGAGGAGGTAGCGGTCCTGCTGCTGGGTTGTTGCCCTCCTACGGCTCCCTCCATGTCTCCTGGTGTACTGGCCTGTCTCCTGGTATCTGCTCCATGCTCTGGACACTGTGCTGACAGACACAGCAAACCTTCTTGCCACAGCTCACATTGATGTGCCATCCTGGATGAGCTGCACTACCTGAGCAACTTCTGTGGGTTGTAGACACCACCTCATGCTACCTCTATGGAGAGAGAACTGACAAAATGCAAAAGTGACCAAAACATCAGCCAGAAAGGATGAGAACAGAGAAAAGGTCTGTGGTCACCACCTGCATTAACCACTCCTTTATAAGGGTTGTCTTGCTAATTGCCTCTCATTTCTACCTGTTGTCTGTTCCATTTGCACAACAACAAGTGAAATTGATTCACAATCGGTGTTGCTTCCTAACTGAACAGGTTGGTTTCACAAAAGTGTGGTTGACTTGGAGTTACATTGTGTTGTTTAAGTGTTCCCTTTATTTTTTGAGCAGTGTATATATACACTCACCAGCCACTTTATTAGGTACACCTGTCCAACTGCTCATTAACACAAATGTCGAATCATCCATTCACATGGCAGCAACTCAATGCATTTAGGCATGTAGACATGGCCAAGACGATCTGCTGCAGTTCAAACCTATCATCAGAATGGGGAAGAAAGGCGATTCAAGTGACTTTGAACGTGGCATGGTTGTTGGTGCCAGATGGGCACCAGAAACTGCTGATCTACTGGGATTTTCACTCACAACCATCTCTAGGGTTTACAGAGGATGGTCCGAAAAAGAGAATATATCCAGTGAGCGGCAGTTCTATGGACGCAAATGCCTTGTTGATGCCAGAGGTCAAAGGAGAATGGCCAGACTGGTTCGAGCTGATAGAATGGCAACAGTAACTCAAATGAACACGTCGAACATTGAGGCAGATGGGCTACAGAAGCTGAAGACCATACCAGGTGCCACTCCTGTCAGCTAAGAACAGGAAACTGAGGCTACAATTTGCACAGGCTCACCAAAATTAGACAATAGAAGATTGGGAAAACGTTGCCTAGTTTGATGAGTCTTGATTTCTGCTGTAACATTCGGATGGTAGGGTCAGAATTTGGTGCCAACAACATGAAAGCATGGATCCATCCTGCCTTATATCAACGGTTCAGGCTGGTGGTGCAGTGGTGCGGGGGATATTTTCCTGGCACACTTTGGGCCCATTAGTACCAATTGATCATTGTGTCAACGCCACAGCCTACCTGAGCATTGTTGCTGACCATGTCCATTCATTTATGACCACAGTGTACCCATCTTCTGTTGGCTACTTCCAGCAGGATAACGTGCCATATCATAAAGCGTGAATCATCTCAGACTGGTTTCTTGAACACAACAGTGAGTTCACTGTACTTGAATGGCCTCCACAGTCACCAGATCTCAATTCAATAGAGCACATTTGGGATGTGGTGGAACTGGAGATTCGCATCATGGATGTGCAGCTGTCAAATTTGTATTAACTGCGTGATGCTATCATCTCAATATGGACCAGACTCTCTTCCAGTACCTTGTTGAATCTATGCCACGAAGGTTTAAGGCAGTTCTGAAGGCAAAAGCGGGTTGTGAAATTTCCTCGCTCCTAAATATTCCACTATTCTATAATAGTCAACTGTCAACTGTATTATAAGAAAATGGAAGTGTTTGGGAACGACAGCAACTCCCCGTAAACTGACGGAGCGGGGTCAGTGGATGCTTAAGCGCATAGTGCGAAGAGGTCGCGAACTTTCTGCAGAGTCAGTCACTACAGACATCCAAACTTCATGTGGCCTTCAGATTAGCTCAAGAACAGTACGCAGAGAGCTTCATGGAATGGGTTTCCTTGGTCGAGCAGCTGCATCCAAGCCGTACATCACCAAGTGCAATGCAAAGTGTCGGATGCAGTGGTGTAAAGCACGCTGCCACTGGACTCTAGAGCAGTGGATGCACGTTCTCTGGAGAGACGAATCATGCTTCTCCATCTGCAATCTGATGGACGAGTCTGGGTTTGGCAGTTGCCAGGAGAACAGTACTTGTCTGACTGCATTGTGCCAAGTGTAAAGTTTGGTGGATGGAGCATTATGGTGTGGGGTTGTTTTTCAGGAGCTGGGCTTGGACCCTTATTTTCATAGAGAAAGGAACTCTGAATGCTGCAGCATACCAAGACATTTGTATAATTCCATGCTCCCAACTTTGTGGGAACAGTTTGGAGCTGGCCCCTTCCTCTTCCAACATGACTGTGCACCAGTGCACAAAGGAAGGTCCACAAAGACATGGATGGCAGAGTCTGGTGTGGGTGAACTTGACTGGCCTGCACAGAGTCCTGACCTCAACCCGATAGAACATCTTTGGGATGAATTAGAGCAGAGACTGAGAACCGGGCCTTCTTGTCCAGCATCAGCATGTGACCTCACAAATGCACTTCTGGAAGAATGGTCAAAAATCCCCATAACCACACTCCTAAACATTGTGGACAGCCTTCCCAGAAGAGTTGAAGCCGTTCTAACTGCAAAGGGTGGACCAACATCATATTGAACTCTATGTATTAGGAATGGGATGTCTCTTAAGCTCATATTTGAGTCAAGGAAGGTGAGCGAATACTTTTGACAATATAATGTGTGTGTATGTGTGTGTGTGTGTGTGCGTGTGTGTATATAATCAGAGTGACAGCTTCATATATCCCAGCACATGTGTTTGATGTCTATAATCATTTAAAAAATGTTTTGTTCATATTTCATCTGCTTTAATCAGTGGAATCCAAATGTAAATGAGCAACTGTTTTTTTTAGTTCACAGCAGTGGTCGTCTCGTTGTGTTGTAAATTGCAGCATCGGGAGAGTGAGATTGTTAAGTGTTTTGTGGAGCTGGTGGTGCACCAAAGGTCAAAAGAGAGAGTGCATTTGCCCTGCTCAGGGTGGATGGGGGACATTTTCCTGGTGTGTGGGGGGTGGGGTTATTGGTAGGCCTGGGCTGGGGGAGTGTGGAGGTGGCATTGGCCCCTCTCAGGGTGGACGAGGGGCATTTTCCTGGTGTAGGTGGGCAGGGGTTATTAGACCTGGCATGATGGTGTGGGGAGGTAGCACTGTGGACCACTGCTGGGTTGAGAATATAAAATATCCAGCCAACTGCAGCCAGGTGGTCAGAAACTGACCATTGATGAAGGGTCAAAGGTAAACTGACGCGCACTGCCCATGGCAGCAGATGGGTTCTGTGCACCTACAAGGTGTTTCTCATAACATGAGTGGTGACGAAATGCTTGAATATCATCACATCATATTCCACTCTGAGTGCTGTGCTTTAGTACAAGCAACTCACCATGATGCCAGATGTGTTGATGATTAAAATCAAAATAGAAATCGTGTAGAGTTCAGTGCAATGAAGACAGACACAGAGGAGAGGAGAGGAATTTTCTCTAATGCTTTTCTTGAAAGCTTGCTTTTCCACTTCTTGGATTCTGTTGTATATCATAACCTTTGAACTGTAAATACTTGAAAGTGAACTTGGTGTCCAGACAAGTACCCAGTGCTGGTAGGAGCAGCTGGCAGCGTAAATCAGATGTGACTCCCCGTGCCTTTGACTGTGGATATATGACATGGCTGAATGTAGTAGAATTACTGCATTTATTTGAGTAAAGCTAATATTGTCCCTGAAGTAAGACTTTAATGACGTGAATGTGCGGTGCAGCTAATTTTGCTGATGAGTAACGTATTCACCAAGACGTATTCAAAAGGTGTAAACAGAAATGCAATTTTACAAATTAAATTAACAAATTAAATTAAATGGAGTTAACAAATTAACAAATACAATTTAGAAATGCAATTGTTGCTTTCATGGTGTGTAGGTGGACACTGTAGATTTAACAGTGTTTGTGTGTGTGTGGTCCCCAGGTGCGCTTCCCCTCACACTTCAGCTCGGATTTGAAGGAGCTCCTGCGAAACCTGTTGCAGGTGGACCTGACCAAGCGCTACGGCAACCTCAAGAATGGCGTGAATGACATCAAGGGCCACAAATGGTTCTCTACCACTGATTGGATTGCCATCTATCAGCGCAGGGTGAGACAAACATTTACACACACACAAACACACACACAGATGTCAAAAGAGAGTGAAACATGCTCACACAGATCTGCCATTAACCAGTGCATGGTGAGACACACATACATGTGCACCATTTGCCATACAGTGTAGGGTGAGATGCACGCACGCACACACACATACAGACCCTGTCAGAAACACCTGCACAGAGACACAGAGCTTTCAGTTCATGACATATTGTTAAAATGTTTTGGAATTAAAAAAGCTAGATAACAGCATAGATGTAAACATCATCCTGCACATTGAAGCACTAAGCCTGAACTCAAATGCTAACCCCGAACTCAAACAATAACCATGAACTCAAATGCTAAGCCTGACTAACAAAGTGTTTCTTTGTCAAATGTTTGTTTAGAGATACAGGCTGTGTCACGGTGATCTCCCTTTTCCTTCCTTTGAGGCCAAATTTTTACAAATAGTTTTTAAAAACTCTAATGTACTCTCTATGCTGACTCTTTGTCAGTGTTTCAGTTCAAACACTGAATTGCTTCTGTAGAATATTCCTGCCTTGTCAGCAGTAAATGAAAGAAACTGCAGTACTAACTAAAAACAACTGTCCACGTAGGACGACAGGTAACAGGAGCTAGGCTGCTAGTTGTCAAGGTAACAGGAGCTAGGCAGCTCATTGTCAAGCTAGCTCAATTTTTAGGCAAGTACCTATTCTTACTTTACAAAAACACAGAGGACATGATCATGTTAAACTCTGTGTTGCCAGTTTCTTGAATGGAAAACTGTCTCGTGTGGAGGTCTATGAGGATGAGGTCTGTGAGACTCGGAAGCATTTGAGAAATAAACATTCTAAACCAAGCAGTTGAGAAATAAGCACTTAAAGAACAAAGAATCTGACAAATAAAGCGAAACAGCATTTTTAATCATCTGATCTGAAAGGAATAATCCTTTTAGTGTTTAATTACATTTTACTGAGATTTTTATGTTTTACATAAGACTCATGTCTCCTGTGGTTCTTCTAGACTTCATTACTGACAAGGTTAACTCTGTGTGTGTGTGTGTGTGTGTGTGTGTGTGTGTGTGTGTGTGTGTGTGTGTGTGTGTGCGTGTCTTTTTCGCTCACCCTACTCCTCTTCCTCTACAGGTGGAAGCCCCGTTTGTCCCTAAGTGCAGGGGTCCTGGTGACACCAGCAATTTTGATGACTATGAAGAGGAGGAGATTCGGGTCTCCCTCACTGAGAAATGTGCAAAAGAGTTTGCTGACTTTTAGAGAGAGGGAGAGAGAGAGAGAGAGAGAATAAGCATGACATGTTTTTTCATGTTTAGAATCAGTGAAACCAGCTAAGGGAGCACAACGAATGGCGGACAGACAGTGTTGCCTTCATCATGTTTGTCTCTTCATCAAACCCGCCTCCTTGTTTTTCTCCTTCCACGGTCCTCCTTCCTATCAGCGCCACGTCCGGTCCCATCAGACCCGGTGCTGGTGGTGCCGTGTGTCTCGTGGCAGCTGGGCCACGGCACACGCATCCGGAGAGAGCTCAGCGTCATCACAGAACCACTCAGCACCCAAAACAACCACATGCTCATGCTCTTGTAATAACTGACATGTTTTGGATCCTTTGTGTTACTTTAAGGCCTATGTGTTGCTGTATTGTTTTAATACATTGAGGGAAGAATGATGGTAATGAATAATGTTGAAAAAAGCCATGATTCTATCATGTTTATAGTGCGAAGTATAGGGATTCTTCTTCTTCTTATTATTATTATTATGAGTATTATTTATTCATTGTTTATTATTTGTTTGTGGGGGAAGACTGTGTTTCAGTACATCTTATTAATAATATCTGCAATTTCACATTTGAAAATGTGCCAAGATATCACGGTTTATTGACGGAGCATTAGTTGATTAATTGATTGATACTTTTATTAATAAGCTGAGAACTTGAGTTAAGTTTCAGTGCTTTTTGACCATGCATGCAGACTGGGCGTCCCATTAATACCTGTACAGAACAGGCGAGTTCCACTATGCTCAGACTCTGGTGAAAGGAAGACCAGACCCACTCATCACTTGGAGAGAACAAGACCAGACACACTCAACACCTGGAGAGAACAAGACCAAACACACTCAACACCTGGAGAGATCAAGACCAGACACACTCAACACCTGGAGAGAATAAGACCAGACACACTCAACACCTGCTTTCCTAGAAAGGCCCGTTTCACACATCTTCTCGATGGCCACTTTTCTAAACCCTCTGATCCCACTGCTGCGTTTTAGAGCTGTTCACCTGCTGCAGCAAGTCTGCTGGCGTTACACAGTTTGTCTCCGGCCCAGCACACCGTTCGTCAGCAGTCAGATTGTGACCTGGAGCCCCACTGCTGGCTGTCAGCACAGCATGATGGTGCTGTGTTCATGGGTGCTGTGCTGATACATCAGGCACAGCAGTGTTCTGTTTTGGGATGTCACTGCTGGGTTGAAAGTGTCTATCACTCCCAAGAAATCCCTGATTGTAATGAGAAACAGCTTTGAAGAAACAGTGAAGGCCTAACCCTGATGGTGGCTGGCAAGAGAGGGGCTACAGCGTCTTAACTGTACACCTAAAAGGAGGAGGAGGTTTCTAATAAAGAGCTTCTCATAAAGTGGCTGGTGAGTCTGTTATTCCGCTTTCATACATTTGGTACTTTTGGCCAAACCAAGTTCCATTAGCCAACTGAAGATGTCCTGAATCCATTAGCGTACTGCCACTCTCCTGACTGATGTTCCCATGGGATTGTGTTTCAGTTTGTCTGAAATTTGAGCACTACGAACACACCTGGATTCACCAGTAATCTCACAGTGCAAGTGAGCGGTGTAGGATTTGATTGGCTGTGACCAGCACGGTTGTGTGGTGCTGTTCTAAACTGTGTGACTGAAGAGCCCAAGATGGGCTTTCCTGTTTAGCCTGGCCCCGACTCCGTCCCCCGAGACGGCAGAAATGTCCCATCAAGTGGAGAGGCTGTGGCCTGGCAGAGGTGCCTTCGGAGAGGGTGTATTACGTTATTTCTGCTGCAGTTCATTTCCATTCAGGCACCCAGAGAAGGCAGGTTGACCTACATCTGAATAGTTGTGACACTCCAGGAGGGACACGGCCCCTGACAACTTTGTTGTGAATATGGTTACAATTTTGCTGACTACCTGACAAAGTGCATGTTTTTATGCAATTTTTTTTCTCTGGAGTATGCGTGATCTTACCGACACACCTCCCTGGCTGGCCTCATCCCTTTTATGCTCCTTCATTTCTTCATGAAGTCCATTCACCTTCTGCAGTGGATGGGTAAAGTGAAACTGGCTTATTTTGGTGAATCTGAATTTTGTAACTCTCCTGTCTGTTAGTTGTGCAAAAGCACAGTGTGAATGGCTGAAGACAGCACACCTCTCTGGTGGTGTTTTTCACCACAAGAATCATTCCAATAAAGTTTTAATTGTGTAAATACCATAAATACCACAATGAGGCCTGATTGGTTACATTTAATTCAGATTGTGATGGTAATGTTTGTTTTCACTTTTTTTCTTTGTTCACCAACAGGATCTATGGGATGTGATGTAGAATGTAAACCTGCTCCTTTCTACATACATAGTTCTCTGGAAATAAGTTTTAAAACTGCCAATATAAATGTCTTACAATGGCGGAAACCCGTCTGTCTTGTTTACAATTCAAGAAATCGTTTGCATGGTGACACTATTTGTTTAATCTCCTTTAAAAAAAATTAATATATTTGTGGTAAAGGATATTAGCATTTCCTAAATTCAAACATGTAGATGTATACGGCATTAAGTCGTAGAAAACACTGACTTGCTACACCAAAGAATATTAACGAAAGACCGTGGAAAAGGTGCGCAAAGGACCGTTGAAAAGGTAACTCTGCCATACCACCTTAAATCATCCCCATCAGGGTTGTTGTGTAGCGGAGGATTCTCTTCACCAGTCCACCTTAAGCGCACATCGTGGGCAACGCAGGCGTACAGAAAGGCTTCCGCTTCATTCCCAGCCGGGCTCGGAGCGGATCGGAGCTCTTTAGCGTCACTTCGGAGACAACAAGACCGAGGCGCTCGGCCAAATCCAACGGAACCCGCACCGAAAAATGTCTGAGCCAAGATATCGAGAATGGATCCTGGAGACCATCGATTCTCTGCGGTCAAGGAAAGCCAGACCGGACCTTGAGAGAATCTGTCGAATGGTCCGAAGGAGACACGGGTCTGACCCGGACCGAACCCGGGCAGAACTAGATAAACTGATCCAGGAACAAACTGTACTTAAAGTTAGTTACAAAGGGTCAATCTCGTATCGAAACGCCGCTAAAGTGCAAAGAAAATGCCGAAAGAAGGTTGATCAGACGAACGACAGTAGCAGCGGCAGCGGCGAGTCAGTGGGTGAACAAACCAAACACGCCAATTTCAACAACAACGGCGACAGCGCGCACAGTCCCACGGGCCAAGAGGAGTGCGATGACAAGGAGCCCGAGCCGCCAGGGGCGAGCCCGTGCTATGACCCCTTACCCCAAACCTCAGGCTCCACTAAGGAGAAAGGAGAAAAGATTTTGTCAGTGGCTAGCGGAAACAGTTTTGTTAGTTGTGGCGCAACGAGCAGCCCCGTCGCGGGAGGCTGTGGCGTGAAAGCAAGTGCAGCGAAAGACAGGGTATTAATCCCACAAACAGGGGGGACCCGCTCCTCGCCCTGTCGAGAGAGCGGCACGAGGGAGGACGGCGCGAGCGATGCTTTAAGTCCAAGTAAACGGGTCGAAGGAGAGGAGACGCTCTGTCTTGGCCACGAGGGCGATGAAGAAAAGGAACAGAAAACTTGTCCGAGCGCTAGTTCTGCCATCAACAGTCAGGCTCAGCGAAACAAGCCACCCGTGCCGCTAAAGCCAAAACTCAAGGTGGGGGCGAAATGTTCTGGAAACAGCAGCGAAATTCCGGACCACACCAGCGCTGATCTAGGCGATAGGCTGGTTGCGGCGGTCCGAAGTCTGTCCGAGAGAAACAGGGGCTCCGTTGCCCTACGGGGCCACGCACTATTGGGACTGAAAGAGATACTCGGTTACCTTAGCACGCAGGCCGGGCAGACGGAGGAAAAGCTGACCCGCAACCGAGTTAAAGTGGTGTTGGAGCGCGAGATAGAGAAAGGTCGCCTCCGCAGAACCCGCCTCGGCCACATCACCGTCCCTGCGAGGGGGGTGGGGGCGGCCAAGCCATCCGCGCGACTCCTGAAGAGCGCACTGCAGGACAGACACCTCGTGAAAAAGGTAACTTAATATTTCCAACACGTCCCAAGCAGCGCGCGGCGTTACACCCCGTCTACATATAAATAAATGATAATGGTTTAGAAGAAGAGAAAGAAAAAAACACAGGACATTGCAGCTCTGCACTGTCTGATTTCCGCTTTTTTTCCTCCAACACAAGTGATATACCACAACAAAACTGTTTTAGGAGCACGTATTCGCACGAAAAGCGATCACGGTTGAATCTTTTATGTGTTTGTATATGTTTTGCGAACGTGATGGCTCCACTCCGTGTGTGAGCGGGGGAAAAACCGACACCTCAAACGTCTGTTCCGCTCGACACGCAACTGTCTGCGTGCCCTGTTTCAGTTCAGCGTCTGAGCACAAAAGGTGCGGACTCGAGCTCAGCAGCGCCCGCCCGTCTGTCTTCGTGCGTGCGAGCGAGCTACCGTCGCTTCTCTTGTTCTGTACCCTACTATTCACTCAATGCACACATGCGCACGCCTCGAGCTAGAAACAACGGATACTGTAAATGACAAATGTTGGGATTGTATGGCTGGATCCGTTTCCGTGATTTTCGACGGCGCGGTCAGTGATTGTTTTTCACACGAAAGTTGTGCTGGATATTTTTCACTAGGCGGTGTCTGTTAAGTTAGACGCGCTCGGAAAATGGAAAGGGAAGGGGGTGGGGGACTCGAGGCTCGCGTCTGTTTTCTGTATAGTGCGAGAAATGGGAGAGAGAGCGCAGTTCTCGGGCGAGCTGTAAGCTCTGTGCGATACTTCGGTCATACGAGGTAAAAATCAGTTGCGATGGCGGAAATTCACTGTATGACGAGCCGGGGCAGAGCGCGCGCACCCACTGCCTGTGGCTTAAGCTTCTTAGTTCCGTTCCGTGCGGCTCACGCACCGACAATCTGAGGGATGCGAGTTATGCGCGTTTTCTCTTCATAGCAGCAAAACACTTCCTCTTTTCGTGTGACGGATTTCTGGAAAACATTGTCCCACAATCTCCCAGACATTGAAAGTGCCCCTCACCCCCCCCCCCCCAACCCTCCCCCCATCTCACTGTCTGAAAGGGACATTTGCGCTGTTTCCGAGCTATTGTTAGGAAGGGGCAGTTAGCGAGACACCACGCTTTTCATCACAGGTTGTCTCGATGGAACAACAAGCTCGCGCTACCAGTTAACGCTCTTTAAAACACTGCCTGGCGCCAAAGAGGTCGCAAGTGAGGGCAAGGAGAACGCGGTCGTTTGAGGGGCACGCGTCATTATGCCATTTTTGCACCTCACTGTCACAGAACGATGTCTTTACATGATCATTTTTACAACGTAACGGTCGGGGGCGTGTCATATTCAATATTGTCTTTCCATGTGCTAATATGCCTGGTGCGGTTTTTATATACTATATTCTACATATATACTGTGAAATTTTCAACACGTGAATGTCCGTGTTCGTAGTGACTGAGTACAGAACCACGCTGAGTTGGATGTTTTGAACCAACACTGCACAGCTCCAAGTTCTTATTCCACCCCAGTCTTTGTTTATTTGTTATAAACGGGTGCTTTGTAAAGGATACTTGTAGCCACGCATGTCTTGGATGGGTCTGACTGAGCATGCTTGGTTTACCACAGAGGTGCCAAATCACATTCCTGCAGGTCCATAGCGCTGTGTAGGGAGGAGTTTGTTGTCCTGCTCTAACACACCTGTTTGCACTCATAGGCCAAAACCAGCACTGGTAGTTTACACTGGAAACTGTTTAATGGTGCCGCACAGTGACTGGTTAGTGTTGCGATCGGGACAATGACCGCATATCAGGATACCCACCCTCTATCTCTTGCAAGAACTGGCAAGTTCAGTTATCCTTTCACCCACCTATGCAGGAAGAGGGGAAGGACGTGGAGCTGATGGAGGCAGAGAGCAAATGCAATGAGACGATGGAGGTGGAGAGTGAAATATCAACACTGGCTGCCCCCCAGTGTGCCAACGTGGGTGTCCAGGTGGAGGCTACAGGTCCAGCCCCTGATCCACTCTCACCCAGTCCTGAAATAAGTCCATGTGATGTCTGCCAACCACCCGTGATGTCAGAAGAGAAGTTTCAGCCTCCATCACCGTTGTCACCTAAAAGTTCTGTTCATCAGGAAGCAGAATCCTGTGGCAGTGAAGGTACTTCTACCATAGCTGTTTGTATGTGAAGCAATACATTTCTGCAGGAATCTGTTTATTATTGCAGTAGGATACAAAAGTCGAACTCCACTACTATGGACTGAAGAGTTTTGTACTGGATTTTTTCCCCCAGAACTCAAGAGAACAATCTGACTTCCCGTGGTGTCATTTACATCCTTTGACATTATTACAAACAGCTTTTTTAAAAGCTCTAGATGCCTGACAGAAGGCTAATGGCACTAAATAAGTATATATCAGGTGTTAGTGGAGACAACAGCTATCCACAGGTTATTAGTGTGCACTGACACTGCTTATATGAAATATAATGCAATATAATGCAGTTAAAGAAAAAATAAGAAAATGGCCTGGAGTCAAAATACTCTTCCAGTTGAATTTGAGGATTTCACAACATCTTAGAATGATTTTTTTCTGCATCTAAATGTTTTAAAATCTTGAAATGTCTTTGTGAAAATATATTTATATTTTATATTTAGGTATTATGTTTTGTGTTTTAATACTTAGTTACTAAGCTTTTGGTCTGTGCATGAAAGCATGCGTGTGTGTTTGTGTCTGTGCTTATGTGTATGGTACACACTTGTATGTACTGTAGCTTATATGTGGTCTCTACTTCTGTAGGTCCAACACTGATACAGGTACCATCTGCAGGAACAGGGTATTTCACAGAGGAGCAGAGGGAAACCGCACCTGCCCAACTACACGACCCTACACAGGTAACCCCAACCAAACCTACACCTGCCCAACTACATGACCCAACACAGGTAACCCTCCCAAACCTACACCTGCCCAACTACATGACCCTACACAGGTAACCCCACCAAAACCTACACCTGCCCTGCTACACAACGCTACACAGGTAACCCCACCCAAACCTACACCTTCCCAACTACACGACCCTACATGGGTAACCCCACCCAAACCTACACCTGCACAACTATACGACCCTACACAGGTAACCCCATCCAAACCTACACCTGCCCAACTACATGACCCTACACAGGAACTCTACTCAGACCTACACATGCCCAACTACAGGATCATACACAGGATACAGGTAACCACAACTAAACCTACGTCTACCCAACACTCAGGTTATTCCACCCAAGCATACACCTGTCCACCAAACGGGTAACTTCAGCTAAATCTACACCCACCCAATTTCACTCTCAGTTTTAAATAATGTCTTTAAATAATTATTCACTCCTTCTCTCTTTCTCTCTCCTTCTCTTTCTGCTTACCACCAGGCCATTGGGATGTCAGACAGTGTGAAGGTTCCTTCTTCTATTCCAATTAAGAGTTGTAAGTTCAAATTCTTAATAGTTGGAATTACTGTAGACATGGATTCTTTGTTAGAGAAAAGAGTCACATAAACTGTATGTGGCTGTGAATCTTGACTGGGACAGTTAGAGTCTTGGTTCCTTGCATGAGTTTGTTTACAATTTTTGCTCTGTGTGTGTGTTGGGCAGATTCCGGCTGTAAGATGGAAGTGGGCGTGTCCTCGTGTCTGCTCACTCCCTCTGCATCTCCTGGAGTGGCTGAGGAGCGAGGGATAAATGGAGGAATGTGAGTAGAATGACACAAGAAAAAAACACATAGAGACAGTGGAGAAACGAAAGATGAAACAAAGGAAGCAGAAAAAAACAAGAACTGAGATGTTGAAGCAGAGAAAGAGAGAACAGTGAGGTGTTGAAGCAGCCTGTATAATGCTCCAACCCATGTGGGGCTCCCAGTGCCTCAGCTAATGGCTAATGATCATGGAGAAGGCCTCTCTCTTCTTTCCTTCACTTCCAGTTCACATTATAAAGCTACCAAACCACAGGCTTCAAAAGACATAGTGTGTGTTTTCTTTTTGCAATCAGTTGGGTTACTTCCTTTGTGGAGTAAGGATAGCTACGGTGGACAGTCAAGAGCTCAGTAATGAATGCCTACGACACTAGCAAATGCGTTCGTCTCAAAATGGCTTACCACACGAGCAAAACAAACGTTGCGGCGACGTCTCTCTTTGGACATGCATTTTATCCATGTGGTGAAATCAATCCATGTGAGCTTGGCTTGCGTCTCTCTGAATACATGGATATGCTGACTCCTGCAGTGAGCTACTCTGTCCCATGCGTTTAGAAGTGGCTACAGCACCTTTTGGGCTTGTGTTGCAGTGTCATGCTAAAGCTTCCGGCTAGAATCTAGTGCAGTGGCATCTAATTAAAGGGCTCCGAGTATTATCATGTTGAAGTACTTTAGACAGGATCAGGGGACTTTGGATTTAATCAGAAACACACCCATTCATTCACTCAGTCATTGTCTCTTGTTTCTGTGTGTGTACGTGTGTGTGTTTGTGTGTTAGTTTTGTGAAGTCAGAGTGTAGTGCTGTGAACCCAATGGACTGGACTGTGGCAGACGTCGCCAGTTACTTTACAGCTGCAGGGTTCCCTGAGCAAGCTCTCGCCTTCAGGACACAGGTACACACCATAACAATATAATAAAATAAATAGATACACACCATAGATAAAATAAATAGATACACACCATACCAAACCCTAAAGACACAGGTACATACCGTACCAAACATTAAAGGCACAGGTAGACAACATACCAAACCATAAAGACCATAAACTGAACACATAGTACTTTTGTAAGTCGCTCTGGATAAGAGCGTCTGCTAAATGCTGTAAATGTAAATGTAAATAAAGATACAGGTACATACAATACCAAACATTAAAAGGTTAGCGCACCAGTATACTGTGTAAATGTGTAAAAATAGGTTTGATGTCGGTTTGAGTGAGATTCTAACATTTCTCTGTGACTTATTCTTTTTTCTGTGTTATCTTACATACAACTTGGGATGTGAATAATTAACAGTTTGCTTCACCATATATTTTAATCAAAACAAATTTAAACAAATTAAAAATCTGCAGTTCCAAACCAGCTTTAGCAGTACTCATTTTTATTACACACAGAACTGTACAAGTTAAGACATCTGGCACTTTTCTTCTGTTACAGGAAATAGATGGGAAGTCCCTCCTCTTGATGCAGCGAAATGATGTGTTGACAGGCTTGTCAATCAGACTAGGCCCTGCCCTAAAGATCTACGAGCGCCATGTGAAGGTTTTACAGAGGACCCACTTTCAAGATGATGGAGCTTTCTGCTGAGACATAAACTCACACATATACATTCAGCTGTTTTGCACATACACACACACACACACACATACACACAAACACACAAACAAACCTTTTGGATGATGAAGCTTTTCACTGAGACAGTCACACACATTAACACTTGTACACCCACTCAGCCAAAAACACATGTTTGGACACATGCACATACCCACACATACAGACTGACACACAAACATACCCAGGCAATACACACATATGCACACTCAGTTATCTTTGCCCTTACCCACGGACTGCCACGACCATCCGGAGCGTTGGGAATACCCTGGAGAAGGAACTGCGTCCAGCAAAGAGGTGGGAATGAATTGAGCCACTCGGCTGACGCGTCTGAGATGGATGAAAATGGTGCGTGGGACGCATCTGCTCAGGTCATGAACCTTGACCTTGGATCCATGTCATCAGCCCACATTGTGGATGCACGTGCCAGGAGGGGGCAGCAGATGACAGAGGAAGCAGCCTGGCTGCCAGCCAGCCAGCAGATAGATCTGGAGCATGCAGACCTAGTAAACACAGACATTTCTGCTATCGGATCTGCTCAGTCTACATGCAGGAGTTGTGGAGGAGCTGGAGGCTGGGCGTGTCTGAGAGCGCTGCGCACCTTTCTCTGTACCGAGGACACAACTGTGTGCGTTGTATTCATGATGGATTATTTCATGCCCTTGGGAACTTGCTAACTACACACAAAACTGGACACACCTTCTGCTCTTTGGGTCATTTTGATTAGTACAGCATTGGCCAAGTGACGAATGGGGAGATAAACTGCATTCAGATCATTCTGCTGAGTCACAAGTCGGTCTACAGAGCTGTGACATTGCCTTTCTGTCTTCCCAGGGCCATGCGTGGTGTCCGGCTATACTCTGCTGAGATTCTAGTACACCATTTCTAGAACTCAAGGTCCATAGTAGAGGTTCTAGATTCTGTGACCATTTTTGAACTCTAGAACATTCTGGACTATCTGTAGCTCGTGACACGCTGCCCTTTCGACAGTCCTTGCATAAACTCCACAATGCGTGAAGCATCTGCTTTGATCTCAGATCCACCAGCGAACTAGTGTGCACAAGATCGCCAGAATGTTACCATGGGTTACTGTCCGTGACTTTTGTGAATATGTAAATATGAAGCTGAATTCCTTGTCGCGTCGTAGTGTTGTAGGTAGAGTCAGCACCAGCAGCTCCACACCAAGCAGAAATTCCAGAGAGAGAAGGGATGGTATCCAGAGAGACTCCTCATGAGAGGTTAGATGTAGGATCAGGGATGAAGGTCAGTGTAAACAGCCGGTGTGAGACAGGATTGAAAGGATAGAAAAAGTAAACATTATGCTGACTTATGGTGGTACAGAGGTGAGCTGACCTAAGTCAGACTAAGTTAACCTTAGTCCTCCTTAAGTCAAACGAGTTAGCTTGATGACCATTAAGTCTGCCTTTGTATGACACCCCAGCCTTCTAAAGCACCACGCAACATTTGAGCTGAACAGAAAGCTTGATGACATTCCCGCTGTTTTGAAGATGTTTTATTCTGAGTTTGGGCTCCCAGAAGCACAGAGCAGTTTAGGATCCACTGGGAATGTTTAGGAAGCTCAGGGAAAGGAATCCTGCCCTCTCAGTCCTCCCACGCTGTCAGACATGAAATGATCAGTATGGATTCCTGTTGGCTATAACAGATGTGGTAACATTCTGTTTACAGGACACTTCATAAAGCCCCTGTCATACATTCACCATATAAACCAGCAATAATCATACTGGAATTTGTTTTAATTAATGAAAAACTGTAATGCTAATAATATATTTGTATTAATAATAATTATATTATTAATAACAATTTGACATTAATGCTATTAATAGTGTAACAATAATAAGTACAATTGAAATTACCCAGGATGGTTAGTTTGATTGTAACATGCCCTGTAAATAAAATGTTGATTAAGGAGATTGCTTGCATGTGACAGAGGTGACACCCTGTGTTGATGCCCTGCCTCAGGAGTCATTAGTCTGTACAGCAGTGGTGTAGACCTGCTAAATAGAAGGGAGGGTATGGAAGGATCTTCTCTGCATTGGTCTTTCTTCTCTGAAGTTTCTGAAAAATACACAGTCCCACAGAGTCAACCTGTCTGAACACTCGCTGACCAACATCTCAGATTCTCAAACATCAAACCGATTTTTGATCTGACTGTTTAGTCTTTTGTTGTTTTCACTCTCTGTAAGGCTTTGGTATGTGTTGTCCTCATGCAGATCGGATATTTAGCCTAATAGTCTGTCCTTGTCTTGCATGTGGATGTGTATCACTCCTCTGTATCACTTCTCTGCACATTTGCAGTCCAGTAATGTCAAGCTCTTGTTGTCAGGCCATACACAAACATACCGTAGCCGACGTAGATGCTGGAAACCATAGGACTGTGTATGCTTCTAGGAGGGAAGTGCTGGCCAGCCACCTTGCAAATAAGGTCCTGGTTGGAACAATTGCCTTGCTGTTGGACTGGGTAGCTTTGACAGGCCCTGTTACACAAGTTCCAACTGGGAGAGTTTATTGCACCCTCACATCCCACGTTCGTCCCCAAAACATTGGTCTTCAGCTTCATTCTTTGTTTGTGTCCAACTAGCTGTTACCTTTACCATAGAAACCAGACCTGCCTTTCAGTTCTAGACACACAGCAGCATCACCTGTTTCTGCATCACAGCTCAGATCCCATTATCACAGTGTGGGATTTGTTCCTCTTTTACTGTAGCTTGGTTCTGATGGCTGTAGGAGGTTCTGTCTTACTGTAGCTTGGTTCTGATGGCTGTAGGATGTTGTCTTACTGTAGCTTGGTTCTGATAGCTGTAGCTTCTTAAGGACTCTTCACAGGAACACACGTGTGCAGACAGGGATTAACCTACAGCTTGGTTTGATCACATTTCCCAGACAACCCTAAAAGATCCGACAAACTGTGTTTTTTTTTTTTTTTTTTTTACATTTCTATGCATCAGCACAGTGTGGTACGGAGAGGTTGTGTTTTTTCCCCATGATGCACAGTGTGTAATTTAATCATGTTTTTAAATGTATTTTCTGGGTAATATTCATTGCATATTAGTTGTCTGTTGTCACTTTTGTTAAGAAATTCTTTTTGATTAAAGGTATGACATGAGACATTCCAAATAAGCCTTTGAGTCCAGTGTGATTCTTAAAATTGATTCTGTTGTGTGAGTTGATTAGTCTTTCAGTGTGTGTGCATGACATTTTATCCAGGACTAAACAAACAAAAAACTAAAAAACAGGGAGGTGTCTCTAGGGGGCGCCATTCCCTCACACATGCACTTCAGGCATGGAGCCCACAGTGTGAGAGCTCGACTGCTGCCATCAGTGCCTCCCAGACTCAGAGCAGAGAAGCCAGAGCTCCAGGACTGACGGGCTTGAGGCGTGACTCGCAGCCCACGAACAGGCACTCTGCACCAGCCGCCACTGACCTCCACAGTCCTGCTCCAACCATGCCCACCACCGGAGCCAACGAGTTGAGTGCAAACATCCCGCTTGTGTGTGCGCGCATGGGTGTGTGTGTTTGAGTAATGGTTTCTTTGTTTGGTTTAGTGGTTTAAATTTGTTATGGTGTAAACAGTCAACTAAAGCTAACCAAAGTGGCTACTGAATTTGAGAGTGACAACTGTGTGTGTGTGTGTGTGTGTTTATTTTTGTTCGTGAGTATTGTTTGTGTGTATAATTTGTTGACAGCTTTCTAAACAATTACACCAACACACCCTAGCCACAATGTTTGTGAGGTCTGCAGGTGTATGTATGAATCACAATGTGCATGTGTGTGTTTTGCGATTGTGTGAGTTTGTGTGTCTGGGCTGTTCAGTCTGCTGTAAACATAGCCGTACTAAAAACAGATTAGTGTCACATGCAGAAACAGGAGACAGCACAGGAGGGTCTGTGTGTATCTGGTATTGGTTGTGTAACAGGATTGGAGTGTGTGTGTGTGTGGTGCTCGTTGTGTAACAGAGCAGGAGAGTGTGAGAGTGTTTGGTTAAGCCTTTCTACAGACTCAGTCTGAATATTTGAATTGAGGGTGTGGTTGTTTTTGTTTTGCATTATGCTGTATTGGTCTAACTGTGTTAAAATGCAATACTCATTTATTTGGAGTGGGTAATTTCACATATTAATAAAACAGGACTTACATTGCTCTCGTACAAACTCATCGGAGGAATATTCCTGGCATAAGGGCCATATCTGTGTGTGTATCTGTGTGTGTCTGTGTGTGTATGTGCATGGAGGGATGTTTACTGGCATGTACGCCCCACACAGACGGCACAATTCCACGAGGATGATTATGAGGGTGACTTTGTTGGTCCTCATGAGAGTATCTTTTCCTCAATGAAGGAGGAAGTCTTTGGATTAGAGAAGTTTAACTAAGTCTCAAATCAGGCCTGTAATTGTGGTAATAATGTGGATCAGGCTGTAACCACAGCTTATGATATACATAAATTATGATTTGACTTATGGTCATGCAAGGGTTAGGATCAGAAGACTGTAGTTACACGAGTTTAAAAATCCCCCAAAGATTACAAGTGTGTGTGTGTGTGTGTGTGTGTTTGATGGTTACAGGCCAAAAGGAGAGGATTTCTCCACAGCTATCCTGAAGCAGAAGAGCAGGCCTAACAGGCTCATAGTGGATGAAGCCACCAATGAGGACAACAGCATTGTGTGTCTGTCTCAGGTGTGTGTGTATGTGTGTGAGATGATCTTATAAAATGTGTATAAAATGTAAAGTCAGTTTATAAACAATTGACCTCTAAGTAGTGTAGCTGAAAAACTGCATTTTACACCATTACTGTTTGTGTCAAAGGAGATTCAAATCAAATCTGAACTATGATCTAATTCATTCAGTAATGCTAGTATGAAACAACATCTAAACACAAAATACTTCAGCAAGCACAACAAATACCTTAATCATCATGTGTGTGCATGACATGTGCATATATGTGTGCACACGTCGGTGTGTGTGTTTGTGTGTGGTGTGTGTATGTTCCTGTGGGCATGTATGCGTGTGTCTGTGTGTGTGGTCATGATTGTGTTTGTTTGCGTGTGTCTGTGTGTGGTCATGATTGTTTGTGTGTGTGTGTGTGTGTGTGTGTGTGTGTGTTGCAGGCCAAGATGGAGGAGCTGCAGTTGTTCCGTGGTGACACGGTGATGCTGCGTGGGCGGAAGCGTCGCCAGACCGTCTGCATTGCCCTGACCGACAGCACCTGTGGCGACGAGCGTGTGCGCGTGAACCGCGTCACACGTTACAACCTGCGTGTGCGCCTCGGCGACATCATCAGGTGGGCCATGATCTCACCACCACCTCTCTGTGTCATCCTGACAAAAGGCACACGCCACGAAACCAAAAACACCATAATACTGAAATTCTGACTCGGAACACGGAAACTATGATTACTAAGAGTACTGAATCCAAAACTGCAGTTAATGAAACCCATACACTGAATGCTAAAACCAAATACTAATACAAACAGAATACTAAAACCACATATTAACCAAATACTAATCTGCTTATAAATTCTGCTGATTCATCCTTTCATTGTTCCATTTTAATGTTTGCTATTTGTTACAATTTGGTGAGTAGCATCTGTTAAAGAGTAATGCTACATCAGTTTATGATTAGTTATATATGGTATGTTTGTGTCTCTGCATGCACGTGTGTGTCTATGTGTGCGTTCTGGCAGTATCCACGCCTGTCCCGATGTAAAATATGGCAAACGCATCCACGTGCTGCCTATTGATGACACCATTGAGGGTTTGACTGGGAACCTGTTTGAGGTCTTCCTCAAGCCCTACTTCCTGGAGGCATACCGCCCTGTGCACAAAGGTGTGGGCTAAGGCGCAAACACACATGAACTTCCAACAATGATTATCCCCTCAGCTGGATATTCCAGGACAGAGGAGGTGTCCCTTCAACATCTCGTGGAAATGTTTTGCTGATGTGAGTTCTGCTCTCCTTCATTCTCTCTCTCCCCCACTCTCTCTCCCCCCCCCCCCCCCTCTCTCTCCCTCCCCCTCCCCCTCTCTCTCTAGGTGATATCTTCCTGATTAGAGGAGGTATGAGGGCAGTGGAGTTCAAGGTAGTTGAGACAGACCCCACACCTCACTGCATTGTTGCACCAGATACCATCATCCATTGTGAGGGCGAGCCAATCAAACGAGAGGTGTGTGTGTGTGTGTGTGATTGATTACATGTTTATGAGCCTGTATATCAAACTCTGGTGCTGGTCCATCCCGCCAGGATGAGGAGGCGAGCCTGAATGACATCGGCTATGATGACATCGGCGGCTGCCGCAAGCAGCTGGCCCAGATCAAGGAGATGGTGGAGCTGCCCCTGCGCCACCCAGGCCTCTTCAAAGCCATCGGCGTGAAGGCACGTGTCATTCACTTCACCACCCCACATTCACCGGACAACTGACGCAGTAGCCCAGAGCTGCAGGTCACGTGCGCCGACCACAAGCATCCTCCTAGTCTCTCACGTCACAATGGCTCTCAGTAACACTCTCAAATTCTCTCACACCCCCATACACAAACGCACACACACACACACACACACACACACAAAGTACGTAACTGATTGTGTCTCTCCTGCAGCCACCACGAGGAATCCTCCTCTACGGCCCTGCTGGGACGGGCAAGACTCTAGTGGCCCGAGCTGTTGCTAATGAAACAGGAGCATTTTTCTTTCTTATCAATGGTATTTCCCCCAATAGAAACACACATGCTGCTGACACCAGGGCTTCTGTCAGCTCAGGCGTCTTAGGGTTAAGTAAGAATGTTGATCTATTTATGTCACAAACGGGTGTCTTGTTATTACTTACTTCCTTAATGTCATGTCTCAATCTTTGTTGATGCACCCAGAGCAATGATACACTGTAAGTGGTACAGCCAAACAAATGTTGTGGTACAATCAACTACAACAAAGATTTTCGGCATTCTCAAAGCACAGTGCTTGGCCCCCACAATTGCTGCTGTCAGCTGTAATGTTTAAATATACTTTATTGACTTGCCTAGTGTTCTGTAGGTCAGCTAACACAATCTGCCTGTGAGGTATTACTCCAAGTATAATAACATCAGATCATTCTATTATTAGAGCGTGTAGACAGAGAAAAACTGTAAGAAAAAACTTTTAAAAGTGATGAGAGGAAGAAATTATGGTCAGTCAAGATTTGTGATGCTTTCTAACTGCATTTCATTCAAGGATGTATTTTCTGTATTCTAGGCTCTAGAGATAATACACTTCATGTATGTTGCAGTCTTTTCATGTTGCTTTTTTTAAGGGCATGGATTCACAGATCAGCTTGATGGCATGTGTGTGCACTTGCGTGCATGTGTGTGTGGTGTGTGCTTCGTATGCTCATCCCTGCAGGTCCAGAGATCATGAGTAAATTGGCGGGAGAGTCAGAGAGCAACCTGAGGAAGGCTTTTGAGGAGGCGGAGAAAAACGCCCCTGCCATTATCTTCATTGACGAATTGGATGCCATTGCACCCAAGAGAGAGAAGGTGAGGAAAGACAGAAACACAGGACAAGTTCTGATTTGAGATATGATACAAAGACAGGACATCTGAAACAGACAACCTGACATCTGACACAAAGCCATTGTAAGATCTGACACATAGACAGGACGAGATCTGACACATAGACCGATGATTGTGATGCAATATCTGTAGACCCACAGCAAGGTGTCAGATCTCATCCCATCACTGTGTTATCTATGTAGGTCTGTACGTCCATGTCATAGTATCAATTATTGTTGTCTAAGGTTTGCAGACCTAATACATGGTATCTGGGATGTTTGTGTTATGTCTGCAGACCCACGGTGAGGTGGAGCGACGAATCGTCTCTCAGTTGCTCACCCTGATGGATGGTCTGAAACAGCGCGTCCATGTCGTTGTCATGGCAGCCACCAATAGACCCAACAGTGTGGACCCTGCCTTGCGCCGCTTTGGTGAACCACATTCTCTCACACTCACACACACTAAGTATGTGAGCGCTTTTAGTTTGTAGCTTGTGGCACCTCCTTTTGTAGCCGTTACTTCCACCAAAGGTCTTCTGTAACCACAAACGAGTGTCTCACATCTGCTTTTTGGGATTTTTGCCCACTCCTCCTTGCAGAACTTCAGCAGTTGAGAAAGGTTGGAGAGACATCTGGCATGTAACGCCTGCTTCAGATCTTGCCGCAGCTTTTCTATAGGATTGAAGTCCCAACTTTGACTGGGCCAATCCAGAGTGCAAATCTTCTTTCTCTTAAGCCATTCCTTGGTAGTTTTGCTGGAATGGTTTGGGTTGTTGTCTTGTTTTATAATCCATTCTCATCCCAGCTTCAACTCCCTGACTGAAGGTATGAGATTCTGGTAAAGAATGTGCTGATAGGCCTGGAAAATGATGCTTCCCTGGATAACATACACTCTTCCAGATCTGGAAGCAGAAAAGCAGGCCCAGACCTTCACATTTCCACTATCATGGAAGGGGAGGAGGTTCTACTCTTTATATGCAGTGTTAACTTTTTCCCCAAACAAGGCACCTGTGATTGTGGCCAGATAATTACATTTGGACTCATCTGTCCAGAGAATGGACTTCCAGAAAGCTTCTGGTTTGTCCAAGTGCTCTCTGGTAAAGTTTAAACGAGCAACTTTGTTCTTTCTTGAGAGCAGAGGATTCCCTCTAGCAACTTTGCAATGAATACCATGTGTATTGATTTTTTGCCTGATTGTAGAGGTGTGTACATTTATCCCAGATGCTGCCAGAGAGGTCTGCAACTCTGGAGATGATGTGTGGGTTTGGCCTTTACCTGAATTATTTTTCTGGTGCTTCTTGGTGTTTTGATGGCCTCCATTTCTGGGCAGTGTTGTGGTGATGCAGAGTGCCCTCCATTTATAAATGATTTGTCTTACAGTGGATGGATGAAGCTGGAATCTTTTAGAGATGGTCTTGTAGCTTTCTGCAGACTGATGGACTGTCACCATCTTCTTCCTGATATCCTCAGATGTCTCCTTTCCTCTCAGCATTGTTGATATGTGTGCTTTGCACTTTGGCACAGTGGTTTGGTTGGTTTCCTCTCCCTTTTATTCAGTGTGGCTCAAATATTTTGACATTTGATTGGATGTTTGAGAACTCATGTGTTTCATCTACTGCCATTGCTCATACATTTCTTCACAAACTTTCAAGCAGCACTGTATATACATTTAGACACATAGCTATAAGTGCAGATAGCACTTGTTGTCCTTCTACTTTACATTGAATGTTTATTTATGTCTATGTTCTAGGTTTTGGGTTTTAATTTAACGGCATTGATTCCTGTAGTTTAGTAGTAGTCTGGATCAAGGATAACTTGAATTCTGAGCTATCTACACTACTATCTAGGATGCATTCTGTGAACTTTGTAAGTCGCCCTGGATAAGGGAATCTGCTAAATGCCCTAAATGTAAATGTAAAATGTAAATGTATACACACGTATACATACACTCAAATACATACACAGCAATATACACACATAATTACACACAAAACTACATCCCTAACTAAACACAAGTATTTACATAGGTGGTAAGTTACGTCTTTTGATTGCAGGACGGTTTGATCGAGAAATTGATATTGGCATCCCTGACTCTACGGGGCGTTTGGAGATTCTGCAGATTCACACCAAAAACATGAAACTGGCTGATGATGTGGACTTGGAACGGGTGAGGAGACGGGAGGAGAGGAGAGGAGTGGGGAGGGGAGGAGAGGAGTGGGGAGGAGAGGAGAAGAGAAAGGAGTCCATCAGCAGCCCATTATACTGAAGTGCCTTTGGCTTGTCTGTGTGGTATGTATCGCTCCTTGTGCATTTGCTCGTGTGCGTGCACTTGTGTGTGTGCGTGCATGCATGTGTGTGTGTGTGTGCGTGTGTGTGTGTGTGTTTTGTAGACTGCCATGGACACACATGGCCATGTGGGTGCGGACCTGGCAGCACTGTGCTCTGAGGCAGCTCTGCAGGCTATTCGGAAGAAGATGACCCTCATCGACCTGGAGGACGACACCATCGATGCAGATCTCCTCAACTCACTCGCTGTTACTATGGATGACTTCAGGGTCAGTGCTCTCTCTCTCTCTCACACACACACACACACACATACACACACAGACACATATCACAATCAATAGAATAATAGAATGTCAGATTCTCAAAGAAAACGGCCTTTGTATCATTCTCCCTCTCTCTCTCTCTCTCTCTCTCTCCCTCTCTCCCTGTCTCTGCACACCCAGTGGGCTCTGAGTCAGAGTAATCCATCTGCTCTGAGAGAGACAGTAGTTGAGGTTCCTCAGGTCAACTGGGAGGACATTGGAGGCCTGGACGATGTCAAGAGAGAGCTACAGGAACTCGTCCAGGTGAGACACACACACACACATACCCTCACACACCACAGCCAGACTCACACACCCTCACATACCACAGCCATACACCATCCATCCTCACACACCACAGCCATACACACACAAACACTCACACACCATAACCAGACCCACAAGCACACACAACCACACACACCACAGCCATACACACACCCTCACACCCTTGTCCCGAGGTGTTGCAGTGGCTGTGCTATGCTGCTGCAGTACCCCGTGGAGTACCCGGATAAGTTCCTGAAGTTCGGCATGACCCCGTCCCGAGGTGTGCTTTTCTACGGGCCGCCGGGCTGCGGCAAGACCCTGCTGGCCAAGGCCATTGCCAACGAGTGTCAGGCCAACTTTGTGTCCATTAAAGGTGTGTGTGTGTTTGTAATATGTATGGGCGTGTGTGTTTATAATGTGTCCATGTGTGTGTCAGTGCCCATTCTGTGTAAGTGTGTGTGATTATAATGTGTACATGGTTGATTGTGTTTACCAAGTGTACATGTGTTTGTGTGTGTTTATAATGTGTGTGTGTGTGTGTGTGTGTTTATAAAATGTATGGGTGTATGTGTTTATAATTTGTACCATGTTTTTCATCTTACAGGCCCAGAGCTGCTCACTATGTGGTTTGGAGAATCTGAGGCAAATGTCAGAGACGTGTTCGATAAGGTGTGTGTGTGTGCATACGTTAGTGGCAGTGAACAGGACCAAAACAGACCAGTCAGACAAAACCTGCCAATTTAGGACCAGACCAGTATATTTCTCTGAGCTTCACTCAGTATGTTAAAGAAGAACCTGTGTGTGTGTGTGTGTGTGTGTGTTTGCCCTAACAGGCACGTCAGGCTGCCCCGTGCATCCTGTTCTTTGATGAGTTGGACTCCATTGCAAAGTCACGAGGTGGTGGAGCCGGGGATGCAGGAGGTGCGGCTGACCGGGTCATCAACCAGATCCTGACTGAGATGGATGGCATGACTAACAAGAAGAATGTCTTCATCATCGGTGCCACCAACAGGTGCGTGCATGTAACAGCATGTGTGTGAGTGAATCAGTTAATTTTTTAGACCTGAAAAGACAATAGAAAATACATTCACACAGTAAGAGGGAGCAAAATATATTTAACAATAAAGGAAACTCACGATGCTCTTGACAATACCTCTTCCACTCTTCCATTTTTCTCTATTTCTCCCTTATTCTCTCCTTCCATCTATGCTCTCCGTCTCTTTTCCATCTCTCGCTCCTGCAGGCCTGACATCATTGACTCTGCAATACTGCGTCCAGGCCGGCTGGATCAGCTGATCTACATCCCTCTGCCCGACATGCCCTCTCGCACAGCTATCCTCCGAGCCAACCTGCGCAAGTCGCCTGTGGCTAAAGTCGGTTCAAACTGACACACACACACAAACATACACACAGTAATGTACACATGCCCACACTGGCTAGCATGCAACCATGTAAATATACTTATTTGGAGGAGCGCAAACACACTCACACACATATTTGTACGTGTAGTAAAGGGTAGGATGTATAATTGTGATCTAAGTCTAATGTGTATGTATGTATTCATGTGTGTGTGCATATGTTTATCTGTGTGTGCGCACATGTTCTGCCAGGATGTGGACCTGCCGTATCTGTCCCGGATCACAGAGGGCTTCTCCGGGGCGGACCTGACCGAGATCTGCCAGAGGGCCTGTAAACTGGCCATCAGAGAGGCCATCGAGGCTGAGATCCGTGCTGAGAGAGAGAGGCAGAGCAGGAAGGGCCCTGCCATGGTCAGGTTGTGTGTGTGTGTGTGTGTGAGCATGTCCATATGTGTATGTCTATTTCTAGATGTATATGTCAGTACCATGTATTAATGTACCTATAATTTTCAATACATTTATTACTGTGATAAGCATGTGCGTATGTGTGTGTACAGAGCATGTTGGTGTGTGTGTGTGTATATTTCCACTACAGGACTGTGTCCTGTCTTATGTATTTACACAGACACGAGTATTGGACCCGGTGCCTGAGATCAGGATTACTCTGTGTACCTCTGTGTGTGTCTGTCTCTCTCAGGATGATGATTTTGATCCGGTGCCTGAGATCAGGAAGGACCACTTTGAGGAGGCCATGCGCTTCGCACGTCGCTCCGTGAGTGACAACGACATCCGCAAATATGAGATGTTTGCTCAGACGCTACAGCAGAGCCGCGGCTTTGGCAACTTCAGGTACACGTGCAGACACACGCACACGTGCACATGCAGGCAAACACACGCATGCAACCACACACACAGACAGACACACATACAGTGCAGGCAAACACACATACTCTGTCACACACACATTCACTCTTGACTCACAGGATAAAATCCTACCAAACAAAAATGCTTATAAATGCAAACAGAGGTCAAAGTTATCTATCTGTCTACCTGTCCATGTCTGTCTGTGTTTGTTTGTTTTTTGTCTTAGGTTTCCCTCAAGTTCACAGTCAGGTGGAGGTCAGGGCTCTGGATCTGGCTCTGGGGGTCATTACAGGGACAATGGCGATGATGACCTCTACCAGTAGCTGGGGCTCAGTCTTGGCTGAACGTGAGCCTCAGAGGAGAGAAATCAAGAGAATTTCTCCCATGTTGACAGCATTATTACTCAAGCTTATGTGGCATTCTGGGTTTAAGCCTCACAGCAATACTGCTGCCACAGGGTTTCACTGGTTTGCTGTTCCTGAAAAACATAAAAAATATGTCTGTGAAACATATTTTGTAAAATGCAGATCATTATCACACTTTCATTAAACTGGTAATAGTATTAATACTGAATTGAAACTGACTTGTGTGTGTGTGTGTGTGTGTGCAGTGTTGTCAAATATTGCTTGAATTAATTAAGAACTGCTTTATTATTTGTTTTATTATTAGTATTTTAATGACTGCTTGTTCTGATGCTACTTTTGTATTGTGCATGCTAGAAACAGACTGTAAAATATAAAAGTATAAAATAAAATATTTTCAATTAATTTGGTTGTCTGAATTTATGGCCAAAATCGGGCCTATCTGGAGCTGTTAATCGTGGCTGTTTGAGTGTTTCTCCTACATAGAAAACACTTCAAAAGAGGAACGAATGTATATATCCATGGTATTATAGGACTGTGTTACAAGTGGCACGAACCGACGTGTTTACTTCCTGTACAAATCGGAAGTAGATCGAGCAGTGATTCTGGAGGTGACCGAATGGCAATGAGCAGGACTTTGTTGTTTTATCCATAAATTATAAATTTAAAATAGTCGCTAAAGTGGAGTGATATACTTTCGCCAGTATGGGGTCTCATCTGGTGCGAAGCTACATTACTGAACGGGACACAACGCCAGATCCCAAGAAGCCTTTCCAGAACGACCCGGAGTTCGGGTTCAAGGAAAGGAAAGAGAGAGGTATGGTATAAAGTTGTCGACGCTAGCTAGGCAACACATTACGCGCAAAACAATTTAATAACTTTAATGTAAATGTAGTTATAGTAAGCCGAATGTAAACATTACATGCGCATCAGAGAAGTCGGCTAACATAGATAACCTAGCTAGCTGCCTTAGTAGCATCTGTCAGTTACTGCAGCAGCTGTACGTGTTGCTAACTTTAGATGGCTATGCAATGCAGATGTGATAACCTGTCTCATAAGCTATGCCTTCGTTTAACTGCCTAGCTGATTATGATTATTGTTTTTATTATTATATGCCGCGACCTTTTTTATGTCTACCGAGTGCCTCGTCTTTGGCGCGCATTGCAGTGTCATTACACTGAACACTGTGTACTGACAATTAAAATATAAATGGCACTCTCTTTTTATAGTAATGGTTGCCAGTCAGGAGCAGATGAACCTGGCGATGTTGCCCCTGGAGCAGCGCGACTATTGCGCTCACTACTTACTCAAACTGATGAAGTGTAAGAGGGACTACTTCCCCAACTTTCTGGCCTGTAAACACGAGAGACACGACTGGGACTACTGCGAACATCAAGAGTAAGGAGCTCAAACCACGATGCATTGTTGTTCTTACGTCACACAATGTCGTCTGTTCTTAGACGATTTACATGCTTACTCATACCATTAAACGTGGATTTTACAACTCCCTCGAGAGGGAGAAATCGCTGCTTGAATAGGAGACAGACAGCTAACTGATACTCAAATGATTGTTCACTTGTGTTGTAGACCTTTCCACGGCCACCGTGGACCTGTTTGGTGACCTGTGACACCCATTGGCCTTTGCTGCATTTATCCTGCTTGCTATTACTCAATGAACTCTTACCTTGTTCTTTGCAGTTACGTGATGCGGATGAAAGAATATGAGCGAGAGAGAAGGCTCAATCTGAGGAAGAAGAGGCTCGAAGCAGAGGCGGAGTAGTTCTTCATTTTCCTCTCCAACCCTTCTCATCCCATTCTCTGTGTAAATAAAGCTGCTCTAAACAATAAAGAGTATCTTGTGAGCCTTTGGCCATCATGTCGAGGATTATTTTATATGCTGACTCCACACAGCCACATCTTCAGCTGTGAGAATCCAACATCACTCAGACACCCCCTTAACCACATGACCTGTTTGGTTTGAACCTGAGCATTATGTGCACTGCTGTAAGGTTTTTTTTATCATCTGATTCCAGCTCCCATTTTGCCCACTTTGTATGAACATGGCACGCCTGAATGTCTGATTACACTGAACCTGGATTGGGCTAAGCTACCAATCAAATGCCCCTGCTGACATCACATGCTTGCGCTTAAGAAAACTAAAGGTTTCATCAGACTGGTATGAGTATTGGTGCATCTCTGCTGTGTATGTGTAATGAGAACAGCTGCAAATACTCAAACATTACACACAACAAAGCAGAATTCATTAGTGTGTATTTAGAATGTAAACATTAATACTGGTAAACAGTGTCCACACAAGTGTCAGAGAATGCATTGATTTTTCATTTTTATAAATCAACATGGAACACGTCAACAGGAACACCACCAGTCCCACTCCCACTGTGTGCCAAACCAGAACTCTCAAACTCTGAATAGTTAATCATATAGTATATGATGTACATATATATACACACACATATATATGATTACATTTTTTTTAAGGAAAAACTATATTTTTAGTGTTTTCTCCAGTGTTGGTTAGGGAAGTTTTCAGGTTCTGTCTGATTTTTTAAATAATTGGAACTGCTCTCAATGAGTCTAAAATTATTACTGGAAGCTGATTAGTCAAGATTTCTAGTAGTCATTATGTTTAGAATGCTCAGAATCTTCAGATTGGCCATGTCCAGAATCTCACCAGCAGCCCCATAGACCTGTTTTTACACCAAACTTCTCAAGCTACTTATTCAGACACAGGGGCAACCAACAGAGCAACAGACATATTTTTCTTTTTTAGAAGCTAGTACATTATGGCTGCAAGAATGGCCTTTGCGGAAAGTGTTTAGAAAGCAGGAGGCTGCATTTGGGACGAAGCCCAGATTGTCAGGACTGTGGTGTTCTGAAAGTAAGTAACAAGTAAGCAGGCGAAGTCAGCGTTGCGCCCTTGTACACTCAGTCCGGGCTCCTGAATCCGCATTTTTGCAATCAAAGAGGAACCCAATTCAACCAACCACTTTTATTATCACTCCTGGGTAAATGGAGGAGCATGGACTGAGGAAGAGGAGGCGCAGGGTTCAGACAGGCGTGCTGGGAGGGAGGCGGAGCTACAGGACGAAGGGCAGGATGGGTGAGCGCAGGGGTGGGTAGTCGCGGAACTCCTTCAGGTAGCTGCGGTGCTTCCCTTTAGCCCACACGGTCATCTGGATGAAGCCCACCAGCGTGAAGAAGGCCACGGGCAGACACTGCGTCATCACAGTAAAACCCAGCCACGAACCCAGCTGCGCACACACATACACACAGACACGAAAACATGGTCATGTTCTAAAGCGCCCCAACAACTTTATATGGTCTACACAAAGTGGAAATCACACTTCACAGCTATCAATTGATTTCTGCGTGTGCTTTGAGATGTGATTCTTTTGTCTGGAAGACCCAAGAGTCCTTCATTAGAGAGCTTGGAGCGTTTCATATAAAACAATATCTAGAGTATAATATAGTACAGGCATATCTGTACTACATAAATATGAACAAATACTTAAGGACTCAATCATCTAAAACAAACATCTAGTACTCAGATTCATCTAAAACGTCAACGTCTAGTACCCACTCATGTAAATGTAAATGTCTAGTAAGGCACCCAAATGTCCTCACACATTTCTACACATGAGCCACAAATAAAATGCTCCAAAAAAATCAGAGCGAAACATTCATGCTTGGGGAGTCTACCCTTTTTTCTCGGCCTGGAAGTGCTGGTCTGGAATTATACTGCCCTCTGTAGGCAACCAAGAGCAAAGCCTGGGCCCTGTGGCCTATTGATCCAGGATCAGGTTTCTCCCCTGTTCATGGTGATCTTCATCTCAGAAACTGATGCCAGGTTAGATCTCTTAGTCATTTCAGACATGCTGATGTTGGACTTTGGCACAAGAGGCAGGAAATGGCTTTGGCTGCAAGTATCTTGGATGATGGACGCGGAGTGTGACAGGTATGTGTTACTGCAACAGGGCACAACACACTATGCGCACAACAGCACAATGTTTGTGTACATTAAGTGTCCACTTTATAATGGGGAAACAAAGATATGTAGCCGCCATGGAGATCTTCAGCTAGTGCACATAAAGAAGTCTGCATTCTTAGTCTTCCTCTATGTTTTTTTGGTTTTGTCTTGTTAAAGCAAAATTATTTGTTTGGTTACTCTGAGGTCTGACTGAGGTCAGGGTTTAGGGGTCAGGGTGGCGTAGTGTAGTGACAGCTCATCATCTAAAGCTCAATCCTAGCAAGACTGAGCTGCTGTTCATCCCTGGAGCTACAGGTCCTCAGCAGGATCTTGCCATCTCATTCAAGAACTCTTTAATTGTTCCGTCTAAAGATGCAAGAAACCTTGGGGTGACTCTGGATGACCAGTTGTCGTTCTCTGCCCATAATACGAACCTGACTCGGTCATGCAGATATATTCTCTACAATATCCAATGTATACGACCCTTCCTCTCTCAGGAGGCCTCCCAGGTGCTTGTCTGGTCTCTTGTCATTTCAAGGCTCGACTACTGCAACTCGCTCCTGGCTGGTCTTCCTCTGCAGGCCATCAGGCCCTTGCAACTGATCCAGAATGCAGCAGCAAGGCTTGTGTTCAATCTACCCAAGTTCACTCATGTCACTCCACTGCTGCGCTCCCTTCACTGGCTTCCTGTGGCTGCTCGCATTCAGTTTAAAATCCTGATGCTTGCCTACAAAGCCAAAAATGGACCAGCTCCTCCATACCTTATGGCAATGGTCAAAAGTTGATCCGCACCTCGAGCCCTTCGCGCTTCAAGTACGGCTCGGCTTGACCCGCCATCCCTCAAGATTCATGGAAGACACGCGACAAGATGCTTCTCTGTCCTGGCACCCAGATGGTGGAACGAACTTCCACTGGCTGTCCGAACAGCAAACTCTCTCGCGGTTTTCAAACGCAGACTGAAGACCCATCTCTTTGTAAAGCACTTATAAGCACTAATCACTGAAGCATTGGTATAAACCGTAATTGCACTTTATCTTTAGGAACACTTGCTAAGTATTGCACTTATACTGTATGTAGTCTTGTAGGTATTTCAGTCTTGCTAGGTATTGCACTGTGTCTAATCTTATATTTTGTTGTCTTCTTTCTAGGTATCAGCACTGGCAACTGTTTATGGCAGTACTTGAGCTCGAATAGTTTGGACTTAAACCTGTTTATACTAGATAGAGAAACATATTCTGACTGAACACATAGCACTTTTGTAAGTCGCTCTGGATAAGAGCGTCTGCTAAATGCCGTAAATGTAAATGTAACGTACCTCATACGTATAGTTGGGGCAGGACACCAGCAAGAAGATCCAGGTGAAGGGGTTTTTAGTTGGGTACGGGATCTTTCGTGTCTTGGAGCCTTAGCAAAGAGAGACCACAGAGACCAAGAATCAACATACGTCATCATGTCAATTCGTATCATTTGTTGTTAAAGTACCATAATGCCATTTTTTAAATTTTCTCTCTTCTTAGCCTTCATCTATTTTTCTTTCTTTCCAATTTTGACTGTAGAGGGGAGGGGTACTGGCCTTACCTGGTGGTCGTAGATTTCTCAGAGCAATGTGGATAGAGAAGTTCCCAATCTGGCAGAACTGCAGAAACAGAAAACCCTTTGATTTGGAGTAGTCCCTGGCAGCTCGACCAAGGTCAAGACTGAAGACCCTTTATTTTGTTCACACTGCAAAAACACTAGAATCAAATCTAAAAAGTACTTGTGTGAGGTACTGAATTCTCCAGAAAGCAGTGTCCTATGTCAAATGTCTCATAGTATAAAGATGGGGTCTATTGAATCTCTTAGAAAAAAGGGAATGCACTTAACATGAGTTTCTGTTGAGTTTTTGAATGACAAATGTGTCATATGAACGGGTCGAGAAGAACGGAATTTAATCACATACTTCGGTGTCTTTCTTGAATCACACATACTTCAGAGTTTAGTAGTAAGTGTGGATAAACAGGGCATAGTGATATCAGACCCAGCGTATACTCTGGGTTGAGCACTTACCAGGAAAATGATCAGGGCTGCTCTCACCTGCTGCTCACCGTACGCTGTGACAGGAACATAAAGCCAGAGTGAGGCAGAACACAGACAGGTGGCATACGCCCGCTAGGCTACAACCCGTGCAAGAGATCTGATACATGAGGAGTGGGAGGTCACATGCATGGCAGCATTCGGAGAACGAACACAAAAGAAGCGCATGACTTTATTGTTTGGACATCAGGATGAAGCACGAGCATGTGGTTGGTGTGCCTGGTTAGTATGTAAATCATGTTTGTGGGTGATGTGTGTGGGGTTAGTATGTAAATCAGGTGTGCGGGCGGTGTGTACAATGGGCATTATACGAGCTCTGTGGGTGGTGTATAGAGTGGGTGGTATAGTAACTCACTGGGTGGTGTGTAGAGTGGGTGGTTGATGTAGTAAGCCATCCATGCAGCAAATCCCCAGTAGTACGTGCAATTCTGAAACACATACACTTGTCTTAACTTGAAATAATACTTTATTATTACCTGTAGGCAATATAAATGTTATCCACTTTAAGCATTACCCTAACTGCAGTAACCAAATACTTTTGCACCTTAAGCTATATGACTGCCCCTTAACACATGCTCGCACACACACACACACACACACACACACACACACATCACTATGTGATGTAGTCACATGCAAACCTAAATAGTTCACATATGTAGAATCTGATCTTGGTCAGGGTCAAAGGTTATTGCTATGGTCGCTGTACAAAGTATCAAACTACATTCATCAAAGGCCCCAGCACTACCCAGCTAAGGGCTAACGAGCTGGTGAGTGGAGTCAGTCGTGTTCAGTCAGGAACACGCTACACCATGTAATGACCTGGTCTTTCCTACACGTGTCCTAGAGACTCCATCCTCAGGGCAATAAAGCCACTCTCTCATCTAGTCATGTCACCATATGATTTGATTACTCGGTATGTGTGTGTTTGTTGGTCACCTTGAAGATGTTGCGTAGTGGCATTGTTCCATGGGAAAAGCGGTGCACAAACAGAGTCTCAAGAAGTCTCTTCACATAGTGGAAGGAGTGACACATACATGCCAAACTACAACACAGCAGAACTATGTTACCCATAAGCCCTTTAACATTATTTAAAAAATCCATTACCCTAATGTTTTTTTATATCATAGATCTAAAAGTAGATGATTTGGGGAATATCAGTCTAAAACTATACTGCAAAACTACCAAGCATTTTTAATACGTAGTACTCAGGGCAGTTGGACGCGGTGTGGGAGGGAGAGTGACACACTGGTAACACTCACTGGACGACCCAGTGCTTGCTGGTGGTGAAGTCATATTTCGGCGCGTAAATGAATGGCACACGGAAATAAAACAGCAGGTAGATTAACAGAGGCCCTGCGTACTCCGTCAGGAACACCTGAGAGAGAGAGAGAGAGAGAGAGAGAGAGAGAGAGAGAGAGAGAGAGAGAGGGGTGAGACTCCTCTTCGCTGGAGGGGCTTCAGAAACAGGACCATAAAACTGTGAACCCTCCTCCCACACAACAAGGCCACAGCTAGTTCTCTGCAGGCAGAAAGCAGTCATCTCTCTGTCCCTCAAGCACACAGTCCCCTTTCCTCTCTGACATGGCTGGCTTGGTGAATGTGGGGTGGTAGAAGTATGCTCACAACTTTCCAGAGGTTATATATAAACACACCACACACTTTGGGATACCGCAGTCTTGCTCAAGCTTGCACGGGGCAGACAATTGCAAAGGATTTCAAACACACACACAAACAATGAGTCTTGCACAGAACAAAACTGCAAGCAACAGTCCACACATACAAACCCAAAGATAAACAGTGGAGCATGTGAATGTAGAAACCACTACAAACAAACATGATGTTTGTCAGAGTGTTGTCACAGTTGGATAGATATGGCATTAGAGTCAGTATACTGCTACCATATCAGTTAATTCAGAACTGTGTGTGTGGATAAATTCATAGAGAGGACTGATGTGTGTGCGAGGACTGTGTGTGCTTGTATGACACAGCTGATCTGACCTCCCAGGTCTCTGATGTAGAATGATGTGTGTGTGTCTTACTGTGACCCAGCTGATCTGAGCTCCCAGGTCTCTGAAGTAGAAAGTTGCTGTTGTTCCCACAGGCAGGTGCTGCAGCACGTCTTCATCCTTCAGAGACTTGCCCTCTGCAACACACATCCCACAATGCATCAAAACAGCATCACCATAGTTAGTCTCTTCACTTTCAAATCCACCTCACCATATTGTAATAATCTGTACTTCAATGATCTAACTTATTATAATATAGAACATAACTTTAAAAAGGTAAAAGAAGTTCAAAAAGTTAATAAAAAAATATTTAAGGTAACTTGGTTAAAAAACTAAATTGCTTCATTTTTGACAGAATGTTGACATAAGATGTAAAAATGATCTTCACCGGCACAATATTTTGAAAGAAAAAATAAGGACAAGTTATCAATGCTCAAAACTGAGTGAGAATGTAAACCCATCACACATGCACTCAAGCTCACATCCAGTGACCCACTGATTAGACTGCAGACTCAATCTGATTATTGGCTTCCTGCAGTTTAGTACAGAAGACACGGTGGACATGACGGTCATGACAGAAGCACTCACTGGGGTCAAGACGAATGGACTGTCGTGCAGGATACCACTGAGGGTCTGAAACACACACGGCAACAAACATGACTGTGTAATATACAGATGCTGGTTTTGTTTCACTACCACCAAGTACCTGAGCACATCTGCAGGGCTTAGGAGAACATTGAGTATGTTCCTCTAAGCATTTAGCTGCCACATTCCTGCTGGTTTCCACTACACAATTAAATCTATGGGTTCCACTCACGGCTCTTGTGAAACATAGACTTGATCTCTCCGATGGTCGCATTCGGGTCCACCTGCCAGTAAAGCAACACAAGTAAACACCTCGCCGGTGACCCAGCCCATCTGGGGGATTGTCTGCGTACGTGTGTGCATGTGTGTAAAATCTTAAATACATTTAGCCACTATTCCCGTTCTCCCCAGGGAGCAGGGTTTTGGAACAGCTGGCATTCTGTGACATCACACACACACACACACACACACACACACACACACACACACACCTCTGAATCTTCATGTCCTACACATCTGTTTGGGGTTTACCAGAAATGCAAAAGATCTCATGGCTTTATGTTCACATTCTGAGTAAAACACACCGTAACACTCAAGCTCTCAATTTACGAGCTGAAGTGTGAGCACATGCAGGTGTTTCTGTGCACATATGCATGTGTGTGTCTGGTACTACATATTACTCCATATAAAAATCTGTAAATTATTACTGAATTTCACATATACACCCAATATGTTTAACACAGAGCATTATGAGGACAGACTGTCCCATTGTGACAGCATGAGACCAAACGAAAGAAAGAGAGTACATAAGGAATCAAATCTTGTCATGTTGTTATTATAGCTATATCATGTTAATTATTTATGGCATGATTTCAGTAAAGTTTTCTAGACCCCTTCTAGAAAGCGCTGATGAATTTCAGAACTCATCTCACCCATCAGCTTCCCCTTCCACACCTCAGGATCTGCACAGTTAAGGACTGCACAGTTTTGTTTGATTTTTGTTTACACTGAACTCAACTCCAGTGATAAATGCACATATAATGGAGTGTCCTGATCCTTCTGCCACATCCAGCAGCCGTACTAATCCCTTCACTGGATCACCTTTCTTACGGCTGGGCCAACACTGGCCACTGATCACATAGCATTAGATCATCTTTCTTACAGCTGGAAGAATACTGTGAGAACACTGGGACTGTGTAGAAGAACGCTACATGACAAATTTCTGGTCAGTTCTGGTCAATTTTATACTCATCAAGACTTTCTCAAAGTACCTTTATGTATTAAAAATACAGTACAATAACTTGTTAAAACTACTGTACAAAGATGGTCCTTTCTGTAAGACGCCCAAGCTCTGTATTCTGAAAGACATAGCATACAGTGGATCTATAAAGCAGAGAAGCTATGGGCTCTGTTAAGACCCTTGAGTCTAAAAGATCATTCCAAAGCAAACTACTGAGTCATACTGAACAAAAGGCTTAGAATTCTGTAAGATTCTAGACCCATGATAGTATTCTTTAAGGTCATGACATCACAATAAATCGCTTGGTCCTGCTGTGATGTTAAGCCCAAATGTGGCAGTCAGACTGGAGGTTCCACGGGTTGCTCCGAGGACACGCGCTAACCCCATCTATCCCATGAGAACGCTTGGTGACACCACAGGCACCTCGTGCCAGATCCTTGCTAACTGTAAAAGCATGGTGTGGCTTCCGGCTACTGAAACATGGCACCGCGCAAGGATACACCAAAGAGCACACATTCCTCAAAGCTAGCGGCTAGCGGATGTGCTATAGATAGCTCGGGCTGACAGTATCTCCATAGTACTTTCCCAAGAAAACACAGTAACACCCTGTGTGTTCCTGGTCATGTAGGTCATGTCTGACATGGAATAAAAACATAAACTAACACTGAACCAGGCTGAGAAAAAACATGGTTTAAAGGGCAAGGAGAAATGTTGGGGGGTGAAGTGGGTGGGACTTTCTTACCTTGTCCAGGAAGCATAGCTTGTCCTTGGTCTTGGCGTCCAGGATCTCCACCTCAAAAAAAACAACAGCTTTCTTAGCCTTCTTGGCTGGCTTGCGCTTTGTCGTTGCAGGGAGCAGGGGGCTGGTGGGTGCCGCCCCGTTCTGAGCCTTTTTGGGCTGGGTGGCCTCTAAAGCCAATGTGTCCATGTTTCCTCTCTACTCTGTCTGTTTGCCTAATTTCTCTGTGGTTTCTCTGTGGTCTCTCTGTGGTCTCACGCTTCACGTGTCCCTGCCACAGCGCTTCTAAAACAACCTTCTAAAACAAGAGTCAGGCAGGAACCAGCCAGTCAGCTGTGGACGTTTCAGTCTCCCCCCCCACGCCCCCTACCATTTGCCCCCATCCTGCAATCCCCCAACTTCCCCCCTGCCCCATAACCCCCCAGACTCCACCCACTACCATTCTCTGCTCCAGACTCCACCCGCTATCATTCTCTGCTCCAGACTCCACCCACTTGTCTTTCTCTCTCCTCTGCACTTGGCTGTTTGTACAAGCACACATACTTGCATAACTGCACGCACACATATTTAAAAAATAATATTTTTATCTCTAAAAAACCATAAACAATCTGTCTGGTTCAAGAACTATGTTCCCTTGTCTCTGGGAGACAAATAACTTATCACAGATAATAATATAGCCTAACAAGTACAAAGCAAGATTCTGTAAGTATACACACACTATATATATATATATATATATATATATATATATATATACTTGTACAACATGAGCAAACACACACACACGATGTGAAAAACCCCTGCTCTCTCCACCCTGCCTACAAGCAAAATATACACACACTTTGCAGTCAAGAGGGGATCAGACGGCAAAGCAACTGCAAAGCTCCAATTAGACATTGTAAACCCAAAGTAAAATGAAGGGTATTTCAAAATGTGCAATCCCCCCCAATGGTCTACAGGACACTGGGTGTGGTCACAGAGAGTCCAGTCCCAGCACAATGCTTAGGAATTGTTAAGTCACTCGGTGTTACTTAGCCAATGCAGTAATGGTGCAGCTGTTTTATCCTTTTTTTAACCGTGTTAAGGTTGAGGCATTTGCAGTTTGTGTGGCTAGATTTGTAGTCTGTCTACACTCACAGACACACGGGAGAGTTAATAATAACTTGAAACCATGTGCTCATGAGGGGGGGGGGGTTACTAGAGACAGAACCTCCCTTTTGAGAGGGCAGATGCCACAGCTTGGTCATTTCGATAGGGCACGGGACGTGCAGGTTTGAAAGGACTTCAATGAAAGCTATCCGACATGGTTGGTACGGAGAGTCGAGAGCGCTTCAGTTTCCTTTCACCGTGACATCAGGTCTGTTTTATTATTCTCGGTTGTCCTTTATCGGTTTAGACGCGAGTTTCACAAAGGTTGCTGTTAAGTTTTTCTTATCGGATTATTGTTGAAAAAAGTGATTAAAAATGTGACCGTTATACTGCTTCTGCATAAAAGTTGGCATACCTTTTACTCTGTCTCCCCTCTGTGGACGCACTATATTAAAAAGCAAGATAACTAGTTACAATTTAAATTATTGCCGTTCACATCGTGTAGCTATGTGTCTGCAAGATAGTTGTGAGCTACCTAACTGTATTCGAGCAACAGATCCTATTCTCGTATTAAATATAATGCCAAACTTCCGCCAATCTTATGGCAACTGCGTGGTTTTCGTAGCCAAACGATTTGACAGTTACGACAACTAAATGTTTTAAATAACCATGATTATAGCCCACTAAATACATTCTGTATAGTTGGTATAGAAAAAATGGTTTAATTTCTAGAGAACTGACGAATAACTACTTGATTCAGATGCTACGATGATGGAGCAATCTAATTAAAAATCTACACCCTGTGTACCAAACACACACACACTACCAATCTATAATACCATCGCTAGCTGACTTGGAGTGAAGAAATGTTAGGCCTGTTATCTATGCAGTTATGGTTGCATTCAGTTTTCAAACAAAACACGGCGTTATGGTGCGCCACTAGTGAATGAATTAAACTGCTAGCTAGTTAACATTACATCCGCAGACAGTAAAGTATATTTATAGTTTTAGTGCAACTACCACAGTTGTGTAGGTCCGTGATCGCTGTTGTGCAATCTCGTACGATTAGGTCAAAGCACGATCTTGAATGACTGCACCGACAAGTGCGCCTAATGCCCCTTAATCACCCTTAATCTAGCTACCTTCTTGCACACCAAAGCAATTCACACTCTCAACTTATATTTGTTGTTTATATCAGTACAAGAAACACATATTTAGGAAAAAAACATTTGATAGTCTGAGAAATTATGGAAACTGTCTTACCTCGTAATGCTTCATTTTTCTGCAGTTTAAACTCTTTGTCGTCCAAAATGTCTGGCAGGTCTAACGTCCAATCAGAGTCATCGCAAGACATTACACCGTCCAATGAGCGTTGAGCATGTTGACGTACAAACCAGAAGTCATGCATGATTGTACACGGTTTGTGGTTCATACGTTGTTCTCCTTTCTCCTTTTGTCCTTTTAAACCAATTGAAATTGGTTAAGATACTGCTGAGTGACCGATTATTGGACAAATAAGCATCCAACAAATATCACTAGCTTCTGCTATTGGTGAAATCGGCTAGAGTAGAAGGGCTAATATTTATGATAACCTTAGATATAATATCTAATGTTTAATATACGTAGCATATAAGAACAATAATAACATTATTATTACTATTATTATTATAAAGATGAAGTCGCAGAAGAAAACAGCCTATGTAGTTTATTTTAAAATGTGATTAGAATGAAATTATGATTGGCGTCAGGTGGTCATTTATGGGTGTGGAGAGCGATGTTAATACTAATTGTATACGAGTTGCATATTACGTGATCTATCTATTAAATGCACAGGGTCCGCGGGCAAACCGGGACACAACCTGCAGTTAAAATAAATTAGTTATAGTTATAAGGCAATATAACTTTCACGTGAACCTGAAACGTGATTTCATCCCCTCTTTCAAGGCTGAGCAATTCATTAAAACCTAACTCGTTTATTATTATTCTCTTACGGCCTATTAAAAGTAATAGCTCGCTCAATGCTCAAGAGAGACCAGGCCACATTGACTGATGACTTTAAAATAGTACCCCAACTTGACATTTTTCACGTTGCGTGAAATCGTTGACGTTGACATTTCACGTCTTTCACCGTGTCCAATCAACGAAGTGGTTTTGTAAACTATGTGACGTTTTCGTCAGTGGGCGGAGCTGCGACGTTCAACACTGGGAAACTCGCATAGAAAGTTCTTGACACTTTCAGAAAATTCTCGAACTTTCTGTGCGCTTTAAAAGGGGAGGAGATGTGGCGGATAAACGGGTTTGAAAGTGCGTTTGCTTAACGAGTGGTACCTTCGCCGAATATAACCGGTCTTTGGACAGAAGACTACTTTGTGGCGAAAACGTCGTAAATGGTGAAGATGGGGAAGGACTACTACAGTATTTTGGGAATTCAGAAGGGGGCATCCGACGACGAGATCAAGAAAGCTTACCGTAAACAAGCTTTAAAATATCACCCAGACAAAAACAAAGCACCGAATGCCGAAGAAAAATTCAAGGAGATTGCGGAAGCGTATGATGTTTTGAGCGATCCCAAAAAGAAAGACATCTATGATCGATTTGGGGAAGAGGGTAAGGATAACCGCTTAAAACGACTTTGTGTTGACATTTATTATTATTATTGTCAGTTGATAAATCTGTTGTCCTTTGCTAACATTCCTGGGACAGCGATGCGATTCGGAAGTTCCCGGTGGTTAATATGCCTATTCAAATTTGAAACAGAAGTAGTTATAGCCATAATGTCGGTCGCAGGACAGCCCCGAAACTTCGGTCCTAAGCTGCTAGCTAGATAACACTCTAGTTAGTTAACTTAACCCACGACAACGAACAGGCTTTTAGCCTTTTTTGTACTAGCGTTAGTTATCCTTTTGTTGTTTCAAGCACTTTGAACAACATCACACTCGTCGTATAGCTAACCATTAGAGTCGTGCATTTTGGGCATTAGCGTAAATAGAAACTGCTTCAAAGCAACAAAAAAACATTTAAACGGCTACACGCAACAACACGCACACTACCTACATGACTAACCTAGCTGGCTTCGTCGTAGGCATTTTGAAAGGTGCGCTTGCTGGAAGATTCTGGCTCAGACTCGAAACGCCAGTTGAAGTGCCGTTAGCAATGCTCGTTTCTAATCTGGAACCTTTCATGGATTTGAAGACAGTATTTTACTTTTATCATAGTTTATCATTTAATTTATGAGAAAAAAGACACGCATGGGTTACATATTATATTATATCGGTGTTTGCCAGTCAAGTGCGTGAGACATATGTGATGTCACATATTCGCCAACACGAGTTTAAATGCTACTTTTCAAGTAACTTAACTAATGAAATACTCAAACTGGAGAAGTATGCGCAAACATAATTTTGGCCATAGCACCTTAACCACAGAATACCTCCAAAATGGCGATTAAAGTTAAAACACACTTTGGTTGACGTTATCTATGAAAGACCGATTATAATACTGTGAATGTGGTACATTATTACTCTGATGTGGATTTAAAGTGTTTGATATTGACTTGATATGTCTACTGGCATAGGATAAACTTTCAAACTGTCATTGGTTTCTGCAGGCCTGAAAGGTGGCGCAGGCGGAGGTGGTGGTACAAATGGCCCTGGCTTCACATACACATTCCAGGGCGACCCTCATGCCATGTTTGCAGAGTTCTTCGGAGGTCGAAACCCTTTCGAGGCCTTCTTCGGGCGTCCTGGTGGTGGTTTGAATGATGACATGGATGTAGATGACCCTTTTATGAACTTTGGCATGGGTGGACTGGGTCGCGGGCGAACCTTCGGCATGCAAGGTGGCCACTCTGGGCGGATGGAAAAGAAACAGGATCCGGCAGTGACCCACGACCTTGGGGTCACCCTGGAAGAGGTACTCTCTGGCTGCACCAAGAAGATGAAGATCTCACGTAAGCGGCTTAACCCAGATGGCAGGACGACCCGGTCTGAGGACAAGATCCTCACGGTGGAGGTGAAGAAGGGTTGGAAGGAGGGGACCAAGATTACCTTCCCAAGGGAGGGTGATGAGACGCCCACCAACATCCCTGCTGATGTAGTGTTTGTGGTCAAAGACAAGCCACACACGGTGTTCAGACGAGACGGTTCTGACATAATTTACCCAGCCAGTGTGTCTCTCAAAGAAGTAGGTGGCCCCTCTAGCACAGGCTGACTGTGAGTTTTGGACAGATTTTATTGGCTTGCTAGCTTGCTTGTTTGTTTGTCATTGAACGTATGTTTCTGTTGCTGTTTCAGGCGCTCTGTGGTTGCACAGTAAAGGCTCCTACGTTAGATGGCCGTACCCTCACCCTGCGCCTCCAGGATGTTATTCGGCCGGGCATGAAGAGGCGATTTACGGGGGAGGGGCTCCCCTTACCTAAAACCCCGCAGCGCCGCGGTGACCTCATAGTAGAGTTTGAAGTGAAGTTCCCTGAGAGACTAAGCCAGAATACCAAGGACACTATTGCTCAAGTGCTGCCTTCATCCTGAACTGACACTGGGATGGTGAAGGAGGTGCTCTGTGCTTACAATACAGCATTAGGGTGGGTGGCTGGACGTGCATATGTATGTGCGAAGTGTCATGCCTCTGTTTGCTCCTTATCTGACTCAGAACTTCACAATGCTGAGCTAATAACTGTCTATGGCAGCCAGTGAGTTTGTTTGCAAAGAGATGTTACCAGGCTGGATCCTTTCCCATCCAGAAACCCCTCCAGCTTTGCATTCTTTCCTCAGAAAGGGTGGTTTTTGAGGGTGTTCAAAGTTAACATGGACCACACCCACTCCAATTTTTTTTTATTGCGAGCTTTGTTTTATTTGTACACACTGTTTAAATTGGCTTGTCGTTTTGGTGGTTCTGTTTCTATTTTGCCTTTAGTTTTATTTTCGGTGTACCTTCATTTATTTCAGTGTCCTCATATACAGCATGTCATACACAGACCACCAGAATCTTATTGTAGTTTTTCCTGTGTCATTAACATTTAACCAAAGATCATGATCATGTTTAGTTCAGTCTTTTGTAGTTCAACAAATTTGTTGAATCATCATTAAACATGATGGAATGATGCACATATTAATGCATACAGGTGGTAGAATTGAAGGGGGGTATCTGCTTGAGGTGGTATGAGGGTGTGATTTGGTGACTGCTGTAGGTTATATGAACACCTAAACTCAGCCATTAGCTCAGGGCTCCTCATTAAATGGATGGGTGAAGCTCAAGGAAATTCTGTGGGTCAGTTGAACTGATTCCTTCTTAAATGAATCTCTGAGGAGAAATAATGGATTGATTTCTCAGCAACTGAGATTAGTTGATAGTCCTGTAGAGAAATGTGCTGTATGACAGGCAATAGTACATGCAGAAATTGTAAATGCTTATAAATATGTAATGTGATGTATAAAATTAGAGATTTTTTCCTTCTTTAAATATAAGCATACACGGTCTTAGTTAAAGTAATGTCAACACTTTTTTTAATAATGTTGACTAACTTTTCATTTTAAGGTGGAACTGCACTTGGGAACTGCGGCTTTAAGATTGTTGGAAATTAAAATCCAGCCTGGGTTTAGTGTAACTCCAGATGGCGTCTGATGGAGTACGTAGTCTATGCTTTGTGGCTATGGTCATATGATTTAATATTTAAAGAGGTTTACTGTAGCAAAAGTAATTGGTTGGAAATGAAAATAAAGAGGGCCAATAAGATTATAGTATGATTATTTTATGTCTTTCAGAAAGGTTTATTCCTTTTCAGCCCAAATGACCTTATTACAATCACTGTAAAATCACTGAACACTCATTCTGTCGCTTGCTGGGTATTATACGGTCACTACAGAAATGAATGAGTTCTATAAAAGTACCAGTAATGGAGGGGCAGGTATATTTCTGTAATCTATTATGAAAGTAGCGCATGTTGAATTTCACACGTCTCACAGCTGTGCATGTATTAAGGTGGGATCGAGGACCTCGGCAATGCATTAGTGTTTTTTGGTTTAAACCTTACTAAAGTTTTCCCCCGATCGTCTGGCTGCTCATTGCACAGCAGGTTTAATGTGTGTGGTTTCCACAGTACCAGGAAACATACTCCACTGCTGCGTCTCACTGGGCCCTATCTAACCCTGATCCTAGCCCTGGCCAATGATAGAGCATGTCTCAGAGGAATCATGTTAGTCCTTGTCAGCTAGACTGAGGGTGGGAATTGTAAATTACTAAAAGCCTAAAGCCTGCACCACGCCTCCCCTTCCTCACCCGTCGGCCAATCAATGCACTTTCCTTCTTGTTTGATGATTGTTTTTTTGTGCTTTTTTTAATCCCAAGTATATCTCTATCTTATCTCCATCACCTTATCTCTATAACCTAAGCATAACACTCTACACTCACTTTATTAAGCAAATATAGAATCAGTTAATCACATGGCAGCAACTCACATAGCAGTAGACATGGCCAAGACGATCTGCTGCAGTTCAAACCGAGCATCAGAATGAGGAAGAAAGGTGATTTAAGTGACTTTGAACGGGCTGGTCTGAGTATTTCAGAAACTGCTGATCTACTGGGATTTTCACGCACAACCATCTCTAGGTCTGAAAAAGAAAATATCCAGTGAGCGGCAGTTCTGTGGGCGCAAATGCCTTGTTGATGCCAGAGGTCAGAGGACAATGGCCAGACTGGTTTGAGCTGATAGAACAGCAACAGTAACTTAATTAACAAGGGTCCTGGGTAAAAAAACAGTAGTTGAGGGGAATGATGGTCCAACTGCCTTCCACCTGTTCTGGGTCTCTCCATTCCAGTGAGAGCAGCTTCATGGGTGAGCATTCCGACCAAAGCAATGTAGAGAGCAGTTTAGAAAGAAAGTTCCTTTGTAAAAATCCTTTGTAATTAATACATTAACTCATAACTAGACCTTTCAGTTCAGTCCTTTAGCATTGTTGTACACAAGGACCAAAACACATTTTAATATATTTAGTACCAGTGAAAGTGTGTGAGGGAGAGAGGGACTAAACTATACTTCCCACCCAAAGAGGAATATAAAGATATTCAGAACCACTATAACACACTGATATAAAAATTCAAATAAGTGCAAAAAAAGTGTACTCATAATACAGACATGCACATTATAATCACAAAGCGCTGAGTGTTAGTGGTTTTGGGGAGAATAGCAGACCCCTATACTGGATATCATGGTCTTCACTGTGGTGTTCGTGGTGTTGAAGAAGCCGGGTTTCAGCATGCTAGTCTTGCTCGAGTAGCTCATGTAGCCCACAACCGCTGACCCTGAAGATCAAACCACGAAACAGTTTGAACAGTCGTCTGTCTTCCATGTTTTGGTGGATCTATTTTCCACTGCTTGCTTGGAATGTTATCAGTGAGTGTCAGCAGTGAGTGACATGAGCCTTTAAATTACGTATCTGATCTGCAGAGTACATTTACAATACACCAAATGGTATCAGGAAAACGTAGAAAGCTTGAAAACTCGAAACCATGCACTGTGTATAAGACCAGCTTGAAAACTCGAAACCATGCGCTGTGTATAAGACCTACAGATAACAGAGACGTGACTGCAGGGACTGTAGCGATAAAGCATTTATTCGTTGTAACACCTCTGTACCTGCTTTATCCAATGTTACCAAAGAGATGTTGGTGAAACAGCAGGTGTCTTTTACCTTCACAGCAAGCAGTTCCTCAGTGGACATCAGTACAGAGTTCCTATACAAAGGCACAGCCTTGAGTCTTTCGAGTAGTCAGTCCCAACAGCCTATGCAAACACATGCCCACGTGGCCATGTATCCTCATACAAAGCCACAGGCTCCATTAAAGCCCCAAACACTCACTCATGGAAGAGTCGAGCCACAGGCTCCTATCTTGATTTGGAATCATTGTAGATCCAGCCCTTCAAAACTCTCCAGATCCCCTGCTCATTCTGGTGTGTGCTGATCCTAGAAAAGCATCTTCATAAATATTTGTGTACAACTTCTTCCAAATGCGACATTGGTTTGGTTATGTTAAATGTATAGAGTGAAACTGATACATACATATATACTTACACACATATATGTACATACATACATATGTGTCTACTGTAGCCATTGCCTATGTACCTATAGGAGTCTACTGTGGGCAGGGCACCATCAGCTATGGAGAGTCCAGGGTCACACACACAGTCAGTGCCATAAACCAGTACACACTGAGCATGCTCACCACAGGAAGATGCACTGCAGCAGGAATGACCTGCAGACCCAGGAGAAAAAAGAACATGCATGTCCAAACGAGCAAACTGCTACTTCCTGTTTAATTACTACCTGCTTTATTTTTTATTTAGTTATATATTTAAACAATAGTAGTCCAGAATGGAATATGTAGGTCCTTTTTGGACTACAATTACTTAAATCTTTAGTGTAAGCATAAAAGAACCTGATCCATTCAGTCAAGCATGTGAGTGAGTACTTAATGCTACTGAATAGCTTGCTATTAAATCTCTCTATCTCGTCTCCTGCGGCACTTGAGCAAAGAAGAACAAGCTGACATATAATAGCCGTTTCCGTGCTGACGTGAGCTTAACCTGTTGCTGGGAGGGGGGGGGGGGCTTGTCTGAGTCATGGCTTCACTCCCTGGGCTCTGCTCTTTGCCCTTCACACGTGTTCATTGTTGTATGTACACGGCTGATGAGAAACAAATACTCCCGGTGTGCAGCACTACATTATTCACCCAACCATGCAGATCAACGATCAGTACAAACGAAACACGCTGCATCTGGAGCTGCGCTGCCGCTCTTTCTAACTGAAGTGCAGGCACAGGAGCTGTGCTAGCAGGACGCTGCTGTCTGTACAGACTTCTTTTGCTTGCATTCCACTGCATGCACTTGAGGCAGAGAGCGAGCGCCTCTCAAGGTATTTGCTGCATTGTCAGTAAATATGGAAACCTTTCCCCTCGCAAGAATACGGTGGCTCTGAAAATACGGTGGCCCTGAAAGCCCATGGCGATGCAAGCGAAAAACGCGCTGCAACTACGCAAAGCAAATTCATCAAAATGACAACGCGTGCGAAGTGTTTCTGGACGAGTTATTTTACGCAGGGACTCTGTAGGTTTTTAGCCATAAACGGTTGTTATACAGTTTCTCATAACATTGAACGGGATTTAAGTTTAAAGAGCTTAATTAAGTCCCCTAGCTAGCTATTTAGATAGAAACTAAGTTGTGTTAAATGGTTTTTTTTCAGGGTTTTAAGCCTTAGTTTCTGTCTAAATACATAGCTAGCTACATTTAAAGAGCATTTAGCTCTTTACCCATGATATATGCAGCGGCTACCTAGTAGTAAGCGATTTTATTACGGGTGAGCAAAATTATGCAGTATGTCTCAAAACGATTCACCAAAATAGACTAAACATAACCTGGTAACTGTTAACATAACTTAGTTTCTATCTAAATAGCTAGCTAGGGGACTTAATTAATAAAGCTCTTTAAATGTAGCTAGCTTTACTGCCTAAATCCCGTTCAACGTTATGAGAAACTGCATAACAGCTGTTTATGGATAAAAAAAACTACAGAGTCCCTGCGTAAAATAATTCGTCCAGAAACACTTCCGTTGTGTTGTGGGCCACTTCCGTTGTGTTGTGGCTGGATTTACAGCGCGTTGTCATTTTGATGAATTTGCTTTGCTTAGTTGCAGGGCGTTTTTCGCTTGCATCACGGTGGGCTTTCAGGGCCACCGTACTAGAATGACAGACAATGGGCCCCTATACGAATCAGAATAGCTATTCGTAGCAAACAGCTTACCGGTAAATTCCTGACGAGCTGAATGTTTTAAGCATAGGACAGAACAACGAGGAGTTTCTGGTACTGCCCAGGCAATTGACCCTGCGTGGAATCCCTATCATTGTGCAGGGCTGTGTGGATACTGGACAGCACAACAGAGTGATCCCACTACACTAATGGCACCCAGCTGACGAGAACTCAGACCTATGATGAAAGTGTGTGTCAATTGCACAGGGACAGAAATTAGTGTTTTATAGGTATGCAAATTAGACATGAAACTCCCTAGTGTAATCAACTGGGCCGCAACACGGGTTGAAGCAATTAAAACTTAAATAATCCCAGTAATGATTTCCACTGCAGAATAATGCAAATACTTACATAGTTCCTCTAGAAATTATACTAATAGTGAAATTTACCTGCTGACACCAGCAAAAAAAAAAACAGTGTCCAAACAGACTGATTGTAACTAGTTTTTTGAGGATTCAGAGAGTTAGAGAGATAGTTATTGCTGCTTATCTTTTCTTGATTGTCACTGGCATATCACTGACAGGATGATATCACGCAACAGATCGAGTGATAGTCTGAAAATATTCCATGCATATTAAAACTCCAAAATAAGCTCATTTTTGTTTTACGACTCTTGAAATTTCACTTTTTGAATAGTATAGTACATTACAATTCAGTATGACATTTATCAGTTGGATAAGGCAGTTAACAAAAAAATGCAAATGATCCATTAACATTCAAATAAGTCTTCAGAAGCTTTAGAAGTTCAGTAACCGCGTTACTATGGTTAGTGCAAGCACAGTGACCCCTTGTGGAGAGGCCCTAGAATTACAGGAGCCTTGGAACCTCTCTTTATTGTGTCAAATATATTGTAGGCTATCCAGGGCAAGACCTAAGTACAAATGTTGAGATTTCTTCATAACTAAACAGCAGTTCAGTTGTGTGTGTGTGAGTAATATATCACCTGATTTATTTACATCACAAATTTTAAATGTGGCATTTTCTTTGACAGTACTATTTTATTTGACAAGTTGGATACACTATATTGCCAAAGTATTCAATCACCTCCCTTGACTCACATATGAGCTTAAGTGACATCCCATTTCTAATCCATAGGGTTCAATATGATGTTGCTCCATTCTTTGCAGGTAGAACAGCTTCAACTCTTCTGGGAAGGCTGTCCACAAGGTTTAGGAGTGTGTTTATGGGGATTTTTGACTATTCTTCCAGAAGCGCATTTGTGAGGTCACATACTGATGTTGGACAAGAAGGCCTGGCTCTCAGTCTCTACTCTAATTCATCCCAAAGGTGTTCTATCGGGTTGAGGTCAGGACTCTGTGCAGGCGAGTGAAGTTCATCCACACCAGACTCTGCCAGCCATGCACCTTGCTTAGGGTTAGGGTTTAGGGTCATGTTGGAAGAGGAAGGGGCCAGCTCCAACTGTTCCCACAAAGTTGGGAGCATGAAATTGCCCAAAATGTCTTGGTATGCTGAAGCATTCAGAGTTCCTTTCACTGGAATTAAGGGGCCAAGCCCAGCTCCTGAAAAGCAACCCCACACAATAATCCCCCCTCCACCAAACTTTACACTTGGCACAATGCAGTCAGACAAGTACCGTTCTCCTGGCAACTGCCAAACCCAGACTTGTCCATCAGATTGCCAGATGGAGAAGTGCGATTCGTCACTCCAGAGAATGCGCCTCCACTGTTCTAGAGTCCAGTCCACAGCCATTCATGAGAGCGCACAGCCATCCACGAGAGCGCACAGCCATCCACGAGAGCGCAGAGCCATCCACGAGAGCGCAGAGCCATCCACGAGAGTGCACAGCCATCCACGAGAGCGCAGAGCCATCCACGAGAGTGCACAGCCATCCACGAGAGCGCAGAGCCATCCACGAGAGTGCACAGCCATCCACGAGAGCGCAGAGCCATCCACGAGAGTGCACAGCCATTCACGAGAGCGCACAGCCATTCACGAGAGCGCACAGCCATCCACGAGAGCGCACAGCCATCCACGAGAGCGCCGAGTCTGCCAGCACCTTCTTTATCTCTCCTCTTACAGTAATCTCAGTTTTGATACCCCATTGCAAATAGGAAAACTTTACCCAGCACAGCAGCTTCCTTAATCACAGATTAAAGCGCAGCTCCAGAAAGTCCCATTTTTCTATTCTGTGCTTCTAATTTCTAAGCTGCCCCTGATTTCTGATATTTTAGAGGTTGCTCAAAATATCTGAATAGTAATTAATAACTCACTGGATTGTGTTTCAGGGTGACGTTTGGTGAATGTTGTGTTACACATTGCTATATGCTAGTTTCACTAATGAAGCTTCAGTTCAACATACTGGTTATCTTGGAGTAGCTTGTGAAGAACACAGCCTTCCTGTAAAAGATAAAACATCAACAATAGAATCTTATGTAGCTATATATTGCATATATGAATTTTATATAAAAAATTAGATTGCTAATTTTTAAAACCATATAGAACTAATAGTTATTCTTTGATATAGTTCTCCATATGTTGTCTTATACACAATATTTTTATTAGTGTAATATTACAGTGTGTTTCCACCCATATGCAACATTAAGAGTATCTTTACCTTTTATAATGCTGTTTTTAGAAATCCCAATGAGATCAGCTTATGTCTGAGCATCTGGTGTGTCAAGGAGAGGCATTTTCTCCAAGGAACAGATTCCACCTGCAAAAATGTAGACCTCTGGAGGGAAAAGCACAGAGCAAGTATATGGATCTGCATCCTAATCGACAGTGTGCAAAGGTCAGATGAAAACAGTTGCTCAGCTGCACCTCAAGCAGTACACCACAACACACCACAATACACCACAATACACCACAATACACCACAGCACAATACACCACAACACACCACAACACACCACAATACACCACAGCACAATACACCACAGCACAATACACCACAATACTTGTGTGGTTAATATCTGTGAGGGAGATGCTGACTGAATAGTTGGTCTCTGTGGTCTTCACCAGTTTAGGTGCCAGTCTCTCCGTGGTATTCAGCACTAGTTCATCTTAGTTGGTGGTTCCAATAATAAGGAGAACAGTGCAAAGAGTGAGAACAGTGTTCGACAACCAGACAAAAGCTAAAGTCCATTTAGATGTTCAGTGTCATGTTACCAAGCCCTCTATTCAGATAATCACTTACAGCTGTGTGACAACCTTATTGAGGAGATACATTTTATGCACAGCTTTGGCACTTACATTCTGTGCTAATTCTTGAGCAGTGATTTCATCGGTCTGATACAGGAGACTATCATAACACTGTACTGTGACATAAACCTTAAAACAAACAGCAAACCACAGAAATGCCTTTGAACCTATAAAACCTTATGATTATTAATGACTTATGAATTAATGAATTAATGTGGAAATGTAAAAGTTAAAGTTCAAAAAGTACAAATTGTATCAAGCAGTTGTTTTCACCAAATAATTCTTCCTGTTATCTTCGGAAGGACTTTTCCTTCGTAAACCCCAACTCTTCTGGGTAAAGGTTAGAGTGGTTTTCAGTTACATCTTTGCCCAGACCTTGCAAGCTCAAGACACTGTGATAAACTTTAAAAAAGTATATAATGTAAAGAAGCCCTGAAAAACTATATAGGTTTAAACATACTCCACTGTAATTAAACTTTCCAAAATGCATCAGAAAATATATTCTCTGGGTAGAGTGTTTTCATATGTGTAGCCCCTAACTACGGAAGACCTGAAGGGTAACTTAGAGCGTGTTCTGGAGTTCTCCTACATTTTTTACCCATCAAAAATATATATATATATTTATATTGTAGCTGCCCTGAAGGGTAACATTAAAATTGTGTCGTGTGGTCATAGTCCTCTCTCAAATTTTCTTCTCCAGCTTAAAACCCTCAAATATTATATTTTTGCTGGCCTGAAGGATATCAAAGAAAAATAATATTGGCTACCAGCTAGCATGCTAACTGTTAGCAACTTTCCTTCAGAAAGGTCAACTTTGATAATTTACTTGCGACAGTAACTTCAGGGCTTCTGGACATAGCAGTCAAAAATGGAAAAATGGATTTTAGGTTTCTTGTCAGTGTAATGCAGTGGGCACCTGGACTGCTGCTTCTCACTGTGATTTCTTTTTATTTTTAATAGTCTTGTGTTGTCTTGCTTTTTCCTTTCTGCCAGATCACCCTTTCTACTGGACACTTACTGCTTGGTATGACTGCACAGACAGGTTAATAAGTATTCAGTTTCAATACTTTTTCCTGCCTTTTGGTGGTAGTTTGTGTTGTCCAGTTTCTGCTGTTTTGATGTCTCTACCTCTTACCCTGCCTACCTGGTCTCATTCTAAACTCTCTGGAGGATATGAACACTGAGTATAACGATGAGGCAGTGAGAATGGATAAAATGTTGACTACTGGACCAGCAGAAACCACCTCTAGAACATCTGAATCCCCCTAGACAAGCAGAAACCTCCTCTAGAGCATCTGAACACCCTCTAGACCAGCAGAACCCTCATCCAGAGCAGCAGAAACCATCTAGACAAGAAGCACCAGTCACATGAGCGTGGAGAAAACCAAGGGGAATACCAGGAGTTGCTGCCATCACAGCAAAGGACAGCTGATTTGAAGATAGCAAAACATAAAATTATTAACCAGTTTTGGAGCACTTTGGTGTTTTGTGGCTTTGATGTTTTTAGCATTCTGCGAAATGTGGAAAATAATGAAAACAACAGAAAATGTATATATATTCTAATTTTATATCTTTAGTCAGTTTTGATTTGTTTGCTATTTGTCAAACATGACATGAGATGCATGGTAAAAACATGCAGAGACATATCTAAACACTATTATTTAAAATAAATTATAGTGTTTTTTCCTTAGCATTTTAAACAGATTGCCATATAGAGCGCTTTGCAGGACGTGATGCTGTTACATATGTAGCAGAGTGGCCTACTGTGAAACACATTCATTAATTAAGCAATTAGGAAGACTTTGCAGAAACCCCCCACAAACTGCAGCATACATTTTTTGCAGATTTGCATTCATAACAGTGATATTAATGAGACTCTAGTGCACACTAATGTGCGCAAGACTTTAGGCTTTACTTACAGTACATTGCAGCAACACAATTCTAGTCTGTAGTTAGTAGCATCACACTGACCCCTGCTGGAAAAATGTTAAAATTACTGGGTGATCACATGTTGATTAATCTAAAAACCATAGACATAATTTACACTGGGGACGTGGGGCTGAAATGGCTATTTTTGTCCCATCCCCTTTTTGAAAGTGAACCCTGAACACATTTTAAATAACATGTTATAATATTTATATAACAACAACAACAACAACAACAATAATAATAATAATAATATATACATGGCCAATGAGAGCGCAGCAGGAAGTCCTCAATGGGTTAGTTTGACCTGGCAGTTCATCATCATCAGACAACACAATTTGTTTCAAGTTTACATTGTGTGTTAGTCCTGGACCAGGAAAATTTTAAACTTTTAATTTTAAACTCGCGGTCACCTCAACATTTCTTTATCGTTTTAACTTTTCTCTCTGTCTCTCAGCATCCATACCATTTACCTGTAAGTACAGGTTGGGAGTTGTCTGTATGGATCGCCAGGGATGGCAATCCACATGGCAAACCCTGACGACCCCAGAGAGCAGGGAGAGCACAGTGAGAACTCCCAGAATACCATGCAACTATAGTTAAGAACCGATGTTTAATATAATTTCAAAGAGCTGGGGCGTGTATAAGTCTTGCTTTATTTAGATCTTCCTTAATTTATTTGCATTTATTGGCATTATTAGTGTGTTTCATGTTTATAAATCTCTTCTGTCTGTTTAGTTGTCTACCCAGTTTATCTCTTCCTGGTGTGTGAGCTGCATCATGTCTTCAAACTCTTCGTTTTTTGTGCCGATGCTATTATACTGTATATTCAAATTTCTTATAAAGGTTTTTTCTCAGTATTAAAGAATGTAAATTTCATATTAGCTTTTGATAATGTTCTTGGTCATGAGCTCAGACATATCAGTCCTACTGTAATATGTCTTTTTTTTTGCACATTTGTAATAAACTGCATCAAGAATAAAGAATTTCAAGTGCCAAAATGACCATTTGCAATTGTAAAGCAAAGAGGTATAATTGTAAGGTGGATGGCAGCAACATGTTGACCAATAAACCAGTACCTGAATATATATATATACACACACACACACTATATTACCAAAAGTATTTGCTCACCCATCCAAATGATCGGAATCAGGTGTTCCAATCACTTCCATGGCCAGAGGTGTATAGAATTAAGCACCTAGTTAAGCAAGCAGACTGTTCTTACAAACATTTGTGAAAGAATGGGTCGCTCTCAGGAGCTCAGTGAACTCCAGAGTGGAACTGTGATAGGATGCCACCTGTGCAACAAATCCAGTTGTGAAGCTCCTATTCCACAGTCAACTGTCATCTGTATTATAAGAAAATAGAAGTGTTTGGGAATGACAGCAACTCAGCCATGAAGTGGTAGGCCACGTAAACTGACGGAAGCTGAAGCACATAGTGCGAAGAGATCGGCAACTTTCTGCAGAGTCAATCACTACAGACATCCAAACTTCATGTGGCCTTCAGATTAGCTCATGAACAGTGTGCAGAGAGCTTCATGGAATGGGTTTCCATGGTCGAGCAGCTGCATCTAAGCCATACATCACCAAGTGCAATGCAAAGCGTCAGACGCAGTGGTGTAAAGCACGCCACCACTGGACTCTAGAGCAGTTGAGGCGCATTCTCTGCATCTTTGGGCCAGTTAGTACCAATTGAGCATCAACGCCACAGCCTACCCGAGTATTGTTGCTGACCATGTCCATCCCTTTATGACCACAGTGTACCCATCTTCTGATGGATACTTCCAGCAGGATAACGCGCCATGTCATAAAACGCAAATCATCTCAGACTGGTTTCTTAAAACACGATAATGAGCTCACTGTACTCGAATGGCCTCCACAATCACCATTGCCCCACACCATTGCACCACCACCACCAGCCTGAACCATTGATACAAGGCAGGATGGATCCATGCTTTCATGCTTTGTTGTTGATGCCAAATTCTGACCCTACCATCCGAATGTTGCAGCAGAAATCGAGACTCATCAGACCAGGGAACGTATTTCCAATCTTCAATTGTCCAATTTTGGTGAGCCTGTGCGAATTGTAGCCTCGGTTTCCTGTTCTTAGCTGACAGGAGTGGCACTCGGTGTGGTCTTCTGCTGCTGTAGCCCATCCGCCTCACGGTATGACGAGTGGTGCGGTCAAAGATGATCTTCTGCATGCTTCGGTTGTAACGACTGGTTATTTGAGTTACTGTTGCCATTCTATCAGCTCGAACCAGTCTGGCCATTCTCCTCTGACCTCTGGCATCAACAAGGCATTTGCGCCCACAGAACTGCCGCTCACTAGATATTTTATCTTTTACGGACCATCCTCTGTAAACCCTAGAAATCCCAATAGGTCAGCAGTTTCTGAGATACTCAGACCAGCCCATCTGGCACCAACAACCATGCCACATTCAAAGTCACTTAAATCACCTTTCTTCCCCATTCTAATGCTCGGTTTGAACTGCAGTAGATCGTCTTGGCCATGTCTACATGGCTTAATGCATTGAGTTGCTGCCATGTGATTGGCAGATTCGACATTTGCGATAATGAGCAGTTTTACAGGTGTACCTAATAAAGTGGCCGGTGAGTGTATATACACATACATATGTGTGTGTGTGTGTGTGTGTGTGTGTAAAACTAGCTTACAGGGCAAATTTCCAAAAACTACTGAAGTCAGATCCTGATGTTTCTGTTTAATATCTGGATAAAAAAATATTTTATTATTTTATTATTTAATAATCTGGGAAGACTTGGTTAGAATGGATGTGACAGGTCAGATGTTGGGAAGGGAGCCAGCAGAAGTTGCTTCTGACACACAGCGGGTGACCAGGAAGATGAAGGTGCCCTGCTTGGACTTGAAGAACAAGAAGAGAGTCTCCAACAGAGTAGGCCATAGTTTTAAACGCATGTTTAGTGGTCACAAAGAAACACAGAAAGAGAAAGAGATAGACAGAGAGAAAGAGACAAACAGAGAGAAAGTGGGGTTCAGTGGCCTTGTGTTTTATCTTAGAATGCATTGTTTTACAGAATGAATGTATGATTCATTCTGAATGTGTGATTGTCAAATTCTATGTAAAATAATCTGTGATATGATACCTCATTTGTTTGATGTGGGAAATATCACTGTTCAGGCATGTCAGACTAAGTTTGACATGACATGACAGACTAAGTTTAATCTTTGAGGATTAAATCAAAGAGGATCATGTTGGACTGCTAACGGAAATGAACTGATTGAATTGGCTTCATTTACTGCAGGAATGAAACAAACCAGATGAAGTCCCTCTCATCCTTAAGCCGGCATCTGCAGAGGAAAATATACACACCAGGAACAGCTGTCCGATCAAAGGTGTGAGCTTTGATGAAGAGAACCATAGCCTAGATGAACAGCCACACAAACGAGGAGAAAAAGAGGAAGTAAAGAAGTAAAGAACCCCTACCAGCAGTGCACATGTGACCTCCAGGGAGAGGGCAGGAGGATCTAATTACTACTGGATATTGAAGTATATCTCTAGCACAGTGAAAATGGCATTAATTCCTAATATTTTTAAATAACAATTCTTGGACATGCATGAAATAACATTTGATGGGAATAATGGTATGTACTTTCTTACTTTCTTTGCATGTTTTCCATCTTATCTTTAAACACAGCCCTTGTATACTGGCATAAATGTTTCTTTCATCCACAGAGACAACTAAGCACTTTCATAAGTTGCTCTGGTCAGGGGTGGCTGCTATATGCTGTAAATAATAACACTCATCTGGTGAGGCTGTGTATGTATATAAACAACTTATTTTGTGGGATGTTGGTAATAATAATCCTTATTTGTATAGCACCTTTCATACATCCATGCAACTCAAAGTGCTTTAAAGAATAAATAAAAGAAAAACATAATAATAAGTTATATAATAATAAGTTATAAAATAACAAAGAATTATTAACATGCAATAAATAATATAATAAAATGGTAAAACTATTAAAATAATCAGAAGAAGAACAAACATGAAATGGAATTAAGTAAAATAATGTGATAAAGCAATTAAATAATTAACCATGGTAAGTACAACTCTCCTGATGAGTGTGTATGGGAGTTACACTGAGAGTTACAACTGTGTGAGCAGGAAGAGGAAGTGAACCAGCAGCAGACCTATACACAGATCAGAGATGGGTTAGTCACTCTCTTGTTTTGCCAAGAAAGGGCAAAGGTAAACAGAGTCAAGGTCAGGACACATAACCCACTACAACTGTGCCAAGCATCCTGAAGAGATTGTCATGAAAACAATTGATATTTTATCATCCTTTAAAAAGTATATAATATAAATTATTGGAAGCATCAATTATAATACTGCTTGTACATTACACAAAACTGTGAGGCAAGGATTAATTTTCTCTGTATTCTCCCTAAAACTAATTTCGAGTGCAAAGCACATTCACTCTGATTCTCTCCTGCCCAGGGCCAAAAATCACTGGTGCAAATATTTGGCCCCATTATTTGCTCTGTAGTCCGTCTGCTCTTTGTTCTACCAGTGATTAGCATGTGGTTAGCATTGATTAGCATTTGGTTAGCAGACTGTGAAACAGTTGTTATTGTGTGCTGTTATTCAAATCCAACAGGCTCACAGTGATCACCTATAGTGGTAGTCCTTGTGTCTTTTCAGTAAGTTGTTATATTGAGTATATATATATATATATATATATATATATATATATATATATATATATATATATATATATATATATGTGTGTGTGTGTGTGCACACAGTGAAGAAAATAAGTATTTGAACACCCTGCGACTTTGCAAGTTCTCCCGCTTAGAAATCATGGAGGGGTCTGAAATTTTCATCTTAGGTGCATGCCCACTGTGAGAGACATAATCTAAAACGAAAAACCCGGAAATCACAATGTATGATTTTTTAATAGTTTATTTGTGTGTTATCGAATTATTATTGAATTGCTGCATTGCCTGTGAGGAGTTGGGACATAGAGCCCTAGCAAACGTTTTGCAGTGTACAGGTATATATGCTAGTGGGTGTGTTACTTCTAGAATGAGCAGAGAGCTGATATCAAACTCAGGGCCTGACTCTGTTAGGGGTCACATGTTCAGTGGTTGCCATGGTAGAGCTGAATCTTGTGCACATGTGATCCCAGTAAGATTTGCACCAACTGGACTTCTCTCGATAAGAAAGATAGATGATGACTGATGACTGGTTATGTCCGGTTAGTACTAGTTTAGCTTGCTGTGTATTCTTGGTAGTGGCAATGATTTGAATGGCAGAATATCTAATCGCCAGAACCGCTCTACATTCCAGGGGCGAGAATCAGCCAGAGGGGAGAATGAGGTATTTAGACCATGAATCTCACTTTCATCATTTGGTATTCCATACGCAGGTCCCTGGATGGCCCAACCCAATTTGGTACAGACTGCTTCTGGCTGTGATGGAGCAGGATAAGGACTGTCTTATATATAAAGGTTGCCTTGATGTGCCTTGATTCAGAAGGTTTCACATTTCAGCCAGATTTATCAGTGGCATGCAACCCCTATAACTTGTGATTTGTGTTCTAGCCATTCAAGAAAAATCAAGAAGGGTATAAGCATAAGTATAACCACGGATAGTACTATTTCTGTAATACCACATGTGAGAAAATACTCAGCAAGACGGTTGCAGAGGCTTTGAGGACGCTTGGTAAGCAGCCTGTTCAGATGCGATCCACATCAGAGCTCACAATCCGCTACAACATCCATAATGCTGAGCATTCCCACCAAGGTATATACAGCCAGAGAGAAGTCGTCAATCACCGGAGAATCACCAGGTTTTATAAGGTGAGCATTTACAATGGTGGTCAGTTCACTTTGAACTGTCTTGGCCGACCATACCGTTGATTCGAGACTCTCGTTGTACAAGTATAAGGAGTAGGATCATGTGTGTAGATGAATAAAGGGTTGACTCTGGAGGAGCAGAGAGGGGAAGCTCTTTCCATCCATTGAACACATTGGGAGAAAGCATGTGATTCTGGCCATGGTTATCTGTAGCTGAATGCAGCTCCAAAATTCCTCCATCTTATGCCATTTATCATCTTCTGGCACAGGATCTCCAGGGCATACAGTGACTTTTAATCAGGAACACCATTTAATCATCTGGAATGGGACTTGATAAATAACCTGACTTGGGATAAGTCAGAACTCATAGTCAGAGGTCCTAGTCTCGCAGATGTCCTGGGATTCCACACATCATGTAGGATGGGGACTCGTTTGCTCCTCATACTCTCAGGATGAGGCCTTGCTGTCTGAATTCAGCCAAATGTAAATCCAGCTTGAAGGACCACTTTGAATCCTGTGCATACAATGGCAGTAAGGTTTGCATCAATTGATCTTCCCTTGGTAGGAAGGATAAATGATGACTGGGCCCAAGGTTAAAGTAATCAGATTCATCATTCATCAGTGTCAGGATTGGGCTTTGGATTTGTGTGTGTGTGTGTGTGTGTGTGTGGACTCCATCTTGCAGTGAAGGTTTAGTGTAAGCTAATTAGCACAGCTTTAGTGTAAGCTAATTAACACAGTTTGTTTTAGTTCATCTTGCTGTGTAATCTGTGTAGTGTAGTCTCCACAAACTATAAAACAGGCTGCTAAACAATGGACCTCTTTGTAATAACAGGGAGTTATCAACAGGTACTGTGAAGCCCTACTCATGTCAGCACACCATGCAAAAAGGGGACGAGCAAATAGGGGCTCATTATTATTTAAAGCAACAGGTGCATGATCCTTGTGCTAGTTATATGAAGGGGTTATAATAGGTCCCCTTTAATCATTATGATAAAGAACTGAAATAACTCAATAGATTAAATGCTAATGTACCTGTTGTCAAATGAGCAGAGGTGGAATAATTAAAAATGTTTGTGTTTGTAATTTATAATGAAATATTTTGCCTGTAGCTAAATAGGGGTTACAGCATAATCCATCAGGTATGGAGAGTCCTGCATCTCACACACACACTCTTAAACATAACAGTGTTAACAGGACGCATGTGCAACACAACATTAACCAGACAAGAGACAAGTAATACTAACAAACATTTACATGCACACTCAGACACACACAAACATAAATGCACACATGGACACAGACTAGCAGTCAGGGGTGGTCAGCATGACAGAAATCCCACTTACATGTGGTACAAATTCCACTGACTGAATAGAAATAGTAATGGTAGAGTCCCCTGCCACAGCTGGCATGCTGATTAAATGCATGATTAAAGATTTGGAAGTATAATTGGATATTACCACAATCAACATATTCTGCCCGGGGTGAATAGGTGATCTAGAGTGTACCTACTTTCGGTAGACATGGCAGTACACATGGAGAGCTTATAGCACTGCCAGCAAATTGTCTAATAGAAAGAAAGAAGAAATGTTTGTTACATGTTAATGTAAAAATGAAATCTCTAGTATATCACAGGCTTGCTATATAGAAACTTGTTTCTAGCGGACATGTTGAAATCAAGCAGGACTATGAGGAAATATGTAACTGAATGCTGGGAAGGTTACATTTAAATGATCTGAGAAGTCCTTTAAGATTATGATGTAAGCCAAAGAAATCAAACTAATTTTGCTGCTGGATTAAACAATGCCCAATTCATTAAGATTCAGCATAAATTTGAATACTCCGATATTCAAAACTAATTATAGCATAAAATTTAGAGACCATATCTTTAATTAAAGACTAAATGTCAAGTAAAGGCTTAAATGTCATCAAAATCAACTTTTTGTTTTGATCAGAAATTTGAGTGCGGCTTTGGTCTTTACTTACAGCAAATGGCAGAGACACGCTGTCATTCGTAGAATCACACTGACCCCTGGTGGAAAAACCAAATATATATTTCCATATTTGTTATCAATATCTCATATATTATACATCCACTCAATATACTTTAATACATATCACCTATAGAATGCTTATTTACAGTATGTACATTGTAACGGTGGAGACTCAGTAGGCATAGAAGGATCCATAAGCAGGTTATTCTCATATATTTTAATGATAGACACACAGAAGTGCTAGTCGCCCCAGAGGGGTGGGAGCTAGGCACGGTCCTAGCACAAGGACGGAGGAAGACAGAGAAATGTAGTCTAGAACGGGCACAGGGTCAAAATACCAGAATATCCAATACAACCGAGCAGAGGTATCAAAAGGGCAAATCCGAAAAACACAGGAACCGTAACAGGCAGAGGTCGAATCACAGACTTTTGCAGAACACTAGAGTAACGCTTGGTAGAGTAACGAGAACGAATACAATACTTCGCACTGAGCCACGTCATGAGAGTCCTTAAATAGTAACGTTCATTATGAGAGATCCTATACAGGTGTGTTAATATTCCGGCGAGGGCTCCCTCTGGTGGACCACGGTGTCCTCGTGTGATGGCGCCCTCTGGTGGTTTTGGTTGCGGATCGCAGCCCTGACATTATTCCCCCCCGAATGGGCGGCTCCAGCCGCCCGGAACGCGCGACGGCGGGGTCTTCCCCGGGGTCGTGGAGCTGGACGATCAGGATGGCCAGTATGGAAGTCAGAGATTAGTGAAGGGTCCAGAATGTCTCGGGCTTCCACCCAGCTCCGTTCCTCCGGTCCGTACCCCTCCCAGTCCACAAGATATTGTATCCTCGACCCTCGCCGCCGTGAGTCAAGGAGCGAGCTCACAGTGTATGCCGGGAACCCCTCCACGGCCAGTGGCGGTGGCGGGGGCCGTGCTCGACCCTGGGGGAGAGAAGACTGCACAGGCTTGAGTAATGAGACATGAAATGTCGGGGCAATACGGTAGTGCGACGGGAGCTGTAACCGATAAGCCACCGGGTTTATCCGTTTTATTACAGGGAATGGACCTATGAAACGTGGACTCAATTTTCGACAGGGGGTACGTAATCGCAGGTCGCGGGTCGAGAGCCACACCAACTGGCCAGGAGAGAATTCAGGTGCGGGGACGGCGGTGTCGGTCAGCCTGAATCTTTTGCCGTCTCACCGCGCGCTGTAGCCGCACCTGTGCCGCATCCCATGTCCGCTGACTTTTCTTGAACCACTCTTGTACCGCGGGCAGGTCCGAGGGTTCACCTGACCAGGGAAACATCGGGGGTTGATAGCCTAGAATGCACTGAAACGGAGTTAAGCCAGTAGATGAATGTGTGAGGGAGTTCTGCGCCATCTCCGTCCAAGGCAAGAAACGACACCACTCCTCCTGATTGTTGCAGCAATAGGAGCGTAGGGAACCTACCGATCTCCTGGTTCAGCCTCTCCACCTGCCCGTTACTTTGGGGATGGTAGCCAGAGGTTAAACTTACGGAAATATTGAGCAAGTTGCAGAACGTTTTCCATACACGTGACGTGAACTGCGGGTCCCGGTCGGAGACTATATCCTCCGGCAGACCGAACAACCGAAACACATTGGAAAATAAACTTTCTGCTGTTTCCATGGCTGAGGGCAGCTTAGGCAAAGCGATGAGACGACACGCTTTTGAAAACCTATCTATAACCACCAATATGCACGTGTTCCCCTGAGAACGGGGCAAATCGGTTATAAAATCTAGTGCGAGATGTGACCATGGGCGTGTGGGTATGGGGAGAGGTTCCAGCAACCCCGCTGGTAGCACTCGTGGTGTTTTACATTGTGCACACACGTCACAGCTGTTCACAAATTCTCGAACGTCCTGCAACACCGAAGGCCACCAATACTTCCTCCGTATTAATTCCCCGTCCGTGTAATCCCGGGGTGTCCGGACGTGGCGGCCGTGTGTACCCAATTTACCAGGTCCTCACGAAACTGTGTCGGTACATACAGTTTACCTGGTGGGCAGGCAGAAGGGTGGGTTCATCCTGAAGTGCCGCCTGGATCTGCTCCTCCAGGGCCCAACGGATGGGTGCGATAACTACGGAAGGTGGCACAATGGGTTTTTCTGAATCCCGTCTCTCCTCCCTTTCGTACATCCGGGACAACTCGTCAGCCTGAGCGTTTTTAGACCCTGGCCTGAAAGTGATTGTGTAGTTAAAACGCGTGAAGAATAGTGCCCACCTCGCTTGACGAGCATTTAACCTCCTCGCCGCTCGTATGTATTCGAGGTTGCGATGGTCAGTCAGTATCGAGACAGGATGTGCAGCCCCTTCCAGCCAATGCCGCCACTCTTCCATAGCGGCTTTCACCGCAAGCAGCTCCTTGTTACCCACGTCGTAGTTCCGTTCCGCGGGAGTAAGCTTGCGGGAGTAGAAGGCACATGGGTAAAGTTTAGGGGGCGTACCTTGTCGCTGTGATAGGACAGCTCCGATGCCGGTGTCCGAGGCATCCACCTCAACGATGAAAGGGAGCGTAGGATCCGGGTGGTGAAGGATCGGGGCTGAACAGAACCGTTGCTTCAGTGTGCAAAAGGCCCTTTCCGCTTCGTCTGTCCATGCTAACCTCTTAGGAGCGCCACGCAACAGTGAGGTGAGGGGGCCCGCGACCACACTATAATTACGAATGAATCTACGGTAGAAGTTAGCGAATCCCAAAAATCGTTGTAGGTCCTTTACCGAGTGAGGCCGTGGCCAATCCCGGACCGCCGACACCTTCCCTGTGTCCATGGCAACCCCCTGCTGCCCCACGTGATATCCTAGGAAGTGCACCTCGGACCTGTGAAACACACATTTCTCTAATTTCGCGTACAGGTTATTTTCTCGTAGAACTCGTAAGACCTCCTGCACCTGTGCGATGTGTTCCCTCCTGGACTCCGAATAAACCAGGATATCGTCAATGTAAACGATCACACACCTGTTCAAAAATCTTCGCAGTACATTGTTCATAAAGGACTGAAAAACAGCCGGAGCATTCGCCAGCCCATACGGCATTACTCGGTATTCGTAGTGGCCGTTCGTCGTTATGAATGCGGTCTTCCACTCATCCCCCTCCTTAATGCGCACCAAATTATATGCGCTACGCAAATCCAGCTTTGTAAATATAGTTGCTCTCCTTAGCTGTTCGACCGCCGCTGGGACTAGGGGGAGAGGATAAGTATTCTTTACTGTCACCGCGTTAAGTCCCCGGTAGTCAATGCATGGGCGCAGCCCGCCGTCCTTTCTTCTCAACAAAAAGAACCACGCCGCCGCAGGAGACACCGACGGGCGTATGTAGCCTAAGGCAAGCGCCTCTGCCACGTACTTCTCCATAGCCCGTGTCTCCGAATCGATAGCGGATAAGCCCGTCCCCTCGGAGGCACGGCCCCGGGAATTAGCTCTATGGCCATATCCGATGAGCGATGTGGCGGCAGTCGCGCTGCTTCGGTCTTACTGAACACATCCGCAAACTCCTGGTATTCCTCCGGGAGGAACACCGCCACATCCGTGTCAGGACTCTCAATACTAGTAGTCCTGACCGAAACGTGCATACACTTTCGGTGACACGGACTCCACTTCACTAGTTCCCCGGTTTTCCAAGAAAACACGGGATTATGGGTAGCCAACCAGGGATATCCCAATATAATGGGGTGCTCTGGGGAGCGAATTACATGAAAGGCCAAAACCTCTGTATGAAAAGCTCCGACCCGCAGTGTGATAGGCAAAGTCATTTTATTTACCAGTCCCGTACCAATGGGGTGCCCGTCCACTCCCTTTATACGGAGGGGTTGCGGGCAGGTAATTTGTGGTACGGACAGACGCGTGGCATACTGCTGGTCGATAAAGTTTCCCGCCGCGCCGGAGTCTACCAGGGCTGTAAGGGTAGAGGCAGACATCCCCCACGTTATATTTACTGGCAGTGTCAGTTCGCGTTGATTGTAGTAGAGAACAGACTGCGGGCTCACCTGACGCGGTGTGGGTTGTCCGTTTCCACCCGAACAATCCGCCTTGTAATGCCCCTCCTCGCCGCAGTATAGGCAGAGCCCTCTGCGGAGGCGCCGCCGACGCTCCACGGGAGACAGGCGAGTGTGGCCAATTTCCATGGGCTCGGGTTGTGTGAACCGACAGGGGCCTGAGCTGGGGACTGAGGCGGTCGCTCCCTTGCGTGATCTAATGAGGTTATCCACCCGAATCGACAATCGGATGAAGCTATCCAACGGGGAGGCTCTCATCTTTACAAGCTAGCTCTGTCCGGAGACCCTCATTCAAGCTTTGGCGATAGACCGTGAGGAGTGCCTGGTCGTCCCATCCGCTGGCGGCAGCCAGAGTGCGGAATTGCAGGGCGTGCTCTGCGGCAGAACTCCTCCCTTGCCGAAGGCGTAGGAGTTGTTCTCCGGGATCCCTACCCGACACCGAGTGATCAAACACCTCCTTGAACCGGCGTTCAAACTCCACGTACGACTGCTCCGTAGGTTCAGTCGTCCCTACAGCGGTGGCCCACTGGAGAGCTTTTCCTGTAAGGAGTGACATGACAAATGCGATCCGCGCAGCATCCGAGGGGAAAGCGTTAGGTTGCATACGCACATACAGGGAGCATTGCAGAAGGAAACCTTGACAGAGTCCCATAGATCCATCATACTTTTCTGGCACGGCTAATCGAACGGTGGAGGGACGTTCCCCCGCCGTGTCCACAACGGGATAGAGAGGATAACCTGTGGAGGGGCGGTCTCCGTAGCTGGACTGGGGTGGAGGGTCATCCCCTGCAGCGCAAGGGACACGTTCTCCACAGCCGTCGTGAGCTGTTGCAGCAATTGCTCGTGACTCCCGAGAATGCGTCCTTGATTCATCACTGCACCCTGGAGCATTGCCAAACCCGCTGGATCCGTTGGTGGCGAAGTATTCTGTAACGGTGGAGACTCAGTAGGCATAGAAGGATCCATAAGCAGGTTATTCTCATATATTTTAATGATAGACACACAGAAGTGCTAGTCGCCCCAGAGGGGTGGGAGCTAGGCACGGTCCTAGCACAAGGACGGAGGAAGACAGAGAAACGTAGTCTAGAACGGGCACAGGGTCAAAATACCAGAATATCCAATACAACCGAGCAGAGGTATCAAAAGGGCAAATCCGAAAAACACAGGAACCGTAACAGGCAGAGGTCGAATCACAGACTTTTGCAGAACACTAGAGTAACGCTTGGTAGAGTAACGAGAACGAATACAATATTTCGCACTGAGCCACGTCATGAGAGTCCTTAAATAGTAACGTTCATTATGAGAGATCCTATACAGGTGTGTTAATATTCCGGCGAGGGCTCCCTCTGGTGGACCACGGTGTCCTCGTGTGATGGCGCCCTCTGGTGGTTTTGGTTGCGGATCGCAGCCCTGACATACATACTATAAAAAAATTAAAGCATATTAATTTTAAAGCATATTAATTGTAATTTAGGCTAATTAAACCCCCCCCTTTTAAGCAGCTCCTCTGAAGGAGGGATTTTGAGGAGACATTTCTGACCTTCTTTATTTTAATTTACAAACCCAGGAGTAGCTGGGGAGTCCACACACGAGTCTGCACCTTAGTGCATAAAGCACATAAAACACACAATCTATGACACCGCAACTCATTAAACGTTCTACGTATTCCATGATACTCCTCTCTGCATCCTGCCTTCCTTGCACGTTACAGAAAGACGAGCCAAAAAAGGATGCCTGGCTACAAGCCTGGCGCAAAGGGAGGAAGAAAAAGGTCGCGCGCCTCCACCCCCCGCACCCCAGAAGTGCGTTTGTCGCGACCTCTGAGCTGGAGACGGACCACGGAGTACTCCTTGGAGGAGGTAGAGGAGACTATCTAGTGCCCCGAGAAAGACACCCCTGAGGACGCGAGTCTCCTGAGTTACGGCTCCTCGGAGGAAAAAGAGGAGGAGGAGATGGATGCCTTGGAGGAAGCGCCTGATGCGCCCGCCAAGGCTCCCCCTCAAGGGCCCTCTGTTCCCCCTCGTGCCTGAGCCATGCCTACTATACCGTAACTCATTAAACGTTCTACGTATTCCATGATACTCGTCTCTGCATTCTGCCTTACTCGCACGTTACAGGTAGGATGTCTTACTGAGGGAGAGTGAGAGCACTCAGCAGTGATCTTTAGGGATGTTTGGATTGTAGCATGTTACTGAGTGCTGCCACCCTGTTCAGGGTTTTCTTGTGCAAGAGATTATGATCTCAGAATGACTGCACTGGCTAAAAAAAAGTAAAAAATATCAGTGAAAATAAATGCTCCTTCTTGACTGTCATGCCTTTCTTATGCCACCTGTATGTCTGTCATGTCACTGTTTTATATCCCATGTGCTTTTGTTATTAGTTCAGTTTGCCACACGATATCATTTATATCTCCACCCTTGGTTATTAGTTTCAGGTTTTCCTAAAGTTAATGCTATTTTCTACGTTTGTGTCTGGATGTATATTTGCTGTTTTGGTCTGAGTTCGTCACATCTGTTTTGTTTTTACCCAGTCAGCTTATAAGTAGTTTGTGTGATTTACCCTACTGTTTCCTAGTGTCTGTTTCTTTCCAATACCATGATTTTAAATTATTTTTTGTGCAAAGTCTTGTCTCATGTAGGCCTGTCATTCATTTGATTTTTTCACCGTCTTCAACTGTTCATTTTGGTAAGCTGACTGTGGACTAGTGTCCCACTGTCCTAGTGTCTCTGATATTAGATTCACATCCATCCAAGTCAGCTCCTCTCAGAATGTGTGTCTGCCCCATTGCTCCACAATCCCCTAACATTACACTGATTCTTCTGAGAGTGTCCCAGGTGTGAACTCCTGTTCCATGTTTTTCTGTGTTTCTCCTCCTTTCAGATGATTTTTTCTCTACGTTATCATGACCTGCTGAGATGAAACGAGGCACTTAGTAACAGTTTGCTGATACCAGCTGCTTTACACTCAACGTGAGAGTCAACAAAATGATTTATGGCTAAATGATTTGAGTAATCTGGGAGCCTTTGAGACACAACGAGTTTACGACATATGGAAAAACAGCTGCAACAACAAGAAAAACAATAATACATTTTATTTTATTAAGCATAAAAGCATTGATAAGATTAAGCATTGATAAGATTAAGGTAACCAGGGAAATACTGAAATACAAAGGTAATATTGACTGCTGTTGAAAAACATTTTGCTATTCCCTGCTATCAAAATAGTAAAATCTGCTGATCCACCACCATACTGGATAAACAGAATAAACATTTCTGGAGACAAAAAGAAAGAAAGAGAAGCCAGCTGACTAAGGGCAAGAAGACTTTTCTAGCTGCCTGCTGCACATTACAAATAGTTCTTTTGATTTAAGCCAGAGAAGAGAGCACTGCACTAATCCCGCCTCCATGACGCCATAGAGGCACTTCAGGTGAGAATAAGAGAACATTGTGGACTCTGGAAATATTAGACCTATGTGAGAGTCAGACTCTCGTGACATTGGTCTTCTGGGTAAAAGCATGCAGGTTATTCAAACTATTACTAAACTTTTAAATTCTAAAATAATATTGAAGTTTAGTCATATTTCCATACATGCCAGAAGGTTGTGATTAGGTTAGCTGGTGACTTAGAAACACTGGCACTGTCCAAAATGCTGTTTCATAGCGTCCCTGCTCAGCACTTCATGTAGCAGGTCGAGTTTATGGAAAGAAGATGAGATGATGTTCCACCTGACAGAATTTTTAAGACCCACTTATGAAAGATGTGCTCATCCTGTCATCTGGACCTCCGTTACAGTGCTTTCACTGGGGATAAACAAAACACCAAACAACTTCCTGTATTGTTGTCTGACCTGGAAACAGATGACAAAGGGAGAAGGCAACATCAGTGATCATGTCACACTACCCCACTATACCAGTTCCAATGGTAGACTGCCAACTGTATGTCACTCACATAACCTGGAACCAGCTGAACTGAGGAGACAATTTTGTCCCTCACACTGGTTTCATTGGACAAACTAATTTAGCTTACAACAGCCAGGTTTTTGCTTTATAGTGTTAAAACTAATAAGCTAAATCCAGAGGACAACGTGAAAAGAGAGAAGGATGTCAACACAGATTGAATGGAATTGACTGATGAAGACAACCTGTATTTGTATGAGAAAACATAAATGAGAGTTAAAATATTAAAATGTTATAGGAAAGAGGGATGAAAATGGCAAAGAAAGATTACAAGCTAAAATATCATTGCGTTTTAGGTGACAGGTGTGTGAGACAAGTAACAGGTGTGTAAGTGAGACAGGTGACAGGTTTATAACTGTCATATCTGCCACTAGAGCCACTCCCAATCTCACCACTAGAGGAGCTCTATCTCACTCTCAAGACCCATCTCAGGAGTACTAATTAGTGCAACCTGTTATTTATTTCAGTGGTGCTAATGCCCCTCTTCCTACACTTAAATAGCTTGTGAAGTATTGTCTCCATGTGGATTACTAAGCACTTCTGTTTTCTCTGTGCTCTCTCGTGTACCGACCTGCCTTTCATCCCCAGACTCAGCCTCCTGTCTAACCCCTGGATAACTGCCAAACTCTGACCCCACGATACTGACCTGGACCAATCTAGACTATGAATGTGATGTATGAATGTAATGAATGCTGAATGTGCCCTCCTCTGCCTAAGTGTCTGTCTGTGCTTCACACTCAGGAACATTTCTCTGGCCTCCAGCATTCACCTTTCCAATAAAACTTTTCTAGCGTTTGGATCCTTGTTTCTGAGTGTTTATGAAATCTTACAATAACTGAGACAGGTAATAGGTGTGTAAGTGAGACAGGTGACAGGTTTGAAAGTGAGACAGATAAGTCTCTTAAACACAGCAGGTGTTTGCTGACCTCTTGGTTGAAGATACAGTGGACCAGGAAGATGAAGGTGCCCTGCTGGGAGGTGAGGACCAGGAAGAAGATCTCCACTACCTTACTGCTGCTTGAGAAGATGCCCAGGATCCAGGGGCAACCGAGGATGACCGACTGGGCCATGGTTTTAAATGCAATGGTCCTAAAAAGACAGAGAGAGAGAAATTATAAGCTTTGAATTTCAGCCACTGCAACTACACTATTAATTAGCATATTTCATAATTTCCCTGCATGATAAAAACAGCATCAGTATGCACAGAGTAAGAACAGGACATGAACAGAATATCAAACTATTGTTACTCAGTATACTACACTATAATTAAAGTTAATAACAGTGACTTCTTCTTCTTCTTCTTTCGGCAATTCCCGTTTAGGGGTCACCACAGCGGATCAAACTCCTCCATCTAGCCCTGTCCTGAGTGTCTTCCACTGACACAACCGCCACTCTCATATCCTCTACCACTGCATCCATAAACCTCCTCTTAGGTCTACCTCTCCTCCTCTTGCCAGGAAGTTCCATAAAGTTAATAACAGTGACTTTGTAAAGTAAAATTTTACTGATTGTTTTGTTGTAAATGTGAGCATTATGAAGTGTGAATGCAACTTTGTAATGTGCTTAAAAAAATAACGTGTGGAATGTTACCTCATTTGTTTGATCTGAGAAACATCACTGTTCAGACGTGTCAGAGTGACCCGGATATTGATAATGATTAAACTGAACAGGATCGTGTTGCACTGCAAATTGAATAAAATGTTAATAGAGTTAATAGTGTACAAGTGTAAAATAATCACACCAAAATGATCTGGTCCTCCAGTACTTCACAGTACCTGCTGCCAATGCTTGAGACAATTTATTCAGTTAAAGCAATTACAAAGTTATGTCAGTGTGAAGGGCAGGGAGTGCGAACTAAAAAGGAAGCGATCACGCCAAGTCTCAGGGAAAAAGGAGGGTTTAATGAATAACGTGCGCAAACCAAAGACCCGTGACATGATCCGAATTATGGATATATTAACCAGCAGTCAGCTGGTACAAAGACAAGACATATATAGACAGACAAACGACCGTCAGATGGTGGCCTGCTAATAGGCCCCGCCCACCTGAGGGACGAACACAACGCAACAATAACAGGACAACTGCCGGTGGACGGGGGCGACTGGCAGGGGGGCCCCTCGTATCGTGACAGTCAGCATGCAGATGCACAGTGTGGTTGATAATCAACAACAATTGCACAAAAACTGCACCTTGGAATTTAGCTTAGCTTTAACTGTAATTAGCATTACAGTTAAACATTTTCAATAGTTTCATTGAACAGGAAATGTAAAATAGATTCAATTCAGTTTTGCATAACATTGCAGAAGTAGCCAGATCCTTGAGGACGAGATCAGTGAGAACATTACTGATAGAGCAAACCAGGCACAGAGATTAGAGATGGGTGTTACAGTGCAGTATGCAGGGGGTGAGGATGTGGGGAGCAACTCCTGAGTAGTGGTTTTAGCTTTAAAAATAGGTATGCTGGTGACCTTGCATTTTGGGGTTCATTATGCCTAAAGTCCAGCCCATGGGTCAATGGCAGCTTGTGTTCAAACTTCCACCAGTCAATAATATGCGATGGCTAAAATTGTGGACCAAAGTAAAAAATACCCTCATAAAAAATATATTTTATATTTCACCAGAAGGTGGCAGTAGATCTGTGGAGATAAAGTATAAAATAATCCCCTCTCCATACTTACAAGGGAGCACGTGACGTCATCCGCTGCCTACTCTTCCTACGCCAGGACTACGTTTTGCATATAACTTGCTAAACGCCATGAGTGTGCTACGCTCCTTTTGATTTCTTTAATCTGGTTGTTTTTATGGAGCCTGATGTGAATGTGGAATATGGATAGTAAGGTTAGCAGAAGGTGAAAGGCCTGGGTAAAATTTCATAAATGCTCCACCATTTGAGCCATCAGTCAATCAGCACTTACAGCCAGAATGACACAAACCGGACCCAGGAAACTCCATGTAAAGCCCCTCTCCTCCTTAAGCCAGCATCTGCAGAAGAAAATAAATACACATAATGCAAATGGCTGGCAGATGTTCATAATACAAAAACAAATCCATAAGTTAAGTAGACTTGACTAGATAAATGTGAATGGACAATATTTAAGCCCCTCCCCCAAAATCTGATTAAACTGCCTCCTAACGCTCTCCACACTCACTTTTCACTTCCATATCCATTAGGCACCACTCCAGCAGACACGCCCACTATAAACAAAGAACTCCCATATCCAATCACAATCAAAAGCCTCTTTATAAGTGCCTCCTTCTGCTTTGATCTGATCTTTGATAGGCTCTTTACAGTCATAAAGAGCACCACAGCATCAATCAACATCCACACAAATGCAGAGAGGAAGAGGAAGTGCAGAACACCTGCCAACAATGCACACACCAGCTGGAGGGAGGGAGAGAGAGAGAGAGAGAGAGAGAGAGAGAGAGAGAGAAAATACAAAATAATTATATTTCGTGTTTGACTGATCACAAAAATAGAGTCTATATAACATATATACATTTAGTCAATAATTATGAAAGTATTTTTATAAACTGAAAAAGAAAGTCATCTGGCTACCATGAGTTAACTTCAAGCAGAATCTTAATAGCGTGTAAACATAGATTATTGATCTGTTAACTTACTTTTGAGGTACAGTTACTCAAAAATGTCTGATTGCTAGGTTACTTGTTTACTAAAGCTGAAACGGGAATAATATTTCATGTGGGTAAACGTCTTCGTGGTTAATCACCTGGTTAGGTTTTATGTAGTGCAGGAAGTGATCTGTGAGCAAGAAGAGGAGATGAGCCAGAAACAGGCTTACACACAGGTTGATCAGAGCCGGGTTGCTCACTCTCAGGTTCCCTCGGAAAAGGGCAAAGGTCAACAGGGCCAAGCTCAGGAACACTAGCCCTACTGCAACAGACACGGTGTTCAGCAGATTTAACAGTGGATCACTCTAAAAGGAAAAAACAGCAAGAAAAGTAATCCATCAGGAGGTCTGATTTAAAATATCAGCCACTCAACATGGCACTTAGTCATTATAGAAGGATGTAGGGATCAGTAGTTTGCTGAGCCAACACGCATTTTGTGCATCATATGTTTCAGAACACTAACATTCATCATTCATTTAGTGTCCACTAGTTTGATATCTGTGGCATGGCAATCTCAGATCATTGCCAGTACATATGTCACATCTTAACCCCAAAGTCTCTGGCTAACAAATTGTTCTGGTAATGGCCCATATAAACTCATATAAAATATGTATGTCTTTCATATATATGTGAGGAGAATGCAGTAACATGGCTATGTGAGACAGGGTTAGAGTCCTGTCTCCTCCTCTTATCACACCTGTCACAGTCTCCACAAACTCAGACTTCCCAGTTGATTGACTGCATCGTCTCTCATTCCCCAGTGTGTTTGAGCTCTCATTTGTGTCTGAGTTCACTCCAGTTTGTTAAGCCTTCCTGGTTTTGCCTACCATTAATGATCTTGGATTTGGTCCTCATATTTCCCTGCGTAGTTCAGCCCTTTTTGCTGCCTTTGCCTAACTGACATTTCAGTGGTTTACAGACCGGTTCTGTCCACCAGTATTTTCTGTTAAACCCCTTTGTGTGTATGATTCTGTTTATGCCTGAGTCTGACACTTGGTAACTGTCTTTTCAGTACCTCTGTTTTATATTGAAAGGTGGTCATAGAATCATATTTTTTAATACTTTACAGATCTTCAGAAAGTATGCAATGTTCAATGACAACTGAATACTCACTGGTAAAATGTCAGTCCTGGTGTTAGTTGATCTTGGGGCTACATTTGACACTGTGTAAGCACTTCACATGATGGAAAATTGGATAACGCTATCAGGATTTTCAAATTATTTGGGTCTTATTTGGAAGGTATTTTTAGACTTTATTTTGTCAGGATTGGAAGTGATCCGGTAAAAGAACTGTAATGCTTGATGTTTTTTTATTTTTAGTCTTGCTCTTTCTCATAACAGTGATTCTGGCTAATGTACTGCAGTACCGGAAGACCTGTAATTTTCTTCATCTGTGCTGGACTTGACCTGTCGTGTTCTTTTACCTGTGCTGGACCTGACCTGTCGTGTTCTTTTATGTGTGCTGGACCAGACCTGTCATGTTATTTTACATGTGCTGGACCTGGCCTGTGGTGTTATTTTACCTGTGCTGGACCTGACCTGTCGTGTTCTTTTACGTGTGCTGGACCAGACCTGTCATGTTATTTTACATGTGCTGGACCTGGCCTGTGGTGTTATTTTACCTGTGCTGGACCAGACCTGTCATGTTATTTTACATGTGCTGGACCTGGCCTGTGGTGTTATTTTACCTGTGCTGGACCTGACCTGTCGTGTTCTTTTACGTGTGCTGGACCAGACCTGTCATGTTATTTTACATGTGCTGGACCTGGCCTGTGGTGTTATTTTACCTGTGCTGGACCTGACCTGTGGTGTTATTTTACCTGTGCTGGACTTGACCTGTCGTGTTCTTTTACCTGTGCTGGCCTGGCCTGTATGATGAGAGCGAAGGTTGAGAGGTGGACACAGGAGCACACACTGTGACTGCTGTTGGTCTTCATAAGTGTACAACCATTTACAACCCATTCAGTTTCCCTCCAGTAAACACAGGAAGGATTATGATCAGGGTGTAATATCTAGACAAGAAACAAGGTGGAAAAACAACTTAGAATAACTTTCTATCAAATATTTTGTTAACCAGCAACTAAATCTTGCTTGCAAGAATAAATAACCTTATTTTGTAACTTCCTAAACAAAACATCATTACCTCAGATTCAGAAGTATTTATTTAGATCATTTGTCATTTGTTGTTATCAAATTCACTTTGAAATGCATAACTCACTCCAGTGTGTTTCAGGGTGAAGTTGATGGGTTTGGTGAGTGTTCTGTCGGTGGTGCTGTGTAGTGTGACTGACACCACAGTGGATATTAAAGTTTGCACCACTTTGGTTTCACTGACGAAGCTTCTGTTCAGGACACTGGTTATGTTTGTGTAGCTCATGAAGGACACAGCAGCATGTCCTGAACCAGATTCACAACAATGTAAAGAGCTGCATATAAATGCCTTATTAATGTTGTTGTTGTTGTTATCTTAAAATATAGCTATGCATTATGTACCCATATTATAAAAAATATCAAAATGACCACAATATACATTTGTGAGATAGTTAGTTAAATATTAGGTAAATATTTAAATGGCGTATACCTTTATTAAATTCACTTTTAGACATCCCAATGAGATCAATTTCCATTTGAGCATCTGCTGTGCAGATGAGAGGTGATTTCTGCAAGAGACTATTTGGTCCAACCGCAAATACGTGGATCTCTAAAACAAAACCATATTGTGGTTACATTAGCAGTATGGAACAGTATGGAAAGTTGTTCGGTTTCACCTCCAATTCACCACAATACCCCACAATACCCCACAATACCCCAAAATACCCCACAATACATCACGATAACCCGCAATGCCTGACGATACACCACAATACTTGTGTGGTTACCTATATCTGGGAGGGAGATGCTGACTGAATAGTTGGTCTCTGTGGTCTTCACCAGTTTAGATGCCAGTTTCTCTGTGGTATTCAGCATGATGCTCAGAGAGGAGACTAGTTCATCTTGATGAGTGCTTCCAATGCTAAGTGTTTGGTGAGCAGTAGAAATGAACAATTCCAAAGCTTTCTCGACAACCTGCTCAAGAACCAGATCAAAGTTGAATAATCTGAGTAACAGTTTATAGATGAGATCATTTAATTCAGATCAGAAAGAATCATCTGGGTAACAGTTTTGTTATTAGATATTTTAAGATATTTTTATGTTTAGCTTTAGTACTCACATTCTGTGGTAACTCTTGAGCAGTGATGTCATCTATTTGGCTTGAGAGACTTTTATAACATTCTGCTATTATATTAGCCTAAACCAAAAAGCAAGTTATAGAAATACCTTAAGATCTAGATTTTTGCACAGAATCATTAATGACAATAAATGTTTTACAAATTATATCCCCCATTTCAGTTTACTTTATTGCTTGGGCTAATTAGCAAATACATGCCATTGGAATTATCCTGGCAGGACCTTTCTGAATCTCTTTACCTCTGATTGTTGGTCTGAGAGCTTATTAGTATTTGTCCATGCTTGGCAAGTGTCAGACACTGTGATATTTGGAACTGACAAAAGAAAGGTCATTGTGAAAAAGGTTATCGGTATAACCAGGAAATCCATAATCTACTTAAGAAAGTTATTCTATTAATTTCTAACATTAATATTTTAAAGTTAAACAGATTGAGAGTCTGTTTTGATATAATTGTGAGATAATGTTAGCAAAGAAGAACTTTAACTCATTTTTAGTTGTAAAATTAAACACCTGTAATTGTTTTCTATGTCCATCATAAAGTGACTTTTATTCATGACTATTCAGATATGAGAACTGAGAACTGATCTGGTATCTTTTTCCATTTCCATATTAAAGCCACTCAAGCTTTTGTCTTAAAACAACATTACTGTTAACCTGCAATAACAAACACTACTATACCTGTTGCCACAGTGGTCATCACAGTGACAGAAGATGTATCAGCTGTAACAGATGTAGGAGCACTTTTACATCCATAGGAGTCCCCTGTGGGGAGGAATCCATGAGGTATGGAGAGTCCAGCGTCACACATACAGCTGCCGTCAGCATGATTACACTGAGCATGCTCACCACAGGACAGTGGGCTGCAGAATGAATGCTCTACAAGAAACGGAAAAGTAAAAGAAAAAAAGCAAAAAAAAAGAAGAAGTTTTACACCTCAGGTTAATTTTGCTGAGCTAAACTTTTAAGATAGTTTAGACTAGGCTTAGTCTTGATCCTGCACAAAACTGAACGGTGTATTTGCAAATCACTTCTTACTTGTGGAAAAAATCCCCCCAGTGGGAAAGAGATAATAGATGAAGAATCCCCCTTCGCAGGTCGCACGGTTTAGACTTTGCTTAGTAACAAAGCATCGAGAACTGGTGCTCTGCATTAACTCGCACTTATGCAAGTTCTGATTTGAGCTCTTCAGTGGCTTGCATGACATGATTGAATAGGTCATATTGGAACCACTTCGATTGCCTGAACAAGTGCTGTCTAAGACATCTCCACCAATGCCATAGATCCTGTACCACCCATCCTGCAGTTTAAAATCATTCATTGGCCAGTCAGCAAAAGAGGTGGAGTTAAAGCCAATATTGCGCCATGGGTCAGACAGGATCTTAGGAGACAGACAAGGATCTGTGAGGCAGAAGGTTAGTGAGAAGTCAGAGTGTGAGCATTTTAAGTACACATCCATCTATTATCCATAAAATATGGAACTTGCCGAGATTGGGAAGATACTACCTTTATCAAGACATTCACCCCATTGTCCATCTTTGTCATAATCAGAAGTTGTGCTGCACCACAGTGTGTGGTGATCCAATTCCACACATGTATGGTAAGTGTTTCTTTTGTAAGTAAAAGGCAGCGCACATGCAGATCCTTTTGCATTACCATTAATGGTAAAATTATCTAACAATGAACAGGAGAAAAAAATCAGATTGTATGTTAGTCTAGCTAAAATTCCCTACTTTTTTAAATTACAAGGTTAAATGTCACCTAAGTGATAAATTGGTTCAATGCTACCTTTGTAAAACCATTGTTGACTATAGTATTTGTTCTGATTTTAAAAGATTTTCTGGAGTTTGATTTAATGTTATAGATGGGCTCAAACCTGATCTCTATGACCTCCACCTGTGGATATTTCAAGATTCTGTCAGACGTGATTGTTTATGAGGGATTATTTTGTCATGGGAATTGATTGAGTAACTAAGAATGTTGCTACAACTGATCTATAAAAACTGTCAGTATATTTTGATGACTGCCATGTGCCTGCTGCCTTAGTGTTAGATAATGTTAATAGAACAAAAACTTTCAAAAACCTTCTGCTTTTAATCTATATCTTGTACATACATAAATTCTATCAGTCAAACTGTTACAAGCTTGTTATATAGCCATAAAGATTATGTAACAGGTGACTCGCGATGCCAGTCGGCAGCCACCAGAGGGCAGGCATGAGCCCAAAGCTAAACATGGCTCGTTAGCCTGATCTCTCTGAGGTGGCCTCAGACTATATAACAGCTTCACAAAGGCCATTCTTTTTGGCATTTCTCTGAGTGAATTTTCATTCTCAGAAAACATAGGGCAATACATTCGATCTTGTCCTAATATTCCAAAAATGATTATTGCCGTCTTTAGGTTAGGTCTGGGCAATTATCTCATATATATAAAGGAGCAAAACCATAACCAGCACATCTCTAATAGACAAAGAGAACTAACTAATAACTAATAACTATAACTAATATAACTAATAACTAATACCCTAATTAAATTCTCTTATTGTTTTTATCCGCTTTGGAAATATGCGGTCGCTGTATGAAATCTGATTCCGCATCGAGATGTTATGCTTTGCCTAATTTGTATGACTCAGGATTATTCGCTCGTGTTGTATTACTCAAGTTCGCAGTGTTTAGTGTCAGTTTGTATCTGGGTTAGTGTTCGTGTTATCTTTGTACGTGTACTCTTGGTTATTGATAGTATTTTTAAAATTTGTTTACATTACTGTTTCTCTCATTCCCTGTCTGGTGTTATTTGGTAATTCCCATGTCGCCGTGAATGTTGTAAGATTTACGTAACTGAAGTGTTTAAATATTCATTGTTTGTGTCGTCTGGTTGTTACGTAATAGTTCTGTTCCTTGTTTGTTTATCCCTGATTTGGTTATTTTGTGAACCCTGTTCTTTATAAGGATCTCTTTCTGAGTTTATATTACGCTTCCTGTTTGTTATTGATAGTTGGTCTTTTGTGTATTTGTTCGTTCGGTTGTAAATCATGCTATGTAAGGAGCGCACAATCCGGGCACAGGCGGAAGAGATTCCGTCAATTGACATGCCAGCTCTCCTCTGCACGTGTGTTCGCCTCCTAGCACTGCAGCGTGACTCTGACTCTCTGAGACATCGTCCGTGTAAGAGATAGAAGGGTCATATTAATATGGTGGCTTGACTATTTCATGTCTTTGTGTTGTATTATTCTGTAAGCTGTACAGTGCTTTACTGTATATGGGCAGGACCACCCAACAAAAATACAGAACTGAACTGACTAGCAAAAGGAAATGAACACAGCAAAATACTAGAAACACTTGACTTACATATTACAACCAGATTCCAGCAAACCAATACATACATTCAATAACCAGCCCTGAACAAAGGGAAAGAAAGGGCTTATAAAGGGCAAAGAGAAAGAGAAACAGGTGGGACAGATCATAGGAGGGTGGAGTAACAGATAAGAAGGAGATTCTGACAGGAACAGAAAAAACACCAGCACATGGGGAAACAAACAAGGAAGTGCTAGGGAAAAGGCTGGGTGGAGCTAAAGGGAACCAAACAACAGGAGTGACAGGAGGGGCGGAGCTAAGCATGACAATAGCACAGGACAATTCATTGCAGAGTTGGATTTGTACAGAATTACTTTACTTACAGTAAATTGCAGTTACACCAACTGTACTTAACACTGCAGTAGCAATGACCCCTGGTGCAGAGAGAGAAAGACATTACTGAGTACACATCTATATTTATCTAGTACTTCAGAATGATCAGCATCATGGAAATAGACAATTAAAACAATCAAATTCAGGGATAATCCAAGACTGGGATGAAAAAATAGTGTGCCATAACTGATATTAATCTATATTTAGTTAACCATACCATATTCCTTCAAATGTCCCTAAAAGATAGACATGTTGTCTTAAAGTGCCACCTGATCATGGCTGGACTGTCTCTGAGGGGTTAGAGTTAGGGTAAGGGTTTGGGACCCAGATTGCAGTTGGATTGTGGTCTTGAAGGCGTTAGGGCTAGGGTTTAGGACCCATCCTATCTGAGGCCCCAGGGTTTCACCTCTCCCTTACACTAGGGTTGTACTCTTTACATTTATCAAGTATGAAAGACAGAAGTGTAAGCAACGTACGTGTTGTTTATGTCAGTAGTTTGAATGACCTGTCAGTGCCTGAGTGACAATGAGTGGCAAAGGTGTGTGCACAAGGCAGGATTGTTGCTATGGGAATGCTGGTAAATTCTCTACAACAATACAGTTAAACTAAAATCCCGACCATTACATCCTCAGCACTGTCTTGTTTTGCCTCCTTTGGCCTTCAGATCAGCTTAACCCTGCATAACCCTGACAAACCCAACATAACCCAATATAACCCATAATAACCCTGCCAAACCCATCATAACCCAGCACAACCCATCATAACCCAGCATAACTCAACATAACCCATCATAACCCAGCATAACCCTGCCTGACCCAGCATAACCCATTATAACCCATCATAACCCTGCCTGACCCATCATAACCCATCATAACCCTGCCAAACCCAGCATAGCCCTGTGAAACCCAGCATAACCCTGCCTAACCCAGCATAACCCTGCCTAACAGCCTGCCATGTGTGTATTAGCAGCACAGAGGTTGCGTTTAACATGGTGGCCCCACATCTGGTTAGTCGTTGTTCTGGACATTCAATCAGTGTCCTATCATCAGGCATGAGTTCCTAAGGCTAGTAGTGTGAGAACACAAGACGCTGCTAGTATGTGGTCTCATCTGATTGGTCAGTTGTAGGCAAATGTTGATTAATAAAAGCCTGAAGGAACTGGAGCTCTGGGGAGGGTTAGAGATGCAGTAACTAGTGGACTGGAGAATAGTGGACTCTGTGTCCCCCTCACTGTCTTTTTGTGTCCCTCTCACACTCTGTCTGTATTCCCTTCACACTCTGTGTATTATCTCTGAATTGAAATATTAAACATTATTTGTGTAGCCTCATGTTATTGTAAAGTGTAACTTCCATTAATAAACCATGTTTCCTTTAACGTGTGAAGGTCAAGTCTTTACTTAATGTACATAATGTAATGTATTATGTCATGTACAATATTACAGAATATAAATTGCCTAAAAACTAACCAACTAGCCAAATAAAACTGGCAAACTGTAGTTTCATAGCTGCTGACAGCAGTTCGCTGTAAAGTATCCAATTTCAGGCTGTTGTATGAATAAGAAATTCATATCCTCATAACTCACAATACAATATAGCAAGGTCTTCTGCGTAATTGGTCTGATGCAATTCTGAAATTTCACAAGCATTACATTTTCACCTACGCCTATTTTCATCCATGGGCATAGTGGATAATGTGTAATGTGGATGGGTAATGTGGTGGGGGTAGGTGAAAACAGCTATGGTATTTCATTCATCTTCAGCAAAATAAAATGAGAATAAAGAGCAATGCTTCTTAAGGATATCTCATGGATTTAAACTAAATGTTTGCTATGATTAGAAGACATAAAGAGTGAACTCACATGTCAGAGAGTAGCTCATTTCTCTTCTGTGTGGACTGAGCCGCAGTGACACAGTGGCTGTTGAGAAACACACAGCTCAGTGTACCAGGACACTCTCTATCACACTGATAAATGAGACCTCAGATGACATCAACAGCATGACCAATGAGAGAGCTGCAGGAAGTGCTAACTGGGTACCTTTGGTCCGTAACTTACTATCCACCATCATCTTCAGTTCTGCGTGTTACTATTAATGGTGTACGTGTGTTTTTCTAGCAGTGTTTTCCTTTCTAAGTTTCTAAGCAGTTTATTACTTTAACACATGGGCGCAGTAATGTCTAATTCATCAAGTTCAGAAGCCAGTGGTCAGACTTATCAATCCCAAGTGATAGCAATATCAGTATTGAAGAATACAAAAAGCTTGAGGAATATCAAGACCTGAAAGAAGACCTAGAAAAAGTTTGGAAGGTGAAGGCAACTGTGTTTCCCATAGTAATCAGAGAACTAGAGGCTATGACCCCCACATTGTGAGAATGGCTACAGCAGAGAAATATTTCTTGGAGGTTTTGGAGAAATTATACAAAATGGGGAAACACAATTCAATAAAAAAACTACTTGTCAGAGGAGAAATAGAGAGAGGCAGAAATAGTGTGTGTGTGTGTGTGTGTGGCGGGGGGGGGGTGTCTCTCTCCTTCCTGTCCTATCACCCAAAAAGCACGGCACAGAACACAGATACCTGTCTCAGTTTTGGCTGAAGTGAAAACAGGTAACAAGCAATAGTTACAGTAGAACAGTAGGCACCCAAGACACCATTTTTCATGTTCCCAAACAAAATGACATTGAAGTTATTGTACATTTTCATCTGGATTTCTCTATCTGGTAAGTAGTTTGTTAGTGTCTGTACTTGATATTTATGTACGATAAATATTGATTATTGATTACTACATGACACGGATTCCCCTCTGATTGACCAGTGAGCAAATAGAGCAAATGCAAGAGTTAATGTTCGTCTGAATGGTTAATGCTGGTCTAAAGGGTTAATGCTGGACTGAAATGTTAATGCTGGTGTGATGAGTTAATGCTGGTCTGATGGGTTAATGTGGGACTGATGATTTAATGTTGCTCTGAAGGATTAATGCTGGTCTGGTGAGTTAATACTACTCTGGTGGACTGACTGGACTATTGCTGGTCTAATGGACAAGTCCATTTTATGTTGATCTAATGAACTAATGATGATCTGATGTGCTAATGCTCATCTATTAGTCTGGCTGTTGGAATAATGCTGGTCTGATGGGCTTACGTTGGTCGGATGGGCTTAGGTTGCTCTGATGGGCTAACGTTGCTTAGATGGGCTTATGTTGGTCTGATGCTTGTCAGATCTGACCCTCCCACACCAGCCTCCGTAGGACCATGCTACCTCCATCCCTACGGCCCTACTCCAGGGTGTTAGGATACCGTCATATCTACCTGAACTGTTTGGCCAACAACATACTCACCAGAGACTCTGTAATGTGTAGTTCCAAGTGGATAATGAGTTAAGTACTTATCAGTCCTTGAGAGAGGAAGTATACAGGCAAAGAGGCTTAAATTATTACCTCTTTGTATTATGGATGATCTAGTTTGAAGTCAGTCAGACTGAGTGTTATGAGAAGGGAGTGTTAGACTCACAGTGTGATCATTGTCACGGTGTGGGAGGCTTCCCCTACCGGTCGCCTACGGTACAGCGGCAGTTGTCCTGTTGTTGTTGCGTTGTGTGCGTCCCTCAGGTGGGTGGAGCTTATTAGCTCCCTCACCTGACGGTAGTTTGTCAGGCTATATATGCCTTGTCTATGTACCAGTTGACCGCTGGTTATTATATCCTTAATCAGGGGGTCGAGTGCACGGGTCTTTTGTTTGCGCACGTTATTCATTAAACCCCTCTTTTTCTCTGAGACTTGGCGTGATCGCTTCCTTTTCGTTCGCACTCACTGCCCGTCACAATCATACTATGCGCACGAGAAATCTCCACCAATGGAAAGTTCTTTAGATTACTACTATCCAAAATATACTCAAGTATATTTCTCTCAATTTCTCAAATAATCCTACTTTATCTACAACAATAGTAATTGTACAAGGTGCACTAATCAGAATCAGAATCAGGTTTATTGGCCAAGTATGTTTACACACACAAGGAATTTGTTTCCAGCTGTTTGTGTCTCCCTAGACAATATACAGATACTAAACATGCAATTTACAGACATTAAACAGATAACAGTAGTATACACAGTATACAGACTATACAATGACATTACTATAGAGTGTGCTTTAGTGTTATTCACAGAATAGCAGTATGCAACAATAAACAGATTAAATATTGTGTAGCCACAACAATTGTAAACATGTGAAGTGAATAATGGTAATGCAGTGATTGAAGAATGTATTAATTCTCAGTATTAATTATAATTATGGCCTATAGCTGATGATGGTGATCAGCTGTTGATGAATGTGATGGCCTGAGGGTAAAAACTGTTCTTGTGTCTGACAGTCTTAGTGGACAGGGCTCTGTAGCATCTACCAGATGGGAGAAGCTGAAAGAGGTTGTGACCAGGGTGCGAGGAGTCCGTAATGATTTTCTCTGCCCGTCTTCTGGATCTTGAGCAGTACAAGTCCTGAATGGAGGACAGGGAAGCACCAATGATTTTCTCAGTCGTCCTCACTGTTCGCTGCAGTCTGATCCTGTCCTGCTTTGTGGCTGCTCCAAACCAGACTGTGATGGATGTACACAGGGTGGATTCGATGACTGCAGTGTAGAACTGGCTCAGCAGCTCCTGAGGCAGATCCAACTTCCTCAGCTGGCACAGAAAGTAGATCCTCTGCTGAGCCTTTTTGAGGATGGAGGAGATTTTGGATTCCCACTTCAGGTCCTGAGAGATGGTGATACCCAGGAACCTGAAGGACTCTACAGGGATGCCTTCTAAAGTCCACTCTCATCTCTACAGTCTTGAGTGTGTTCAGCTCCAGGTTGTTCTGACTGCACCAGAGAACCAGTCGTTCAACCTCCTGCCAATATACAAACTCGTTGTCATCCCGGATGAGACAGATGACTGTAGTGTCATCTGCAAACTTCAGAAGTTTAACAGACGGGTCATTAGAGGTGCAGTCATTGGTGTAGAGAGAGAAGAGCATTGGGGAGAGAACACATCCTTGAGGGGCACCAATGTTGACAGTCCGTGTGCAGGACATGACATTCCACAACTTCACTTGCTGTTTCCTGCCCACCAGGAAGCTAGGGATCCACTGACACATGGCAGATGAAACAGTGAGCTGGGAGAGTTTGGAGGATAGAATGTCTGGGACGATGGTGTTGAACGCTGAGCTGAAGTCAAGAATTCTTGCGTGTGACCCAGGGCAGTCAAGATGTTGTAGGACGTAATGCAGACCCATGTTGACTGCATCATCCACTGACCTGTTTGCCCGATAGGCAAACTGTAGGGGGTCTAGCAGGGGTCCTGTGACATCCTTCAGGTAGGCCAGCACCAGTCGTTCATGACCACAGACGTTAATTTTCAGAGGTGGACATTCCAGGTTCAGAAAGTAAAAGTCCTCACCAAGATTTTGCTTAGGCTTCCTGTATTGTGTTGATTCCACTAATTCTACCTGGCTTGCACTAATGAAAAAATCCAGCAAGCTTGAGTAAAATCCTTGGAAGGAGTTTTACTTTCTGAACCTGGAATGTCCACCTCTGCTAATATTGTATAAAAGAATAGCATATTCTGCTCATGATTTGTAGTGAGCGTCCTCAAAATGAGGAGAGCTTCCTTCATTTCCCTCATTCCCTTTCTTCAATTCATGATGCTGTTATGTCTGTGCAATTTTCTTGCACAGTGTGAAAACCGCCAGTGGTAGTGTTGGGGACACTCAACGAGACAGTCAAAAATGCGATAACGCATCCTTCTTTAAAAAGGACACATTTTATTTTAACAGAATTTGGCAGATACTCTAAATTTCAACATTTATCAGTATGACAGTATGTGCTCTCCCTGGGAACCACACACACCTTGGACCTTGGTGTTGCTCACACCAGGTGATCTATAGGACATACCTTACAGTCCTAATAAGTGCAAACCTTAGGCCAAAGATTGCTATTTTGTAGGGATCAGAAACGTAATTGCATACTATACATTGTGTGTACATGTGCGTGTGTGTGTGAACTTGTTTGGACTACAGCAGGTTTTTGGACATCAAAGGACGTAACTGACTCTACGGGCAGGAGATACAGCTACAATCTCATTTTCTTATAAATGAGCTCAAAACAACAAGAAGTTTTTCTGCAAGAGTCCATGTACAAAAGTCCATGTGACCATCATTAATCTGAATATATCAGACTCTGGGACCTACTGGTGTGGAGTGGAGAGATTAATAAAAGACACATTTACAAAGGTGCAATTTAGAGTTTTGGATGGTAAGGAAAATCTGATTGACTGATAATGGAAGATATGTCTGTAGTAAAAAACAATACTAATTCATACATAATTTTACATAAAGGTTTGTTGTCTGCTTCAGTTCCACATGTAGCTTCAACAACTCCCACGACAGGGACCAGCACAAAAACCCAGATCCCCGTGGCAAGCGGGTCTCATCCCACAGTCAAAATAATTTTTTCCCCTGATCAGGAGAGACAAATCAGCACTTTACCCTCACCAGAAGGTAATGAGAGTTTTAATCACCCAGTGTCAAAGTATGGGAGAACAGTTATGGGTTATGGGAGTTATTCCTTATATTCTTTTTTATACAAGGAGGTGAGGAGAGCAGAGGCGAGAGCGCCTATCCAGCACTAAAGGTTGGATTGTTTCTTTTGCCAGAATAAAAGACATCAGAACAATGTAGAGTCTATTTGACAATTGTGGTAGCACAGCAGACATCCACCAGTTACACTGACAATAATCATGATATAATAAAAATATCGATATCTTTTTAATAATAGACTCATGATATTATAAATAGTAATCCAGATACCATTTGCTAAGGCAGATGTTGAGCCTTAAATCTTCTGTATATATGTTCATCTAGTTGCCTTTTCACTTTCCATTAATTAATGAAATTGCTCTTTTCATAGGATTTTGTATAGTTATGGTTACAGACTCTGCCATTGCACTGTCTGAGTGAAATTTATTTAAAAAAAAAAAAACACGCAATAAACAAATGTAAAGATGAATTTGACTTATATTGCTATTACTGTGTTATTAAGTTAAGCCACATTGTCAATTGTGATTTTCACCCCAATCGAAATTTGTCCTCCACATTTACCCATCTGTGCAGTCAGAACACACACACTAGTGATAACTAGGGGGCTGTGGTGCACACGTGCCCAGAGCGGTGGGCAGCCCTAGCCCGGCGCCCGGGGAGCAGTTGGGGTTAGGTGCCTTGCTCAAGGGCACCTCAGTCATGGCCTCAGGCCTGGGAATCGAACCCACGACCCTCCGGTCACAAGACTGGTTCCCTAACCACCAGACCATGACTGCCACACATTATACATTATAGCTTCAAACTATTTTTACACTGGTCAGGTATAAGTGGTCACCTTGGCATATCAGTTACAAGAAAAACAGTAATAGTAAACAGAGTATACACTACACTGAGAACTTGATAAATACTTTAGTAGGCCTGCAACAGGCCTGTATGGACATTTTCATACATGGTACTGACAACTGGGTCAAAACAATTCCAATTTACCATGGTTAGCATTACAGCTATGAACATCAATGGCTTAGCATAGTATTACTAGCCTACCCCATAGCTTAACAAAACAAATTTATCAAGGGTAACATCAATTATGTACTACTAGTAAATACTAAACCAACTATACATGGCAATAACAAACCTACCTCTAGATATACACTGGTATTTATTTAATATATATCAATTAGACAAACATTAGTTACCCACTCTAGGTCATGTACACGCAGCACACAAGTCAGAGGAGGCTATAGCCTGCTCATATGCAACTCTCCTTTAAACTCTGCTGTTTGCCTGCAGCTGGATCGGCAGGCTCCGTTTCTCTTAAAGGGGCAGCGTCTTGAGTTTGTTGAAATCTTCTATAGATACCACAATATTATGGTTATTGTACTTTCTTTACGTCATGAATATCATGTAGTGAAAGCTGATACTGTGATAGCCCTAGTCTTTTTTTTCAGATTTTTCAGACAGAAATACCCAGCAACATCTACCTTGTTGCTGCAGAGATTACAGTAGTAGTATATTTAACTGTTCAATTTAACTGGGGTTTAAAAATTCACCAGGCCAAGCTAACGTCCTGTTCCACACAGAGAGTCAAACAGATATGCCAACCACGTCTTTTCTATCAAGTGTGATACTCAGTGCAGGAAGTGATCACTGATCCCATGAGAGTGGCAGGAAAGTTAGGGTTCTATTATCTAAAACACATAAAACATGATTTTTATTTTTTTTGATTGACAGGTGTTGTGAGGCTCGTTATAGCTGTTTGTGTATGTTCTCTTCTGCTGCTGCTTGGACTAGCAGTGTTTTGGCTGCATTGAGTGTTTTCTCTTTTGAAGGTTTTCTGTTTTTCTCTTTTGGCGAGGGAGAATTTGTATGTTGATTTGCTCTGCCTTTGCCTTTCACACACATCTAAACTTTTATTTACACACGATGTTCAAATGGTGATTGGAATCGAACAACAGGCTTCACAAAGGTGAGCTGCTAAAAGTGCCATCATCAGTCACCAGCTATCACCACTATTGTGTTTAAGCAAAGGTTAAGATATTGTATTTAATGTCTTGGTTCCAGACCCCCAATGGGAAAGAGAATGTGAATACCTCTGACATGAAATCCATCTACAGAATCCAAGAATAGACTGCTGGGAGCCAATCGGGCCAATATTGTGTACCCACAGCCATACACCTCGCAGTCAGAACCACAATATAGAACCACACATCAATCATTCAGATTCAGTATACCACATTCTGGAACTACACACATCACCGATTCAGACTCAGTATACCACATTCTGGAACTCCACATCATCCATTCAGATTCAGTCAACCACAGTCTGAAAACCCTTTACTTAGATTGTAGTTTCCAACAACAAATGTTTTTCTGTGTAAGTAGTACACAGAAGTAGTGTAAATTATATCTGAAGTGTTGGGGTCAAGGCCACATTGTCCCCTGTGTAAATATTAATATTAAAATAATGAACTTTTTAAACATGGCCTTAAGACCTTTCATGAACATCTTTCTTCCTGTCTCAGTGCTGATTAACTTTCAGTGAAAACACATGACCAGGGAGCGTTAAGTTGAGGAGCAACTGGACCTAGTGCAACATCCTGTCGGTCATGACGAGCACTCCTACACACACCTATAGTTCACAGTTTCAAGAGCTGCACTCTCACTGCCTTTTCCTGTGTGGTGAGTTAGCATTGAAACCACCAGTGCTACACCCCTGAAAGTATAGCCAGGTCACTGTACCTGATGAAGGCCATCTGTCTGCAAACATCCTGTTTCTCTGGATGGAAACCTTGTGGGCTTCACTGCAATTTTAGCTAGCTCTACCTTCAACTACCTTTTTTGACATATGTATGAGAGAAAGAGATCATTATCAGACTGTTACATACCATTTAGATATAATCACTAACTACCTGAGCATAACCATGGTAAAAATTAAGCTGATAAGACCAGGACCTAGTTTTTAACATTAAACACGATGAATGACTAAAGTCAGGTCTGCATAAATTTCCTCTCAAGATGTTGAGCTGTTATTAACAGTGTTGGTTAGTTCTCCTTTCTTAGGATTCCATGTTGAGTTGACACAAATGTTTGTTAGTTTGTAGTGTTCATGATCAAGTGCTCATGACTTCCAGAACTGCTGCACCTGTGGTTCAGTGCTCTTAATGATTATTTGCACACACAAACATTTCTTACGAATATCTAATGATATAATTCCACTGTATTTGGATGTAATAACTAATAACCATTTCAGCATGCCATGAACTATAACATACTTCAGAAACACCTGCTTCCCCCCCCCCATCAAGCAAATCAGCTCATGCTTGTCAACAGGAAGAAGGATGAATGCTGGGATTATTCGTACTTACAGAATAATAGGATGTCAGAAGACTAGCAGCAATGTTCTGTCTTTTCTTATTTAAACGATGCGATACGGCATGCAGTGATAACGATCAGATCACGTTTACCTTGGGTCACCCAAACACCTTTTTGTATTGAAGTCTTTTCTGCTGCCACTCCTGGTTATGTTCTAATAAGCTAATGAGACATAAAAGTCAAAAACACTCAAGTGTTACAACCTCAGGATCACACAAGGGATGTGTCACAATCCCTCTATTGAGGTTGAAAAGTAGCAGTGTGCTTGTGACATCACTCAAGTGTCACACCAAGAACCTTAAATGGCAGAAGTTTGAATAGTGCAAGTCATAGTCTCATACACAGGCAGGCTGGAGGTGTGTACGGTAGCACTTAAAGGCTAGTATAAAAAAAGTGCAATGAAAAACCATGCAGAAATATGTTTACTGTGTGAGTATGTGTGTTTGTGTGTGGTTTGTGTGTGTGCTATTGTGTTTCATTGTTGAAGAATGGCACCACTATCTTTGTACCCCATATACCAGACCATACCATAAATTTGTGTTCTAACAGTCTTGGAGGGATCTATCCAATGTGGGTTAGTGTCAGACCAATAACGTTGGTTTTGTTTGTTACAGTAATTTCAACATTCAAATAAGTTTGCCTCATCACTGAACAAAATGTTCTGTGTAAACTGAGGGTCCTGTTCCAATTTTTGTTTTGCCCATTCTGCAAATTCAGTGCACCGATCTGAGTCATCCTCGTTGAGATGCTGCAGCGGCTGGAGTTTGTAAGGGTGCCATTTGTGAGCATTGGAATACCAGGTACTGCATTCACCAGACATCAACACACTTTCTATCCGCTCCTCACGTTTTAACTTTATTCTTTCATGAGTTATTTTCAAGTTTCTCTCTGTTTATAGCCATTGCCATGTCGCAGAGGTTATGTTAAAACCACCATTGTTTTTCTTGTGAAATTCTCAATAAGTTTGATGTGTCACAAAATGGGTCGCCACCCATCTTGAAGTTTTCCCCCTCCCATATACTAATGTGCCACAAGCAGGAAGTTAATATCACCAACCATTCCCATTTTATTTAGGTGTATCCATATAAATGGCCCACCCTGCAGAAATGAACTAAGCTACTACATGTGAACAGTTCAGAGGGGCATGAATAAAATGCACTTAATTTTCTCATTAATTGTGTGTAATTGAACGCATGGATTGAATGCAGAAGATGATTGGGGGATGATTGCATTAACTGCAGCACTGCAGTTATAATGGCCATCTTCGTTAACCACCATCTAGGTCATTACATCATTCCTGACTGTGTATGTGCTTCCCTGCTGATCTTAGTATAGTGTCGCACTCTTCTCTACAACGTACAGATAACGTGCTCCATATTAACAGGTAATGATACATATATGCACATGCACAAACTAGCCAATGCTGATCCCGTTCTTGTCTGCACAGCTCTTTTCTCTACTACATCTCACAAGTCAGCCAGAGTCACAGGAAATGCCCAGATGGGTTAAAGGAGTTATGGAAAGTGGAGTCTTTCACAAGCAATATACCACTATGCAAATTCCAATTTTTTGCCCTCCTGGCTAATTCACTGATTATTATTATCCTCTATGCTTTTCATTTATTTCTGCCCCAATCAGGAGACCAAAACCAAGCTGAAATGAATACAGTGCACCAGCATCAGCCAATCAAATACAGCCTACCAGACAGTTGTAGGGGTTTCACCTACTAATCCTTTAAAGTAGATTAATTTATTTTAAGTTAAATATTAATCAGTCTTATATTCAAATTATACCAGACCCACAACATTTAGTAGTAAAGGTAACTAAAGGTTTGGTATTTGAAGGATTTAACAATGAATTCTTTGGAAGTTTTGGCAGCAGCCACTTTTGAATGACAACACAGACAATTTTGTGAAAATAAATGATACATCATTTATTTAAAACCAACTATTCTAAAACACAAACGGCATCATCAAGGATCAGTATATTTACAGTGAATACTCGGCATCTAGTGTGCCTGAATGTGTGTGTGTGTGTGGGGGGGGGGGGCTGGGGAATAAATGTGCGCGCGCGCTTGTGCGGGCGTGCGCGTGTCAGGAGGCGGGAGTTGCAATCTATGGAGAACAAAGCAACTTAAATGGCGCCGACTTTAAACAGTAGAGTATCGTGGCTGTATGTTAATGAGCTCAGCTGCTCTGAGAATGGGGAAGACTATATCAGTTATAGATTAATCAGACAGACAGATCACATGCATAGCACAGAGAATTTGTATGAACAAATCTTGATTATCTTGAAGATTAAGTTTAACACAAAAACAACGAGAATGTCTTAACAGAAAACTTAGTTAAGTCTACAGTTTAAATAACTATGCCCTTTATAAACTATGCCCAGCGGTTAGACTCTCACGTGTTGAGGATTTTGGGTGGTTTCGTCGTCCTCGCTGAATTCCTCAGGAATTGGGAGGGAATTTCAACCACAGGTTCCTCGTTGATAACAGCGACGCCGTCCAGGTGTCCTGGGAATCGTCCTTCTGGATATGAAATCCAGTAATGTGAGTCTCGTCCACGGTTTAACGACAGGAAATTGATAGCCTTTGTTTCAGTCCGTGTGGCCGCGTTAGCAAGCTTGATAGAAGTAGGTGGTGAATCTGTTGCTGTGGTGACGTTGATCAGTCGGCTGTTGGATTACACCGTTACTTGGGCTCGTTAATTAAGTAATATGACTTTCAGCTGTTTGCTGTTAGTCGAACCAAAGTGCGTGTGCTCTCAATAAAGAAAACCAGAGAGAGATGGCGGAGCCTCTCTTAAATAGGTCTAACCTCAGTGAAGATCAAACCAGAGAGATAGATGGCGGAGCTGATCAAGGTATCTAAACACCTGAATTTCGCGTACTTTAGACACACCCTTTCTTTTGTCAAACCAAGCTTGTTTGATGTAATGCCAGTGGTACTGCCACCTACTGGTTTGGCATGGTACCTACACAGTACACTAACACTCTACAGTCAGATTTCTAATATGAATATTTACTTTGCAATGTCAGTTAACTGGATTAATCTGAATGCAAAACAAGCCAGGAAGATTCAGTCAATTGTATCCCTGTTTAATGCATCTAGCAGTAATAGGTTATATGCAAGTGCTCTATGAATATTTTTTGAAAGACTTGTGTAGATTTGTGCAATAAACAAGTGTATTTCTATTTACGTGAGCTGCAATGTCTTACTGATGTTAAGCTTACAGAAAGGTAAGATAAAATTGTATTTCGAAACATGATTATTCTTTACCTAAGCACCTCCAGTCTTGAATATAGTCTGTTGTGTATGTTTGATAACTTTGAATAAAACATTAATTATTATTTATTACCACATCTATCCCCGAGGTCAAATATTCCTTCTGTGTACCAGAACCTGGCCTGCTAATGGGGGTATAACTAAATGGGCAGCTGATTGATAATGAGGACATTGACTTGTTTGTATTGCCTGAATGAGAAAGTTAGAAAACAAGACCAAAAGAAGAATGAAGAAATGCCATGTCACCGGAAGAGGAAACGCTTTCACTGTGTCACCTCGCTTGCCATTTATTGACACTCTCATCATGACATAGAGTCAAACTTCCTCAATGTCTAGACTGACAGCCTTAAAAGGGAAAAAAGTAACTAAGTCCAGGCTCACAGACTCTCATTCTTTGTAATTATAGTACCAACTGTTGATTGATAAAAGACACTGGACTCGATACTATTGTGGTCCGTGTGTTCAAATCACAGGAACTCACCTTGTCTACCATCCAGGACATGTATCTCTGCTGGGCTACCACTGCCAACTGCTTTAAATATTTGACCAAAATCCCAGTACCAAGTGAGTGATGCAATGCGAGTGACGCCCACCAAACTAGAGCACTGCCATTTGAGAGCCTTATCATTGGAACACATTAAAAACAGGCATGTAGTGAGCTTTCCATGCAGTGCCAGTGCTTTCTAGAATGTACCATGCAGTGTTTGGACCTAAGTGTTATGCTGACTCCCAGCTCTGCAGTCCCAAACTCCATCTCCCATCAGGTGTAAAACACACCACCTGTGCCCACCTGAGCAATAGCTGATAAATAATCTACCTAAGGACTAAATCATTGGTCGAACCAGTACCTCAAGCTAAGAGCCAACGAATCGGCTTCCATTTTGACGTGTCACTCAAACTCAACAAATCAAATCGATATTACTTGCATCAGACTTTAATCTACTTGATCATCTTAATTCAGTAACTGGTCTAATATTTTGTTCTTATTTGGTCTAATATAAGTTCTTAAACATTTAGAACATAATTCTCTTGTACCTTGTGCACCTCCAGAATGTCTTCATATCAGAGTTCCTCTTCTAGTCTATAATGGCATTTAAGATGATTCAGTCTATAGTCAACCTTTGTTTGTCTGAAATGACATTTTTAAAAAAGTAGCACAAGATTAAGGACATTCATTCATTATCCATACCGCTTATTCCCGCTAGTCGGGGTCACAGGGGGCTGGAGCCAATCCCAGCATCTCCGGGCAAAGGCAGGGTACATCATGGGCAGTTTGCCATATGGCCAACACATGCTCACTCACATCTATGGGCAATCTAGAGTGACCAATCAACCTAACATGCATGTTTTTGGACTGTGGGAGGAAACCGGTGTACCCGGAGAAAACCCACACAGGCACAGGGAGAACATGCAAATTCCACACAGAGCAGCCCAGACCGAGAGTCGAACCCAGACCGCCTTGCTGTGAGGCAACAGCGCTAACCACCACACCACCATGCCGCCCGATTAAGGAAATTAAGGAAACAAATTAAATCCTTGCCTTTGCTAAATGACTAAACTATCATGAGTTGTTGTGATACATCCCCACTTGCATTGACTGTTACCTGCATGCTTAATGCAGATCATCCCACAAACCATATGAGGCCTGTCTTGACTTTCTTAAGTAGTTTTTTGTGGTTGTGAGGAGCCCAAGGATGGCTTATTTTAATGCTTCTCCTAATCTGATCAGTGCAGGAAACCATTTCCATCGATGCACTCATCTTAAACCTATGATTATGAGCAGTGTGTACACACACACAGGAAAATTTCAACACCAAAATGTCAACGATAGGCCATGTGAACACAGACAGGGTTTGTATATGGTTTGTTTCTGAGGTGGAACAGAGCCGATGCTGCATAGACAATACAGCACATTGCCAAATCATTACCACATTTCAGAAACTTGCCCAGTATGGTAATATGGAAAAATTTAATAACTCATTTATACATAATCTACAGAAGCAATTTACATTATACGCAAATACAAGCATATATTTAGAATCTCATTCTTATAAACAGGAGAAGTATCCACAACTGTGGTTTGTTGTGGGGTGGAGTGGGGTGTGTGTGTGGAGGGGGGGGTTTTAGCAGGAGGGTGGGGGTTTAACCAGGGGTGGGGGTTCAGACGTTGGGTGTGGGGTGATATGTCCCGACCAATAATATACAAATACAAAAGTATCACGGCGCATTAATTATGATCATTTGTGATCAGATTTGATGTTCTATTAAAATGTAGTATCTCAGAGTGGACAAGGGTAAGAATGTGACCTTGTATGTAATTAAATGTAATTATTTATTGGGATATGCTGTATATCGTATCATATGCTTTACTTTGCACACAATACTGTTCATGTGATGAATTAAGCTGAGTGGTGTGAGCAGTGGGTCTGCCTTAAAGCTGAAGTGAAATAAAGTCATAGAATCAGCATGACACTGTGTTGTGTTCAAAGGGGTGGGTAACCCCCACATTTCAAGAGACGCTTTTAAGGCTGGAGCAGACTGGACTGGGCACAAATGCCTAGTTGAAGATCTTTATTTAGACTTTGAACAGAAACACAGCTTCCTGACATGATAAAACAAAATGTGAAAAAACCCTGAGCTAAACAGGATCTCAAAAGGAGAACCTCACAGCATGAGAACAAAGCAAAAACTCAAAGGAAACTCAAAAGCTAAATAGAAAATATGAGAACAAGAACAGGCAGACTAGCAAAACCACACATGAGAACTCACACAGTCCTGACAGATCAAGGGCAGATAAAACAAGGGGTTAGACAAAGAGCAGAATCAAAACAAAGCAACATGTGGCAGGTTATTAGGGGAACTGTGAGAGTGAGGCCTGGAGAGGGGAACTCCAACAGTGCCTAGTTGTACAACTGCAAACTTCAAAGATGGACAACACAGACCAGACCTATATAAACCAAACACCAACACAGACCTACATAAAACAACCACCAGCATAGACCTACATAAACCACAACACCAACATAGGCCTACACTACACCACATAAACCAAAACACCAGTATAGACCTACATAAACTAAAACAACCACCAGCATAGGCCTACATAAACCAAAATCCCAAACCACCAGCATAGACCTACATAAACCAAAATAGGCCTACACTACACAACTTAAAGCAAAACACCAAACCACCTTATAAACCAAAACAACAATAAAGGCCACTATTTGATAACTGTTGGATAATACATATTTATTCTTAATACTTGTCTATGTGTATTTTTGTGATTCATGAAGAACATGTTTTTTGCTGAGCATATGAGCGAATAGCATGTTTCTAAATGGAACAGGTAATGGGAGAGAGGATGTACTCCCATTAAAACACACACACTTTATATTTATACAAAATTCTGTTGATTAACAGGAATCCAGAACTGCTTAAAAAATGTAAACACTTATGATCTGGAAATTCTATTTGAGATCTCACTCCTCATTTCATTAGGGTGTCTCATGAAGATGACGGTTGTGTCCATCGGTGATGACACTGACCCTGAACAGATGTGTGAATGTTCAGTTCACACTGCTGTAGATCACTGAAGCATCCTCAGATGAAGGAGCTGCAAACCTGTAATCAAAGACCTAATTAGAACCATCTGAGATCAGTCTGAAAAGCATTCTGAATGCTTTCACGCAAATCTACACTACATTAGAGTGAACAAATAAAAGAGTCTGATGGCAGTGTTCTATTTTACCTCCTGGCTGGACAATTGCGGGCATACTTGACACTGACATACTGAATGTCATCTCTCTGAGTCTTCTCTGTACATTGATAATGTTGGTGTTGGACACTAGCATACTCATCCTCCTCAACTGGCCCAGAAACAGTGACGTTCACTGCAGAATCTTCAGGTGTCCGGGGATTGGTGGGTCGTGGAGGTACAACACTGGCATACTGAACTTCCTGATTGGTCATGTCCAGGTTGGAGGCTGGGTCACTGGTTGTAGCTCCTGCTGTTATGTTACTATAGATATTTTCAGGTTGCTATAGATATAGATATGATGGGGAAATTATACATTACAGTGGCAAGGAATGATAGAGACAACAGATTTTTAGAGAGAAATGTATGTTTTCCTATGTACTTGTAGAAGTTCTCAAAGAAAATGCAACAGACCACATGAGCATGGTAGATGTTCTTAGCTTTTTACCAGCTAGAAACCATTCAGCTGCAGCTGCTGTGATTGTGCTAGCACTGCATCCCTACACCACTGTTTTCTACTGGCCCGTGTCTCTCTAATCTAGTCGTGCATGTTTTCCTTCTGCTGGACATCCATAGACTTGCACCATGCTGCCTTGTGTTTTGTGTTCTGTTCTTTTCTGCACTCCTGGCTTAGACCTGTTATAATGGCCATGATTTTGGCTATGAATACATGTTGCTTATCTCCCCATTTTCACAGTTGCTCTACATTAAGTATATACATACACTACATTGCCAAAAGTATTTGCTCACCTTCCTTGACTCACATATGATCTTTCCTAATTTCCCATTCCTAATCCACAGAGTTCAATATGATGTTGGTCCACCCTTTGCAGCTAGAACAGCTTCAACTTATCTGGGAAGGCTGTCCACAAGGTTTAGGAGTGTGTTTATGAGGATTTATGACCATTCTTCCAGAAGCACATTTATGAATTCACATACTGGTGTTGGACGAGAAGGCCTGGCTCTCAGTCTATGCTGTAATTCATCCCAAAGGTGTTCCATTGGGTTGAGGTTCAGACTCTGTGCAGGCCAGCCAAGATCATCCACACCAGACTCTGCCATCCATTCTTTATGGATCTTGCTTTGTGCACTGGTGCACAGTGATGTTGGAAGAGGAAGGGGCCAGCTCAAAACTGTTCCCACAAAGTTGGGAGCATGGAATTGTCCAAAATGTTTTGGTGTGCTGAAGCATGCAGAGTTCCCTTCACTGGAACTAAGGGGCCAAGCCCAGTTCCTGAAAAACAATCCCACACCATAATCCCCCCACAAACAAACTTCACACCTGGCACAATGCAGTCAGACAAGTACCGTTCTCCTGGCAACCGCCAAACCCAGACTTGTCCATCAGATTGCCAGATGGAGAAGCGCGATTCGTCACTCCAGAGAATGTGCCTCCACTACTCTAGAGTCCAGTGGCGGCGTGCTTTACACAACTGCATCCAACGCTTTGCATTGCACTTGGTGATGTATGGCTTGGATGCATCTGCTCGACCATGGAAACCCATTCCATGAAGCTCTCTGCGCACTGTTCTTGAGCTAATCTGAAGGCCACATGAAGTTTGGATGTCTGTAGTGATTGACTTTGCAGAAAGATTGCACTATGTGCTTCAGCATCCGGTAACCCCACTTCATCCGTTTACTTGGCCTACCACTGAGTTGCTGTCATTCCCAAACACTTCTATTTTCTTATAATGCATCTGACAGTTGACTGTGAAATATTTAGGAGCGAGGAAATTTCATTGTTGCACAGGTGGCATCACAGTTCCACGCTGGAATTCACAGTGCTCCCATTCTTTCACAAATGTTTGTAAAAACAGTCTGCATGCCTAGGTGCTTAATTTTATACACCATGGCCATGGAAGTGATTTGAACACCTGATTCCAATCATTTGGATGGGTGAGTGAATACTTTTGGCAATAGACTGCATATTTCTTGAGTCCACAAAGGAACAAAGTTAAAAATATGTAGGAAATGCTGTGTTATCAGAGTGGACTTACCCGTTTTGAAACTGAATCTTCAGCAAAATCAGCACTTTGTTTTCTCCTGACAGGAAAATAATAATAATAATGACATTTATTAAGCGAATGATTTTAATAATATGAAAAACACACACGTTTTTACCTTGTCCAGAGAACGCAAACGAGAAGGATTGCAGCCACACTCAGACACACTCCAAGAATTAAATAAAAAATCATGGAGAATCTTGCTAAGAGATGGAAAGATAAATGTTATTATTAATATCATCATCGTCAATAGCATTTATAGTATTTACATTAAAAATCGACATGTGAGAAAATTAAAACTAAAACCTAATTCCATATAGTGTGATCACATTTCTCACCTTTTAAAGTGACTGGTACCGCAGCTGATCTCTGTGTCCCATACTTATTCTGAACAACACAGTAGTACAGTCCACTGTCATTTATGATGTAACTCTGTCCAGATCCTACAGGTGAGGTTCCTCCTCCTTTATACCAGGTGTAGTTCTGCACAGGTGGGTTGGCATCACTGCTGCAGTTCAGAGTCACCGAACTGGACTCCACTATTTCACCAGGGGGACTGGTGGACACTGACACATTCTTTGGGGGATCTAAAAACCAAGAACCAATGACATAATTTAATCTGAGGATGTGATGCATTAATAATAACCATAAAAAACACATAATTGTTAATTGCAGTAATTAAACCATAACTTACACAGAACATTCAGAGTTATAGTATAGTATTTTATTCCATGTTTGTTAAAGTATTTGCACTTGTATTCTCCACTGTCCTCAGAGTTGATGTTGGGAATAATGTATATGCCTCCGGAAAAGGAAGTTTGCCCCTTAAACCAGGTATATTCAGCAGGTGGGTTGGCATCACTGCTGCAGGTCAGAGTCACTGAACTGCCCTCCACTATTTCACTAGAAGGACTGATTGACACTGACACGCTATTTGGAGGATCTAGAAGAAATATAACCAGTAGTAGATTTTTAAATTTATTTCTTTGTCAAAGAGAAAACACCCAATAATTTGAAATCTATATATTAAACAAATAATAAGAATTTTAAAATTCTCAGGTCAGGCATGAACGTTGGGCAAAAGAGACATTAAGTAAATTAGTTTAAATAATAAGATTTTAATGGACATATATTTATATCAATACTTCTCTTTAAGTTATTCTTGAGATCAATTATACTAAAATAGTATTAATAATACATTGTTTTATGACAATGGAAGAAAACATCTGTACTTACATCTGACATCGAGAGTAACAGCAGAAGACTGATGGCTTTGTCCCACTACACCACAGCTGTAACGGTTTACATCCTTCTTACTGACTGTTCTCAGGAGGAGGTGTTCTTTGTACATTAAACTGGCTGCATTTTTGTACCAGACATAATTTGGCCCAGTCAGACTGCAGGTGGTTTTACATGTGAGAGTGACATCATCTCCCTCCAGCACTGTCTCGGGAGTCTCCACCTGGAGATCTGAGAACAGGAAAGAACAAACTTATTCCTCAAACAGCATCTGTTGAGTAAAGATGTCAACATTGTTTTGAGCATCAGTGCATAGACGGAGTCTTATAATCAACCTTTAAAAAGATGTTAGGAACACATGCTGGAACACATGCAGTAGCATTTAATCACCATATTGTGTGTGTGTGTATATGTGTGTTCTAACTATTAAAAAAAAGTAAAATTCCATTAATTAATTTTGTTATTTAAAATGTTTCCCCAAGTGTGGTTTTGAGGGTTAACAGAATTACATCTCTACTGTAGAATATATATGTAGATATATGTATAATAACAATTATATATCTGCTGTAGAATATGTATGTATGTGTGTATGTGTGTGTAGAATAATGATTATATCCTGTATAGCACTGAATGAGCATTATTATTACTGATGTAAATCACCTGTGACAAAAAGCTGAACTCCAGGTATACCTTGAAACTTTCCTGCATCAACAGTTGTTAAAAACCTGAAGTAGTATATCCTTTGGTCCTTTTCTGTCACATCTTTCAGTTTGAGGGTGCATGTGGACTGTGTATCTCCAAGGAACTGAACCCTGTGTCTGTACTCTGGGTCTAAAGACAGGTCTTGAGGCTCTACATAATTTCTAACCAGCTCTGTACTCCAGAATGTTTTTCTCATGACATAACCACGTGGGTACTTGTAAGTACAGCCCATGGTCACTGTAGATCCTTTTAGGGCGCAGATATATGTAGGGCTGTAATTCACACCCCACCCATCCTGGGCAACAACTTCTGCAACACAAAATCCTGAAAGGCATCAGATATTGTTATTTGATAAAAATGTAATCTAATCTGATCTGAATCTAGAATTACCATCTCTACAAACCTGAACTCATTTACATCTAAAAGGACAAAGGCAGATGCCCCACAGGCCTTGCCCTATGTTGGGGGAGGGAACTGTAGTAGGGTAGGACAGGGGACTGTAGTAGGGTGGGGTAAGGGACTGTAGTAGGATACGGTAGAGGACTGTAGGAGAACAGAAGCAAAACTGCATGTTTTTTTTCTTTGTTCAAAAATGTCTGACACAAAAGTTAGAGTAACTCACCAGATATCATTAGAAGAAAAACAAGAGTGGGAGGAATTATATGGACTGACATCACACACACGTCTGTAATGACAGGGATGAAAATGCTTGATTTTATATTTTCCTTCCTAATTAAAACTTACATCTACAACACTGTATGAGTTTAAATTTTGCTTCTTTATAACAGTATTCAAGAGATTCTGAAAATGGGAAAAAACTTAGCAAAAGCAAATATAAGACCTGTAAATAAAACTGAACACTGTCCATATGTACTGTGATATTACACATGTACTCATATTTTAGTCCTGGGGTCATCTCTTCTAAAAACATATTTTGTAATATTCACATTTGGAAATGGGTAAGATTGACAACAATAATAATAATAATTGATAATTTTTACAAATGAGCCTTGGTGGTACAGACTGTACAGAGGTTTAACCTACCATGATGGTTCCAGCTCTTCCTCATTCCTATCCTCCTTCTGTTTCTGCTATCTTAAGTACTGACTAAGCACTTAATCCCTTAGGGAAATCTTTCAGATGTATTACTGGATCTTGTAGTGCTGGTTTTAGCTTGCTGGATTTGGAATAAGACTCACCATGCACTATGAGGACTTTGGTCACTTTTTTGCTGGTATTTGGCTATACGGCTCTCCTTGTGTCCTCCTCATGATTCCCATTTGCCTGTGGGGTTCTAGTGTACATTTGTATCTGCCCTTGTATCTAGCATCATGCAGTACCATTAGAGAAGTATCTGATTGGCTCAAAATGTATTCTTCAACAGGACAACAACCCCCAATAAAGATCCAATGTCATTAAGAACCTCTTCAACATTGAGAAGAAAAGGGACACCTGGAAATGAGTATATGGCCATCACCGAGCCCTGATCTCGTCAGGTTTGTCTGGGATTACATGTAGAGAAGGATTTGAGTAAGCCTACATCCACTGAAGATCTGCCACACCAAATATTGATTTGATATTGTCACATCTGCCCCCCCCCCCCCTCCTAGCTGTCAATCTTTGTCGCCCTGGTCCGTGTGTTAGGCTGAATCCGAAATGCTGTACTTAAGCAGTGGGCACTAGATTTCAGTGTAGTACATTCTGTTCAACCGTTAAAGTAGTGCATTCTTTCAGTAGACGAACGGGCAGTTTTTATAAGCTCGGACATACTCAATTCAATTCAATTCAATTCAAATTTATTTATATAGCGCTTTTTACAACACATGTTGTCACAAAGCAGCTTTACAAATTGCATGGGTCCAGATCCCTAATGAGCAAGCCATAGGCGACAGTGGCAAGGAAAAACTCCCTAAAATGGCGGGGATATAGGAAGAAACCTTGGGAGGACCAAGACTCAAAAGGGAACCCATCCTCAATTGGGCGGCCCGTTAGCACCAGTCCGTATTTGTGGACAAAAGGTGGTTTTACAGTTGAGGCATAAGGGTTCTTGTTCCCCGGCCCAGTAGTCACAGTCCCCCCGGTGCAGATGAAGAGCCCCAGGCAGGAGCCAGCACCAGCACGTACTCCCGCGGCAACGGCAAGTCCAACCCCGGCATCAGCACATCCACCGGCAAGCCAGACCATGCTTCAAGATCCATGACCAAATATGTCCTCCATTTTACCTATGTCATATGATATGGCATATGACGTCACACTATCACAGTTAAAGACCGCTATTCCATATTTTTATATTTTCTATTTTCGCGACATTTACCTCGTTTGGTCATGGATTTAGAATCACCATCAAGACGTCGTCGAGGACTAACAGAGATACAATAACCATTAACCTCAATTTAACCTTAATAATCCCTAATAATCCCTTAATAATCTAGATATATTTATATTTGCAAGGGTTAGGGTATAATTTGGCATTTCACTAACATTACTGACAAGGTGACATGAATCCACCAGCAGTTATATCAGCATGACAATTAAGCAACCAGGATTTAAAATAAACTAAAACAGAACCTACAAACCACTTCTAAACAAAATAAAGTTGGTCAAGTCTTTAAATGGTTGCTACATTCCACAGCCAACGTCCATAGTCATTCATAGTGATTATTTCACAGATGGGGTTCAGGCCGATGCAGAACAACAACAGGGATAGGGCATGTCCTTGGTAAATCCCACACTTAATGGAGCCTCCTACTATTGGCCTGAAGCCCCATAGAGTTTTTGTGGAAGACTCTTAGAGTCGTTTTGATGTTATACAGACTAACCATCTGCTAGCATGATGGTTCATGGATCCTGTTCAGGAAGATTGCAGTGGTCTTCTCTCCGCCAACCCACTGGGCGGCGTTGTTGTGTGATGCCTCGTTCTCCCATATGTTTTTCCACTATTGTTCAGTCTCCAGCTTTGGTGGGTCTGTTCTTATCCTATTACCCTGTCACCGAGAGTACACTCTAGATGGTTCATGGGAGAACATCATGTTTGTTCCAGACTTCTTCCTGTCTTCTATTTCTCTTGTGTACCTCTTCAGACAGGCAACCATAATTGTTCAGCTTTGCTTGTCAGTCTCCAAGGTATGGACAACCTGTTGAACTTAAGATACCTTCAACATTCCTTTCTGTAGTTCTCACGAGAAGTAGCTGGTTAAGTTATCTCCAACTTCCTCCTCAGAGCCAAGCATCTCCAGTATGATTGTTGCTGTAGCGTATATCAGCTATTGTGATGGTCACAGCAGAAATTTATCATAGTGCTGCTTTCACATCTTCTAGCACATCTTCAGGTATTTCATATCAGTTTCGTGCGACACAGGACACACCATAGCAAGACTGAGCACAGAAACAAGACAAAGGGTAGTCTTCATCAGCAGTGTCTCTCACAGGCAAATAACTTGAACAAGAACAGTACAAGAATTTCTGAAGATGTACAGAGAAACTGGTAATGTTGGAGACCACAGACACATTAAATCTTAGTGCAGCAGATAAAAGACATGTCATGCTTTCTTCCATCCTTAATCAGAAGATGTCCAACAACGGCATCTGCTCATAAATGGCAGAAATCAGTCTGACCGAGGTACACCAATACCTTCAACAGGATGCAGAAAAATGGCACAAGGTGCTCTGCAGTGATTACTCAAAATTTGAAATACTTGGCTATAATAGAAAGCAGTTCCATGTATGTTTGGTTCTGTATTTATGCAAATTTAGCATTTAATCAAAAAGATATTGGGGATTTGATCAGGATTAATGGTGTCCTCAGTGCGGAAAAATACATGCAAATACGTATTCATCATGCAGTCCAATCAGAGAGGTGTTTGATTGGCTCAGAATTTATTCTGTAACAGGACAATGACCCCCATCAAACATCCAATGTCATTAAGGACCATCTTCAGCATTAAGAAGAACAAGGACACCTGGAAGTGATATGGCCCTCACTGAGCCCTGATCTCATCAGGTTTGTCTGTGATTACATGTAGAGATAGATTTCTACATGTAAAGAAGCAAGCCTACAGCCACACCAAACATTAATCTGATATGGATTTCATTTTTTGTTTTTGAAAGAGAAATGGCCCCAGGTATAAAATGATGAGCTAAATTCTAAATGAAAGTTGATTCATCTGTATCTATGATGGCTGTCATATCTAACATCTGTCCAAACACAGAAACACCTTACGTTTCTGATTTTAAGTGCTAACACTAGTATAGAACGGGACACAAATAAAGAGCCATCTTCTGAGCTACATTTAAACATTCAAATGATTTTGATTTGTAATGGTTTCAAATTTATCCATTTCCTTTACTAAAGAATCCATTAACAACTCCCTTTGTAGATGTGTTTATAAAGTGTATGAAGCATTAAAGCAGTTCTTACCTCTCAATAAGTGAACCCACAATGTATGAACAGTAAATGATGCAAGAAACAGCAGCTTTTAGGCTTAAAATTGCAACATTTCACAGATTGTAATCTTTCATGGTGGTTCCTCTTTTTACTGCATCTGTCCTTCTTTCACAATGCCAGTTTCTTCCACTACCAGAGAAAACTTTTCAAGTGTAGTTATGCAATGGACTGACCCTAAAATAATAGGAATATGTTAAAGTTAAAATCAAAGTGATAAATTAAAGCAATTGAAAATTTTCTTGCCTCTAAGAGAGAGAGAAAGAGAGAGAGAGATTGAGAGAGAGGGTGAAAGAGCCATAGAACAGACAGAAATTCAGGTAGGAAATGGTAGCGGCAGAGAAAAAGACCAAGCATGAGGGAGGCATGATAAAAAAAAGAGGAAGACGTCTGAGGACCTGAGGATTTGCTCAGACGAGAGTGAGCTATAGCTGTGCTGTTGTCATGGTTTCCCCACTCCCGTGCGTTGCAATTCTGAAGTCCGCTTCTGTTTTGGTTTAGTCTTCCTGGGTGCTTCGTTTTCCATGCCCTCATTGTTTAATATCTGGTTCTCCACCCCTTGTTACCTCATTGGAAGTGTCTGCACCTGTGTGTTGTTTAACCCTTGTTAGTTAGCGTATTTAAACCCTGGCTAAATCCGAAATGCCGTACTTTTCAATGCAGTATTTTCTACTCAACCGTTAAGGCAGTGCGTTCTTTCAGTAGGCGACTGGGCAGTTTTCATAACCTCGGACATACTACCTGTTATCTCGTACTGCTTTGGCGTACTGAATAGGAGGGAAGTACAGCATTTCGGGGGGGGGAGAGAGAGAGAACACATGATGACGAGACACCGGGGAAACGCAACACTGTACCGAACGAAAAGGCTGGCTGCAAACAACTCAGCAGTGATGAACTGCAATTGCCTCTCCTAAATAGGGGAAAAGACAGCTGCAGCCCATCACCGCTGATTGCGATCTTGCTGCCGGGAGCTGGCTCATGGGCTCCCCCAAGTGGCGGCAGGAGGGGCGATCCTGGAGCCAGCCCTGATGGCAACAACATAGAAAACAAAGGTATTGGGGAAAAAACAAACACACCTGGAGTCACAGTTGAACAAGGTAATAACTCCTCACTGACTGACTCCTCACTGGTGTGGATCTAAGAGAAAACATCAAACCCCCCATGATATCATGCTGTCCTTTTAAGGGAACTCAAAAAAGAGCTGAAGACTCCTTCTGCTCTACAGCTGTATGTAGCCTATTCTCTATGATCTTCTCCTTTACTCTACACAACTATGTACCTTTTTCATACTGTATTTCTTTACAGCTGTATGTAGCCTATTCTGCCCAGCAACCAAGTGCAACATTTTCTCCCTTTTTTGATTTCCAAGACATTTTGACTTATTTCCAACAATGCACACATTTTGCAAATAACATCAAATTTGCAAACACACAAACACAAAAAGTTGAACATGAGGTTTGGAAATGGAGTTTACTCTGTAACTACTCTACTACTTACAGAAGATTCCCAGAAGATGAATGGACTCGCATCTAGACTGTTGTAATCAGGAGTTCAATTCTGATTTATTAAGAGTTCCATCACTCACTGAGAAGGTCTATAGACTTCACACCAAAGGTGGCAGTCCTGTGTGGAAATGCACTCTGTATGCAAATGTACTCTGTTGTCTTTACCAGCAGCCTGATTCCCATTGGTTAACCTGGTTTTTGTGACCGCTGTCCCTTTGAGATGCTGGGGGGGTATAAAAGGGAGACGTTTGTGGGTGCAGGGGCTCCTCTCCTCTTCTCGGTTCTTCTCTTATGGCGTTTTGGCTCCTCTTCTCTTCTCTCGTCTTCCTCAACCTCGGCTTCTTTCTTGCACCGTGAGGCAACCTGCACCGGTCAGTATTTCTGTTTCCATTAGGTATTATCCTTGTTAATTTAATCTAGTATGGTTATGTTATTGTTTTATATTTTGTTGGATATTGAATAAATCTGGTTAATTGAGTAGGCACAGTCTTGCTTGGTTATAGCTATACTGGGCCAGATGAGCTCATTATTAGTATCAGATAAAGGTAAATGAATGCTAACACCAATTCGCTCTAAAGTATCCCATCTGCTGTGCATGTTTATGATAAACCTCTGACAAAGCAGGCTATTGTTTATAGCAAGGACTAAAGTTGGTTAGGTATTCTATAACCTGCACTGAGCTATTTGAGAAGTGATTTCTTTTAGATTCTTACCAACTATAATTTGGAGTCAGATATTAAGTTTTATTCATGTCAATCCTTCTTCTGCACCTATTTCCGTTCTTGGTTGTAGGCAAGCAGGTAGGGTAGTTAAATATCATAACTAAAACCCCTACCGCAGCAAGTCAACACAGCAGGATAAACCGTCAGCCCGGCCGTTTAATTGCCATGTTGCTAGCCATTATAGTGGCAGAGGGGCTGGGGGTCACACAAAGCTCTGACCAGATCAATTCAAGTAATATGTGGTAGTCAGTCTATCTTCACTATAACTGTATGTAACCTAGTCTTCCCAGCAACCAAGATTATGTGAACAGATGCGTCACGTTTAGTTTCATTGTTAGTCCATGTAGACGTCTGGTTTTCAATTCTTGTTTGCTGGTCTTTGTTACGAACAAAGGTATGTCATCCTTCATTTGTATTTAGCCTGTGTTGTTCTCTTTAGTCTGTCATTTGTACTTAGTCTTCGTTGTTCTGTTGTATTTCTCATTTTGCTCCATGCATCATGTCTCTTCGTGTTGGAAAACTGACCCTGGACCATTGTAACGACTACGATTATAGATTTGCCCTTAATAATCTCGTTCTTCTCCCAGAGCCGGCCCAAGGCATACTCAAACTACACAGCCACTTAGGGCTCCCAAGAGCACCAAGATATCATGATGAGCCTATTAATTACATAAGAATTTGGTGCTGAGGTGGAGGTATGGAGAGCCCCATAAATTCTGCTTAGGACTCCATAAAGGCTTGGGCCGGCTCTGCCTTTTCCACAAATGCGTTCGCTTCGCGCCTTCTGCATTACATGTAAATAAATGTTTTTCTCCCATCCTGATGGGAAAGAGGTTTCAACTTATTTACACCAATGCGCACATTTTGTAAATTGCATGAATTTATATGTTTATTCTTTAAACCAGTCTGGTAATTAACAAACAATTAAGTCAACTTATATGCAGATTTACAACTTATGAGGAATCATTTTAGCAACAATGGCAGAATGACAATGACATTCATATGTAAAAATCAACTTTTGAATAAATGGGTAAATCAAGCAAAGTAACTGTACATCGCAATTACATATAAGAATATTTTAATGTACACACCTAAAAGGACATAGCAGGTAAGTGCATGCTACCAGAAAAACACAAAATATTCTAAAACACAAAATATTTCTTGAAATATTGGTGGCAATGGTCAAATCCCTATCTGTACCCAGAGCTCTTCGAGCTTCAAGCACAGCTCGGCTTGACCCACCATCTCTCAGGACATGCGGAAAACATGCATCCAGACTTTTTTCAGTTCTGGCACCTCAGTGGTGGAACGAACTTCCACTGAGTGTCCGAATGGCAGAGTCTCTTGCTGTTTTTAAGCGAAGACTGAAGACACATCTGTTTCAAGAGCACTTAAATTAAATTTTACTACACTAGCATGTATTAAATATTTGTGACTGTAATGACTTTTCTTGCTTTTATCTGTTAAGTAGGGTTTTCTCAGTATATATTTGAGTATATCTAGGCGTCCATACTGACTGTATCTAATAATATCTTTGCTTAAAGTTTCTTCCTGATTTTAGCCTATACTAACTAGCTAGAGATTTTGTTCTGAGTAAAACAATGAAGCACTTTTTGTAAGTCGCTCTGGATAAGGGCGTCTGCTAAATGCCGTAAATGTAAATGTAAATGTAAATGTAAATATTAATACTACTATTACCTTCTTAATTTTTTAATTACTGAACACATCTGTAAAAAAAAAACAGTAAGAACCATGACATCATTCAGTTTACATTTCCTCTCTCGGTTGGTTTGTTACATCAGAGTGGCATCCACAGAAACAGTGCTGGGTTGGTTTCTCACGTTATTTTGTCTGTAATGACTCAGTTACAGCCGATGCCTGTACACACAGATGGACTCACTGATCAGGAGAGCTGGTGTGAGGATCCAGTGCTGTGTACGTGTCATCAGGAGGACTGGAATGAGCAGACTGAGTGAAAAGCAAAGACAATAAGACCAAGATCCTCAAGACGAGGGCAAGAAACGTGTTGTTTTTGTGGTTTAAGCAATTTTTACTTTTCTGAAGTGTGGGAAGAGACCCTTACTGCAAGAGTGTGGTAGACATCATCAGAGGACCCAGTTATGAGGTCAAGAGCTGTGTATGTCTCATTGTTAGCAACAGGGTCAACATTCTGCAGAGAGGAAGTGTAGCCGCAAACAAACAAACAGATTTACTGTATTGGAGGGACAGGGCCTCCAGTAAAGTTTCTATTGGAGAGCCAATCTAATTGAGCGCCTCAGTCCATATTCTTACTCTACACTTACACAGCTGTACAAGCAAATCTTATATTTACTACACCTAGAGGGAAGGGATTGTAATGACATGTGCTCAGGAGGACCAGTCACTGAGTTTTGGAACAGCTCACCTCGTGAACAGCAGCAACTGTTTTGCTTTGCCTCTTCCTTTTACTTTCAGAGAACAAAAGTAAGTGTTACTGTGCTTTAAATTTTACATTGCATTTTCTTTACACAACATATGGTAAAATGTATAGCATATATTTTTTATATGTTGTCATAAAGTCAGTGTAAAATTACATAATAATATTTGTAACAATTGACTCGGAGGAAGCAGACGCAAGATTTATTCTGGGTTTATCCATAATGAGAGTCCTTGTAACAGTCCAGGCTCATATCAGGAGGGCAGTCCAAAACAGACACTTAACCAACACGAAGGGACATGATTAAACAAACAGAACAAAGACCAGACTAGATAAACCGAATAACAGACACGGACCAGAGAAGGACCACTTACTGGACAATAGAATAAAACCAGCCTTGGAAATGCAAGGAAACAAGCAAGCATGAATGGGCTGAATCAGGGAGCCAGGAAAAGTAATGTAATGACATATATGTAACAAGTGAAGCCCGTGCCTGGCTATGAGTGTGTTGCGAGTCTTGGCAGCAACCGTAGTCAAGGTGATGTATTGTCTCCTCTCCCCTCCCCACTCCCCTTTACGGAAGCGACAGGTGGATACAATCAGGTGTGAGCATTAGCTTTAGCATATATATATACGTACGGTGGTGCTCGGTGTAGGCATATCCTCACTTTGTTGTGGTCTGTTTTGACTTGGCTGATAGTCATCGAACGGTAGGTTGCTCCTAAAGGTGGTGTTACTTTGGGTTGCGGTTTAATATTAATGGGTAATGTCCCTGTGCAGGTGTGCTGGCGTGCTGGTCTATGAAAGCTTCTGTCCCCCACACTGTGTCGACTATGCGTTAGAGCAGAGCTCTCAAACAGCTTACACACTGTAGCCGGTTGTTGTGGCTTCACGGTGGTTTGTCACTCCTGTAACCTGGTTGTGCTGGAGCAGCACCTATCCGTAGGTAGGTCCGAAATTGGAGTTGCTGCTGTTTTGCTGTGTTCGTTACGCCGTTTGGTTGCTTTTTTCGCTTTTCTATTTGGGTTTCCTATTTTTGTCTTTATTTTTATTTATTGTTTTGTCTAATTTGTTTCTTGTTTTAGTTGAATTGATTATATTTTGCATTTGGTTTTCAATTAACGATGGCCTTATGTCGTGTCTGTCACGTTTAGCCCTCCTCCTCCTGTCGTTCGTGCTTGTTTTGTTGTGTTAGCCATGTGTTTCATAGTCCCGCCCCTCGTTATTTCCCATCAGCTGTCTTGCATTAGTCCTGTCTATTTAAACCCTGTGTTATGTCTGGAATGTCGCTGGTTATTTTGTCTACAGCCTTGTTCGTGTTCCTTGTCTCAGCCCCTGTCGTTCGTCATTATATTACCTGTTCCAGATCCTTAGTAGTGTTCCCGTTGTAGCGTGTAGTTTGTTTCTTGTATATTCTGTTATCCTGTTTAACCCGTGTTTGATTTGTGTTCTCCCCTTTTCGTTATGGATGACTATCTGGATTCTAAAGGCGTGGCAATTAAACTGACAACAGAAGCACATGGAAAAACAAAATAACAACTTGAGAGACAGACAGGAGGAGCTAGATGGAACACGAAAAAGAAATTGACCGGTGAGGAGAAGCCACACATGACAATATGATAAATAATGTGAGGCACTTTTGGTGGCTACTCTGATAGCCCATTTTCCAATTAACTTATATTGCAACACTCCAAGTGCAATTCAACACTATATAGAATAACACTACATACTCGCACATGCACTCTTTACCTTATCCAGATTACTGCAGTGAGAAGAGTTATAACCCCACTGAGACTGACGCCAGTAGCTACATATGAAATGATGGAGCGGCCTCATGGGATACAAACAGAGGAAGAAATTAAGAGAAAAAAACAGTGCTATTTATATAAAATTCCAGGAAAACACATCAACATATGAAATTCAAATACGTTTACTGCAGTAGTACCAGCCACTGTTATTGGAGCTGATTGAACTGGAATACTGTCCAAAGAGAGAATCTTATTATTATCATTATCAATACTAATATAGAGTATTTCAAAAGAATCTGATTAGCCCTCCTCCTCCTGTCTTCGTGCCTGTTTGTTTTGGTAGCCATGTGTGTTCTGTCCCGCCTTGTATTTTGTATTCCCTGCCCCTCCTTAAAGTAGTCAGGTGTCTCTTATTAGATCTGTTCTATTTATATCCTCTGTTTGGTCTGGTATGTAGCTGGTTATTTTGCATTGGTCCTTGACTTCGTGTGTGGTGTTTGCTCAGCACTGTATATGTTTGTGTTCTCGTCTGTATTCTGTTCTTGCTAGTTGTCCGTGTTTAAGTATGTCTTTGCGTGTTGGTTATGTTTCTTTGTCGGACTCCCTTAAGGATATGACCCACGCCCGTTCATACGACTCTGATCTTGGATTGCCCTTCAATAAATCTCGCTCTCCTCAGCATTTGTGTCCGCCCTCATATTCACCGCCGCTCCGGACATTACATTGTTAAAATGTGAATTCTAAAATTCAAACCTAATTCCATGTAGTGTGATCACATTTCTCACCTTTTACAACGACTGGCACTGCAGATGATCTCTGTGTCCCATACTTATTCTGAACAACACAGTAGTACAATCCAGTGTCATTGATGATGTAACTCTGTCCAGATCCTACAGGTGAGGTTCCTCCTTCTTTAAACCAGGTGTAGTTCTGCACAGGTGGGTTGGCATCACTGCTGCAGGTCAGAGTCACTGAACTGCCCTCCACTATTTCACCAGGGGGACTGATGGACACTGACACATTCTTTGGAGGATCTAAAAACCAGGAACCAATGACAGTACTTAATCTGAGGATGTGATGCCTTTTTAATAACCATTAAAAACACAGAATTGTTAATTGCACTATTTAAACATTAACTTACACAGAACATTCAGAGTTACAGTAAAGTATTTTATTCCATGTTTGTTAAAGTACTTGCACTTGTATCCTCCACTGTCCTCAGAGCTGATATTGATAATAGTGTATATGCTTCCAGAAGACGAAGTTTGCCCCTTAAACCAGGTATATTCAGCAGGTGGGTTGGCATCACTGCTGCAGGTCAGAGTCACTGAACTGCCCTCCACTATTTCACCAGAGGGACTGACAGACACTGATACACTCTTTGGAGGATCTAGAGAAATATAACCAGTAGTTGATTTTTAATTGTATTTCTTTGTTAAGGTGAAACACCCCAAAATCTCAAATTTCAAATCTCTATATGTAAACAAATAATAAGATTTTTCAAATTCTCAGTCCAGGCATGAATGTTGGGCAAAAGAGACATGAATTAAATTAGTTTAAATACTAAGATTGTAATGGACATATACTGTATTTATATCAAAACATAAATATATCTTTAAATAATTTATTCTTTTTTTTATACTAAAATAGTATTAATAATTAACTGTTTTATGTAATGGAAAAAAACATCTGTACTTACATCTGACATCGAGAGTAACAGCAGAAGACTGATGGCTTTGTCCCACTACACCACAGCTGTAACGGTTTACATCCTTCTTACTGACTGTTCTCAGGAGGAGGTGTTCTTTGTACATTAAACTGGCTGCATTTTTGTACCAGACATAATTTGGCCCAGTCAGACTGCAGGTGGTTTTACATGTGAGAGTGACATCATCTCCCTCCAGCACTGTCTCGGGAGTCTCCACCTGGAGATCTGAGAACAGGAAAGAACAAACTTATTCCTCAAACAGCATCTGTTGAGTAAAGATGTCAACATTGTTTTGAGCATCAGTGCATAGATGGAGTCTTATAATCAACCTTTAAAAAGATGTTAGGAACACATGCTGAAACACATGCAGTAGCATTTAATCACCATATTGTGTGTGTGTGTATGTGTGTTCTAACTATTAAAAAAAAGTAAAATTCCATTAATTAATTTTGTCATTTAAAATGTTTCCCCAAGTGTGGTTTTGAGGGTTAACAGAATTACATCTCTATTGTAGAATATATATGTAGATATATGTATAATAACAATTATATACCTGCTGTAGAATATGTATGTATGTGTGTATGTGTGTGTAGAATAATGATTATATCCTGTATAGCACTGAATGAGCAGAGTATTATTACTGATGTAAATCACCTGTGACAAAAAGCTGAACTCCAGGTATACCTTGAAACTTTTCTGCATCAGCAGTTGTTAAAAACCTGAAGTAGTATATCCTTTGGTCCTTTTCTGTCACATCTTTCAGTTTGAGGGTGCAGGTGGACTGTGTATCTCCAAGGAACTGAACCATGTCTCTGTACTCAGGATCTAAAGACAGGTCTGAAGACTCTACATAATTTCTAACCAGCTCTGTACTCCAGAAGGTTTTGTTAATGGCATAGCCACATGGGTACTTGTAAGTACAGCCCATGGTCACTGTAGATCCTTTTAGGGCGCAGATATATGTAGGGCTGTAATTCACACCCCACCCATCCTGGGCAACAACTTCTGCAACACAAAATCCTGAAAGGCATCAGATATTGTTATTTGATAAAAATGTAATCTAATCTGATCTGAATCAAAAATTACCATCTCTACAAACCTGAACTCATTTACATCTAAAAGGACAAAGGCAGAAGCTCCACAGGCCTTGCCCTATATTGGGGGAGGGGACTGTAGTAGGGTAGGACAGGGGACTGTAGTAGGATACGGTAGAGGACTGTAGGAGAACAGAAGCAAAACTGCATGTTTTTTTTCTTTGTTCAAAAATGTCTGACACAAAAGTTAGAGTAACTCACCAGATATTATTAGAAGAAAAACAAGAGTGGGAGGAGTTATATGGACTGACATCACACACACGTCTGTAATGACAGGGATGAAAACGCTGTTTGTTTACTTGATTTTATATTTTCCTTCCTAATTAAAACTTACATCTACAACACTATATGAGTTTAAATTTTACTTTTTTATAACAGCAATCAAGAGATTCTGAAAATGGGAAACTTAGCAAAAAAAACTTAGCAAAAGCAAATATAAGACCTGTAAATAAAACTGAACACTGTCCATATGTACTGTGATATTACACATAAACTCATATTTTAGTCCTGGGGTCATCTCTTCTAAAAACATATTTTGTAATATTCACATTTGGAAATGGTAAGATTGGTTTATTTTTTACAAATGAGCCACTTCCACTACTTGGTGGTACAGACTGTACAGAGGTTTAACCTACCATGATCCAGCTCTTCCTCAGTCCTATCCTCCTTCTGTTTCTGCTATCTTAAGTACTGACTAAGCACTTAATCCCTTAGGGAAATCTTTCAGATGTATTACTGGATCTTGTAGTGCTGGTTTTAGCATGCTGGATTTGGAATAAGACTCACCATGCACTATGAGGACTTTGGTCACTTTTTTGCTGGTATTTGGCTATACTGCTCTCCTTGTGTCCTCCTCATGATTCCCATTTGTCTGTGGGGTTCTAGTGTACATTTGTATCTGCCCTTGTATCTAGCATCATGCAGTATCATTAGAGAAGTATCTGATTGGCTCAAAATATATTCTTCAACAGGACAACAACCCCCAATAAAGATCCAATGTCATTAAGAACCTCTTCAACATTGAGAAGAAAAGGGACACCTGGAAATGAGTATATGGCCATCACCGAGCCCTGATCTCATCAGGTTTGTCTGGGATTACATGTAGAGAAGGATTTGAGTAAGCCTATGTCCACTGAAGATCTGCCACACCAAATATTGATTTGATATTGTCACGTCTAACAAGGGTTAGGGTATAATTTGGCATTTCACTAACATTACTGACAAGGTGACGTGAATCCACCAGCTTTGTTATATCAGCATGACAATTAAGCAACCAAGATTTAAAATAAACAAAAACAGAATGAACATAAAATAATTCGACCTACAAACCACTTTTAAACGAAATAACGTTGGTCAAGTCTTTAAATCACAGAAAGCAAGTGTCTAAAGTGTTTCAGATATCATCACCATCGTAGTTTTTATTTTTATTTTGAGGTTGTACAGGGTGTCCGCGGGGTCTTAAAAAGTATTAAAAGTTGATAAATCAATATTAAAAAGTATTAAAAAGCCTTTTTTGGGGGGTATTTAATTTTCGTTGATATTTTAGCTTTGTCTAAACAACAAAAAAGTATGCATGAATGTATTTATTTTCCTCCCCGCAACAATTAAAAATAACATGACGCCGTCGCCTGTAAAGCGTCTAGAGATAATTAAAATCGTTATTGGCGCTATAGGATTATTAATGGCCCAACTGATCAAGTACAACGTCTTGAGAAGATGTACCGCTTCGTAACCGGAGTGAGTGAGTGCTTCGGGTTGCCGCGATGCGGGGAGCTCGGACACAGACGCTGGTGTTGACGCTCTGAAGGTGCTCGTTTATTGTATAGTGTGGTATGTTCGTTTATCTATAAATGACATCTGTAGCCACATGTGTTTTATGTTCGTTATTTCACAGTAAACGAGCACCGTCGGAGCTCGGTTTCTGGGACGGAAAATCCTGAGTTTTCGTTATCTCTGAGTTTACTTAACCGGTTTGGTCACTTAACCCACTTTCTGGAATAACCTCCAGGGCCACTCCCTCGCTCTCGATACCCTGTGTACTGACATCCTCAGCACCTGCACCTGTGAAGTACTGTGCTGCTGGAGACCTTCTCTTCAGCCTTCCTGGAGTTACTACAAACTACTCTTTGAGCTTTCTGAATACTGTGGACTATTGTATAGCTAAATTGTGAATGAAAGTTGATTCAGGCCTATGAGAACTATGATTATGACACCTTATGTCCCTGATTTTAAGTGCTAACCCAAGTATAGAATGGGACTCAAATAAAAGAACCATGTTCTGAGTTGCATAGAAACATTTAAACATTCAAATGATTTTGAGTTGTAATGGTTTCATATTTATCCATTTCCTTTTCATATTTATCCATTTCCATGAACAACTCCCTTTGTAGACGTTTATATAAAGTGGATGAAGCATTAAAGCAGTTCTTACCTCTCATTAAGTGAATCCACGGTGTATGAACAGTAAATGATACAAGAAGCAGCAGCTTTAAGGCTTAAAACTGCAAGTGTGCCACAGATTTGAATCTTTCATGGTTGTTCCTCTTTTTCCTGCATCTGTCCTTCTTTCACAATGCCACTTTCTTCCACTACCAGAGAAAACTTTTCAAGTGTAGTTATGCAGTGGACTGACCCTAAAATTGTAACACCAGTGGCGTCATGGAGCGAATAGTGGGTGGGCACAAATGCTGAGAAGAGCAAGATTTATTATGGGCAAATGCATGAGTAGTCATTAGGACATGGTCATATCATTCGAATCAGACAAAGACACAAAACCAACACGCAGAGATTTAGCAGACATGCTAAATACTGAACACACGGAAAAAACGTACTATGAACATGGACAACAGGGCTACATAGAGAACAAAGACCAGCACAGGCTAACCAAAAACACACAGGGTATAAATACACAACACTAAACTAGGGACACACGAAATCACTTACAAGGGGCGGGGTTACAAAATACCAGGCGGGGAAAACCGTAATGAAAACAAAAGCACATGGAACACAACAACAGAGACTTGACATACAGATTGGAGGCGGAGTCAGACGTGACAAAATTAGTAATGTTAAGTAAAATTAGATGAATATGTACATTAATGAAAAAGAAATAAAATCAATGTAACTGAAATATAAAATGAGTGAAATCAAAACAAAAGTTTCGATTGAGATTGGGGGCTGAAACACTGATGGAACAGATAGACATGCAGACAGGGAAAGTTGAAGGCAGACACATAGACAAGAGAAAAGAGAAAAAAGGGGAAGACATCTGAGGACCAAGCACTAACCCAGACGAGTATGAGCTATTGTGCACTCCCCATATGCCACATTGTGAAACTGTGAGGTAATTAGTATCTATGTATGCTAACACCAACTCCTTTTAAAGTATCCCATCCGCTGCACGTTTATGATAAACCTCTGACAAAGTAGCTATTGTTTATATCAAGGAACTTTATAAAGTTGGTTAGGTATATTTTAAACCTCCACTGAGCTATGTGAGAAGTAAGTTCCCTTAGGTTCTTACAAACCATATTTTGGAGTCAGATATTTTATTAAGTTTTTTAGCACGATAATCTTTCTTCTACACCTGTTTCCATCCTTGGTCGTAGCCAAGCAGGTACGGTAATTACATTTCATAATTAAAACCCCTTGTGATAACTTGAATACCAAAAAAAGAGATCACATTACTGTTTATTCCAAAACCACCAGCTCTCACATGTGTGCAGCCCAATGAAGAGTTGCTTTCTTCTCTGTCTCTTTCCTAGATGAACTAGCTCCCCAATGCCCCCTAAAGGAGTAATGTAAGATTGCCATTAATATATGACCTGGAGAATTAGGATACCACATACCTACAATTACTAACAATGATCAGAGACATCAGCACACTTAGAGCCTTGTATCTGCATCATTACTTCTCTTGCGCACTGTTAAAGTCTGCCGCAGTTATATGGTCCCTTTAGGCGCCCTCTCCTGGTAGAGTTTAGCAATTGATTGTATTTGAAATTGGCAGAAGTGTCAAGTGGTAAGATTATATTGAATTGTACGTCTCAGTTTCGCTCAGTTCTTTGGCTCAATTTTCATGTATGGATGGACCTTTATTGATCCCTTTGGGAGTATTACTCTATATGAGTTTTTAATATTCATGAGTTACTATTATATGAGTTATTACTGTATATGTGTTATACTATACATGAGATATTATGGTATAAGACTCATTACTGTACACATGTTATTACTGTATATGAGTTATTAATATACATTAATTATTAATATACATGAGTTATGACTGTATATGAGTCATTACTGTATATGGGTGTTGCAGGATAGCGGAGTGGGGATTGAAAAACTGAGAAAACAATCTGGAAGTTCCAATGCACCGGTTTATTAAGTCCCCAGTGACGCGTGCCTTCAAAAACCCAACAATAATTAATCAATAAAGAAAAACAAACACAAAAAAAAACAAACACAAAAAAAACAAATTCAAATAAACTAATCAACTCAGTCCACACGTATCAATTCGGGCCTAAAACCCATCTGCACCCCAAGCCAGCCCTCGTTCCAATCACCGAGTTCTGCCTTTTACAAACCCCTTAGCTCATTGGACTCAACCAACCACAGGTAAGTTTGCAGGTAAGTTTTAAAATTTACAAATTCTAATTACATTTATTTTATTATTTAATCAATATCTTCATATGAATATAAAACATTTAATATTAAAACATTCATGCTGGAACCTTAACCACTTTTCCGAACCATGAAAGCAGGTCCTCCCCCCCGGCTCAAACATGGGAAATGGCACATTCCACCTGTAACAACCTCAAGACTACATAACCCATCAACCCCCTGGGCTCAGGTCCTTTGACCTGCATGAGGCTGTCAGCATGCTGGAACAAACAGGTAAGTTGAACCAATTTCAAAACCCAGAATAACAAGTTAAATATGCATGGATAAATATTTAGGAATATAGTAATCCTCTACACCATCAGTTGGCCACCCTGAATAGTGCAAGATAATCACAGCTGTTTATTTGTTTTATAAAGTCCTGAAAAGTCCAACTGGTGTTGGCCACTGCAGCCCTGTGGGTACCAATAAAAGAGTCATTAAAACTTTGAGGTTGTCTTGTGTTTCTGACCATTACATAAGCTCACAGTATGGAACGGACGAGAGCTCCGTTACAATGGGTAATTACTGTACATGAATCATTACTGTACATGAGTTATTACTGTATATAAGTTACTACTGCACAGGTCTTATGAGCATTGTGTTGCACTTGCATCTTGTGTGCATATGTGTCGTGTGTTTTGACCATTATTCCAGAAGCACATTTGTGAAGTCACATACTGGTGTTAGATGAGAAGGCCTGTCTCTCAGTCTCCGCTCTAATTCATCCCAAAGGTGTTCCATCGGGTTGAGGTTGGGACTCTGTGCAGGCCAGTAAAGTTCATCCACACCAGACTCTGTCATCCATTCTTTATGGACCTTGCTTTGTGCACTGGTGCAGTCATGTTGGAAGAGGAACGGGCCAGCTCAAAACTGATCCCACAAAGTTGGGAGCTTCCAAAATGTATTGGTATGCTGAATCATTCAGAGTTCCTTTCACAGGAACTAAGGAGCCAAGCTCTTGAAAAATAACCCCACACCATTATCCCCCCTTCACCAAACTTTACATTTGAATTCGCTGAGCTCCTGAGAGCGACCCAATCTTTCACAAATATTTGTAAAAACAGTCTGCATACCTAGGTGTTTAATTTTATACACCTGTGGCCATGGAAGTGATTGGAACACCTGATTCCGATAATTTGGATGGGTGAGCAAATACTTTTGGCAATATAGTGTATGTTAGATGAGTGTAACACGCTATAGCCAGTGCTGTAGACACATTAAGAGCAGATTGTGCAACTATGTTTACTCTGTTAATAGAGTAAGTATACTTCTGCTTTTGTTCATGTAAATGTTTTGACAATTTGGTTTCACCACTCACCACATCCTTTATGTTGACCTGTATTTGAACTGTTCTGAACTGCTCTTTGAGTGTGAAGGGTCAGTTATTTTCATATTTGTAACCATAGTACCCGTCAACCACAATCTCACTTTGTACATGTGGAAAAATCCTCCTTCCTTGAGTGGTCTCCCAGACGACTGTGTGTGTATCTACAGGGGCGTAGCAGCAAATTCTGGGCCCTGTATACTCTCAATGTCAATGGGCCCTTATAAATGCCCAAAAAAATCAGGATTTTTATGGGCCCCTCTCCCTACTCTGGCCCTGGGTAGTCAGGTCCACTTTTCCTCCCACTACCACACAAGTGTCTTCTTCAGAGGTCTCCCTAATGACTGCGTGTGTGTCTTTTCTTGTCTTATCTGTTTGAGCTGAAGTCTCTTTCAGAAATTGCAGAACAAGTTGACAACCAACCCTTACAGGCCGTCCCCGGAACAAATGCTAACAGCAGTGGCAGACTGCAGAGATACACACAAAAGAAGCAGTGGCCCAAAGAAATGCCCTCTTCACCAGCGAACCAACCAAAGTGTACTCTGTCAACATTACAGCAGCAGAAATCCAGAACTGGGCAGCCTCTGGCCCTGACACTATTCAGGCCATGTGCAAGACATGTGCAAGCCAACTCGCAGAACAAATGAACCACCTGCTAATTATCCTAATTATCATATCCAGGGCGGCGATCGGTGTGCGTGTGTAATTACAAAAAAAATTTATTATAAGTGCTTAACGCCCCAAAAGTCACGCGAGGACACAATTGCGAGGAATCTGAGGGTTTATTACTTAAATACAAAGTGCCTTTAGTGGGAGACGAGGAAATAGACAAACTACCCACACGAAGAGCAGATACGCGTTTACGCTGACGACCTACATTACATCAGAAAAGGGGATACATGAACATTATCAGAATTACGCAGAGAGATAACTCGAGATTACTATTTAAATACAAGACCACAGGAGTAACATTAGAATGCATATCTGGGCTGACACAAAATAGCAAAACGTAGAAAATAAGAAGACACTGAATTACCAAATACGAAACAGTAGTACTGACATGAAAGCGAGCACGAACCAGATGCGGTAGAATTTAACAAAATGGCTAAACATACACAACTATGCAAAAATAACAGAACTCATGAATACAACGAAGTTAATAAACAGACGATGACCAACAAAGACAAGGAAGAATTGCGAGGTATAAGTAACCAGACTATAAAGGATAAAACAAGGTGCAGGTGCCCGCGATGGCTAGGAACAAGGAGGTTGAACAGGGGCGTGACAATAAAAGTAAACAAAAACGCACATGGAAAAGAAAAAACACGGAAGAAGAGAATCAACAGGGAGGTGATTGACAACGGGGTGGGGCTACACGTTACAAAGCAGCGTCTTTTAACATTCCTCTTGATCACAAAAAAATATCAGCAATTGCTGACATTATTTAAACGTTATTATCGTTGAGTCAGTTTATTTAATTAATTTATCAAAAACATTAAAATCTTTGTCAAAATTCTTTTTGGATTTGGTTCAAGTAGAGTGCGGTTGTTAGGGACTGAAACTAATCACAGATGCCCTGGACCATTCCCACAGGTTAGCAGGACCTAGTCTTGCTCCAGGACCCTGTCCAACACCCCCTGGTACAGACGGAGGGACTGAGGCAATAGCTGGGAGGAGCAGCATTGCAAAATGTGATTGTATGATATGAAATGTGCAGTCACACACACAGTCAAGCGTGTGACACCTCAAGGATGTATCACTTCCTGTTCACAAGGTGACAATAAGACAGAGGTAAGGAATTATATTTTTCTCACGATACTGTGTCACACTTGCCTTTTATATTCATTCGGATATTAGCTGAGATATTAGCAAAATATTATAAAATATATGTTGAAACTGTAATATGAAATTAAAAGACAAATTTTCTCACATACAAACATGATTTGTAGGCTATGGTCAAGACAGGGTGAAATACACAGTATTTATTCTAGAGGAAACTATGTATACAAGTTCAGTTCTTTACTCCCTTTTAACACTACAGTTGTCTGCAATGGTGTCTCTACAAATTACCCCTCACACTTTTGTGGCATTTCACATTTTATTAAACGGTGAGTCAGAGCTATTTCATATTAAGGCTTTTTAAAAAATCAGTTTAAACTACCTTTAATAATGCATTAAAAGGCATTTTAACAGCATTATATGTGTCTACTATGTATGTACTATGTGTTCTTTGTGTCTACTATGTATGCACTATGTGTCTACTATGTATGTACTATGTGTTCTATGTGACTACTATGTATGCACTATGTGTCTACTATGTATGAACTATGTGTGTACTATGTGTTCTGTGTCTTCTATGCATGTTCTTTGTTTGTACTATGTGTTTTATGTGTGTATTATGTATGTAGTAGGTGTGTACTATATGCATGTGCTATACGCTATATGTAATATGTTTATTTTTCACTTTGTCCATTTTTGCTCCCAATGAGATCATGATTTAGAATATTTTAGTTCCAAACATTTAAAGTGGATTAGACACTCATGAAAAAGGATCATGGAGACTTTCAGATCATATCTATGAATCACTCTAACAGCATTCTCACTACACAGCATTGAGGTCTATGAAACAGCATTCTCAGTACACAGCACTGGGGTATATAAATCAGTGATACACAAATGCAGTGTGTGTAAACCCTGGATACAGAAAAACAGAGAAACAGACCTAGGTATTAAACATAAGAGCAAGTATCATACACACAATTATCATACATTGGTTAACATGACATATAGATAGTTAGAAATAATGAAAGTGTGAAATATGGGGCACATGAATCAACATGAAATCAATTTGTTTACTGTCAGCTGGCAGCTATCACTGACTTAATTCTGTATTTTGTGTTGCAGGAGTTGTTGCCCAGGATGGGTGGGGTGTGAATTACAACCCTAAATATATCTGTGCCCTAACAGGATCTACAGTGACCATGTGCTGTACTTACACATATCCACTTGGCTTTGCAATTAGAAAAACCTTCTGGAGCACAAAGCTGGTTACAACTACTTTGGAGCCCCCTGACCTGTCTTTAGACCCCGAGTACAGAAACAGGGTTAAGTACTTTGGAGACAAAGAGCAAAACTGCACCCTTAGACTGACTGGTGTGACAAAAAAAGACCAAAGGAAATACTACTTCAGGTTTATAACGTACACACCTGATGGGAAGTTACAAGGTAAAAATGGAGTGCAACTTTTTGTCACAGGTGGGCGATGTTATTAGGAAGAAGACTCCATCATTCAGTCACTGGATCACAGGAGTATTTTAGCAGACCTGCGTAGGAGAACCACCGCCTTTCAGAATTAATTTAGCAAAAAAGGCATTTCACCTAAACAGTGAGAAAATGTGATCTGGGAATATTATATCTTGTTTAGATAATGTGTGCAATCTGAACATGATTACATTTTAATTTTTTTACTCATAATGAAGCAGATATATTCTACGGCCCAGTTATATATTAGATAGTATAAGTGTATTTTCGGTTATTCTCAGACCTCCAGGTGGAGACTCGTGGGAGAGTGGTGGAGGGAGATGATGTCAAACTCACATGTAAAACCACCTGCAGTCTGACTGGGCTAAAATATGTCTGGTACAAAAATGGGGTCAGTTTAACCACCAGTAGACCAACCACCATTTTAACCTCCAACAACCTCCACCTTCACTCAGTCAGCAGGAAGGATGCAGGCAATTACAGCTGTGGTGTACTGGGACAAAGCCATCAGTCTTCTGCTGTTACTCTTGATGTCAGATGTAAGTACAGCATTCAGACCAAGTTAAGTAACTAGTCTCAATTCTGAACTGATACAGCAATAATCAACTTATGTAATATTGAATTTATTAAAATGATGTAATTTAGATAAGAATATACTCCCATATAAATATATTCATGTCTCTTTAATGCAATATTTATGCCTCAACTGGGATGACAAACTGTGCTATAATATTTTTGTCATTCAAATTTATTTGATGTTGTTTGAGTGAAACATTAAACTAATGCCAATGTTTCTCCTAGATCCTCCAAAGAGTGCCTCAGTGTCCATCAGTCCCTCTAATGAAATAATGGAGAACAGTTCAGTGACTCTGACCTGCAGCAGTGATGCCAAACCACCTGTGCAGAACTACACCTGGTTTAAAGAAGGAGGAACCTCACCTGTAGGATCTGGACAGAGTTACAGTTTTAACTTCAACACCAATAGCAGTGAATTGTACTACTGTGTGGCTCAGAATGAACACGGAATACACAGATCAGCTGCAGTGTCAATCGTTCTAAAAGGTAAGCTATGTGATCATTCTGCAAAACATACATGTGGTGTTTTATTTAAACCCTTTTACTTAAATCGTTTTATTTAAAAAAAGCCTGTTTAATTTACTTAGCTTTTAATCTTTCTGTTTATACCTCAGCAGGCTTCTCCAAGACTCCATATGTGTCTGTTGGAGTTGGTCTCAATTGGCTTGCATCTCTTCTCTTCATAGCTTTCTGGAAGAGGTATTATGTGCATGTTTACTACACTTGAAGAGACATGCTATATCTAGATATTTTAACTAAGTCACCAAAACATCCAAAACCACCTAAAAATATCTAGCAAAATTGTATTATTTTTTCCAAAATTATAACATCAACTTTATAGTTACTTCTCCTTGTTAAAGCTCAGTATTAAGTAAGAATGATAATCACCATTTGTCTGAGAACAGAAAGAAGAAGAAGAACACGATGTTATATGAAAGTGCCTCTCAGGTGAGCTCAGTGAACTCAGTGACATGACCTTGAACCTGGCAAAGTAGGATGTAATTTCTACCCACTAGGTGGCAGTGTTATATATAAACTAAGGTTACATATACAGTATCCATGAGAAGCAAAGGTGAAGTCTCCAACATTACCTGAAGCTCTACGCCTCCTTGCACTAACGGAGTTTCAGATATTCAGCTTAAGAGCTTATTTCTGAGAGACGTATATTACTTTATATCCTATTTGACTCTCAAAGTTGCTAAAAGGTACAGTATTGCTGACATAAAATGCTAATACTATATCTCATCTCTGCAGAATGTTTATTCTGATACAGATGAAACATACACAGCTCTTGATCCCACTGCCAGGTCTTCTGATGTGTACCACACATTTACAGTGGGTGTCTCTTCACCATTACAATTCAATGACATTCAGATATGCAAAGAATTCCTAAAAATAATAATGAATTCTTCGTTTCAATTCCTTTGCTTAATTCGTTCTTTCCTTCTCACAGGCTAATCATCCCTGTCTTCCAGATGACACGTATACAGCTCTGGCTCTTCATTCTAGGTGTCCTGATGACACGTACACAGCTCATTCTAGGTGTCCAGAGTATTACGAGAAATAACAGTTCAAAGCTTCAATTTGAAACCACATACTCAGTTCTAGCATGTGTATTTTCTTCTTCTGAGAAACCAATGCTGAGGTCCATGGACACCATTTGGATGAGAGAATGTGAGAGAGTATGTTTACTGTTGGTGCAACAATTTTGAACAGAAAAAATTCCCTTGACCTGGAAGGATTAATAAGCATGCAAGCTTCATGTCTGCTAAACATAATGATTCATGATTTTCATGATTTATTCTATACACAATTTTGAACTTGTAGAAAATGTTTTTCATTATTTAGAACATATGAAGGCTTTCAGGAGCACGACCTGTAGGTTTTTTTAGCTAGATAATAAATATCCATCTGTGCTATAACCTGTAGGCTATTTGAGTCCTTACCTACAACCTGCATGTATGCTAGTATGTGACTACAGACTTAATTATCATTAATTGGGAGGGGTGTTAATATCATATCTGTTCTGTCATCACATATGTATGTATATATGAACTCAAACCTTTATTAAAAATGTCACCCATCACAACTTCACTTTATTGTATGAGATCTGAGAAGTGTCTACATTAAGACTAAATCAATGGTTGAAAATCATGAGTTATGCTGCACACCATAACAACATGTGTATGTACATTGGGACCACATCCTTGAAAACAAATGTTTGCTGTTACAACCTGGCTATTGTTATTCTATTACTTTTTCCTAATTCTTGCTGGTTTCTTTAGTCTTTCTTGGTAATCATATCTCAGAAACGAATACAATCTTTACTTAAACATGGAGCCTCATGTTTGTCTGTGCGCATGTGTGTTTGTGACAGTTGCAGCTCATCAGCAGGGGGCGCTAGGGAGCCACCCCCATCAAATAACCCAGAGAATAAATGCAATTTATACGTATAAACCTATAAATGTATGCTTTCTGTGACATGACACGTATACCATATACTTCCTGTGTGGGTCGCCATACTAGTGCATGTCTATGTATGTTCTTAAACTTTTGTCACAAAGGTGAGCAATGTTCACAACTGTAACGGCTGGACAGACGCAGCCGAAGGCAAAGGTTGAGAACTGGAATCTTTATTATCCATGATGCAAACACAAAAACTCAGGCTTAATGCAAAAACGGAGCGTAACGCAAAAGAGAGTTCAGCAGCTCAATACTCGCAAGCACAGGTCCATGGGATCGGATCAGCGATACAGTTGCAGGTGTCTTCCTTAGGGATCCTCGCAGGCGCATTAATGTGCAGCACTGAACCGCAGAACCTGTGGGCTTAAGTCTTGGTGTGGAGATTAGCTGCAGATGTTAGTATTGAGGTGATTGTGATGGGGGGAGTGGTTTGTGTCGAGAGGGCGTGTGTGGAGCAGGCGTGCATGCGTTGCCCTGGAAACCACGCTGGGCGCGCCCTCTGGTGGCTTCCCGACCGTCTCCCCGTGACAACGACATTGACAGACATTATATATATATATATATATATACCTAGAAATAAATGCATGTGTTCTGCATGATGTTGACGAGCTGAGTGTAATGGTTTGACTGGGGCAGGCAAGACGCAAATGCAGTAGAGGCGGGTTTATTAAATGAGACAGAACAGATAACCAAACGGGAAAGGCAAATCAGGCACAGAGAAAACAAGACCACACGAACCAACAAGAGGGAAGACAGAACAGGGGAAACAAGGCACTAGGACATGACGGGAAACCAAGGGGCACAGCGAGGGACAGGGACAGCAGACACAGGACAGGACAAAACATGACAGGCTAGAGGGACAGGACTGGGAGCACCCGTAGGGACGGCAGTGCCAGGAATCTGGGCGGGAGAGATGAGGCGCGGGACCTGGGGCAAAGCTGAGGAAAGAGACACGGAGACGGGCAAAGAGACAGGCGGGGACACGACACCACTAACCGGACATGGGATTACGGGGGAAAGGACAGCGCCAGGGTGAGGTACAGATGCAGGACTGGACGGGACAGACACGGAAGTGGGGTCAAGGAACGGGGCAGACACAAAGACAGGGGTAAGTATTTGCAGGACAACAGACACATGAACAGGAACAAAATGGGTCATGACTCAGTGACAGGCACGCAGACATGGACAGAGACAATGGCAGGAACTGGGACCAACAAAAAAACAGGAACAGAGCATGGAACAAAAGGCAATCGAAGAGGAAACGAAAATGTCACACAGCCAATAACAGAGCAAGCAGCTCGCGGTCAAACGTACTGTACCTTCATTTGGCGGGGCTGAGCTGGTGACTGAAGAATGCCATGGACTGCCAAGCCCCATCGACCCATTGCTCATGCACCACGCCCACAGTGTAATCCAATGCATCCATGGTTATCATAATCGGCGCGTCTGGCGCAGGGTGCCAACATTGTGGCATTTGCCAGCACACGTTTGGCCACGTCGAAAGCCAGGAGCTGCTCGTTGGTTCAGTCCAACACGTGTTTTGCAGTTTTGCCCTTGAGCGCCCGCGGGATGAGGTGGTGATAGATGTTGACCATACCCAGGAAGGGGGCGGGCGAAATGCTGGATGGCTTCCACTTTGGCAGGGAGCGGGACTGCGCTGGCACAGGTGAACTCGCCTGACTTAATTACAAAGGCCTAGATAGGGAAACAAATCACCATATCAGTACTCTCTCATAAGGCCCTTTTGAGAACCACATAGCACATCTTAACTCGCAAGGCCTAGATTTGGAAAGCCAAACATTGCAACATTGCAAACTCGAGGCGAGTTTTTAACCCGTCGCTAGACCTCAGCCTTAATCAGCCTTCATCAGCTCCCTCAGCCTTGAGGGAGAAGTCACGTGACCCACAATCCACTTGTTCATCCATCATTACGCCATCTTCTGGACAACCTATGAATAAAACCAGAACAGCCAACCCACAGACTGTCAGGGCTGGCTCCAGCGCTACCCCACCTGCCACCACGGGAGGAGGCTCGCGAGCCAGTCTCAGACCTCGTCGCAATCAGCCATGATGACCTGCAGCTGTCTTCCTCATTACTATATGGAGACAGTTGCAGAGTCACATTGCTGAGTTGTTTGTCGCCTAATCCGCTCATGCAGTCAGCCTTCTCTTGCATTACTGCAATCTCTCTCTCTGTGTTTTATCACCAGCTCCTTTTCTCTTTCGAGTATTACTCCTGCGCTATCCCTGGCCTACCTCGCGTTTTACTACGCCTGTTACATTCCTATCCGGTTGTTATTTTGTGGAGGCTTTGTATTCGCGTATGTATGTTAGTTATTCTTCACGTTGATATCGCTCCGTGCATTTTTGTTCTCCCTCTTACTTACCGTCACGTTGAGTTAGATCCGTGTATTTCAGTTCTCCCTCGTACTTACCGTCACGTTGAGTTTGCTCCGTGTATTTTTTGTTCCCGTTTTCGATAGACGTTATTCCCCTTTTATTTTCAAGCTTTTCCCGTGTCATTTTGACGGAGGTCTTAATTCCCCGAGTTTGTGTCTGCATTTGAGTTCTGTCCCTAAAAACCCTGCGATTAGTCCTCCCCGGACTAATCGCCCTTACACAGACATCCTAAAGACGGCAATGTTAATGGTTACCTGAACCATTAACACAAGGAAACAATGCAAACATAAAGAGCAACATGACTCACACAGCAAGTGGAGAAGTTTCTCTCTGGGCGGCGACGTGTACATCCAGAATTACAGGTATGGCCCAAAATGGGTTCCTGCTGTCATCAATATGAACACTGTCTCCTATACGGTGCAGCTCGGGGATTGATGCATCAGGAGATGTCATGTGGATCACTGAGAGCTGCGCTGCTCGGAGTGCACAAGACCCCTACTCATCTGAGAGACTTGAAATAATCTATCAAAAAAGAGCAAGAATGTACTCTGAGACTCACTGGAAGGATGGGAGTCCACCCATCTTCCTGTCACGCTCAGCCCTGGACCCCTCCCTTTGGGCGTGTGTTCGTGTTGTCTATGTCCATGTGTGTATTTCCGTGGGTGTGTGCCGTTGTGAGTGTTCATTCGTCCCACCTGTAGCTCGTCTCATCTTCACAAGGGATTAGTGTTGTTCGTCTATTGAATGTGTGCTTGCGCAGTGTCCCGTGCTCGTCATGTTTGTTCGGAGCGTGATGGCGCTTATCGTGTTGAAATTAAAATAAATCACTGTCTGTCAACGCCAGCATTACTCGTCTTTGCATCCTAAAATGCCTCGCCAGCGTGACACTTCCGAGTTGTTTGTTGCTAATAAATAATAATAATAAATAGATACTTAAGGCCTACAACCTAAACTGGTCAATCACTTTCTTCAAAAAGACTAAATACTGAATGTTAGGTAAGCGCTTCAGGTAACCATTAACTTAGCTCACTTGAGTCGTGTTCTCTTAAGAGGGGAGGGAGTGGTATCCTAATTCCCCAGGTCACATATTGATGGCAATACTACCTTAACCCATTAGGAAACATTGGGGAGCCACTTCATTTAGAAAAATACATCAGAACAGCAGGAGAGAATAGGCTCGACACATGTGAGAGCTGGTTGCATTTTTTTCAGGATGTTGGAACAGATCGGAATAAACAGTAAATCTGATTTCTCTGAATTATCTCTTTATTAATAATAAAGTTATTACAGCCACCATTATATCAGTCAACATTCTCATCCACATTTTAAAAATACACTGGTACCACTGCATGCATTCATCAATAATCATCTTAATGGTTACAGAAAGCCAATCAATAAAACTAAATCTCTTATGCTTGAATGTTAAACTATTAACAACTCTGTTTGTCTGTTTTCAGAGTCTTGGCAAAGTTACAGCAAAGGCTCAATCACCGTTTAAGTTTAAACTGTGACTGGAAAATTATATATGATATGAAAAAGATATAAAGAAATTCATATCCATATTAAATGTTTTAAATGCTTTCATATGAAGAAATTTGCAAATCCACATTAAATGCTAGTTGTAAACAAGCAAGAGATGTCCCATTGACCACCAAGATACGCTGCATTACAGTAATCGGATCTGGATGGTAAACAGGCATGAATGACAAATTATTGTTTTTATTGCATTATTGGTTGTTTTGGGCTGCCAGTAAAGTTTATTTCCATTTTTGTACTTACTTAGAAATGGAGGAAATTGTAACTGAAAATCTAAAACCTCCCGTGTTCTGCATTTTCTTTTGCAGCACCCACTAACAGGAAAATTAGAAAGATTATGACACCAACAGCATACCAAAACCAGCTTTTTGCTCCCTCCAACTCGCTCCTAAGATTTATGTTCTTAAGTTGCTCATTTGCTAATTTAGCTTTCATTTCGTTCAGCTGGATTTGCACCTCCATGTTCATCTCTTCTATTTCTCCCATCTTCCTATTCATCTTTTCTCTGATGTCTTGCTCAACCTTCTGGGAAACCTCTGTCATGAGATTATAACCCAGACTCTTCTGCAGCATTTTATTGATCTTTTTAAATAACTCAGTGACTTGATTTCGATTTCCCTTGTCATTGTTGTTGAAAACATGATACCCACCTTCACACATCTCTATGAGGTTGGTAAGCTCACTACTATGACTGATAAATTTATCTATAGGTTTTTTCCCAAGCAAATCTCCACCAGTGAACAGGACTATTGTGAACATGTTAGCTCTTTCTCCAAATTTCTCCTGAATCCACTTCACAGTGTTCCTTTCCTCTTCTGTGTATCTCCCCAGTTTTATCACCAACAGGAATGCATGAGGACGATGACTAATATCAGAGATACAGTCGTACGGGTTCTTGTCTTTCGGAACTGATGTTAGCCATGTGTCACTGACTCCAGGAGTGTCAATCACAGTGACTCTCTTTCCATCCATGACTTTGGTCAATGTGCTACAACTATTTGTCAGAGATTCAGGAGATGGGTCATCTCTGAAGGCCTCTTCTCCCAGGATGGTGTTTCCTGAGGCACTCTTTCCTGCTCCAGTCTTACCCACCAGCATCAGTCGAAGCTCCGGCTGGGTCACCTCTTGTCCTTAAAAAACAGATAACACACCTGAGAACACACCTGAGCTCTACAAGCATGACACTAAACAACAGTGGTTTTCCTTAATTTTACAAATATATCTGAAATATTGGTTTAATATTTGACATTTTACCTTTGATGAATAAACACAAGCCAATAAGTGATGCAAGCACTCCGAGCAAATAGACCATCCAAGTTAAATCTTTTTTGTTTTTCTACCAAAATCAGGTAAAACATATTCAACAATTAAGAGTTTGATGAGGTCAAACTGCAGTGTTTTTTAAGAGTTACTGGTGATATTATTTGATATTTATAGTTTATTTATATTCATTATGTAGTGAACAAGGTATAATCCATGTGATAAACAAAAAATACTATGATGTAAGTCATATTTAATTGTAGACTACATGAAGAATTATTCAAATCAAATCCTCACCTCAATTTGTTTTAGTTTATTAATTTTTTCTTCTAAAGCTCTCCCAAGTTTTAAGTTTTCCTCTGTCATTTCTTTGTTCTTCTGGTTTGCCTCCTCTAACTGTCTTCTAATCTGTGTTTCTTTTTCTTTCATCTTTCTCCTCTTCAGTTCCTCTTCTTGTCTAATCTTCCTTGTAATATTGTCTGTCTGCTCTTTGATGTGCACGATCATATCATTTGTGATATATTGCCTTCTGCGGTTGTTATGGTCATTTGACAAGGGGAACCTGAATGTTACAGACATTGAGGCAAATATGAATTAAAGAAAATGATAAAGAAAATACGTTACTATAGTTCTGGACAGTTACTTTCAAAACAAATTTCAAAAACAGAACTGTGCAGGATATTTTATTGGTCACCAGGAATGAGGCAAGATGCAGAAAGCAAGTGCAGGAAACAATTAAGGAATAAAACAAAACACTAAACACAGGTCATATAACACTAGACTAATGTAAACATTGCACACTAAATAACTACACACTTTTTCTCCTAATCATGTATGGGAACTTCTGAGAGACTTGGGATGTCTGCAACTAGAAACACAAAGAATGGCAAACATAGCCACATTGTAAACACACTAAACAAACAACAATAGCTGACCAATGAGAACACCAAACACAGGGTTTAAATGCATGGACTAACAAGGAACAAACTAAAAACAGGTGAAAACAATGACACAACACAGGGACAGAAACAAGGGGCAGAACAGAACCAAAACAAGGAAGAACATGGGAACTGTTCTGTCAATACATGATTTTTGTGCTCCATCTATGGTATTTGACCTTTTTCCCTGTTCTTCCATGTTACTCTGAACATCAGTTACTTCTGCCTGGACAGATCTAGAATCTGTGGTTTCCATCTCTGCCTCGCTGTGCCACCTGTGAACTGATTGTTCTTTTAAACCTGCATGTGTATTGCTTCTGCCCCGCCCCCATCAGTACAGCAGTGAAAACAAAACATACAGTAAACGCGTGATCTGTCTGATTGGGGTAGTCCGCAACAGTCATGCTGATCATGGTACTTAAGACATTTTATTAATCTTTATAAATGTATTTATGTTTTTAACTATCACGAACAGTGGTTAAGCAGCCAAATGTAAAGATCATGAAAAGAAAAAAATTATTTGTCAGCAGTGTTGATGGGGATAATTCAATAGATCTGTCCGTCTTACCTGCTTTGTGACTCCGAGCTGTCTGAAAAATCTTCGCTATTATTATGAAGCAAGAATCTTTTGTCTGTCATCATGAATTGCTGATCCGTCAGCTTAATCATAAACCTGCATAAACCACGAGCACGAAAATAAAAATGAGTGCATTTCATTTACTAAACCAATTGATTAAAAATAGTGTGGAACGTTGGTACAACCCAGAGATGGGCACTCGAGTGAGCGACTCAAGTCGAAGTCGCACTTAAGTCACCTACAAAAAGACTTCAGACTTGAAACTCGTCCCTAATGACTCTCGACTCGAGTAGGACTCGTCTAAAATGACTCATGAACAGTCAGTCTGTGTGCGAGTAATAGAAAAAATACTTTCTTGTGTATTAATTTTGCCATTATTTCTTTCGTTTCGATTATTTGGAACGCAGACCCTTATCTCGTGACGTATCACAACGTCGTTTATCACGAGCCGGAACTCGGAGAGAAGCGTTAAATGTAAACAAACAAGGTTGCAATGGCTACGGCTGGAGTACCGCAAGTGGAACCCTTTGCTATATGGAGTTTAAAATCCTTGGACAAAACTGAAGGACAACAACGTGTAAATAATGCGGGAAACAAATTAAAGACACTGGAACACCACACACTTTCATGCGCACCTAAAAACACCTGGGTATGTTTGTTTAGTTTACGTTAGACACTTACCCGTCATTACAGCTATCGTGGTAGCCCCAATTAGCGTAGTAGCCACTTGTAGTGAACAAACATCAAAACAACCGTGGTATGGCTTGTAAGGATGGTACGTCACGGATGGTAATGAGCGGTATGCCGACGACCATAGAAATGATGATTGATGGGTTGTAAGAGTGGTAAGGGCTGGGCTTTCCATAATTGGGACGACCTGTGTTTGTAATAAAGGGCAGCGGAATTGCGTGGTGTGTGATTGTTGCTGCGGGAAGAGAGAGAACTGAGTTTGGTATGTGGGAGCGACCAGGGAGTGGTGGCCTGCAATCAAAGATTCTATAATTGTCGTGGGTCGTTTGTGCTGGAGTACATCGCGCCCAAATTAGCGCAGACCATATAGCTGGGCCATCGGCGGTAGTTTCCTTTTAGCTCCATTGATTGTTCATTTTAGTGCGCTACCCAGGGTGTGTAGTGTATTTTTTTGGGGGGGGAGGGTGTACGACTGTTTGGTTTGTAGGTGATCGTTTTGTGAGTTTCCTTTTGGTTTATGGTTTTTGATTATTCAGTTATTTTGGGGAGGTGGTGAGGCGCTTCGCTCCCTCACACTTTGTTTTTTTTATCTGGGATAGCGCTGGGAGGGACAGCTGGGGCTTGGGAAGCAATGGTTGGGCCTAGAGTAGACCTATGGCAAGTATTGTTTTAATCTAAATTCCTTTAATTGCGTAATGAAAGGATATTTTGAATGACGTAATGGCGTGAGGTGATTTTTTGCTCAAATAAAATTTAAATGTTCTAAGACGGGAGCTTATATTGTTTGCGGTATTGGCGATAAGAGACACAGAAAAGACGCAATACGTTGCGTATAATAATGGTGTATGGGGGACAATAGGAGCTACCAAGGGCTCTGTTCGAAATAGCCTACTACTACTTCGTGGTGACTGCATCCCATCATGCAACGCTACGTTCACGTGACCCCATAGTATGCTTTGCTTTTGTCGCATTCTGGAAACTATACTGCATACTACTACGAGGACCAGTATGCAGTATCCAGTATATACTGAGTGCAGTATGCCATATGTAGTAGGCTATTTAGAACAGAGCCGTCGTTCTATATAAAAGTTATTTTCCATCTCTTATGCCTAAGCTATCCTGATATTGACTCATGACTTGACTTGATCTCCAGCCAGAAAAACTCGGAACTTGACTTGGACTTGTATTTTGCGACTTTTGAATATCTCTGGTACAACCTGTTTCAAACTCGTTCACTATGGGCAAAGCTTGTGCAAGCAAGGCGGCCTACAAACATGGCTCAGTTACACCAGTTCTGTCAGGAGGAATGGGACGAAATTCCTGCCAGGAAAGCAAATCTATACTTATTGTATTCCATTCAAGCTACTAACCGACAATACGACAGTGTAGTAATCATTTTCAATTTGGCACGTTTTAAGAATCGGCATATACTGTTCGATAAAATAGTTTACAGAATATAAAGCACACCCATAATTAGATAAACGTTTCTCGGGTAGAAAACCAAAACTAACGCATTTATGACACTGCATAGTTTTAATGGACCGCTGATTAATCTGTGATTGATTTAAACTACGTTCAGGTAGTTATCTCTAAATCGTTCAATAATAAATAATCGTTCAATAATACATTATTTTATAAACACAATCGCTTATTAAATAGAAACGATTCAACTTACTTCGTTATTCTACGCGTGTTCCTCCACTATTGGGCAAAAATAAAATGCCATCAAGTTAACAAATGTTTTGTCGAAACGAATTAAAACGTCATAAAGACCAGCCAATCAGTAACCGATCAGACTTGTTACCTGTGCGGTTTCTAACTCTTCCACTGTTTCTTTTCATTAAGGAAATTGTATGCGTGGACGAAGGAAGTAAGTTGAATGATTTTACTTTAATAGCCATTATGTTTATAAAGTAATGTGTCCTTCGATGATTTGGATTGTTATAGCTATACAATAGCCTACACTTTTCAGTGCATACCAGTTCTTAAAACTTGTCAAAATACAAACGATTAGCTACACCGCCATGTTATGGATTGCTGCATCGTGTCCACAGATGTGTAGATACATATTCTATTTTTGATTTTAGCCCACATTATTTGCAATATTTAGGCTACTCCAAACCAATAGGCAATATGGACATCTCCTAAACCTTTACTGTATATATATCACTCATGAGATATTATATATATCTCATGAGTGACCATGTGTGACATCTGGAATACATGTTAAATATTGTTTCTGAAAGAAACGAGTATTAAAATGTATCACTAACTATGAAGGAGGGGGAATTATTTTATCAAAATGTAATCAGTATTGTAATGAAGTTTGCAAATGTTGCCCTATGAGTGAAACTGTCCACTGTGGAAGTCATGCATCAGTTATATTTCTTTAGCAAAATATCATTAGGTATTCAATATAATTTGTTTATGACCAAATGTTAAACAAAATTGTTGGAGAATTTATCATATATTGTAGCCTATGTTCCAGTGAAGTGTGTGTGAGTGAGCGCGCGCGCGAAGGGAATTCCCAATTAAGCACAGAGCTTGTGCTGGTATCACACCCAGTGCCAGTAAGTCTGAGCTACACCGCCATTATCGGGTTCAATTTTTAAGTCAACCTGTGTGGATATCCTCCCTTCCACAACTGTGCAGATTTCTAATACTTAAAGTTCAAGTTAAAAACTCTGCGTTGCCAATCTTTTTTCTAGCCTTCCATCGACCACTTAACTCTTAATGCATATTAAAATGATACCAAACGCAGCTCTTTATGGCTGAAAGTTTTACAAGAATCATTAACACGAATTTGATTTGCTTCTGTTATTTGTTTTGTGCCGAATTCATCACCACCACCTCGAGATGCACGACATTCGCTCGAAAGCGTCTGCAATCCCCATTTGCGTTAGTTCTATATCCATCAAACGAATGAAATGAACGCCCGTTTTTGTCAATACTATGGTGGCCGAGAAGGGCAAGACAAATTTATATTTTGGGAAACAAAAATACGAAAAATTACACATTTTTTGCATAGGATTATACATTTCAGTCAGCACCGAGCGCCTTCTATTTATGTATTTTATAATTGACATATAATTCATTATAATACATATATTATGGTGTTACATTCATATGGCTGAAATAAGACTCTCTTGCGGAATCTCTGAATCTCAACGGAAAGTTCAGGGTGTTCGCCGGGTAAACTTGGCATTGTGTGCAATTCTTCGTGAAACTGGAATGTCACACAGCAGGATTCCATCTGAGGCACAAGCAGACATTGATGAACATGAAACCTACAAACCTTCATTTCATGTACATGGTCTGCTTTCATGTCAGTTTACTATCTGCCCTCTTAATAATTCCTCTACTATTTAAAAATGCTTTTATGTTTTACATTTGAGATTATCTATTCATTGTTACAGGGCATTTTAGATTAACCATTTTGAAATTATTGATCCTATTGGTGGGATTTGCAGTGCCTGGTCCCTGCAACTCCCACCAATATGGTTAGTATGGATAATAATTCTATAGATTTGACTGATCAAAATGCCCCACCAGTGACATTTGAATGAAATATTAGAACACTGCATTTTGAGCATTAACGCAAAAGTCAGTTAATTGTAGTCATGCGTGAAATCTGTTTGCTAATCCGTATGATTATCGCAGTCTCCTAAAATATAAAGTGTTTCTTTAAGTGTTTCATTGATATATTAAAAGCTTCCACTCCTGTCATGTAAAATTTCTAAATTTCAGTGCTGAATTTCTTTACGATAAGCAGTGTTTATCTCTGATGCTATGTAGCAATGTTTTCCAGTCTTCATTCACAGACTCTACTTTTTGTGAAAATGGTTTAACAAAATACATTATGTCTATTATTTCTTTCTGTGTTCGTTTATTCAGAGTCGGTGATATGTCAGTGGATCATCAGTTTATCATGACTGACAATAACTCCTTGCTTCAGAGTGATACAAAAGATTTCTCAAACAACTTGCAGCCACAATACAGGTAGATGTATCTATAGAATACCCCCTCCCCCCCTCCAAACTGCTGACAAAAATACCCATATTACAGTTTCTTTCCATGACATGGTGAGACTTCTTAAGTACTTCTCAATTCTGTTAGAGATGTAAATGCAATGTTTTCAATCATGATTTCACTATAAATGCTGATAAATAGTAATAAATAAATAATAGTTGTAAATAATAACTTTACAAAATTGTACAAAACCTCTAAATAACCATCAGCACAATGGCTGTCACTGTTGGCTCTCATGGGATGACCAAGATGCCAGTCTACTCCAGTCTAACTGAGCATGTGCAGATCACCACACGTGTGCACTGTTACTAGTGTACTCACCACTGTACTGATGGGGTTGAGACAACTTGGTAGAATCTATACGCAGAGTGAACAGTACACAGGTTTACACAGTCGAAAAAAAACAGAATCTAGATCAGTCCAGACAGAAGCAACATGTAAAAATGGGACCAAAGGTCAAATACCATTGATTGAGTATAAAATCCCCCCCCCCACCCAGGTATTGGACTAAGGTCTAGGCTACAGGGGAGGAGTGGTAACAATGAACGGGTCTATGGGTCTGGGGGGGGGGGGGGGGTGGCCTTAGAGGAACAAAGACAACCTGCGACTAAACATAACCCAAACACAACTATATAGTACAACCTATATACAAGTATTCTTGGGTGCCGCCACAGATATGAGAACAAAGGAGGACGGCCAAGGAAAGAACAGAACAAAATTATAACTAAGACCTAACTAATCTAGCCTACATATATACATACAGGTGAAACCAGAAGTTTACATGCACTATATATCTCACTGTCTCACATGAAATCAGAATAAAGTCTTCCTGTTTAAGGTCAATTATGATTACCAAAATTATTTCTATTTGCTAACTGCCAGAATAATGAGAGAGAAATATTTATGGCAATTTTTATTACTTTCTTCAAAGTCAAAAGTTTAAATACATTTCATTAGTATTTGGTACTGTTGCCCTTACACTGTATGACTTGGGTCAAACATTTTGGATATCCTTCCACAAGCTTCTCACAATACTTCTCACAATACTTCTCACAATACTTCTCACCATTCCTCCTGACAGAACTGGTGTAACTGAGCCATGTTTGTAGGCCTAGACATGCCTTTTCAGCTTTGCCTATAAATTTTCAATAGGATTAAGATCAGGGCTTTGTGATGGCCACTCCAAAACATTGATTTTGTTATCCTTAAACCACTTTGTAACCAGTTTGGCAGTATGCTTCGGGTCATTGTCCATTGTAATGGCTGATGTCTTGAGATGTTTCTTCAGTATTTCCAGTATTTCTTCAGTAATGTTTTCCTCATGATGCCATCTATTTTGTGAAGTGCACCAGTCCCTCCTGCAGCAAAACAACCCCACAACATGATGCTGCCATCCCCATATTTCACAGTTGGGATGGTGTTGTCAGGCTTGCAAGCTTCCCCCTTTTTCCTCCAAACGTAACAATGGTCATTATGGCCAAACAGTTCAAGTTTAGTTTCGTCAGACCACAGGACATGTCTCCAAAAAGTATGGTCTTTGTCCCTGTGTGCATTTGCAGACATTAATCTGGCATTTTATGTTTCTTTTGGAGTAATGGCTTCTTCCTGGCAGAGTGGCCCCATGTCAGTACACTACTCGTTTCACTGTGGATAATGACACACTCTTACCAGCTTCAGCCAGCATCTTCACAAGGTCTTTTGCTTTTGTTCTTGGGTTGATGTGCACATTTCGGACCAAAGCACGTTCATCTCTGGGACACAGAACCCGTCTCCTTCCTGAGCGGTATGATGGCTGGACATTCCAATCTTGTCTATATGCACATTTGTCTTTTTATATAGTGTATGTAAACTTCTGGTTTCAACTGTACTACCCTACACTTACTAACTCCTAACAAACATACAGGGGATGGCGACCTCCGCATACCTAGTGCATATATAAATAAGGTAGCCTACGTGTTGCACGATGTAGGTGCACGCACGTACTTCCCTGTTCCCAAACCTAGCTGCACCGCCTCTCCCGCAAGAGTGAAATTGCGTTCGCCTAAACGTCCGCCCGTAATCGTTTTATAGAGTCATCTAGTAAACTATATATGCGCAACAGAAACACAGCCAGCCAGATAGCAGCAAAACACAGCACATACAATTTGCAAACGGGCCGGAAACGGACAACATCGAAACACAGAGTACGTTCTTTCTTTCTTTTCTTTCTTTCTCTCTCTCTCTCTCTCTGCTCTCTGCTCTCGGAGAGCAACGTGCAAACGTGTTTACTGTGGGCTGCACGGTGGCTTGGTAGTTGGCTTGTTTGCTTATCAGTACTAGGGTCTTGGGTTCAAGTCCTATCTGGGTGGAGGTTCCATGTTCTTTCCATGTTCTTCCATGTTTTTGTGGGTTTCCTCCAGTGTATCCAGTTTACTCTCGCAGTTCAAAAAGATGGAGGCTTGGATAATTGGCTATCCAATAAATTGTCCTGGCATGCATGATTGAATGATTGTGTGTCTGCATGCCGAGTGGTGGATGGTGCTCTGTCCTGGGTGGTGTCCTCTCCCCCCTCCCTGTGTCTGCATGCCGAGTGGTGGATGGTACTCTGTCCTGGGTGGTGCCCTCTCTCCCTTCGCTGTAGCCAAATGTTGCCCCACAGGGTGGAGGTTTCCAATTGTTTAATACGCTGTGCACGGTTGGCTGCCTCTTCTCACTGTTGTGTGACTGGACATAAAGTGAGTGTGTGTGTTTGTATATAAAGTGATGTTGGGGTTCTTGAAAGGTGCTATATAAGTTCAACTTCATTCATACCCATATTTAGACTAAATATATCCAAATAAATTAGAACGATCATATAAGTTAGCTGATGCAAGCTCATTAAAGTCACCATTATGGCAAACAAACATCAAAAGGTGTCACATGGCTTTCACTGCTGCCTTATGCATTTCACTTTCACATTTAAAGTGCATCATTTATCAACAACGGATACAACAAGCTCTGCAGGTGCCTGGTATTCTGGTTTTAATGGATCAACATGTATGTTGTGAATATGATCAAAAACCTTTATTTCATCCACAAAGTATTGTGGAAACCCCATTTTTTCCGTTTTTAGCAAATTTTCACAATATTTTGTGAAATGTTTTTGTCACATCTAATTTATGCATTTATTTCCTTGCTCATGGTTTATTCAGAGTGAGTGATATGCCAGTGGATCAGCAGAAATTGATGACAGACAATGGATCCTTGCTTCATAATGAATCCAAAGATTTCTCAGACAGCTCCAAGTCACAAGATGGGTAAGACAGACAGTTTATCTGTATAATTTAAATACTCATATTTAAAAAAACTTTCTTTCCATGATGGTTATAGACAAAATGTAACATAACATACAACAATACATTTATAATGAATGTTGGAGACATGGGCTTGGGCCTGTAAGGTTGGCAGTTCAAGTCCCGCAAGAAGCAGTATACATGGCTGAAGTACCTATGAACAAGACATCCGAATCCCCCAACTGCTCCCTGGGCAGCGCAGCACTCTGGATGGGCTAAATGCAGAGAGGAATATATTGTATATATTATGAATAATAGTCATTTTTATTAGAAATATTTATAATGATATTGATGCAATCTCCAAAGAACCTTCATCAGTGCATCAGTGTCTGTTACTGTTGGCTGTGACTGGATGACCAAGATAGTAATGGATGCATAGTAACAGTAAGAGTGAAACATGGAGGTAAAGCCAAATAACAACAACATATGATTTCAAGATACCCAAGGTCACTGAAGAAAGACAAAGCAATACAGATAAAAGTAAAAAAAGATAAAACCATCGCATACATTCCAGATAGCATGACTTAAAACAGGGCAGTGCAATATGCAGTTAAGATGTAAAAAGGCAATTAAAGGTAAAGACGAGCTGTATCAATGACGAGCTGTATCAAAGACGGCAGTAAGGTCTAGGAGAGCAAGTGTAACGGGTGGCGAGAGGACGAGGATGTCGAGTCGAGCCTCGTTTTTCCATCCATCCATCCATTGTCTTCCGCTTATCCGGGTCCGGGTCGCGGGGGCAGTAGCCTAAGCAAAGAGGCCCAGGTTTCCCTCTCCCCAGCCACCTCTTCCAGCTCTTCTGGGGGGATACCAAGGCGTTCCCAGGACAGCCGAGAGATATAATCTCTCCAGCGTGTCCTGGGTCTTCCCCGGGGCCTCCTCCCAGTTGGACATGCCCAGAGCGCCTCCCTAGGCAGGCGCCCAGGTGGCATCCGAACCGCTACCCAAAGCTCGTGACCATAGGTAAGAGTCGGAACGTAGATTGACCAGTAAATTGAGAGCTTTGCCTTTTGGCTCAGCTCTCTCTTCACCACAACGGTCCGGTACAGCGACCGCAATACTGCAGCCGCAGCACCGATCCGCCTGTCAATCTCTCGTTCCATCCTTCCCTCACTCGTGAACAAGAACCCGAGATACTTAAACTCCTCCACTTGAGGCAAGGACTCACTCCCGACCCAGAGAGGGCACTCCACCCTTGTCCGACTGAGTACCATGGTCTCAGTTTTAGAGGTGCTGACTCTCATCCCAGCCGTCTCGCTTTTCGGCTGCAAACTGATCCAGCGAGAGCTGTAGGTCTCGGCCCGATGATGCCAACAGGACCACATCATCTGCAAAGAGAAGGCGTGGAATCCTGAGGCCACCAAACCGAACCCCCTCCGCCACTTGGCTACGCCGAGAAATTCTGTCCATAAAAGTTATGAACAGAATCGGTGACAAAGGGCAGCCTTGGCGGAGTCCAATTCCCACCGGAAACCAGTCTGACTTACTGCCGGCCATGCGAACCAAACTCCTGCTCCGTTTGTACAGGGACTGGATAGCCCGTAGCAACGGGCCCCGCACTTATACTCCCGGAGCACCCCCAGAGGAATCCCCGAGGGACACGGTCAAATGCCTTTTCCAAATCCACAAAGCACATGTGGACTGGTTGAGCAAACTCCCATGCACCCTCTAGGACCCTCGCAAGGGTGAAAAGTGTTCCACGTGTTCCACGACCAGAACGGAACCCACATTGTTCCTCTTGTAACTGAGATTCGACTATCGAACGGACTCTCTTCTCCAGAACCCCTGCATAGACCTTACCGGGAGGCTGAGAAGTGTGATCCCCGATAGTTGGAGCACACTCTCCGGTCCCCTTTCTTAAAAAGGGGAACCACCACCCGGTTTGCCAATCCAGAGGCACTGCCCCCGATGTACACGCGATGTTGCAAAGGCGTGTCAACCAAGACAGTCCCACAACATCCAGAGCCTTAAGGAACTCAGGACGGATCTCATCCACCCCGGAGCCTTGGCTCCAAGGAGTTTCACAACTACCCTGGTCACCTCAGCCCTAGTGATGGGCAAACCCCCACCCGAGTCCTCTGGTTCTGCTTCCTCTATGGAAGACGTGGTGGTGGGATTGAGAAGATCCTCGAAGTATTCCTTCCACCGCCTAATGACATCCCCAGTCGAGGTCAGCAGATCCCCAGCCTCACTGTATACAGTGTTGGTCGGGAAACGCTTTCCCCTCCTGAGTTGCCTGACGGTTTGCCAGAACCTCCTCGGAGCCGATCGAAAGTCGCTTTCCATGGTCTCACCAAACTCTTCCCACACCCGAGTTTTTGCCTCTGCGACAGTCAAAGCCGCGATCCGCTTGGCCCCCTGTACCTGTCTGCTGCCTCCAAAGTCCCACGGGCCAACCAGGCCCGATAGGACTCTTTCTTCAGCATGACGGCCTCCCTTACCCGAGGTGTCCACCACCGCTTTGACCGCATCCCGAGGGAGGCCGGAAACATTGAGCCTCGTTTTTATGACCTTTTATTTTAACATTCAACATAAAGTAGCGTGAGAACGCCAAGTACACACAACTCACATACAGCAACTCAAACAAAGATGAGCACGGGACACTGCGCTAGCGCACATTAAATAGACGAACAACACTAACCCCTTGTGATGACGAGACGAGCTACAGGTGCGACTGATGAACACATACACCGACACACCCACGGAACTACACATAAGGACGTAGACAACATAAACACACGCCCAGAGGGAGGGGTCCGGGGGCGTCACCGTGACAGCAAGCATATTTAAGAACCCAGAGTCAACTGCTACCAGTAGGTAATTTATCACTTTACCCAAGGTAGTTCCACTGCTATGGCTCTAAATCCAGAAACTCCAGAGCGAGAGCTGAGAGAATGTTGAATTTGTAAATTTATATAATCAATCTTAAAAAATAGATATTTTACTGAAAACAATTAAATCTGTAGAAGGTGTTGTTGGAAAAGGTTGCAACAGTCCGACCCATTTTCTTAGTGAAGTGTTCAAACTGATGCCTGACCGCTTTCATTCGGTACACCACAAGAGTAACCAAGGGGCAGAATAATAATCTCACAGTTCATGTTTTGAGAGGCGCAAGACTATTTAAACCAGCAGAAACAGTATCCTTATAATGGGTGACCACAGCCACTGGAGAGGTCATTGTCTCTAGAATTGGAACCTATTTCATTATACCCATTAAAACTAGTAAAATAAATGCATGCCCCTGACAGTGAACATAAATCCAGAGCAAAAATCAGACTACCAGAAAAAGGGTCAAAAATACTAAAGGAGAACAGAGACTGCTGCTCAGGATCACAGTGGAGGAACTAGCAAACAAATAATGAGGTGTGGGGAGAGGAGTATTTATTTATAGGGGACCTACTTAGTGGAACGGAGCTCAGGTGTGGGATGGGAGATTAGTGTTGTCATGGGAATGTTACAAATGTTACAGCGCCTGTGTCAGGCGACACATATTGTACACTTTTATTTTGTTATTTCGTTACATATTACAGCAGGTGATCATCTCAAACATCACAAACAAAAAACACTCTAAAGTAAAAATATGTAACAGCAAATCTGAACAATAGCCAGGACTCTATGTAAGAGTTTTAACAAGAGTTTTAACTGTATTGTTACATTTCGTGCTTTTCCATGCAGGGCATATGTGGTCACTGATTCCTCCAGCTCAGCCTTTGTCATGTGCTCCATTTTAGTGATGAATTTAAATTTCTCAGACACAAGCTGAAGATTGGAAAACCTCTCAGACAGCTCTTGCAGGAATGTGTCAACAATGATATTGAAAACCACTTAAAGTACCTTTGGGTTCCTTTTCATGATGACCAGTGCATGAATTGTCATCTGGGAACCTCTTGTGCTTCCTAAAACATCTCTGTTTGAATGCTGGAGGGGTTGTGGAGAATATATTACTGTTTGTGACTATGTGAAAGTAGACAACTGCTGTTTCCCTTACGGGGAGAGTTGTCTCCAGATATCTTTTTTTGAATAAAACTGAGCAGAATCAGGATCTCAGGATGATCCCTTCCCTTCAAAACACTTGCTTAGGAGTCGGCGAACTGCAAAACATTTTAAATATAGCTGTCACTAGTGTGGATATTTGATTGTTTCTTTGTGTCTCTGTAAAATTATTTCTAGATGCATAATATCAGTTATGTAATATAAAAAACAGCGTTGGCAACCCCAGTTCTATAATTTATTAGTTTTATGATTCACCATCTACTTACTTGTTATGATCCGTTATATTTTGTAATACAGCACCTGTCCTTTTAGATTACGCTAACCTGAATCTTTACAAGCCTCCTCTTAATAAATTGACATAATAAACTGACCTGCTGTCTTTCAACCACTTTGAGAAGCTTTTTTTCTTCATCCCTACAACATCTTTTTTCTCTCTCCCTCTTTTCTGTTTTGTGCCCGCAGAGTTTTTTTCTGCCCCTCCATCTTGAACACCCTGCAGGTGCGTCACGATGGGAAAAAAAACGCACTGATTAGGGGTACGCCAGCCATACCCTTCGTCTAATCAGCTAGAGTACGGCACAAATCGTGCACATGCGCGAAATGAGAAAAACCTCCGTACTTTGAAACGTACTTTGAAAAGTGAAAAAAAACATGCCTGGGCGCGTTTTCTATGGGGCGCGTTCTCAAGCGCCTGTGTTTGGGAGGAAGTGAGAGGAGGGTAGAGGGGAAGGAGTGGATGGGCGCCTGATTACTGCTGTGCTTCTGTTTTTGGATGCTTATTATCATACACGAACAAACAGCTTTTACAGAAAATGCCGACTAGAAATAATTCCGGTGTTACACCGAATTCTGTGACCGTCGAGTTTTGTGACCACAGAGGGCGCTATTTCGCAGTTTCTGTTCACAGGCACGAGCGCTTTACGAACGCTACGTAAACTACGCTGATGCCTGGGTTTTGCACATACATCCTTGCACACGAGTCATCATTTAACACAGCTGCCATCTGAAAATGTGACCGCACTGAATCTTCAGGTTTGTTACTGTTAAAAAATATTTCCTGGAGACTTACTATCACTTCACTTTTTCAAAATAAATAAATAAATAAAAATCATGAAAGAGACAGACAGGTGAGCCTTTAAACTGGGGTCACAAATTCTGACCATCAGAATATGTGACCCCACTGAATCTGCAGATACTAGTGTTAAAACAACAACCACAAATTTCAAGAGACTTACCATCCCCTCACCATTGCAGACAACAAAAAAAATCACGAAAGAGATGGACAGGTCAGCCTTTAAACTGGGGTCACATATTCTGATGGCGGCCGTCAGAATTTGTGACCCCAGTTTAAAGGCTGACCTGTACATCTCTTTCGTGATTTTTTTTTGTTGTCTGCAATGGTGAGGGATGGTAAGTCTCTTGAAATTTGTGGTTGTTGTTTTAACAATAGTATCTGCAGATTCAGTGGGGTCACATATTCTGATGGTCAGAATTTGTGACCCCAGTTTAAAGGCTCACCTGTCTGTCTCTTTCATGATTTTTATTTATTTATTTTATTTTGAAAAAGTGAAGTGATAGTAAGTCTCCAGGAAATATTTTTAACAGTAACAAACCTGAAGATTCAGTGCGGTCACATTTTCAGATGGCAGCTGTGTTAAATGATGACTCGTGTGCAAGGATGTATGTGCAAAACCCAGGCATCAGCGTAGTTTACGTAGCGTTCGTAAAGCGCTCGTGCCTGTGAACAGAAACTGCGAAATAGCGCCCTCTGTGGTCACAAAACTCGACGGTCACAGAATTCGGTGTAACACCGGCATCGATGTGGCGCCCCCTCTAGTGCAGCGCCCCTATGCGTCGCATACGCTGCATACCCCCTTTTTGCGCCACTGTCGCTACGGATCATTGCTGAATCGTTTGGTTTTCTATGCCTTTCGTGTCTCAGCCTTCTTCTCGTTAACGTGATCATTATTTGGTGTTTCGTCACCATTATCCTTGTTCTTATTTCTTTTCTCTAGTTCTATGCTTTCGAGTACCTACCTCCTGCGCCGCTTCCTGGCCTCCCTCAAGTTTTTCTTAAGCTATCTTCTTTCTATCCGGTTTGCTTTATTTTGGGAAGGGGTTTTCAGTTGTTTGCGGCGGTTGCCAGCGAGCCAGTTTCTTCCCCTGGCGTCCTTTGTTTCCTTGGCGACGCGTTGATTCTTTCCGCGTATTTTGCTTTCTTTATTTATTTTGTGGTTTTCTCCTGGTCGTTGCGGTTGAGTTTATTTTTTCCTTACGTTCTCTGCTTGCTGCAGAGTTTAGCCAGCGTGCCCGTTTTTCTTCGCCTGGTGTTTGTTTAGTTTGTGACGCGTCGTTTATTTCCGCGTATTTTTCCTTTTGCTTCGCTGCTTCTCTCAGTACGTTTGTGATCGGGTGTGTTCTCCTACGTGTTTCTGTTTGTTAATTTTTTCCCCCGTTGCTCTGTTGTGGAGTTTTTTTTGTTTGTTTGTTTGTTCGTTTGTGCAAGTTTTATTATTACTCAACCTAGGCCGGCATTTGGATCCTCCCTATTTCTAAAATTACGCGGCGATCGCTTTCTCCGCGATCCACCGCGTCACAACCTCACCATGCATCCACTCAGTCTCATCCTGTTTCTGGTCAAAGGAACAGAAAACAGTTGGAGGTGGTGACCAAGGAGTATGGAAAACTGACCGAGGAGAACGGAAAACTTAAGAGAGATTTAGAGGAGAATATAATGAAGGTAAGTGTTTCTTTGAATACTGTACTCTCTACAATGAAATGGTTTACATAATTCAGCATTTTGTTCATCACATGGATTAGAACTTTCACTTTCAAAAAGAGAAAAATACCCACATGATGATTTCCAGTATATGTATTGAGTACATATATTGCCTGCATAAAAAAGGAAGAAAATGAGATGGAAAATATAAATATCATGGAAAAGAAGGAACTGAAGAGGAGAAAGATGAAAGAAGAGATGGATGACAAAGAAACAAGGATGAATAAACAGATGGAGGAGGCAAATAAGAATGAAGAACAGAAAAAGGTTTTTTTGTTACTGTACTATCTGCTAAAAATGACTTGTATTATTGTTTATCACATGAACTAGACCTTGTTAACTATATAATAATAAAAAATAAATCATAAATGCCAAATAAAAATTAGCAGTCAGTATTATGAACATATGAAATGTGTAGTGTGCTCGACTTCAGCAAACTTAATTGCTGAGATGTTTTACCTGTTTTTCGAAGAAAAAAAGTCATCTTTTCACTTGGATGCTGGGAGTCTTTTTGCTGGGACTGGTTGCATCATTTACTGTCAGGCATTTACTTGTCAAAGGTAAAAATGTTGTTAACTATCAAGCCCTGTATTTCAAGGTCCTCTGGTGTCATGCTTATAGAGTTCAAAAATTTTTGTTTTTGTTTTTTTTAAGGACCAGAGGTGACCCAGTATGACCTTCAACTGATGTTGGTGGGTAAGACCGGAGCAGGAAAGAGTGCCTCAGGCAACACCATCCTGGGGGAAGAGGCCTTCACATTTGGGATGTATCCTGAAGCTATGACTACCAATTGTAGCTGGGCGACCAAATTCCTGGAAGGAAGGAGAATCTCTTTGATTGACACTCCTGGGGTCAGAGACATGTGGCGAACATCAAATCCAACAGACAAGAATCCATATGACTGTATGTCAAGTGTTGTTCATCAACCTCATGTATTCCTATTGGTGATCAACCTGGGGAGTTACACAGAAGAGTATGGAGATGTTCTGAAGTGGATGCAAGAGAAATTTGGAGCAGCAGTTAAGAAGTTCACCATTGTCCTGTTCACTGGTGGAGATCTGCTTGAGGGAAAATCTGCAGATGAATATATCAGTCAAAGTAGAGAGCTTGTGAACCTCGTAGAGATGTGTGAAGGTAGATATCATGTTTTCAACAACAATGACAAAGGAAATCGCAATCAAGTCACCAAGTTATTTGTAAAGATTGATAAAATACTGCATGGAAGTCTCGGCTATAAATTCACGAAGGACATTTGCCAGAAGATTTTGCAAGACACTAGAGAAGAGGCGAAAAGAATGATGGAAGAGACAGAAAAAGAGAAGAACATAGATGTGCAGAAGAGGCTGAATAAGATGGCAATTCTATTAAGAGATGAGCAATATGAGAACAGCAAGCTTATGAGAAAGTTGGAGGCAGCAGACAGATGGTTTGCATTTGCTGTTGTGTCCATAATCGTTCTGTTAGTCATTCTAGGGTGTGTTTTTAAAAAATGGAAAGTATTGTAGAATATTATAGATATTGTAGATTTTCTCCAATAATTGTAAAACTGTTTCCTCCATTTCTAAGCTGTTATTCCCTGGGCTTATGTTTGGGTGTATGTGTGTGTGTATATATATATATATATATATATATATATATATATATATATATATATATATATATTTCAGTGTGCTACACACCCCCACCTGTCAATGTTGCTATCAATGACATCACCCTGCGATGCCTATGCGGAAGTGCTTTGCCCATATAAGGACCATCGGGGGACATAATTCAGGCCTCGACTCTCTTTGACATATGTACTCTCGCCGGTTGCTTAGTTGTTTGTTCTCTGTTTTTGCGTGCTCGGGTTGCTGTTCTCTCGTGCTCAGGTTTGTGTCTCTGTACTGACGATTTTGGATTGCCCATTTTATACAATTGTTATTGTAAATATGTACAGTATTTATTCACCATATTTAGAGTGCACCAGGTGTAGGCTTGGCTGCTGATTATGTTGTGGGGTTTGTTACCATTTTGGCCAAGCAGGGAGTTAAGGAAGTTAAAATTGGTGCTTCTCTTTTCATTTTGTATTTTTTCATATTCATTTCTTCTTGGGTTAGTCAGTGGGACTTTGTTTCTTTATTCTTTGTTTTTAGTGTACGCCATCCTGAACTCTGTCTGGTGTTCTCTGAAATATGTGACAATTACAATGACAATCATGTAATCCATCCCTCTTATATTTGTTGTTGTGCAGTTTGTGGAGGTTTTTGTTCTTGCATTTTGGCATAGATGAAAATCATTCATGCCTATTTTCCATTCAGATTTGATTACTGTAATTCAGTTTATCTTGGGGATCAGTGAGATGTCCCTTGCTTGTTTACAACATGATGTAATCTGATTGCTAACAAGTACAATTCACATATCTTCACATTTTGTGGACAGGCTTTGCCAGTTTGCTCTGTTAAGATCTGTAATGTCAACCTCTCAATCACTTTTCATTGTTCCAAACTCAAGGCTTAAGGTCAAGGGTAATCGCACGCGCATGCAGAGACTCTGAAACAGTCCACCAGACGATGAGTCAGTAAGAGTTCAGTTCAAGAATAAGATATAGTTTTATTGATTTACATTCTGTAGTTGTTCAGGTGCTTATTGAGGCTCTTTTATAGTGGTACCAGTGTATTTTAATATGGGGATGAGTATATTGGGTGGTGATCACACAGCGGTGGGCAGTCCTAGCCCAGCGGCCGGGGAGCAGTTGGGGTTAGGTGCCTTGCTCAAAGGCACTTTAGTCATGGCCTCAGGCCTGGGAATCAAACCCACGACCCTCCGGTCACAAGACCGGTTCCCTAACCACCAGAGCATGACTGCCCCAGTCAGACTAAGAAAAGTTGTGCTCAGCGCCTGAAGTACTGAGGCTAACGAGATGGGTCTCAAAACTCTGGGAATAAGAAAAGATGGTGTTTGATATTTTGATGGTCAGCTGTCAGCCTGACCGCAGATATGTGGACGTCCATGAATATGGAGGCTTACCTGGCCATAACATGCCACTTCATTGATCCCAGTGACAAACTGGGCATTGTATTAATTGGAGTGGAGCATTTCCCGTCCACTCACACATCTGACAATCTGGCCAGGGTGGTGCATAATCACATGGTGGAGTGGGGAATTACCGATAAGGTGAACTGTCTGGTGACTGATGCCGCAGCTAACATGATTGCATGTGCTAAGGCATTAAAGATCAGGCACTCCATTTGCATTGCTCATGGATTCAATTTATTAGTCCGAAAATCATTTGACCAGATCCCTGCCCTCTGTGACATCCGCGCAAAGGCTAAAAGAATTGTGGCATATTACCACTTAAGCACCACAGGTAAAGAAAAGCTAGAAGGGATTCAAATACAGATGGGAAGACAATCACAGAAGCTCATAATCGATGTGGACACACGCTGGAACAGCACTTACCTTATGTTGGAACGTCTGTTTCAACAAAAAGAACCTGTGGCCGCAGCCTTCACAACACTCAAAACTGATATAATCCCTCTGACTTCTCAGGATTATGAGATAATTGAGGAGTCATTACTGGTGTTGTTCCCATTCTTCATAGCAACTTCAGAGCTCTCTGAAGAGAAAAGGGTGTCAATATCCAAGGTCATACCTTTATTGAACATGCTCCACCATGCATTGCTTACAAAGATGGCAAATATGAAAAATGATGGTTGAAGACTTCTGTCTGAAAACCTATTGAGGCGTGTCAAAGAACAAATTGCAAATATTGAATCATTAAGTGTCATGACAATGGCCACATTGCTGGACCCTAGGTTCAAAACTCTTGGTTTTGTCAGTCAAAGCAAGGCACAAGAGGCAGTACGGCAGAACTGTGGTCTCTGTTAGATTCTACAGTGGTCCAGAAGAGGCGTTGCTCCAATGCCACTGCAGATGCCATTGTTGAAGTGGAGCGATACCTTGCTGAAATGAACCCAAGGAGACATTGAAGTATTGGCATACACAGAAACATGTGCATCCCCATTTGTACTGTATGGCACTGAAGTTCCTCTGTTCACCTGCATCATCAGTGCCTAGTGAACGAGTTTTTTTCCAAGGCGGGGGAGGTCATCTGCCGACGAAGAAACCGTGAAATAGTGAAAAAGATCCTGTTCCTAAATAAAAACAATTAAATTTAAAATCTGGAACGTTCTAAATTCTTTTTGTTTGATCAGGATGTACATCAGATTCACACATCAAAAACAGACTAAAAACCATTGGAAGAGGCAAACCTTATTTGTAATGTTAAAAACCAGATCTAGAACCCCCAAGAAGTGATTATTTTAAACACATTCTGTTTTTCAGGAAGCAAGTTTCTAACTCAAAATATTCAGTCTGCCTCAACAATCAACAACAATATAGCAAAACAATTCCCAATATAGTAAAGTACAACATATCTTCATTGTCAAATAAGTCCATGACACAAGAAAACCCAACACAACCACTGATGGTCAAGGATTAGATTGGCTACAAATAATTTTAATAATTAAAACATGACAATTAAGTATGATTTAATTGATTCTCCTGTTTGTAAACATTAGTTTGATAGAAACTTTGTGACAATATTGCATTTACAAATTTTTGAAAGTATGATCCAACTGAATGACAAGGCTGTTACAGTTTCACCAGCAGATGTCACTAGTGAGTGATGAATGAAGAAATGAGAAAGGAAAATGGTTTTGTTGTTTACAACGAGAGAAGGGTGAATAACTTTTAAGTTTAGTTTAAAACGGATGTTTATTTTTTTTTCATTCTGAAATAAAGGAAAGAACACTTATGTTAACATGTCAAAACATGGGATTAGTTCAGAATTCAGAGCTGATGTCATATAAGTTAAGTTCAACATAGTATAGCTACATTGAAGTAGATATGATTCATTTTCTTTAATTCTACCTCCAGGAATTTCATTGTTAAAAAGAGGGAAGATGTAGTGTTCTTATAATAAATGTAACATATCGCGAGATCACTGACGAGACTAGAATGATATAGAGGCAGTCATGTGGAATATGTATGTGTGCCGAGTTGATGTGTTTATTAAAAAACCACGATAAAACGGATACTACTCTCGTGCGTGTGATCCCTAAAACACCACAATATGTCACTAGCATGGCCCTTTTAGACTGAATAAAGGCGTGTGTCATACTGTAAATGAACAGAATTCTCATAGAAAGTTCGTTGTCCTCTGTGTGGAACTTATATGGTTTTTATTCCCACAAGTTCCTCAAGGAGCAGCGCATAGTTCAGTAATGGACTTAGTCTATTGTACTTACAGTTGCTATGGTGAAGTGGGCAAGTTCACTTTGTTTCACTTTTATTTCTATTTCCAAGAGCGTTTGGGCAAACTAAAATCTAGAAATAAAACTAATTAATCTAACGGGTGCGTGACTTCCTTAAAACCCAGCTCACGGTATAGTGAATTGCCACTGTTAATTCTGTTGCGGTGTAGCGCTAAAAGTTAAGGATCAGAGAAAGGTATGTGAGCCAAGAATTACGCGTGAGTCACTGTTGGCAGCCTGTCCATCTAACACAAAAGACGATCTGTTATCGTCTAATGTCGTCTGAAGTAAAAAGTGACCAATAGTGGCTGAGAATAAACTGAAGAATGTGGTGTGAGTATAAACGGTCAATCACGACGCGAGCGAGAGGGAAAATATGTGGGATTTTTCTCGGGTAGGCACGCTTACAGATGGAACAAATCTGTTGAAACTTCAGACCAGCAAGGAAATACAGCAGCTCATTGTGTAAACTTGTACAGACCAAATGATTATGTAAACCTTTGTATGTTTTAAGAATTTGTGGCATCTGATACGACATACAACTTTCAGTACTAGACGAGTGGGGTAGCGAAGTTGTGTATTAAAGGTTTCAAGGTAGCAGAGGCGATGACGGACAAAACCGTTGTTTCCGTTATAAATTCAGTTATCGAAAACAAGTTGTGGAATTAATCAGACGCAGCATCCCTTAAATCGGAATACAGCATACGGGATTCCTCCATTTCTGATCATTTTCCGTTATTTGATAAAACTGGCGATAACATTGTTTTGATACTCAATGGTGTCATTGTTCTATATTCTGCTGTGTTCCGTCGTGAGTGATGGCACGTTTTCGGGGCTCTTCTAATAAGGACATCTCCAGCAGTGAGGACAGCAATTCTTCTGACTGTGACCAAAAAAATCGTTTGGGTGTCATGACAGTATGGTGAGTGTGTTCCTGGACTGTGCTACATTTGTGTGTGTGTGTGTTAAATGGTGTTCTTTGTAAGCTTTTCTGATTTTTTTTCTTTTTTAGTCCAGAGCAATCAAGCCAGAGACTTTCATCAGCTCCCAGCTGCATTTCATTACAGAGCAATTCATCAATGCCTCGTTCCATCACGTTTAGAAATAATTACAGCGATGGGAGTTATTCTTCAGGCCAACGGTACAACCCTAGGAAACCAAATTTCACATCAAATGCAACATTGCCTTAAATCCTCCAACACACAGCATTCAAATGACACTCATCTCACGGTGATCCCTTGTTTGCATTTTAAAATGTTATCTGTCCCTCTGTGCCCTGAGGGGGTGAAATCAGGGGTGGCATGAGGGAGGGGTGGCGTACTCTCTGTCAATTAGTCAATTGGGTGGACTGGCGAACTGCCCATGGTGTACCCTGCCTTCGCCCGGAGATGCTGGGATTGGCTCCAGCCCCCCCGTGACCCCGACTAGCGGGAATAAGCTGTACGGATAATGAATGAATGAATGAACATTAGTCAATTGTGATTTTCACCCCAATCGAAATTTGTCCTGACTGCACAGATGGGTAAATGCAGAGAACGCGCACACACACTAGTGATCACTAGGGGGCTGTGGTGCACACGTACCCAGAGCGGTGGGCAGCCCTAGCTCGGCGCCCAGGGAGCAGTTGGGGTTAGGTGCCTTGCTCAAGGGCACCTCAGTCATGGCCTCAGGCCTGGGAATCAAACCCATGACCCTCCGGTTCGCTAATGACCAGACCATGACTGCCCATTTAATGACAATCACATACATTTGTGAGCTCTTACATTATAAGAGGGTGGATAACAATATCCTCCAAGAATGTTAGGCCACCTCAAAAGATATTACCTGGTCGTGTATTTATATGTATTGAACCCTTGAATGCACTGAATAAATCCAGATTTGGGGAGTTTAAACCTCTGCCTCATTCTAGTACTTATTTTTTCTCTCGGAATACTCCAGACTTGGGATTCACTTAGCTGCTCGTCAGAGGAGGAGTGGCTGTGGCACTTGCTCCACCCTCTTATGTGTTTGCAGGGAGCGGTGCAGGGCCAGAACCCATAGGCGCATGCACACTCAACCGTGCATCTGCTGTGGAGGCAGAGTGGCTCCCTGCTGCAGGGCGGGACCTCAGGTGAGTGTCGCGTGCAGGTGGACCATTACCTCAACTGCTCAGGGATGCGGATCACTGCTTTTCAGTTTTAATCATTCCATTACAGCCAATTAGTTGATATTTCAGTCCTAGGTGACCACTTTTCTCTGTAGCCTGAAATATAAGACGATGCAATCTCATAACACAATCCTTATGGCTGGGAATAGTTTGTTCAGTGTTGTAGCCATGTTGAGATGATGCTGTTTTCAAGTGTTTGAGGGCGAATCTCCTTTGTATGATCTGACAAGGACACAACCACAAATACATCAGTGGTTGATTGTTCCTTCCACTGTTCCAAGCATTTTGCTGTGTGCCTGACATTTCATGGAGGACAGCTTCAAAAACTATGTGTGGATTAATATGTATGCTACCGTTGGCCTGTCCAGGTGGTTAGCTACATAACACAGGTCGCTAGGCTACATTCCTACTTTCTTTGCAGTGGATGTTTTTACACTTGGGTTGACACTGTGGTGCAGTCAGTAGACTGGACTGCTTCAGTGTTGACAAGTTTATTGTTGATTCCCCAACTGCCCTCACCTTCATACAACTGTATCAATAGTTGATAGCCGTCACCTTAGGGTTGAGACTAACAACAAAGGAGGGAGGTGTTGACTATGCATAGGTGGATAGGTGGGCAACCACCAATGCTTCTCTGGGATTTGATGGTTGCCACATTTGGGGGTTGATTGTATTACCTAGACAGACAACAGACGAAGAGTTATCTCCATAGAGACAGAGGGATATGAAAGAAGCATGTTTTCTCTCATCCCCTAGAGTCATATGGCAAAATGATACCATTGGAAAAACAGCCAGACTGATTTTACAGCTGCAGTGTTTCTGGAATGTAGAATTATGTAAATTATTTGTAAATTATGTAAGTAGAGCATAAAATTATGAACACTGAATTAGGTTAATTTCACAAGGAGAATTAATGTGCAATGGATAGACTTGTCAGTGAAAGATGGAGTGTCAACATGGTCTCAGTAACAAATTAATAAGAAACACATTTCTATACATATTCATACATGTTTACCAAGAGCTTATAATGAGCATGTATGTGCTTTTATGTCCCTGCAGAACCATGGCACAGTGTTGGCACAGTGTGCAGATAAAGTGATGGATCTCTACTCTCCCAGAAGAGAAAACTGTATGTATGGAGAACTCAAACACAGCACTTTAGCTGAGACACAAACATTTTCATGTGATTAGTTTTTTTTCCTTCATTGATATTTGAGGGGGGGGGAACATGTATCACCAGCTCTGTAATGTTGTAACGTACTAGATTGGTCGAGGATGGAGGGCGGAAACAATTGCTGAGGGAGCGGAGTTTTATTTAACATAACATGGGTGATTTCCGCAGGAGAGCAGGACAAATCACCAACAAGTAAACTAGAGACACACTTTCCTAACAGACGGGGCATGATGACGCATACACACGAGTCTAAAGGAGAAGAGAAAGGAGAAGAGAAGGCAGGTTATCGGAATGATAATGGCATGGGTAACACAGATACTCAATAAGCAAAGATCGACAAAGGCTAGGGTGAAGCGAGGGGTTTAAATACGAAACTAACTGAAGACAGAAACAGGACACAGGTGAAATGCATGACAAAAACAAGGGGCTGAAGAGAGGCATGGAAAAAGTAAACCGAATGCAAGGAATTGGGAAAACATGAAAGAGAAGAAACACTGAGGGCGATACGTTACACATGTGTGGGGTTTTTTTCTTAACTAATGGCTCTGTCATGTGTGGGCTTCTCTATCCCTGTCCACTGGGGACAATACTTCCCAGGTTCCGTGTCCTTGTTTTGGATTCTGGGTCTGCTGTTTGGGATTGTCGTTATCACTGCAGTCAATATGCGCTTTACGACTTCCTCGCACATGCAAGGTCAGTGTATGGGTTGTATGGCGTGTTTGAGGTGTATGGGATGTGTGAGCTGTATGGTGGTGTTGTTTCTGGTATGTGGGGGGTATGGTGGTGTGTTTTGTGGTGTGTGGGGTGCAGAGGGTGTGTGTGTTCTATTGGATGAATAGGTTGTATGAGTTACGTTAGAGGCTTAAAGAAAGTGAATATAATTCTGAGCCCACAAGTAAGTCTTGAGTAGATGTAAAGTTGAGGAGCAGGTTTACTGATCTCAACCTCACTGCTTCCCCTTGGGGAAGACTTACATTTCACCTAAATACCTTCACTTTTGTTTTAGTGTCTGTTCTCCCTGCACATGTCACTCCAGTTCCATTAACTCTCCTCACTCGCTGGTTTCTCCTAGCAGGCACTTGGTGCTTGGGTGAACACCATATCCCCCTTCTTGTCCTGTTACCTGTTGGTCTGCTTTTTACAGGGTAAAGTCCAATCTCATCTGATCACTCAAAGGACACATTTTAGTGTAGAAGCTTAAACAGAAGTATATCCAGATTCAAACTGAAAATTAAATACATGCAATTAGGGATGTCACAATACCAGAAATGGCCTAGTATGGCCTGATACTGATACCACTATAAATCTATGATTTTCGATATTTTTGAAAAAAATAAAATGAATGTCAACATAAACGCTTTTATTTATTTTTTCCGAAAATATCGAAAATCATAGATTTATAGTGGTATCAGTATCAACTAGGCCATTTCTGGTATTGTGACATCCCTAATTGCATGTATTTAATTTTCAGTTTGAATCTGGATATACTTCTGTTTAAGCTTCTACACTAAAATGTGTCCTTATTCAAAAAATATCTCAAAGAAAACCACAGAGTTGCTGTACACACAGCCTGCTGATAGCCTATTAATATTATTATCTGAACATTTTAACAAAACTCGCTCATATTGAATTCTTTATATAGCTCTGGATGCCCATCTTTGAGGTATATTTCCTCCGTTAATGAAGTTTTCATATACTGTCATGTACAAGTCCTTGGTGCTTCTGCTTTGTCCTGCAGTAAGACACTACAAAGATGCTCCAGCAGAGCAGGACTGCAAAAGAGCAAGACATGTTCATCGACCTTGGACTTACCTGCATAACTATTATTCTTTTGGATCCTGATTTGACTCGGGACCTTTGGCATTCTTCGCCAAAGTAGTGATAACCAACTACTGCGCTCTCTCTCTCTCTCGCTCTCTCTCTCTCTCTCTCTCTCTCTCTCTTTCTTTTCAGATCCTAAAACCTCACCAGAGCTCAAGCTCATGTTGTTGGGGAGGTCTGGAGCAGGAAAGAGTGCGTCGGGAAACACCCTCCTTGGGAGGCAGGCGTTTGAAGACAGTTTCTCCTTTTTACCTGTGACGAAAGACTGCAAGACCCAAAGCGGGGTGGTCTTGGGGAGGAGCGTTAAGGTCATAGATACACCAGGGCTTTTGGAATGGGCATCCACTAATTGCTACACTGAAGGGTTTTCTGCTCACGTTTTCCTGCTGGTGATCAGGTTGGGCAGGATAAAGGAGGAAGAGAGAGACAGCATCAGACACATTTCTGAGCACTTTGGTTCAGGGGCCCTAAACCATACACTGGTACTGTTCACTGGGGGGGACCTCTTAGGCAAGAAGGGTGTATCTGAATTATTAGACCACAGCCACCCAGTCCTAAAGGAGCTGATCAGTATGTGTGAGGGTGGCTATCATGTCTTCAATAACAAAGTGACAGATGGCAGGCAAACTCAGGAACTGCTGGTGAAGATGGAGGCAATCGTGAACTTCAACAGTGTTTATACCATACAGGCAGACACAAAAAATGTACACGATGTCAAGAATGTAACACGAGAGGATACGCTGTGTATTTTCTGTGTAATATGTATAGTTCTGTTAGTGGTGGACCTTGTGAGAGTTGTTCTAAGTGCTTCTGTGATGGTGGTGGCAAAGGGAGTTGATGTCTGTGTCACACAGGTTTCAAAGAACATTCCAAGACATACCCAGACAAAATCAGACATAGATGACAAGGTCCGTAAGATGTACGTAACAGATGACATGAAGGAAGCAGAAATACATCAGACAAAGAAAGAGACAACTGAGTCAAGTGGGGTGAAAAAACTGAAAACTGAGAGGTCACATATTGCAACTCATCATCCAGTAACTAGAAAGGTGCACATAACGCCAGTTATATAAGATGAAGGGATAGGTAATCCAGAAGGTCAGGATGATGAGAGGAGCTGGACTAGAATTTTTCTGTCAACTCAGTATAGTGAATCTACCCCATTTTGCCTAGCTGGTCTTGTTCTGCTATTGTTGTGCTGTCTTCTGTTTGTTCCCATTGGTTGCAGTTAAGAGGTTGGAGTATTATTATTATTATTATTGGGAATATTGGGAATACCACTAAACACTGGGGATGTGTGTGTAATTGTCTAATGTCCAGGTGTGTAATAGGCTATGACTTGAAGACACAAGTATTTATGGAATCTTTTGAGTTCATCACATCTCAAGTTCAGTATGGTTGGATTCTGTGATGAGGAGGGTGAGGAAGGACACAAGGGCTGAGCAGAGCTGTGTCTATTATGAGTGATCCTGTATTCAGTGGCATTAAATCAGTCCATAGGCAAAGAGCCAGAACTTCATGAAACCAAACTGAGAAACAAAGATGCTGAACACCAAGGAAGAGCAGAAAACAAAAGAGACTAACAAACGAGGAGTATCACCAAGACTAATGACCTCAACTGAGGCAGTATAAATACAAAGGGAAATGACTCCTTCCCCCACATAATGAACTGTCAGAGATGGCTCTCGCTTTTCATCGCAAACTTTGACACAAAAACTGGCAGAAAAATCTCTGGCTCCTCCCTGCCTTCTAGATGAACACACCTCTCACTGCTTCATTGTCAGTGTCACCACCAATGCTTATATGTGCTATGGGGATTATTTATTTTTTTTACGTACTCACAGACTGTTGTCCTGTCGAGAGAACAATCTGCGATCATATTTCTTTGTCTCCTTCCTAATGTTATCTCTTTATCTTTCCCCCATCTATGAAAGGCGGCACATTTCAGACACAGCGGCCAGTCTGGGATCACGGTACTTTACACCGAGGCCCCAGAGGAACTTAATTTCCTTTGGGATTAATAAAGTATATATTCATTCATTTGAGTGTAATACTGTAATGCCACTTAATCTGAGGTTTTTACATGACTTTTTGTTCAGTGTGTATGTAATATTCTCTCTGTGCATATACATGTGAGTACTTGTCATTGAGTATTTGTATTCTTTCATCTATTTCTTTAAGCTTGGCTGGTATCCAGCCTGTCACGGTGACGCTCTCGGACCCCTCCCTTTGGGCGTGTGTTTGTGTAGTCTAGTCCTTATGTGTAGTTCCGTGGGTGTGTCGATGTGGGTGTGTTCCTCAGTCGCACCTGTGGCTCGTCTCGTCATCACAAGGGGATAGTGTTGTTTGTCTATTTAATGTGTGCTCTCGCAGTGTCCTGTGCTCGTCTTTGTCAGAGTCGTCTTGCACGTTACTTGTCGTAAGTGTTCTACGCCATTATATATGTTAAATCCACCAATAAAATTGTCTGTTTCACGAAGCTCGACTCCGCATCCTCGTCCGCTCGCCTCGCGTCACAGAAAGACGAGCCGTGGGAAAGGATGCCAGGCTATGTCCGGGGCAGAAGAACCAAGGGGGGAAAAGCAAAAGGGTAAGCACCGGCGTGCCCCCCTTGGCAGTCCCAGGCAGCCAAAGTGAGGACCTCCAAAGGCGAGAAGGAGGTCCAGGGTGCCTACCTCGCCAGTGAATCGGAGGAGGCAGCAGCGGAGGTAATCCATGATTACCTGATCCGTTGCGGACGCGAAGCAAAGGAGGAAGGACTCGCGGGGTTCTACCGCAAGCTCGCGGATGAAGCCGCAAGTAGAACACCCCAGCGGTCAAAGCGCGCCCCCCACAAGACAGAGGAGTCCGGCGAAGGCGCTGGGGCGGTGTGTATGCTATCAGCCTTCACCACAGAGGAGCAAACACCGCCTACCAGCGAGGAGGAGGACTCCGTGGATGAGGAAGAGGAATGCCCTTCCTCAGTGTGCTCCCAGAGCACGAAGGATTATGCCGGGAATACCTGAGCCCTCTCCCCTCTGAATACGCGTCAGGATCCGAGCGGGATGAAGAAAAGTATTTCAGCCCTTCTCCCTCGGAGAGTCCAGAGCGTACGGAGGAGGAGTTTGGAGAAGACGACAGCCTCTCTCCGCCCGAGGGCGCGTCGGGATGCGAGGGAGAAGAGGGTCTCAGCCCCCCCCCTTCAGAGTGTTCAAGGAGCACGGCATACACGGAGAGTATGGAGGATAGCCCCTATTCACCGAGAAGTGCAGGTCCATCCACGCAGGAGATGGAGGACGCACATTCTTCACTGTCTGATGGCAGTACCATGGACTGCCAATCGGGCACATACGGTGGGGATGTGGATAGGGGCAGTGAGTACTCCTTTGAGGAGGAAGGGAGCCTGAGAGGAGAGCCAAGGTATGTTGCTCCCTCTCGAGGGGCGTGGTCAGGACAGGAAGCCACCAGGCGCCTACCACGTTCCAGTGCACCATCTTCGGCAGCCCCTCGGAGGGTACACAAGGCAACCCAGACCCAGAAGCCGGCGTTCACCCAGAAGCCGACGTTTAACCCTGCTCCACCCGCGGGCGGGACCAGGATTCCCTGGCGCCGCGACAGGAGAGAGAGCAAGGGGATGCAGGTCGGGCGGCCGGGAAAGCCTTCCCCTATGTTTGCGGGGAATCAGGCATGGAGGCCTGGACCGTTGCTTCCTCCCCCTTCTGTGCCTGTGTTTGTGTCAGTCCCTATGTTTATACCCAATCCCCTCTTCCCTTTTGTGCCCATGTTAGTGTGTGTGCCTGTGTGTGTGTTCGTTCCGTGTTTTTGCCGTTGTCTAATGTGTTTTCCCCTGTCTTCCCAGGGAGGGTGTGCTGGCGCTGTCGTGGTGGAGCCCCTCGCAGAGGAGTCGACTCCCCGCTCGCCGTGGTTCCCGGGCGGTCCGGGCCTGCCCTTGGATGTGGGTCCGGGCGTCACAGCTGCGCTGGGCAACCCGGGGCGGAGGTTGCCCTTGGTGGGGGGCTCTGTCACGGTGACGCTCTCGGACCCCTCCCTTTGGGCGTGTGTTTGTGTAGTCTAGTCCTTATGTGTAGTTCCGTGGGTGTGTCGATGTGGGTGTGTTCCTCAGTCGCACCTGTGGCTCGTCTCGTCATCACAAGGGGATAGTGTTGTTTGTCTATTTAATGTGTGCTCTCGCAGTGTCCTGTGCTCGTCTTTGTCAGAGTCGTCTTGCACGTTACTTGTCGTAAGTGTTCTACGCCATTATATATGTTAAATCCACCAATAAAATTGTCTGTTTCGAAGCTCGACTCCGCATCCTCGTCCGCTCGCCTCGCGTCACACAGCCACACCTTATAAAACTGTTAGGGTATTTCTGTGTTCTGTGTTTGAGTAACAGAAGAGTTGTAATAACACTGAAAAACTATAAAATTTCCTGTCATCTATTTTGAACATTTATCTAATTATTTTACATCTTAATGTTATGAATCATGAAATAGTAATAACAATTATATGGCATTAAAATTTTGTTCCTGTTGGAATAATCTATTACAATAAATCATCACAAGACTTCTCATCTGTTTATTGTGCAATATTTAGTGCTTGACTAGTTCGGTTAATACCACACTCTCTGCTGTTTTTTCTCAAGCCAGGTTTGGCTGAAAACCTTGTAAGAATTCCAGCCCCGGTGGTGTAAATGGCAGTAGAATGGAAATGTGAAAGTTTATGATATTTGAAATTATGACCCGTAATAACACTGCCATACATGCTGAGCTGTATATATGTCTGCCAATTAAAGGAGGTGCTCCATAACCTTCCTAATCTTATCTGAGAGGGGCACAACGTGAGAAGAGACTCTCTATACATTACTCTTCCTGCAAGGCTCTCTGGGGATGGCATACACAACACCATAGCATGCATGTGTAATGCAAATATGCACTCACCGGCCACTTTATTAGGTACTCTAATTAGGTATTAGAAGTGCCTTAATCCTTCATGGCATCCATGATGCGAATCTCCCGTTCCACCACATCCCAAAGGTGCTCTGTTGGATTGAGATCTGGTGACTGTGGAGGCCATTCGAGTACAGTGAACTCATTGTGTTCAGGAAACCAGTCTGAGATTATTCGCGCTTATCCTGCTGGAAGTAGCCATCAGAAGATGGGTACACTGTGGTCATAAAGGGATGGACATGGTCAGCAACAATATTCAGGTAGGCTGTGGCGTTGACACGATGCTCAATTGGTAGTAATGGGCCCAAAGTGTGCCAGGAAAATATCCCATACACCATTGCACACCACCATTAGCCTGAACCATTGATACAAGGCAGGATGGATCCATGCTTTCATGTTGTTGATGCCAAATTCTGACCCTACCATCCGAATGTCGCAGCAGAAATCGAGATTCATTAGACCAGGCAACGTTTTTTTCCAATCTTCTATTGTCCAATTTTGGTGAGCCTGTGCAAATTGTAGCCTCAGTTTCCTGTTCTTAGCTGACAGGAGTGGCACCCAGTGTGGTCTTCTGCTGCTGTAGCCCATCCGCCTCAAGGTTCGAGGTGTTGTGTGTTCAGAGATGCTCTTCTGCATGCCTCGGTTGTAACGACTGGTTATTTGAGTTACTGCTGCCATTCTATCAGCTCAACAAGGCATTTGCGCCCACAGAACTGCCGCTCACTGGATATTTTCTCTTTTTCGGACTATTCTCTGTAAACCCTAGAGATGGTTGTGTGTGAAAATCCCAGTAGATCAGCAGTTTCTGAAATACTCATACTCTGTTCACAATTCAATTCAATTCAATTCAAATTTATTTATATAGCGCTTTTTACAACACATGTTGTCACAAAGCAGCTTTACAAATTGCATGGGTCCAGATCCCTAATGAGCAAGCCATAGGCGACAGTGGCAAGGAAAAACTCCCTAAGATGGCAGGGATATAGGAAGAAACCTTGGGAGGACCAAGACTCAAAAGGGAACCCATCCTCCATTGGGCGGCCCGTTAGCACCAGTCCGTATTTGTGGACAAAAGGTGGTTTTACAGTTGTGGCATAAGGGTTCTTGTTCCCCGGCCCAGTAGTCACAGTCCCGCCGGTGCAGATGAAGAGCCCCAGGCAGGAGCCAGCACCAGCACGTCCTCCCGCGGCAACGGCAAGTCCAACCCCGGCATCAGCACATCCACCGACAAGCCAGACCATCTCCCAGGTGCCTGCGGGTGCTTGCATGCAGCCGTCAGGAAACCCAACCTCTTTTGGGAATACAGACTGAGATAGTGGTGTTGGGGTTAGTCAGTGGTAAGTGTAGTGGGTGTAGTAATTTAGTCCGGGGGTGCCAAGGGTGGAGCAGGTCCGGAATCAGGAACCGCCGTGCCTCCTGGTGCCCTGGAGTGGTCCTTGTCTCTATGAAGTAGGGGAGACAAGAAGGAACACAGAGTGGTGGGTGAATGCTCTTAACAGTATGCCTGACTAAACAAATGTGTTTTTAATCTAGATTTAAACACAGTGACTGAATCTGAGTCCCTAACACTGGATGGAAGTTTATTCCATAGCTGAGGGGCTGTGTAAGAAAATGACCTGGCCCCTGCTCCAGCCTTCATAATTTTAGGGACTGATAAGAAGCCTGCACCTTGTGATCGAAGTAAACGCGGAGGTTCGTATAGGACTAAAAGTTCCCTCAAGTACTGCGGCGCCAGACCATTTAACGCTTTATATGTTAATAGCAGGATTTTAAATTCAATGCCATGCCATGTTCAAAGTCACGTTCAATTTTAAATATTTTTGCTTTGTGGTAGGAGATAAAGAGTTGTATCATGATTTCTACAAGGGTTTGTATCAGGTGAGATTCAAACAAAATGTCACCAGAGAGATAAGACGTGACTAAGTGTCTGTCCAAAATGGCATACTTAAGCAGTACGCACTAGATTCGATGCAGTCCTTTCTGCTCCACCGTTAAAGCAGTACGTTCTTTCAGAAGGCAAGTGGGCAGCATGCATACAACCTTTGACACTACATCCTCCATCTTACCTATGTCATATGACATATGACATCACACTACCACAGTAAAAGACCGCTATTCATTAAAGCCCCATTTCACAACATTTTTCTACTTTTTTGTATGACATCTCATTTGGTCATGAATTCCAAATCAACATCAAGACGGTATCGGACAGTAGCTCAGAGAAGAACATTTACATGTATTAGGAATTTATTGATTTTATACCTCAGAATTACTTACTGCATACGCATTTGTTGTCGCGGTGATGTCTTTTTTTGTTTTTTTATTTACAATAAATGAAACAAAGTATATACAGCAGTAACATATTGTGCTATTGTGCCCATCTTGCAACTGTATTTCAGTGGTGGAGACTTCAGGGCAGATTTCCGACTCTCCAAGGTGACCATCACCACACTCAACAATGCACTGAGGCAGGAAACAGATCATGGGTGGTGCAGGGACATCGAGCTGTTGGTGTTCCTGTATTGGCTGGCACATGCAGTGCCCTAATCACGTGATCTGATGAGCATTTACCATCCCAAAGTCATCTGTGCAGGACATTGTGCAGAGAGTGAGCAAGGCAACGGGTGCCACATCCAAATAAAACCCCCATCTGCCAGCACACTGTGGTACCTGAACAGGAAGCTGTTCCATTCCATCCAGCTGCAGGCCATCTATGACCACCAGGGAAAAAGTATAGTTATTTTTGTTGGGTATCCTGGGTCTGTCCATGATGCAAGGGTATTAAACAACAGCCCTGTGTATAAAATTTATTTAATTTTTTTCTTCAGTTTCGAATGTCTCCGCTACTCCAGTTTAATCATGGGATAGGACAGTGTGCTGCAGTTGCATACTTAAAAACATCTCCCGATGCAGTACGTCAATCAGGTAATTTTCGCGTACTTTTTAATGCTTACTATGTTTTTATTCAACCCGTTCTCGCATACTGATTTAACGTACTGTATAGTATAGTACTGTATAGTAGGGAAGTTATGTTATTTCGATTTCGCTGTCACTCTAAAATGAGCTTCGCCAGAGACGGAGCAAGATTACCATCTCCTAGTCACGCATCGTAAACTTTTGGAAATTATAGTGTTCAAAATCCTGTTTAAATATATAGCCTAGAAAACCTCGATGAGAATATAACAAATAGCACATAGCCTGGCGAAATAAACTGAAAGCGAAATTATATGTGAAATACTACACAATATCGACGGACGGTTTTAAAAGTGTAAGTCCTATTAAATATTTTTATTACACAAACGGTGCTGTAAAAAGAAACTAAGTCGGATTTTCTGTATGTTATGACTATGAATGTTAAACGTGCTTGATTTGATCAGTTTCTGTGATTGCTTTATATTAGTAGATAATTAGCCTAAATTTTCATTTCCATTGAATTGAACATGCTTCCTCGATGGTTCGTCAGTTCATTAATAATAAAAGTTTGTAACTTTATGACAAATTTAAATGAGCTAACCACCAGGCTAAATTCTAGATTAGATTATTCAAATACAAAATATACCGGCTTTCCAAAATTCATCACGTTGAAAATATTCGTGTTGTGTCGCATTGCTGTAAAAATCTCAGAACAGTTTAAGATGGGATATCGGCTTGTATGAGAACAAGATTAAATACATAAATATATACTTTACTGTATTCCCAGTGGAATTATCATAAAATGTCTGGTAACATCGCGGTAGTGGGGTGCGTGCGGACTTCCACAGTTTGATCCAAAGCTTTCGCAGAATCTGTAGGCCTACTGTGTTTTTCCCATTTTTGGTATGAGGAAGAAAGGTGTTTTTTAACTACAGTTGGATTGCTTAAAATGCACGCCAATCATTTTAGCAACTCTTAGCCATTAATGTACTGTAATCTAAAGTCGATTTTTAGTCCAAGCTGACACGCACTGTTTACATAACTTGTATAAACGTTTGCTGGTGTACACAGGCCACGACGTCGTAGCACCTGTCAGTTCTGTGGAATCAAAGCACCAGAACGATGGCAGAAGAAGAAGACAAAATAGAGAATGAAAATACAAATCTGGAAAAGAATGAAGATAATGAAGTGAGTGCTGAGTCCTTATTCAAGACTTCTGGGGTGCGTTTCCTGAACGATCTTAGAGATTTATGAACAACTTTAAGAACGACGTAACTTTAAGAACGCCAAATTTACGAGTGTTTCCCAAAAGCCTTCTTTTAAGACTCAGTTATATTTTCGCGTCTGACTGTAGCGCTCGACTCCGCACACCTCGCGCAAACCTGTGAGAGCGGCGGAAGCGTTTATACTGGACGTGTCACATTCTTTGCAGTGTTCTCCGAAACGATGTGTGGTAAGAAATACCCCTCAAAACAGGGCAGGGAATTTTAATGTTGCATTGTGTTCCAGGTTTGAAAAGTGCTGGCATTTTGGCTAAAGTACTTGAAAATGCTTGAAATTGTAACATTTTGTTTGTATTTCGTTTCCCAACAAATAGCTATCTGACTGAATCGATCGATTGTATTACGTTTATAAATACTGCCGCTTGTAATTCCAGGGCGAAACATGAGAGAACGCGAAGACGTTAAGATTGGGCGTTTTGAAAATAAACAACCATTAAATAAAATATACGCTAGCTTGGTAACTAGCTACCGGAACAAATCCTAACCAAACTAACATATATTTTAAGTATACATTATTACGCCAATAAGCTTATGTAATACACTTATTCTTATGCTGTTACCAAACACGGTACAATGTATTTTAATGTGATAAAATCGAATTATTTCCAATCATTTCGAGTATATGTGTATTTGTATAAATATGTAACTTAATTAAACCGAAGGTGATGGAAAATATTGAAAATGGACCTTGAAAGTGCCGTACAAGTGCTTGAATTCCACCTTTAAAGGTGTATGAACCCTGCAAACATGACTTTGTTCATTGCGCTAAAGCGCGGCACGTGTAAAGTTACAAAAATCGAGAGGTGCACGACCTCGCGACGCAATTGTGTCATTTTTGACGCGTGGACGCGTGTACATTTTTTCATTATTATACCATTTCATTCATTATTCAGTCATTCATTATCCGTACCGCTTATTCCCGCTAGTCGGGGTACCAGCATCTCCGGGCGAAGGCAGGGTACACCATGGGCAGGTCGCCAGTCCGCCACATGGCCAACACGCGCACACATACACATACACACACACACACACTTACGGGCAATCTAGAGTGATCAATCAACCTAAAATGCATGACTTTGGAGTGTGGGAGGAAACCGGAGTACCCGGAGAAAACCCACGCAGGCATAGGGAGAACATGCAAACTCCACACAGAGTAGCCCAGACCGAGAATCGAACCCAGACCGCCTTGCTGTGAGGCGACAGTACTAACCACCACATCACCATGCCGCCCTCATGTTTATACTATACAATATAATTAGGAAAATAATAATAAAAAATTAATATGTAATAAGTAATTACTTTACACTTTCAATTAGTATCCATCGCATATCAAGCCTATAAATGCGCACATACCGTTTCATGCATCAGTACAGAAGCATTGCAAACCGCGCCACAAACGGGATTTTTTGCAAGGACCCAAATACTGGAATAAGTTGAACAAAATCTCCAGACAAAGTATAGGAGATAAATTAGTTGCAGGACAGGATTTTTTTCAGCGAAATATAGCGAACAACAAACACATCAATGTACGAAATATATGTTTCATTTGATTTTTGGCAAAAAAATTGATAATCATTTGCCTTTGTGTTTACAAGCACTGTGTTTGCAGTAATTATATGAAAACTTATTCTGATTTCATGCAATGCATCTTTAGTATGTGGAAATATTATATATACTGGTGCATGGCACAGCAGGGCTTTAGTCACAGCTGCACACATTGGGATAAAGCAGCTTTGCTCATGGGCAGCACAGGAGTCTGCAGACATCCATCACTGGCATCACTTTAGTCTGGCCTTACTCAAAGTTACTTATATATGTAAATGATTAAATCAGTCCATTTGATTGGTTAAGTCATGTCAAGCTTATTAGGCCAACAAGTAATTTCTTTGCAGAAAATACATTTGTTTATTAGATTAGATTAGAATATTTGTTCTAATTTAAATTGGAAAAGGCATTTTATTCAATTGAAATTATTTAATTAAATGTGTACATCAACAAATAATCTCACGCTCTTCTATCAAGTTATCATCATTGTATGCTTCATGTGAATGAAATTACTTAAACCCTGGAATGAAATAATATATATTTATACTCAGATTTGAACTAAAAGACCTTCATAGTAGGTTGTTGTGACACCACTAAACCATGATTCATACAACCAAAGTTAATTTAATTATAGAAAAATACTGACTACATTATTTAAGATAGTTGCTTTGCTTTTCACAGTAAATATGAAATTCACAATAAATATGAATTTTCATAATTTCATGTTTTTATATTAGCAAATGTGCTAACGCCATGCTTAAAACCAGCGCGAGTTTTTAAAAGGGAAATTAGTCTATATCCTATTTGATGTAGAACTGCACGTGAGCTTAATGGGTCCGAATACTCTTAAGTTATGAACGACTATAAGTACGACGTAAGTTACGAAGAGTTTTGGGAATCACTCGTAAATTTAAGAATGTTCTTAAGTACGAGGTTACGAATTACTTAGCGTTACGAACGTTTTGAGAAACGTACCCTGTTCTGTGCCTCCAGACAGAAATCCCTTCTTCAAAATAAATACAGTGTTTGTTGTTAGGAAGAACTAAACACGAGCTTTCATATACAGAGTCCTTCTCAGGTGGGCAATGTCACATCACCAGACACCCCAGAAGTACAAGGTGGAGGTGAGCCTGTGTACATATGTGTGGTTGACTCTTGTTTTTACCTCTTTAAACCATAATATTCCCGTTTGCTAGTTGCTAGTATACTATAATTACATACAATTTCTAAATCCAATATATTAAAAATAAATTCATAAATGTTTGATAGACAAATATCAGCAATGATGTATCAGAGAGAACAGTTTAATACAGTCATTTTTTTACAGGCCAGAAGGAAGAACCATCACACAAGAGCATGAAGGAGATTCCTGACCTGCCCACTGACCTGCCCACTGATATAATAATGCAGAATGAACGATTTTCTGAAAAGAGTGAAGGTGGATTAAATGTCCCCATCACTGACCAATACACCGAGGTAACTTTTTTTTCAATAAATATTTTTCGTTCAACTTGGAAATAATTTGAGCAAAGGCAACACTCCAGTAAATTTTGATTTTACTTCACAAGCACAGTGAGATCATCTTTTACTGCTGTTCTGTCTTAGAGATGAGATCCAAACTATACCTCAGTATACAGATATTTTCTTGATTTTAAAAGGGTCATTATAATATATTACATTTTTACCTTTTTATTAGAAAAAGAAAGATTCAATTGCACTGACACAATTCTCATCTCAAAGCTGTCCCTCTCTAGCTCCTAATTTGCAATATGAAGGTGAGTTTTTCGTGTGTGTGTGTGTGTGTGTGTTTGTAGGGGTTGAGAGTGTTATTTGAGGGAGGCAGAATGGAAATTAACTCTACATGATTTGGCATGTACTGTAATCTAAAGTTCAATTTGAGTACAATGTAATTTCTTCCAGAATAAATTTTCTGACATGAACTTTCATTTCTGAGCTGTACTGTACAGTACTTGTGTTTTGTTCATAAGTTGAATGTGTGGTGTTATATACAGGCCACAAGGACGCAGCACGTGTCAGTTCTGTGGAATCAAAACACCAAAAGAGGGCCAAAGGTCCTGAAGAAGAAGAGAAAATGGAAAATGAAAATGCAAATTTACAGAAGAGTGAAGATGATGAAGTGAGTGCTTTGTTGGGAGTGAGTCGTTATTTGAGACCTCTGTTCCTGTGTACTGTCCATCACTACAGTGGATTAAAATGAAAAACAGTTTTGGTGTTTATTGTTATGAAGAACTCATTGTGGATACTCAAATACAGCAAAATCCTCCATTGCTTCCAAGGTGCTCCTCAACTGGAGCACCTGCAGCAGGTCTGTCAGAGGTGCTGTATGACTCGATGAATCATACACATGTTCGTTAGAGTACATAGATTAAGATGTCATTGCTTTAATCGACCTTCTTAGGATATTGTTGTATGCCTGGTACAAGGAAGGTGCCGTGACTGGTCTGTTTGGTAGTAGGTGTCCTGGGAATGTACTCAAAACAGCCTTCCATTTATCACCTATACTAAATCTAATCAGGATGTAGACACTGTAAATCAAGTAACCTGTAAATCTACACTAACCCTGCCATGCAAATGCTGTTCACCATCAGTATATACATGTCTACAGTATATACATCTAAATCCACTCCACTCCTCATTTAGCAGACGCTCTTATCCAGAGTGTCTTACAAAGTGCTCATCCTAGATAAGAGAATTCATTCTAGATAATAGCACATATAGGCCAGAATTCAAGATACCCTTGAACCAGACTACTACCAAATTACAGGAATCAATGTCATTACCTAGTATTTCGATTAAAAACAGGCTCACTTAAACAGGAGTTAAACTTTTACCAAGAAGTGCAAATAACCATAGACAGATAGACATACAATATGTATGGATCATTGACATTAAATCTGGTGATATGAGTAATTTAGTGCTGCTAAAACTATTCCACGAATGTGAAATTAAATTATATCAAATTGATGTTGGTTTGAATGTGATCCTGGTGTCACCCTTTCATTATGAGTGGGGCTAGAAGAGCTGGTTCCTCTCAAAAAGCAACCATTTGTTTTCCTCCAAAATGTACTTGACACCAGCAGTCATGTCACTGAATGTTTAGACAGGAGTAAAATGAACAAACACCAACAGAAACACTGTTTCTCACGCAGTGGGAGCAAGAGGCTTAGAGACAAAACTCTATTTGACTTAAACATACATACAGTTAACAGTCGAAATGCTGCTAGGGACAATTGTAGGTAGTATAGTATAGTAGTATAGATTACAGTTCTGATATACTTAGATTACCTGTTAGCATAATGTTCATTTGTAGTGTTTGTGCTTTTAAGTAGTATGCATTTATGTTTGTTCTGCTGCCTCAGGTCTCAGAGTAGTAACAGCCTATTTTAACATATTAAAAAGCTCTTTGTGACAATTAATGTAACTTAAATGTTGAGTTGTAATTAATATGCCTATATTTTGTTCCCTACTTTTGCCTGCAGAATGTCAGTTGGTGGCTTTCACATTTACCAACAGATATAGAATCTTTTGCATCTGATGAGTCTAAAGAACGACCAGTTAATTTCTCATCCAAGAGGTGAATGATGCATCTTTAGCCCAAATCCTAAATTAATTTGTAGAGTAACGCAGTCAAAAATGGCTAATATTTGTTGTTTCCTTTTGGAACACTGAAGACCCGTCATGTTTGTCCAAATATTTTCTTTCACTTTGTCATGTGTCCCAGCAAAATAACAAACCAGAAGATACCCATACAAAGTAATTCATTCAAGGTAAGCATAATTATGTCAAGTACTTTGTTGAGTCTGTCCAGGGTTTAAATATGACATATTCACATTATATATTAGAAACAAATAATATTTGTTTATTTAATATTAGTATTCACATTATATTTGTGCAAGGGGCTGTCTGCACTGTGTGCCTCTGACCACAAACTGCTAGTCAGCATTCATGTCACCTGCAAGTGATAATAAAAGACTTTCCTCTGCAAAGACCTGGACTGTGTTCAAAATAGCCTACTACATACTATTCACATATTGCAACGGTGGTGGTGACCTCCATGTGACCTCATGGTAGGGTTTGAGTTTGTCGATCACAGAACCTTGACTTTCACACACTTCAGTTATGGCTCAGTGTATGTGATGAAATATGTATGTTTGAGAAAAAATTATGCATTTGTTAGTAAGCTTTTGTTGGCCATCTTTTCATTTTCTGACAGTCTGTCAACCCCACCAATCCTGACAAGAAATTTAGGAGAGTTAATTCAGATATTCTTGGGCTTTCAAAACACAAGTACAGCACAGATGGTGACAGGTGAGTGTGTAATTTTGTCCTCATTGTGTCTGCAGGTTTGTTTGCTTTTTACTCGCACTTACAGTGTTTATCTTTCAGTGGAGTTTGTGAGACAGAATCTGAATTTGAGCGCTTGTCTACTTCTACTGATGCCTTTGAATCTGTGCCAAGGTAAGTTGCCAATATCAAACTAAGCATATTGTAGGTCACTCTGGTTAAGTCTGTCTGCTAAAAGCACCACATGTAATATACAGTAATTAAACATTGTGGACATATAGACTCTGAAGCATAAATAAAATGTATAAATGAAAAAAAAAGTAAAAATAGATTTCTCAACTCATATTTTGTTTTCTGAAATGAAAGTATCATGTCTGATTTGTTCTTCAAAGTTTCTATTACTGAAGATGCTTCTTTAAGAGTACAGGTAATGTGTATGTTACACAAGTTAACTCAAATGCAGTTGCATTTAACAACTGCCATCCCATTTCCAACAAACATTTAGCATCCAGGGTTTTATTGTTCTGCTTATTTTGTACTTTAATAATGTAAGAGTTGCTTTTCAGTCTTGTAGCTGGTTGTGATATTTTTTATTTTTATTTTTTCAGTAGTGTAACTTGCACTACTGTCTGTTGAACATAAATGAACTGAACGGTGACTTCTGTGTACTGTTACACCCGTAGTAATAATATAAATTATTTCAGTCTTCAACGGATTATCTTAGAGTTAGGACATCCTTCTCAGGAACATATTTTCAGATATCTATTTTAGATGGTATTTGTCTTAATAATGGGTCTGTCATTTTGCTAGGTCCCGTATGAGAAAAATTAGAGGTAAACAAGCAAATGAAGGAACAAACCTACAGCAGTCCCAAAGTAAATCCCTGAAGGTGAGCAGTGTTTTGTGCATTGTTTTGTAAGTGTAAAGGAAGCATTAAGCATCAGCTTTACAAAGTGAATAATGCCAGGAAGCAGCATTAGCAACAAAGCAGTTAATCAAAGAAATAAAACTTTATTTTCTGATGGCTTCTCTGGAGTTATGTTCTGAAACGCAGTGCAACGCCATTGCTAAACCCTGTGGGAAGGATGTTTGTGTAGGTGTTTGTATGTTTGCAGTATGAATTGACATGGTGACATAAGTAATTTAGTGCTGCTAAAACTGTCCCACAAATGTGAAGTTAAATAATATTGGTTAGATCAATCTGACCAGTTTCATTATGCTAATAATTATTTCTTTTATAAACAAAAAATAAGTAAATAAATAAACAAAGTGAGCCTTTGAACAGCTCTCAGAAAATAGAGGGGCCACAAGAGCTGATTCTCCTTAAACAGCAGTTATTCCCCGCTACTTCAATGTCCAGTTATATCAGTGCCCAGTTATATCACTGTCCAGTTATATCAATGGCCAGTTATATCACTGTCCAGTTATATCAATGTCCAGTTATAGCACTATCCTATTATATCACTGTCCAGTTTTATCAATCATTTTTTTCCAAAATGCACTTCACATTTTTTTCCAAAATGACCCTCACATCACTGCATGTTTAGGTAGAAATAAAACACACAGTTTCTCTAACAGTGGGAGAAATAGTATTCGAGACTACAGCAATGCAGTTAATAGATTGTCGAAATCATGCTGTGGACAGTTGTAGGTCATCAGAAAAGTGTTGGGGACACATCTCCACAGTCCCAACCATAAAGGACCCCTGCATATATAGAATGTTCAACATGGATTTCTGCAGATTACAGTTCTGCATTATGTTCACTTGTAGTAGGCTTATAAGTGTAACGCCGGTTTCTTACTGTTTCTGTAGGTCTTGGGAAAACTTTGTGATAACTGATGTAACTTAAATATTGTGTTGTAATAAATATAATGTGTTGCCTCTAGACCTTTTTGCCCCAGTGTTATATTAGTCTTATTCCTCAAAGACAACTCATGTTAAACAGCCTATTTAATGCCTGTATTTTGTTCCCTACCTTCACCTGCAGAATGTCAAACGTTGGCTTTCAGAATCACTATCAGATACAGAATCTATTGCAACCAATCTGTCTAAAGACCTTGTGATTGAGTTCTCATCCAGCCGGTGAGTGATGCATCTTTAGTCCAAGTATTCATCATTTATTTTTAGAGAATGACACAGTGTAGGTTTTGTAGTATCAATTCTGTTTTACCTGCATCACTGAATGCTGATATTGCTCCCATGTCTCGGTGAGCTTAAGCAATAAAGAAATATTAGATGGATTGGACAGGAGTGGAACAAATGATATTTTCTTGTAAAATTGCAAAAACAGAAGTACCAACTCTTTATCCCTGCTGCTTTCAACAGCATTTAGGTGTGTACGCAGGAATTCCAAAACAGTATCGAAGCATTTGGCATTTATTTTTTCCGGGTTGGGCTTGACCTTAAAATGTTGAAATATGTGTACGAAATGACATTTTCTTTATTATTCTGCTTATTTTGTAATTTATAATATAAAAAAATACAATAAAAAATATATATAATAACGTTTTTATTAATCCTACTTAAAAATGTAATGTATACAAGAGTGCATGTTCATTTATGCATTCCCTGATTTGACTGCTTAATACACTGCAGACTGTACCATCTACTGAACTAACTGTAACTTACATCACTGTCTGTTCAACATAAATGAATAGAATCTTGGTCTTTGAAGGGGGTTTTGTTGCTTTTAACCCATTTATCATGCAGCCTTGCCAAGGAGACCACAACTCCCAAGAGCCCCAGCCACGTCTGCCTGGTTCTGCCTCTCCTCATTATTGAAGTCACCTGTCTCTCTACACAATACTAGTATAAAAGCCAAGAGTTACCACATACACTTTGTGAAGTCTTGCCAACAGTTCTCTGAAAGCATACTAAGTGGTATTTCCTGTGTTCTGAGTACTTTCATGGTTTGACCCGGTCACGCGGTTCATGGTACTTTTGCCTGTGTTTCAGCGATGTCCAACTTGTGGTGTGAACTGAACCGTAATATCTGTGTACTGTTACACCCATAGTAATAATGTCAATTATTTCAGTCTTCAATGGATTATCTTAGAGTTAGGTCATCAGGTGTTCCTTCTCAGTGACATATTTACAGATATCTATTTTAGCTGGTATTTGTCTTAATAATGGGTCTGTCGTTTTGTTAGGTCCTCTCTGAGAAAACACCAAGGTACACAAACAAATGAAGAAACAAAACAGAAGTCCTACAGTGAATCCCTGAAGGTGAGCAGACTTTTGTGCATCATTTTGTTAGTGTAAAGGAAGCATGAAGCATCAGGTTTACAGTGGAATTTGGATTAATACACATATAATTACTTCCTGTTTCTCCCTCTTATGATGTCATAGTCTGCTCTCTCTTCTACAGTACAGACTAAGCACAAATAATCAGTCAGTGATAATAAACACAATAAATACCAATTATCGCTTTATAGCAATTCTGATACTCTCTCTAGGATATGTGTCATCTCTGAGTTTAATGGAGATTTAGTTGAAAGACTGACAATAACATGCTTATTAGATTAAATGATTAACCTTTAGAATCCTTCATTTCCTTCATTGCTTCCTCAAATGAAAGACACACATGCAGTTAGTTGTTTATAGGACATCCATAATTACCTAAATACGTCCTTACAGATAAAATGTTTTTGTAGGACATGCTATATTATAACTATACTTTGCAAAGTTTTCATTATATGTGTTTTCTGAAAAATTCAAGATGAAATTAACAATGTCAACAAATTCCATTTGTCAGACTAAATGTGACATTAATTGCCTTTAAACCTAAGTTATTACTTTAAAATATTTTTGGTATTTGTATTTGAACTGTAGAAATTTGAACTGACAATATTTGTATTTGTATGTGTATTTAAGAACATGTCTACACCTTTTTTGCTAGGAAAACAATTTGGAATTTAAGACTACTTTCTTGGGTGTGGCTATACTTACTTTGGCTTGCTTTGGATTGTACATATATTTCAAAGGTAAATCATGTTATTTCTATAATACTAATGTGAGGAAACAGGCCTGTATTTCTTTATGACACTATATCGTGCTTGAATCACTGAGGTGAACAAATTGTAATATACAGTTTGGCAATTCAAGTGAAAATTCAGTTGAAAATGATCGTATTGATTTTTCAACATAATATTCAAATAGTTTTACACTTTCAAAAAATCACTTTGTATCTTGTATATGAAGATTTCACCTTTTTTGTTTGTTTTAAAGCACCTGAGGAAAACCACCATGAACTTAGATTGATGCTGATCGGTAAAACCAGAGCAGGAAAGAGTGCGTCAGGAAACACCATCCTGGGAGAACAGCTCTTCAGACTTGATGCATCTCCAGCATCTGTGACTCCACACTGTGAGAAAAGGAACAAAATTGTGAATGGAAGAAATGTCACAGTGTTTGACACTCCTGGCCTCATGGACACCTGGTTAATATCTGATCAAACAGCTCATAATGCACCTGAATGCATCTTCAGGTTTGCTCATGGTCCTCATGTGTTCCTACTGGTGATCAGACTGGGGAGATTCACAGAGGAGGAGAAGAATGCTGTGAAGTGGGTTCAGGAGAACTTTGGAGATGAAGCTATGAGATTCACCTTGATACTGTTTACTGGAGGAGATCTGCTTGGGGAAAAACCTGTAGATAAATTTATCAGTAATAATTACGAGCTCCAGAATCTTGTAGACACCTTTGAAGGCAAATATCATGTCTTTAACAATAAGAACAACAATCCATCTCAAGTCACAAAGTTGTTTAAAAAAATAGATCTAATACTCTATGAGTCCATGGGCTACAATCACACAAGAGATGTGTACCAGAATGCCAAGATGATCACAAGAAAAGAAGTGGAGAGGAAACAAATGGAGTTGGAGAAAGAGATTAGAATAGAGGAAGAGAAAAAGAGAGCAGAGATGGAAATACTGATCAGACAAGAGGAAGAAATCAAGAGGATACAGATTTCAAGAAAAATGAAAGAGGAGGAAATGTGGAATATTAAGAATAAGGAGGAAGAGGTTAGACAGGAGGAAGAGGAAAAGAGAGCAGAGATGGAAATACTGATCAGACAAGAGGAAGAGGTCAGAAGGAAACGGATTGAAAAAAATATGAAAGAGGAGGAAATGAGGAATATTAAGAATATGGAGGTAGAGGTCAGACAGGAGGAGGAAGCAAAAAGGAGTCAACAGGAAGAAGAGATGAAAGCAGAAGAGCGAAGGAAAGTGAATGAGCTCGCTGCTAAATTAAGAGATGAGCAATATGAGAAAACTGAGCTAAAGGCAGAGTTGGTGAAAATACAGTTCAGATTTTTTTGTTTCTTGGTCCTAACTGTTACGCTCAGTCTAGGTCTTGTGTATGTTGTGTATCGCAAACGACCATAGAGCTGTAACTTATTGTCAGATTTCACAGTTGGCAGGCAAATACATCAACCATTCAGCTTGTTAGATTTGTGGATTCCAAACTGACAGCACACTGTGTAGCTCTTCATGGTCTCTTCTCTACACATCTCTACACACCCAAAACCCCTTGGAGATGCAAAAGACATGTTCAGTACAAACTGGCTTCTCCTTATGTACAATGATGTCAGTCAGTGGTTCACCAACTTGGTTCACAAACAGTGTCCATGAATACTGGACAAAAGACAACAAAAAAAACGAGAAATGACAAGTGATGACCAAAAGTAAAACAGAACAAGGCAAACAGAAATGCAACACAGACCAGGCATCAGACAATGGGACAGGAACAGAATCAGACACAGAAGGGCACTGGAACAGACACAGCAAGACACTGGAACAGAAAGAAAGGGAGACACATGAAGAGGAAAGGGCACAGAAACAGACACAACAATAGAAACCAAAACCAAAAAATGAACAGAAGAAGGCAAAAACAAAAGGAGATCCAGAAGTCCCTCAGGGAAGAGCAGACAGAGGCACATGTGACACAGGAGAGGGAGGGACGGGCAGGTAAAGGCAGCAACACTATCCACAGACAGGGTCAGGACAAGCGGGATACACAAAAGTAATATGACAGGAGTCGGGTCTGGATCTGCGGTTGCGATCGGTGATGGCAGATCCAAGGGAATCCTCGGAAGCCGCCAGATCCAGGAGCAGATGCTCTGACCAATGGGACAGCCACATTGACAGTGGGTGACCATGGAGGAACACAGAACCCACTTGACAGATTCCAAAGCTCACACGATTACTGGAAGCAGTGGCACTTGAAAGTCAGCCAAGTATCTGAGAACGATTTGTCTGAAATATCTGTCTATCCATGTTTTACAGGTTGCTGCTCCATGTAGTGTTTATCAGAACAGAAAGATCCACAGCACTTACCTGGGATCTCGTTACACAAACCAGTCGAAAGTGAAACTAACTGCATGTAGAATTACGAGATGCCCATGTACCCACAGTGTCAGGGGATTTTCTTTCTTTGGCTCAGTGATGCTGAGATGTCGCAAACTCCGGAGCCGGAGATTAGCCAAGTGGAATAACCAGTGGAAAAAACGTGGGAGCTACACGGTTTAATGAACAAGACTAATAAGAAAATATAGTCGCATGCGGCGTTTGCAGGTTCAAGCACGGACATGATAAATGGACTGCAGAATTGAAGTCTGCAAACATTTAGTTTTCAAAGTGAAAAACATGTAAAAGTTTCCCTATTTCTGAATAGCACTTGTAATTGCAAAGTTGTTATGTGTACTGCAAGGAATCAAATGACTCAAGTTGTATGAAGGTGTTATGAATTGTCATGATTAGCCCCTTCTCCACCTGTCAATCATGCATGTTTTGTTTTGGTAGCCATGTGCGTTTCATAGTCCCGCCTTGTGATTTGTATCCCTTCCCCTCGTTAGCGTATCCAGGTGTTTCATGTTTAGTATGGTCTATTTATATCCTAAGTTTGGTCTTGTTTGTTGCTCGTCATTGTTTCACTTACAGCAGGTGTATTTTGTGATCCTGTGGTTTGTATTTCTAAGTGTCTGTTACGGTTTGTGCTTGCTTGTTTTGTCATTATGTTTTTACGTATTGGCTATGTTTCATGTTCTGACTCCCTTTCGGCCTTTTTGTACGACCCTTCTTTTGGAATGCACTTTAATAAATCTCGCCCTTCTCAGTGTTTGTGTCCGCCCCATCGCTCCTTGATGCCCCAGGCATTACAGAATGACCAGCCTTACAAGGACACAGCGAGGAAGCGAGACTCTGGTAAGTTCAGTCACTATAACAAGACGTTAGCTGCTTCTGTGTAGTTAAAATCTCCGGTGTTACAGCGCGAATGAACCAGAGACAGGGATTCCCCTGGTGCTGTGGGTACAGGGGGTTCTCTACGGGATAGGCAGATCATCGCGGATATCTGTAATTTAGCTGCCTATTGCCGCGAGGACCCGGAAAAGCACCATAAGCCTGCCCGTCTTGATTATCACTACAGGGAAGAGCGACCTGTAGCGCAAGACATGGTCAGGCAGAGTGAGTATGCAGACGATCGATATACTAATACTTGGTGTGCTCTGAAGCACCAGTGTGAGCACCTATTCTATTCTTATTTCGAGTTGTTTTACTCATGCGCCATCCCTGGCCCTTCTCAAGTTTTCGGTTGTTATTTTGTATTAGAGTTCTTTCATTTATGCCCTTACCTTTTAGCCTGGTCCGTGCGCTTTTTGTTTTCTTAGGTTACTTACCACGTAGAGTTTTCTCCGTGTGTATTTTTCTATTGACTCTGTTACTTACCGTCACGTTGAGTGTTGCTCCGTGCCTTTTCGTTTCCTGTTTCCTTTTTGTTCGGTTTTTGGTATTTTCTTTCTCGATGTTTCCCGTATTATTTTTGCGGAGGTCTTAGTTCTTTGCTTTAGTTATTGCCCCTGTATCCTACCCTAAGAACCCGGGTGATCAGTCCCTCCGTACTGAGCAACCCTTACACTAAGAGCTGCCGAGGAGATCCTGTGTCCGTATGTTCCTCCAGGATCACTATGGCTCCAGTGGTGATGGAGACCACCACTGCCAGCCGATCTGCCTCGGATTCCGGCAAGGGAGGGACCACACCCATGACGCCAGGTCTCCTGGCTACACCCCTGGACACCCCAGAGGAAATCTTTTGGGGGGTTGTTGGGTGTCTTCCCCAGGTTACATCCCTGGACACCTCTACTGTGGCTACAGCGCCCCTAGAGGTCGTCCGCGGCACTGCAGCGTCCATGGATGCCACCACAGCGGCAGCAGCACCCCTGGTGCCCAGCACAGATGCTGCGCCCATTACTGCGCCCCGGAAAAGGTCATGTCCTCCTGTTCCCGTGACCTGGAAGAGATCTATGTCTCCACGGCTCCTGTGACCCTGAGTGGGTCTTCCATGGCTCCTGTGACCCTGAGTGGGTCTTCCATGGCTCCCGCGACCCTGAGTGGGTCACCACCGACGCCAGACGCTACGCCCCCGGTAACCATGGGCCTGCTGCAGCTGAACGTCGCCGCCACGCCGCCTATGGACCTGGGCCCGCCTACGCGTCCTGCTGAGCCTCGGTCCCCTCCCGTCCCGCCCTGCTCTGTGCCTCTTGTTACTCCGTGTTCCCCGCCCTCCCCGGCCTCTTTTATGGGTTCTGGTTTTTCTGGTTCTGTGTGTTCTGGTTGTTGTTTTTGCCTTCTGCTGTTCCTGGTGTTGTCTCGTGTTATGGTGTCTGTTCCTGTTTCTTTTCCATTGTCTCAGTTTTTGTCTGTGCCTGTGCCTGTTTCTGTGTCTGTCCCCGTGTCTGTTCCTGTGTTTATGCCTGTTCCCCTGTCGGTTGCCTGGTCTGTTTTAGATTTGAGTTTTCCTCATCCTCCTGTGGTGCCTCCTCCCGGACATTGTTGCCCTTTTTGAGATGTTGCTCCTCCCCCCTCTTGTTGGCCTGTTCGTCATCTTCAGTCTTGTGTCCCTTCTTTGTCTTCTTCTGTGTCTTCACCTGGTTCGTCTGTGTTTTCTGGTTTTCCTTCGGTTTCACACTCTGGTTCTAGTTTTTATCCTGGTTCTCCTTCTCTATTTCTGGTTTTCCTTGTGTGTTTGGTTGATGTTGCTTGGTGTTCTGGTTGTGTTTTTGGTCGTGTTTTTCGTTTGCGTCTCGTTCACTGTACTATGGTAGTCTGACATCCATTTTCCAAATCCAGCTCCTTTATCTTAACCTAATCACAATACAAAATTCTTTTCAGCTTTCCAAAATCTAGCCTCCCAGTTAAAAAGCTACCATGCAGCGACCTAACCTTCATCTCTATCCTTAGTGTAGTAGCAACCAAATATTCATGCGTTTTGCTGAAATAATGAAACTTTAACTCAAGGTCAAGTCTGGACCACAAATTGAGAAAAACAGTTTAAGGACAAATATTTACATTTTGTATAGTAAGATGAATTAATTACAGGGTGGCATTAGGTAACACAGGTATGTGTGGGGTTGAAAAATGTGGGGATGGGGTGAGGGGCAACAGGATGGCTGTAATGTGGCAGTAGTGGTTCTAGCTTGTTTGGTAAGTCAGCCCCCCCTCCCCCCTGGGTATGTAAAGATAAACACCAAAGTACTTCACTCAATGAAAGGGATAATCCATCATTATAGTTAAGGGCAAAGCAACAGACCAGTAATCAGGAAAACAGAAAACTCAATACACTGGAAAACAGGGAGAATAGTGTTTCAGTAGTATGAAATGACAACACGTTGTAGAAAGACAACAATATAAATACACAAAGGTTAGACACCTCACAAAAAAATGCCTTCAAACACCAACACGTTCATCAACATTCTATTCCCCGTTTCCTGTCAGTGGGCCATTTAGTTTAAAACTGACAATGTGGATCAGAGGATTTATGGAGTTTTTAACATGTTCAGAAGAAAACCATCCTAGAAAGAACACAAAGGAAAACATATTTATTTGGGGATATTTTAACAAGGTACATTTATGCTAAATGTATGCTAAAACTAATGTGTCAATATTTGTATATGTAACAGGCAGTCACAAGCACAAATCTCACATATGGCTATGATATGTTTGTGATGTATGTAGATTGTATCAAGCCCATAAGCAGTCTTTAAAAAAATAGTCAGTGTTGATTTGGACCAGGCCAGAGTACTAGCTTTGTATTAGGCTTGACTTGAAAAGGAAGTTAGGTACTTACACCAAATTGGTGCTTTTACAAAAAACCATTCAGGACTTTAGAACATTCTGGACTTAATCCCACATCTAACTATGCCCCTGAGCTGGACTTTGTCATAATCATTGAAGAATAACTTTCCCCAAGCTCTTTTACATTTTTTATATTTATCTTAAATTCAAAGAACACTGTACTTAAAAAACAAACACATTTAGTAAAAACATCCATTAAGTTTATCTCGCATACACTGACAAAGTAAATCAGAGTACATCTGATACCAATGATTAAATCTGATTCAATATACCCTGGTGCCATCCTCTGGTACAATATACCCTGGTATTCTTCACTGAATATGCATTTCCCCTCACTCGCCTTTGAAGACAAGGTCTGTGTGCTGTCCAAGCGCCAACTCCTTTTCCTCGAGTTGAGGAGAAGCCTTTTCCTGGCTCCACAAGGTCTTTCTTGTAACCAGTTTGTCCAGCTAGCCCATTAGGGTAGCTAGCCCTGGTCTCTTAGGTTCATCCTCAGTCCCATCCTCATCACCAAGTTTGTGGTGGAAACTCTCAGCCGCAGTAATCTTGGTTTATTGACACTTCTGTGGAAGAAGGACTCACTCAGAGAGAGAAGCCCTGAACAAAGTCACAAAACATACCCCTCTCTGTCTCTTCCCCAGTTGCTGTTGGACACACTTCAGCCATCCCTGTTGGCAGGCAGCCATGTTGCTTACAATCTTGGATATTCTCGTTGCAGCCTTCACGGTTCCAACTGTCTAAAATTTTTCACTTAAGACTGAGAACAACCTGCAGATCATTATAGTCCAGTCATTACTCACTTGATCACTTTATTATTTGAGAATAGATAAAACTCCATTATACAGCCACAAGCCTGCAAAGTCCTACTGTGTAATATTATGTACTATATCGTGTTTCAAGATATAATATTAAAACGATGAAGAAATTTGCTTTTTCATGCAAATTGTTTTTTTCATCACGGTTGTTGGTTTTTATAAAACAACGACTGTACAGTATTTTACTGATGGCTCAGATATTTACTGTAGATTATGTGTATTTGAATAGTGAAGGCTTTATATAACCTTTGTAGACTGTATCTAGGTTCTCACTTGCACTCATAAAAGGAAATACCCCTGGATGAGTCCAGGATGGGAAGAAGGCAAGTTGGCAGAGGCAGTGTGATGTTCTGGAAACTGATCTACTGAGAAACCTTAAGACCTGGCACTCAGAACAAAGTTCCTGGGGGTACAGATTACAGACGCTTTGACCTGGTCCAATCACACTGAGGCTCTGGTAAAAAGAGCTCAGCAGCGCATGCACTTCCTGAGACAGATGAGCACACCTCTCCTCTCCCATTCTCACCACTTTCTACAGAAGCACTGTAGAGAGCTGACCAGCGTCATCTCTGTCTGAGCAGGAGCTTGCAGCCCCTCTGACTGGAAGTTCCTGCAGTAAGGACAGTGGAGAAAATCAGAAAAAATGCTTGGTGTCATAACGCTGTTGTGGTCTGCAAATACTGTTCACCGGTAGTGAAACTGATGGTTATCAAGTGCCGACCATTCTATCTACCGAGAGATTTCTCAGCCATGCTGATCGCTGCAGTCTATCTCCCTCCGAGCTCCAACAACAACATCAGGAGTGAGGCACTGAATGAACTGTACCAGCACATCAGTGAACAGCAGACAGCACACCCGGATGCTTTTCTCATCACGCAGATACTTTTTAACCACGCAGGTCCAAAGAGTGTGTTCTCTGGTCTATTTAAACACACAGACTTCGCATTATGCTAATGCTAGCCTACAGACCACTGATTAAAGTCACCAAACCAGTTCTTAAGCAGGTACGAGTGTGGCCGGATGGTTCCTCGGAGGCGCTTCAGGACTGTTTCAGCACAACAGACTGGAGTATGTTTAGAGAGGCTGCTACCCACAACTCCACCACAGACATTCAGGAACACACAGAAACTGTCTCTGCCTACATCACCAAGTGCATTGATGATGTAATTGACCTCAAGACCATCACTGTTCGTGCTAATCAGAAGCCATAGCTGACAGGAGAGGTCCACAGGCTCCTAAAGGCCAGAAATGCTGCCTTCACAGCAGGAGACCAGGCAGGCCTGAAGACAGCTAGGGCCAACCTGTCCCATGGCATCAGAAAAGCGAAGAGGCAGTACTCCAAGAGGATATCTCAACGCTTCAGTGACAGCAGAGACACACGGAATCTTTGGCAGGGAATTCAGGCCATCACGTCGACAAACCCCCTCTGCAGACCCGTGACAGCACCATCCCTCTGCTGAATGACCTGAACGGATTCTTCACACGGTTTGAACCACTCAACAACTCATCCGCCCAAAAATCCATCCCTCCTCCTGGTGACCAGGTGCTGGCGCTTTCCCCCGGACAGCTCTACACTCAGCCTTTACACATCTGGACAGGAAGGACACCTACTGTACATCAGAATGCTGTTCATTGACTTCAGTTCGGCATTCAACACAATCATCCCCCAAAAGTTCATTCACAAACTGGACAGTCTGGGACTGAGCACATCACTGTGCAACTGGCTGTTAAACTTCCTGACTGGAAGACCACAGGCAGTGCGGGTTGGCAGCAACACATCCAGCATCATCACACTGAACACAGGGGCTCCCCGAGGATGTGTGCTGAACCCCCTTCTGTTCACTCTGCTGACCCATGAATGGACACTGGAGCACTCCTCCAATCTCTTTATCAAGTTTGCAGATGACACGATGGTGGTGGGTCTCATCAGTGACAATGATGAGACACATTACAGGAGCGAGGTGCAAACACAACAATCTCTATCTCAACTCCAACAAGACCAAGGAGATTGTTGTGGACTTCAGGAGAACTCGCACACAGCACACTCCCCTGTTCAGCAACAGTACTGCTGTGGAGAGGGTGAGCAGCACCTGGTTCATGGATGTGCACGTAACAGAGGACCTCTCCTAGACCACCAACTCAACATCATTGGCCAGGAAGGCTACTCAGCGGCTCTACTTTCTCTGCAAACTTTTATTATTTATCATTTTATTTACTACTCAGTCAACTTTCGTGTTGTTATTTTTGCTGTAACTTTGGAAGGAGAGTAACGCAATTTCGATCCTCTGTATGTCCTGTACATATGCAGAATTGACAATAAACTACTTGACTTGAAAACCATTTTTGAACCATATTCTACTTGTAACGTAATAACCAGACAGAGAAAGATCCAAGTGTGGAATGACGCAGCTTTTATTGAAATATGCATGAATTCCAGAGGAGGGAGTCGCCGAGCGGCAACAATGACGCAGCACTCTAAAATGTCGTTGGGAGTATCAGGCCAGTCCAGGGTCACACCTGTAAAGCAGACTCCGGAAGGTACAAGGGGGCTAGGCAGGAATCAAGGTCTGGGGAGAAAGCAGAGATCAGGGCACAGGTAGTCAGCAAGAACCAGCTCACCAGAACCATCGACATGCCTGTAATCTTTCTCCAAGTTGTGTGTTCTCATATTGCTCATCTCTTAATGCAATTGCCATCTCTTTCAGATCCTTTTTCAACTCTGTGATTCTCTGATTTGCTTCCTCTTCTATTTTGCAAGACTTCTTTTTCATCTCGTTCATCTCTTTTTCTATTTCTCCAATCTTCCTCTCCATCATTTCTCTGGTGTCTTGCTCAACCTTCTGGGAAACCTCTGTCATGTATTTGTAACCCAGACTCTTCTGCAGCATTTTATTGATCTTTTTAAATAACTCAGTAACTTGATTTCGATTTCCCTTGTCATTGTTGTTGAAAACATGATACCCACCTTCACACATCTCTATGAGTTTGGTAAGCTCACTACTTTGTCTGATAAATTTATCTATAGGTTTTTGTCCAATCAGATCTCCACCAGTGAACAGGACTATTGTGAACATGTTAGCTCTTTCTCCAAATTTCTCCTGAACCCACTTCACAGTGTTCCTTTCCTCTTCTGTGTATCTCCCCAGTTTTATCACCAACAGGAATGTATGAGGACGATGACTAATATCAGAGATACAGTCGTATGGGTTATTGTCTGTCGGAACTGATGTTAGCCATGTGTCACTGACTCCAGGAGTGTCAATCACAGTGACTCTCTTTCCATCCATGACTTTGGTCAATGAGCTACAACTGTTTGTCAGAGATTCAGGAGATGGATCAACTCTGAATTCCTCTTCTCCCAGGATGGTGTTGCCTGAGGCACTTTTTCCTGCTCCAGTTTTACCCACCAGCATCAGTTGAAGGTCATACTGATATTCTGGCACTTCTGGCACTTTAAAAACAGAAAACCAAGCATGATGCCAGAGAACAGTGGTTATCTTTAATTTGAAAAATATGACTGAAATACTGGGTTTGATATTGGACACATTTTTACCTTGCGAGACAGGAACAATCACTCCCAACACTCCCAACACTCCCAGCATCAAAGCTAAACACGTTGTCTACCAAAAACAGGTAAGACATGTTTTAGAAATTAATATTTTGCTGAAGTCAAGCTGTACTATTTTAGATATGCACACTTCATATATATTCATATGTTTACTGATGGTTTTTATTACACATCAATTTATAATTAATCATACTAAACATGTTATAATACATTTATATAAAATATATTTCATAATTTTCTTGATTCAAGTTCTAATTCATTCAAGCGTTTTTTTCTTTGCAAACTCACCTTATTTATTGTATTAATTTTCTCCTCTAAAGCTCTCTGAAGTTTTTCATTTTCCTCCTCTAATTTCCTCACCTTTTCTTCCATCTTTCTCATCTTTAGTTCTTCTTCTCGTTTGATCTTGTTTACGTTTTCTGTTTCCTGTGACAGGCAGGGAGTGCGAACGAAAAAGGAAACGATCACGCCAAGTTTCAGGGGAAAAGGAGGGTTTAATAATAAACGTGCACCAACTAAAGACTCGTGACATGATACTAATTAAAGATATAACAACCAGCAGTCAACTGGTACAAAGACAAGACATATATTGACGCACAAACGACCATCAGGTCATGTGCTGCTAATATGTCCCGCCCACCTGAGGGACGAACACAATGCAACAATAACAGGACAACTGCCGCTGTGGACGGGGCCGACGGGACCGGTGAACAGAAAGGGCAGCCTTGGCGGAGTCCAACTCCCACCGGAAACCAGTCTGACTTACTGCCGGCCATGCGAACCAAACTCCTGCTCCGTTTGTACAGGGACTGGGTAGCCCGTAGCAACGGGCCCCGTACCCTTATACTCCCGGAGCAGCCCCCAGAGGAATCCCCGAGGGACACGGTCGAATGCCTTTTCCAAATCCACAAAGCACATGTGGACTGGTTGAGCAAACTCCCATGCACCCTATAGGACCCTCGCAAGGGTGAAAAGTTGGTCCAGTGTTCCACGACCAGGACGGAATCCACATTGTTCCTCTTGTAACTGAGATTCGACTATCGAACGGACTCTCTTCTCCAGAACCCCTGCATAGACCTTACCGGGAGGCTGAGAAGTGTGATCCCCCGATAGTTGGAGCACACTCTCCGGTCCCCTTTCTTAAAAAGGGGAACCACCACCCCGGTTTGCCAATCCAGAGGCACTGCCCCCGATGTACACGCGATGTTGCAAAGTCGTGTCAACCAAGACAGTCCCACAACATCCAGAGCCTTAAGGAACTCAGGACGGATCTCATCCACCCCCCGGAGCCTTGGCTCCAAGGAGTTTCACAACTACCCTGGTCACCTCAGCCCTAGTGATGGGCAAACCCCCGCCCGAGTCCTCTGGTTCTGCTTCCTCTATGGAAGACGTGGTGGTGGGATTGAGAAGATCCTCGAAGTATTCCTTCCACCGCCTAATGACATCCCCAGTCGAGGTCAGCAGATCCCCAGCCTCACTGTATACAGTGTTGGTCGGGAAACGCTTTCCCCTCCTGAGTTGCCTGATGGTTTGCCAGAACCTCCTCGGAGCCGATCGAAAGTCGCTTTCCATGGTCTCACCAAACTCTTCCCACACCCGAGTTTTTGCCTCTGCGACAGTCAAAGCCGCGATCCGCTTGGCCCCCTGTACTTGTCTGTTGCCTCCAAAGTCCCACGGGCCAACCAGGCCCGATAGGACTCTTTCTTCAGCATGACGGCCTCCCTTACCCGAGGTGTCCACCACCGGGTTCTGGGATTGCCGCCACGACAGGCACCGACAACCTTGCGGCCACAGCTCCGATCTGCCGCATTGACAATAGAAGCACGGAACCAAGCCCACTCAGACTCAATGTTTCCGGCCTCCCTCGGGATGCGGTCAAAGCTTTGTCGGATGTGGGAGTTAAAGACCTTTCTGACAGGTTCCTCTGCCAGACGTTCCCAGCAAACCCTCACAATACGTTTGGGTCTGCCAGGTCTGTCTGGCATCCTCGCCCGCCATCTGATCCAACTCACCACTAGGTGGTGATCGGTTGACAGCTCAGCTCCTCTCTTTACCCGAGTGTCCAAGACACACGGTCGCAAGTTCGACGATACGATTGCAAAATCGATCATCGAACTGCGACCTAAGGTGTCCTGGTGCCATGTGCACTTATGGACACCTCTGTGCTCAAACATGGTGTTCGTTATTGACAAACTGTGACGAGCACAGAAGTCCAACAACAGAACACCACGGGTTCAGATCGGAGAGGCTGTTCCTCCCTATCACACCCTTCCAGGTCCCACTGTCATTGCCCATGTGAGCATTGAAGTCCCCCAGCAGAACAATGGAATCCCCAGAAGGGGCACCTTCCAGTACCCCCTCCAAGGACTCCAAGAAGGCCGGGTACTCCGAACTGCCATTCGGTGCATAAGCACAAACAACAGTCAGAGCCCTTTCCCCCGACCCTAAGGCGCAGGGAAGCAACCCTCTTATCCACTGGGGAAAACCCCAACACACAGGCAGCGAGCCGGGGAGCTATGAGTAAGCCCACTCCAGCCCTCCGCCTTTCACCCTGGGCAACTCCAGAAAAGAATAAAGTCCAGCCTCTCTCGAGAGGATTGGTTCCAGAACCCAGACTGTGTGTGGAGGTGAGCTCAACTATATCTAGTTGGTATCTCTCAGCCTCACACACCAGCTCAGGCTCCTTCCCACCCAGAGAGGTTACGTTCCATGTCCCAAGAGCCAGCTTCAGTAACCGAGGGCCGGTACGCCAAGGCCCCCCCCGGCCACCGCCCAAACCACAATGCACCGAACCCCTAGTACTACCTCTCCCACAGGTGGTGGGCCCATGGGAGAGTGAACCCATGTAATCCCTTCGGGCTGTGCCCGGCCGGGCCCCATGGGTAGAGACCCGGCCACCAGGCGCTCGCCGAGGAGCCCCTCCCCAGGCCTGGCTCCAGGGTGAGGCCCCGGTAACCCTGATCCGGGCAAGGGTATCTGGGTCCTGTTTTCGTATTCCATTGGGGTTTTTATTTGGACCACTCTTTGTCTGGCCCATCACCTAGGACCAATTTGCCATGGGAAACCCTACCAGGGGCATTGCCCCCGACAACCTAGCTCCTAGGATCACATGGGCACGCAAACCCCTCCACCACGATAAGGTGGTGATCCATGGAGGGGAACATCAGTCATTGATTAAATGTCTCCTTTCTAAAGCTAAAAGTGGTTATTATACTGCTGTTCATCCTTAATTGCTTATTCTTGTATGTTGAGATGTAAATTCTGTTGTTAATCAACGTTGCTGAATTTATTAGTGTGTAAAATCATATGGTTAATTTTCAAATATTACAGTGTTACAGGAAACAACAGAACTATGCTTGGAAATTATCATTGATTATATAATGAAGAGTGTAAGTGTATTTCACATATCCATTTGTGTTAATCAAGGTTAATTTGGTGGCAGTGTAGCTGACGCTCGAAATACAGCAATGTGTTACTGTGGCAATGCCAGAAGTTGTGGGATTATCATATTTGATTTCTGATTGTTTGTTTTTTTTGTTACATAAATTGATGAAATTTGCAATGCAATTCGTAGTTATGCTGTTAGACCTTATTGAAATTTTAAGTCAAATTTGAGTAGAGACGTCATTTCCTGTCCGGGTAACATCCGTGGGAAATTGAGAGTGGAAACTAAGCGAAATGTGACGGGCAGTGAGTGCGAACGAAAAGGAAGCGATCACGCCAAGTCTCAGAGAAAAAGAGGGGTTTAATGAATAACGTGCGCAAACAAAAGACCCGTGCACTTGACCCCGATTAAGGATATAATAACCAGCGGTCAACTGGTACATAGACAAGGCATATATAGCCTGACAAACTACCGTCAGGTGAGGGAGCTAATAAGCTCCACCCACCTGAGGGACGCACACAACGCAACAACAACAGGACAACTGCCGCTGTACCGTAGGCGACCGGTAGGGGAAGCCTCCCACACCGTGACAGACCCCCCCACCAAGCCGCACTACGGCCCGATGTGCGGTTCACAGCGGCAGAACACAAGACGCAAGACGAAGGGGCAGGAAGGCGGGGACAAGGCAGGGAAACACCTCCTGCGGTCCGGGAGCTGCAACACAAAACATATAACATAAATTAGCTCCCGCCTCCCTGGGCGGGACCCTGGACCGACTGGGCCGTCAACAATAGACAACCACGCCCCAGTCGGTCACAGAGCCCTCACGCCCCAAAGGGTCCCCAAAGTGTGCGTGTGTGCAGGTTACCTCCCTACTGCTCAGTTGAACGTCTCCTGGACCAACCTCTCGGCTCGGGGCAAACCATTCAATATGGCCTGGAGTACCCCTGGGCTTACCTAGCTCGGCCAGGGAGACCACCCCCTTTTGGAGGGTACGAAGCAAGGGTGGACTCCTCCACCCTGCCGGAGGTTCCAACTGGAGAGCACTCCCTCCCTCTAATGGGCCGGCTAGCTCCAGGGTGAAACCCTCGTCAACCCGAGCACGAGGGCAGGTCCAGGGACTCCACAGTCAACCGCGGGAGGAACCTGCACACAATACATACGCACAAACACACACACAGACACGCGCACTTACCCTGACCCACTTACACCCTTTTACATGGGAGGAGGGAGCTCCGTCTCAGCATGAGGACACCCTACCTGCTCAGGAGACTCCCTCCCGTGGGTCAGGGCCTCCTAATGGAGCTACGCCCTCTGTGCCACAAACAGTGGCACAGGACCCCATATAGCTCCCCCCCAAAACATATTTTGGGAGCCCTTAGGGGAATTACATAAAAACACGAAAGACAAACAAAAACACGCAAGACAAACGGCAGACACACCTTCCACTCACTAGCTCCAGCCCGCAGTCTCATACACGCATCACAAACATCTCACACATGCACATGCACAAACACAGACTGCGGGCGAGCACTTTTAGCGAGAAGGCGCCGCCCCCTTGGAGGAGAGCGCTACCAGGCTTTTCGCTACTGTCACCGTCGTGCCACACAACGTGCTACACAAACACACAAACAAACAAGCACGTAGGCACGACGGGACAAGCGATTTATAACCTAGCTCTCCTCCACACACATTCAAACAACAAAATTTCACACGGACAAACACTTACCACGAGACATGACCACAAACGAAGGAAAAAGTAAAGGAGACTGGCGGCTTCCGAAAGGTGGCTGGTTATTCTGTGACGGGCAGTGAGTGCGAACGAAAAGGAAGCGATCACGCCAAGTCTCAGAGAAAAAAGAGGGGTTTAATGAATAACGTGCGCAAACAAAAGACCCGTGCACTTGACCCCGATTAAGGATATAATAACCAGCGGTCAACTGGTACATAGACAAGGCATATATAGCCTGACAAACTACCGTCAGGTGAGGGAGCTAATAAGCTCCACCCACCTGAGGGACGCACACAACGCAACAACAACAGGACAACTGCCGCTGTACCGTAGGCGACCGGTAGGGGAAGCCTCCCACACCGTGACACGAAAGAGGAAGATGAGGGATGACTGTCTACTACTGGCTAAACAGGCGCACATGGTAAGTATTGTAAATATTGGAATTTGTGTACCTTTGTGGGAGAAACCATTTTCTGAAAATTATTTATATGAAATGTGTTTTTGTTGTTGTCAGTTTTCACGATGTTCCGTAACTTGGTGAAAATGGTTGTGGACATCAGTAAGAGGCGTGAATCTTGTTATCAGAGTAGATACAGATGACATCCATAACATTGGTATTTACAGCTTTCCATAGATATACAGTAGATAATATAATTACCCAACATGTCACACCTGGCCCGCCTGTTTTGTCATGTCTATGTCTCTTTCCCTCATGTGTTTCGTAGCCACATCCCTAATCGTTGCCTCCCAAGCTGTTCAGTGTTAGTGCATCTTTGTGTGTGTGTGTGTGTATATATACACTCCTCCATGGAGCACCACCTTATCATGGTGGAGGGGTTTGCGTGCCAACATGATCCTAGGAGCTAGGTTGTCGGGGGCAATGCCCCCAGTCCGGTCTCCCAAGGCAAATTGGTCCTAGGTGATGGGCCAGACAAAGAGTGATCCAAAAATAGAAATAACAGGACACAGATACCCTTGCTCGTATCAGGGTTAGTGGGGCCTCACCCTGGAGCCAGGCCTGGGGGATGGGCTCTTTGGCGAGTGCTTGGTGGCCGGGTCTCTACCCATGGGGCCCGGCCGGGCATAGCCCGAAGAAGATACATGGGTCCACTCTCCCATGTGCCCACTACCTGTGGGAGAGGTAATACTAGGGTAGTACCTGAATTTCAACCTGAACCTGAATTTTAACTTGAATTTTTGGATACCTGACTGTATTTTACAGGCTTTTTTTTTTGAAGAAATAATGGTTTCAGGTTCAGGTGACACTGAAAAAGCTCCATACAAACCACTGTTTTACTATTTTCTGTTGTAATACTGTAGAACACAATGCATATTGGGCCACCACATGACTACAATTGTCACCTGTATATTCAGCAGTAAACAATGAGCAAAAAACAGTTGTTTTCCAAGGGAAAACAGAAGAGTCTTGGGAATTCTTTGCAATGCAGTGGGACCACGCACCAACTCAACAAAATGAGCAGTCTTTGTAAGTAAAAACCTTTTCTTTTCAAAATGCATGAAATGTTAACATTAGTGCTTTCTAAAAGGCTACCCACCCTGGCTTGGCTGTGTTCATTTAGACCATCAGACTGGAATGTGTTTGTGGCAGAAACCTTCATGCAAAAATTGCCATGTAAAAACAGATTATAATAAACGGATTATAATAACGTTATATAGGTTATTATAATCACGTCTGTTAGTGAGCTGTCATCGTTATCAGTTATAGCTAAATTCAGTCTTAGTGAGACCATCAATGTTATATAAATATCTGCGTTTGATAAGACCTAAATAGGAACGATTATTGAAAACGATGAGCGAGCCTGTTGCTTCTTTTTATTCCTTCGTACTTCCTTCACAGTATAACTGTGTGCCCTACAGGTAGCTAAATGGCTAACTGCCTAGCTACCGCATGGTGTCAGCGCTACTAGCGATTGTAGACCCGAACTGGTACTTCCACGTTGTAAGGTTCTGTGGAGGAAATTACATCATTCTGATTACAAGAGAACTATGAACAGTATGATTTAGTACATGTTTTTCTGATAATAGGAATATTGTATAATTCAGTATGTAATCATGAGCTCATGTGTATGTGTGTATTGTGACCCACAGCAAAGGGAATGCGCAGAGGTAGAAAACACCATGCTATCTTGTGTACAAATCGTATGTCAGTTTCTTCTGCTAAAAACAGGAAAGCTCCATATTAGGAGGAATACACGTGAGACGAAAACTGCCTACTGTGCATTCTCCCCCCTCAGTTTCTCAGTGTACCGAAACATCTGATAACGCCTGCGCGCAAATATAAACAGGGGGTTCTGAACCCTTTCCTCAGAGCTTCTGTGCTAGACGGAATTCTCATGCTTATTTTTCATTTTTTTAATTTCTCTTTTAACCACATCTGAGTCCTCATCTAATTAATAAATTTCCACAACAAATTGGCGTCATGAACAGGAGTGGCACGAGGCACGCTGGAGAGAAGGTGACTAATCTTCGAGGACGCTCCCCAAAGGGAATACTCCCTGTCAGGCTGGGAAAGGAGGGAACGCCTCCTTGAGGACATTTTAAGATGTGTTTAAAGGACCAAGGTTTGACTTAGCAAAAAAAATGGGGGATTTTAAGACGTGTTTAGAAAAAAAAATGGGAAAACCGCAAAGTAAAGCAAAAACATCAGTTTAAATTTCCAAATGACCAGAGATTACGGAGAAGATGTAACTCGACATGTGGGATTCTGGGCTAAACATGGGTATGGGTTTGGTTCAAAGGGAACACTGAGCGTAGTATATCTACGCAAATCTACGAGAGAGTAAAAACAGAGCCCAAGGGCGCAGATAAAAAGGCGTGCAAATACTTTGCTAAACATAAAGCAGATATGGAAGAAAAAGCTAAAAGTTTGGCTTGAAGAAGCAGAGAAAAGACAAGCGCAGCAGATAGGGCTTAAAAAAAATTTATTAATGGAGTTTCTCAGTGTGTTACTGTAGCTGATCCCGACCTCGATGCTGCCCCACCGAGACCGCCTCCAGCCATACCAGCTCAGCAGCAGCAAGCACCAAGGCCACCACCAGCCATTCCAGAAATTCCAGTCCAACAGCTGCAAACTTCAATGCCACCACCCCCGCCACTTGCAGCTCTGATGCCACCACCCCCGCCACCAGTGGCTCAAGATCTAGCCCTCCTACCATACCCAGACTCATTGCCCCGTATGCAGAAGCCCGCCAAGCAATGGACTGCGCCAGCCTCCCACTGCCACCTCCGCCACCAACCACACCCGTTGCAACCCACACAAGAAGCCGCGAACCAAGAGATAAGTCTGTCAGGGAGGAGAGAGAGATGATGCTCGAACTGTTCACCCCGGGATGTGCAGCGACCTTCCCGATGGTCGAGGTGGTGGGTCCTGAAGGAGTCATTATGGTTCACCTTCAGTGGACAGCAGACGACATCATGAAGGCGGCAGAGGGCCTGGGCAAACCAACAGATATGGGAGGACGACGCTTCGGAGAAGAACTCTCTGCCTTCGTTCAGTCCTGCAAGCCGACCCAATCTGAACTAAGATGCCTACTGATGGTCAAGCTTGGCCCCCAGTATAACAAGATAGACCGAGACTGGGCACCAGGAGACATTCGACTCTTCCGACCCGAGTGGGAAGCTCCACCAGCCGGACAATACGACCCAAACGGGCCCTACAGAGATATGATAAGGCACCTAATCACAAGGGTGGAGGCCACGTACCCAGCCACTGTCAACACAGACAGAATAGCTGCCTGTAAACAAGAAAATGGAGAATCTGTCAGCGACTTCCTAGTGAGACTGACTAGAGTTCACGCTGACCACAGTGGAATTGAGGCGCCAGCACAGCGAGCTAACGGACCAGCAGATGTCAGCCCATGGGAAGCCCACCTGAGAAACAGCTTCCTGATGAACATGAGAAGGGACATCAGCGACCTCATCAGAGCCCAGTGTATTGGATATAACAGTCCCACCCTGCAAACCATAGAAGGTCATGCCAAGCACCACGAAGAACTACTTGCAAAGAAAGAGAAGAAGAAAATTCAGAAGCAGAACGACACCCAACAAAAAGCTATGCTGACCATGGTGCAAACCACTCAACACGTGCTCACTTGCAGAGGACGGCGGAGGGGCAGAGGAAGAGGAAGGGGTGACGGCAATTGTTACAACTGTGGAAAACCAGGACACTTTGCAAGAGACTGTCCTGAAAATGAAGAAGACACTGAACAGGAGAATGAAAGCTCTGGAGATTGATGGGCAGCAGAGAGGCAGGACAGCACAGGACCATGAGAAGACAACAAAAGGAAAGTAACTGGTTTAATTATCAATGTTTACAGAACATTAGTGAAGGGCCGCAAGGCTTGCCAAAAAAATAACATTAACAGTAAACGGCACCAAAGTGAAGTTTTAGTTAATAGCAGTGCCACCCATTATATATAGAAAAATAAAATTAAAAAAAGTGGGTATGACGGTGGCATGCACCAGGAATAACCACAATCACCCAAAAAATTTTTTTTTGTTCATGTTTAGACTGTGCACAAAACACATAGCCAATGACACAAGTGTTTGAACGGCCTCCAAACACAGGGGTGGGACTGCCTGAATGGGACACGCACTTGGTAAATGAGCCACTGCTGCAGTGCTGTGTTATCCTGCACAAGTCTCTCTGCTGTGTCTAAGCAGGTCAAGGCGGTGTTGCCTGAGGCGTCAGAGAATCCACTGGACGGATTCCAACCGGGAGACTGGGTTGTGCCACACGGCCCCGAGGAACATCATAAATTTGGGGGCCTGAAATAAAATAATGTTTTGGTCTCTTTTTTTTAATGATTATACAGAATCAAAGGGGGTAAGTGTGGGGGAAATTACATCATTCTGATTACAAGAGAACTATGAACAATATGATTTAGTACATGTTAGGAATAGGAATATTGTATGATTCAGTATGTAATCATGAGCTCATGTGTATGTGTGTATTGTGACCCACAGCAAAGGGAATGCGCAGAGGTAGAAAACACCATGCTATCTTGTGTACAAATCGTACGTCAGTTTCTTCTGCTAAAAACAGGAAAGCTCCATATTAGGAGGAATACACGCAAGACGAAAACTGCCTACTGTGCATTAACCCTCAGTTTCTCAGTGTACCCAAACATCTGATAACACCTGCGCGCGAATATAAACAGGAGGTTCTGAATCCTTTCCTGAGAGCTTCTGTGTTAGACAGAACTCTCATGCTTACTTTTCATTTTTAATACATTTCTCTTTTAACCACATCTGAGTCATCATCTATTTCATAGATTTCCACGACAGTTCTCAGATGAGAGAAACAAAACATCTTAGTTTTATTTTTTAAACAATATTATCAATGTTATTCACGACACCCCTGTCAGTGGTGTTAGTGTCATGTCTAATCGGTGTATACATCCTGTATATATCCTGTATATATCCTGTGTTGCCACAGCTACTCCAGCAGATGTGGAGAGACAGGTTTCTTTACTCCCCATGAATGATTGTTCAAGGTACCACCAATTTAGTACTGTGTTTGATCTAGTAAATATACTGTATTTCTTTCCATGAATGTGTATTGACCTAAGGTGAGACACTCACTTCAGTAACGTGGATGATGAGCATAGAGGCTCAGGGGGTCTTATCTCCACATCCCAATTTTGTTAGCCTCATTCTACAATTTCAATCTGGAATACCAAGAAGAGGCCTCGTGCACGCTGGAAATTATCCAAATGTAGTGTCCTACATGTTAATTATGTAGGACTCTACACTTCACTTTTTAAACAGGTGAATGTCAGCAGTTTGTCCATCACCGATGACCAACACTGCATCATGTCCAAATAGCAGTGGCCATTTTAGTACTCTGGACCTCATAAATCAAGGTCATTATGGAAGTCCAGGGAGGTTGAATAGACCTCAGCACACTGAAAGCACCTTCACTGCTGCTAGCCTCCTTTGGCCTTTATGCATAGTACACCAGCTGCAGCTTCTACAGACCCCTACAAGCTATTGGCACAATCAACCCATTTCAGACTATGTGCTATGTGTAACATGGTGTGTGTAATTATATATAGACAAGAGAGAGGGGGAGGGAGAGACAGGCTCACTGCATGCTCATTGTGCACTGTACCCATATCAGTAAATAAATCAAATGCAACAAAAAAAACAGTAATGTAATTGTGACCATGTAAGTTTACAATTTATTGAGTTAGAAGCAATGACTTATTTTGAAGTTATGTATGCATACTTCTCATTAGGTTTTCTCACGCATGTTTTCTTTTCTCTCAGACAATTTACCAGCAAGCTAACATCAAGTCCGTTTCAAAAGAATGCATTTTGTTTAACATTAAGGTTACGTTTGCCTCAATATGTATGAGTTTAAAGTAACCTTAAAGTTTCAAGATAATTCTTTCATCGCGGCATGCAGCCAACGAGGTGCCTCGAGGGAGTTATAAGTAACGATTTCGGAGACTCTTAAATAAGCACATGTGATTCATACACAAAGAACCAAACTAAATCTCCCCACCCTTCATATTAAAATTAAGGTAGAATGCATTCATAAAACTATGAGGCTTAAACAACCATAACCCAAAAAACACTTACGAGTAAAATGTAAAGTCACGCCAAACAGGTTGCATTACAGGAAGCAACACTGGTCATACTTGTCTAACATCTCACATAACTACGCCGATTACACACAAACATCGTGACTTCCATCGCCTTATCGGCAAAAACAGTTTACCAGCTTATTCTTAAAGAATAACTCTTTGTTTTTCAATGAAACAAAACAAAGAGAACCTGTCCTTTGGTATGTGTGCAAACAATTTCGTCACTCTTTGCTACAGGTGAGCTCAATAAAACAAAGGTAGCCCAAGTACCAATAAGATACCATGGTTACTGATGGTTACAGAGTCTCCAGGATAGCGGCAATTCTATAGGGTCCTAAGTCCCAGGGATATCCCATTCACTACTGAACCCTTATTAGGTGCTACAAGCTACATATTCCATCCATCCATTATCTGTACCGCTTAATCCCGCTAGTCGGGGTCAGGGGGGGCTGGAGCCAATCCCAGCATCTCCGGGCAAAGGCAGGGTACACCATGGGCAGGTCGCCAGTCCACCACATGGCCAACACACACACATACACACTCACACCTACGGGCAATCTAGAGTGACCAATCAACCTAACATGCACTTTGGACTGTGGGAGGTGTTGAGAATTACATTTTTAATCCTTTTGATTTTGCTAGTATTATATTACATTACTAGCATTATATTACATTATTAGCATTATATTACATTATTAGCATTATATTACACTACTAATCAATTGCGTAGTATTAGGCATTAATTTTTGCTATTACATTATTAAACAAACATATTCTTAAACATTATTAAACATTAAACAAGCATATTCTCTAAGTGTCTGATAAGCATATTCTACAAAGTATTTGTGTGTTAGTAACCCTTGTGTATTTCCACGGTGGTAAACTGTTTGAGCAGAAAAGCATCGGTGGCCTTGGAAGCTGATAACTGCTATAGCGGTTATGAGGAGCGTAGGGAGCGGAGTGTGGGAGATGGCGGTAGCCTGTGGGATGGCAGGCCTGGGAAACCGTCCACTAGTTTTCCGTACTTTTTGATAAGAACAGGAGCACATTCGGTGCCAGACGAACAGGCAGACAGCTACAGGGTTTCCAGCGAAGGCCAGCAAGGGTGGGGGCTACACTCACTTCTCCTATTTAGTTTAGGCTTTTATGTTATGATTTTCAGAGCTGCCCACTGAGCAGTGAGAACAGCTTAGGCTTTTTTCGCTCTTACTGCGTGCTCTCCAGAGATCTCTGTATTTTATATTCATTTGTAATAAATACTTAAAAGACAATTAGACTGGTGACTATTTTCTTTTGCATCAAAGAACACGCTGCGCTGGGTAGAAGGAGAACAAGCGCAACAGAGGAAACCGGAGTACCCGGAGAAAACCCACGCAGGCACAGGGAGAACATGCAAACTCCACACAGAGCAGCCCAGACCGAGAATCGAACCCAGACCGCCTTGCTGTGAGGCGACAGTGCTAACCACCACAGCTACATATTCAATAGACTATTTTAAGGAGCAGAGTACGTAGCACTTCTTAAAACGTGCCAAAACGGAAATGAATGGCTACACTGCGCCATCTTGGTTAGTATTTGGTATATTTGAAAAACAATTAGGTAGTGTAAAGTTGCTGAATTAATTTCAGACATTAATGTAAAGCAGATAAAAAAACAACCCACACTGCTGCATTTAATATCTCTGAATGGTGTTTTCAGTGCATACAAATAAAATGCTATGTGCATGTGTAACCCTCTTCAGGGTATGTACACGTCGCTCTAGGTTCGTAGGAGCTGAGAAGTGAAGCAATAACTCGCACACACACAATTGTGATTAACGAGAATGTTTACTGGCACAAGCAGTAAGACAGATCATACGATATTAAAACCTAGGGCCCAATAACTAAGAAAATTAATTGTCCTTTAATTGTTCAATCCGGTAGGTAGCTGAATTTGGGGTAATGAGAATGTCTAGTCAGGGAAAAGTTGAATAAATAGTCAAGGTCAAGAGAGTTAAGTGAGGTGCACTTCGCTCGCTTTGGTTGGTAGATCCACGTTGGTGTCAATCGAGAAACCAACACAGTCCTACCGCAGATGGATGGAGTTTCCTGTGTGCAGGTGTGGAGATTCGCATTCAAACTGGAGGCTCACCATCAAACAATCAAGGGACAGCCATATCAGGAATGATGGCTGATTCAACTGTCTCCAATATCCAAGGAAAAGAAAAAGACCCGACCAAGAATTAGCGTTGTTCGCCGTAATTAGCTCACTCTGCACTTGGTTAAACTCTTGTCCTCATCAGACCGTGCCTGGGAGAAAAGAGAAAGAGGCTCCATGTGCTGGCCTACTATATCGGGCGAATATGTTGCCTTTTTTCTTTTTCCCTCTGTATCCACTTCCCGGTCTTTCAAAATAAAAGCTTCCGGTTTCATAATAAAGTTTATATTTATATAAAGTGTAATGCAAAAAATGACAAAATGACCTGTTAATCCTTCCAAGGTGGGCTACACTCTCCCCTTCTGAATTAACATGAGTCCCTTCATGTTCTGCTATCAAGGGAGGAGGCTCCTTCAAAGGTTTCAACTACTGCTTGGTTTAAACTGTCAAGGATCGTTTGTGCAAATAAAATTAATGTTTTACCAAGCTGTGGGTAGGTAAACCTAGCAGGGGGTCGTCTCAGACGCTCAGACTTGCGCGTGTGATCAACAGTTCCAATGTCCTTTGAACTAAGGTCATCTATCTCAGACAAGTTGATGTTTTTTTCCATAGACGTGTCTAATTCGATGCATGCTCCGGTTCTATGTTAGGTGTTGGTTCAATATTTTCCCGGCTCTTGTTTGGAGAGGAGTGATCTGGTGTATTAGGTTCAATTTCAGTAACGATCTGCTCCTTGTCCTTTCGATTCACACCATTCAGCTCACTCTGTGTCTCGTCTGGTAGGTCTCCAGTTTTCCTTGTCCACAGACTGATCTGAGAAAGTTACCAGTTCCACTGATTTCTTTAACTCAGTGTGGGAGTCACTGTCAGTCTGAGTGATAACTTTACCTGGAGGTAGACTGATAGGCTGTACAATCCTAGTGATGGTCTCAAATTCTGTAGGGTACAGACATGGGGTGTAATCGTCCTCATTGGAATAAAGAGGGTTATCCTCTGGAGTTGAGGAAGTTTGCCTGGTTTTAACTTTTGTGGGTGGCTTGGGCTTTACCATATCCTTATCCTCCTCAGACAGAAATCCGCACGCCAGCAGCATGTCTCTGTGCAGGGTGCGTAAGGCTCCATCTTTGCCTTCAGCACATACTGTATACACAGGCATGTCTCCTGCTTTCTTTCGAACACGAACAGTGTATATGGTAGATTCCCACCGGTCGGCAAGCTTATGTTTTCCTCGACAGCGGAAATTGCGCACGAGCACCCGGTCACCGATGTCAAGACCCGATTCTCTTACTCGCATATCAAACCTTCGCTTGTTCTTATCTGCAACTTTCTTGGCATTAGCCATTGCTAGTCGATAGCTTTATTTAAGATAAGTCTTTAGATTCCTCACAAACTGCGAGTGAGTGGTCACCGACCCTTCGGTAACTGGAAGGTCAAAAGTTATGTCAATAGGCAACCTAGGCTGCTGCCCAAACATCAGCTCGTAGGGCGAATACCCTTTAACCTCATTTCTTGTGCAATTCTATGAGTGAGGGGTCGGACATAATCTCGCCACCTAGACTTCTCATTGTCTTTTAAGGTGCCTAACATGCTTAGTAGTGTACGGTTATACCATTCTACAGGATTGCCCCGGGGGTGATAAGGACTGGTTCGCACCTTTTTTATGCCGACCAAGGTGCAAAGTTCCTTGATGACCTGTGACTCAAAGTCGCGACCTTGGTCACTGTTATTCGTAATGGATAAGAAACTGCTCCCAGAGGATTTTAGCTACTGTTAGGGCTTTTTGATCTCGGGTTTGAATGGCCACCGCATACTTAGTAAAATGTAAGTCAGTAATGACCAAAATGTCTTTAGTATGTGTTGGAAATTATATTTTAATCCTTTATATTTTGCTAGCATTACATTACTAATCAACTGCGTAGTATTAGGCATTATATTTTACTATTACATTATTAATCAAACTGCTTAGTATCAAAAGTGTCTGACAAGCATATTCTCGAGAGTGTCTGACAAGCATATTCTCAAAAGTGTGTGCGTTTGATATCTGTAACCCTTGTGTAATTCCACGGTGGGAAACTGTTTGAGGAGAGAAGCATCTGTGGCCTCGAAAGCTGATAACTGCTATAGTGGTTAGGAGAAAATATAATGAGCTCAGTTATTGTGAAGCAACAAATGCGGGAAAATTGCACACAGAAAAGTAGCCCCTTGTAGTGGAGGTCTGGGAAACCGTGCACAAGGTAAGAACAGAATGAGCTCACTCGGTGCAAGAACAAAGGTAAGCAGTTTTTAGACGAACAGGCAGTCAGTTATAGAGGAACAGGTGGTTTCCAGCGAATGTCAGCGAGGGTGGGGGCTACACTCACTTTTAGCTATTTAAATCATGCATATTTTGTTTGTCTCTCAGAGCTACACACGAAGGTGCACAAATAACTCAGAGTAGTTTAGTTCAGGCTTTTGCTGTGTACTCTCCGGACATGTCTGTATTTAACCGGCTTCAATAAAAGGTCAATTGACATAAGACTGGTGACATATTCTTTTGCATCAAAGAATACGCTGCGCTAGGTAGAAGGAGAACAAGCGCAACATATGGTGGCTATCTGGTTCTATGGACAGAAAGTCCATACAGAAAGTCCATAGGGCGAGTCGTCTGTATGTTGACAAGTAGTGCGGCCCTCTCAGGGTGACTTTTCCGTTTTACGCACCTTGGGCAACTTTTTATTTTTGATTCGACATCAAAGGCCATTTTAGGCCAGTAGAAGCGGGATCTGGTTAAGTTTTCACATCCTAAGTGACCCATTTGATCATGTAAGCTGTGTAATACAGTCATCCTTAAGGTTTGGGGCAGGACAAGCTGGTAGAGAACTTTGTTGTCACACAGCCTTTTCCTGTGTAAACTCCAATTACAGGATCTGCTCACTGCATCCTGGCTATCTCTTCCTTGCTATACTTAGTTTTAATGGTCTTTCTACAATTCCTGTCACTGTCATCTACAAACTCTGGGGGAATGGCATCAGGATATACTGCAAGCGACAATGCAACATGGGGGCAGATCTGATTCATTTTGAAAGATTACAGTGTGATACTGGCAGGCAGCTTGGACAACATCCACAGGTGCTAGATGGTGGGAGGTGAACTCATGAATTCGTTGACTCTCAATGGTAAGTTCTCAATGGTGACTCTCAATGTGCCATCAATGGTAAGTTCGCCATGAGGTCTTCTCGACAAGCCATCAGCATCCTGGTTCTGTCTCCCTGCACGATACTTGATGTCAAAGGTGAAGGTAGACAAGGCTGCTAACCAGCGATAACTAGTAGCATCTAGTTTGGCTTTGGTGAGAATGTAACGAAGGGGATTGTTGTCAGTCACAACCATAAATGTATTACCGTACAGGTAATCATGGAATTTCTCTGTTACAGCCCATTTAAGGGCTAAAAATTCCAGCTTATGCGCTGGGTAGCAGGATTCGCACTGAGAGAGACCCCTACTGGCATAAGCAATGACACGTTTCCCCCCATCTTGTTCTTGGTACAATGCCGCACCAAGACCGGCCGTGCTGGCATCTGTATGAAGCACATAGGGTAGATTGGAGTCTGCAAACCCTAAAATAGGAGGCAATGTCAATTTTCCGATTATCTCGTGGAAAGCGAACTCACATTCCTGCGTCCACCGGTCTCCGAATGGTTCCTTCGGGTTCTGGTACTTGACGGCTCGGTTGGTCACCTTTGCCCCTTTGCGAACGGGAGGATAGCCGGCTGTGAGGCTCGTTAGGGGCTTCACTATCTTTGAGTACCCTTCCACAAACCTTTGCCATCAATGTTAGCGAACCCCTCAAGTACAACTTTCTGACCCGCAGGGATCACATTTGGTTCAGCATCCCTTAGGTTCACAAAGCCAAGGTGGCCATCTGAATTTCTGGTGTGTCGGAGTTGCAAAGTCCTTAGGACTTGCTGATAGCCACAGTAGGGGTTGGTCTGACTAGAACAGTCATCACAGAATTGTTCATAAATTGGGTCTAGAGTGTTGGTTCCACTTAGTAATGGAGTAATACTATTCGATCGGATATCTGGTACTATCAGGGCGAGTGTCTCAATCTCAGGTTCAGTGAAGATGAACTCTCTGGGGAATTGAATAGTTATCTGCACATACCCAATGTAGGGCACGACATGGCCATTTGCCCCTTCAATCTCAAGCAGATTAGTAACAGGGTGAATGGCATGATCTAAGAGGTATGGTAGTTACCTGAGACCCTGTATCAAGTAGTGAGTTACACTCAAGCCCACTAACTTTAACATTAGCAGTACTCTTACTTCCAACTAACCCTTTAGGTAGTCTGCTGGTTTGAGTAACCTTGTGTTCTTTCAATGTAGCTTTCCGTCTAGTCTTAGGCTCAGTGGTGGGACTTCTGGGGGTGTCTGTTTCCATTTGTCCCTCAATAGAAACAGTGTTCAGTTTAAAGGTTGTTCAGTCATTGGTTTGTTCTTCTCCCAAGCTTGTTGCTTTTCTCTTAGCAGGTTTCTTTTGACAGACACCAGAGTAGGATGTGGAGGGTCATTGCAGTTGGTAGCAATATGTCCGTCCTCCCCACACCGAAAACAGTACCACGGCTTTGGCTTAGGTTTAAATGTGACGGGTGTAGTTTCAGGAGCATTTTTGGTTGTGATTTATAGATCATTTTCTCTTTTTGAGTGTCTTTGTCCTTTCTCTTCGCAGGGTTCTGAGTACTCACTTTTCCTGGTTTAGGAGTTGAGAGAGATGCAATCTGAGCCTGCAGTTCTATGAGCTGCTTCTGGATCTGCTGAACTGCTACTGATGGGGTAGTGAAAGACGCTAGCAGACTATACTCCTCAGTATCTGGAAGACAAACATCTTGCACGTGTGCAGCAGCTTGTGCTTTTGGTCCCTGGAAACCGAGATCTTGTTTAATTCTATTAGCTTTCATGGTCTGTTTGTCTTCTTCAGTGCGCAAAAGCAATAAAAACTCAGGCAAGGTGGGTGGACTGTCTTTTCTCTGCTCCAGTTGGAGGGCTGTAATCAACCCATTGTTCCAGCAGCCTCTACAAAACTGCTTTAAGAGCTGTTTGTCTGAATCCTGAGATGAAATAGTTTTCATCTTTACGACTCTGTTCAAAACTGTGTGTAATCTTTGGAGATAGCTAGAAGGTCGCTCACCTGAATCCTGGTTTATATTAAGGAACTGGGTGAATAGTTCGTCCCCATCTTCAACAGTGGCATACGCAGAGACAAGTACTTTTAAGAATGCTTGGGGACTTGCATGCGGCCCTAATGACTTTACTACAGTGGCCGCAGGGGGCAGTAAACTGTCAATGATTTCTCACTAACTGTGCACTGGAAACAGTGGGGTCGGCCAAATGACAGTCAATACTGTTTCTCCAAGTCTCATAGTCGACTTCGAAAGTTTGGGCAGGGGACTCTGCCAGAAAAGGGTCTCAGTTTGGCAGGTGCCTGCATCTGAGAAGTGAGATCCGTGGTTTTGACAATGTGCTCGACTACTACGCGCTGCACTTCAGGGGGGTTCAGATGTTCAGAAGACTGTGAAAAGAAGGATGCAGGCTCCTTAAGGGCTGGCATAGCAATTGCATGTGATTTAGAAATGGAGCTAGGCGGGTTAAGAAATGGGTTTGGATTGCTAATGGCTGAGCCTCCGGCATCCAGGGAAGGAGGTTCTTCATGGTGTAATACAGCAGGTTCCTGAACTAACTCAGATGGCTCGCTTGGGCAGAATCCTCTCACAACCCCTGCAATTCTGGCTAATTCATCACGTACAATGTGTTCAAAGGGTTTCCCCACTAAGCTTAGCAATATTCTGAAGATCTTACAGGAAGGTGTTGGTAAGACCTGTACCTTTTTTAGAAGAATATACACTAGCTAGTGCTTCAATTTGAAAGTTAACCACCATCTAAATCACTTGTTCTATCAAATCACTTGTTCTGAAACCTTGATCACTCGGTCAACAGACCCATACTTCCCCAAAAACTCGTAAAGTTCTTCATCAGTGACAGTATTGGTCAACCCAGTAATGATAAGTCAGTTGGGAACCTTAATGTTCTCAATCTCAAATTGCGTAATTTCCCAAATAACAGTTTTAAGTGCAACCTAGTGATCACAAGTTTTCTTTGTTATTGCTTACTCAAAGCTCCTGGCTGGCTCGCCACGTTTTACCGTGTAACCCTATTCAGGGTATGTACACGTCGCTCTAGGTTCGTAGGAGCTGAGAAGTGAAGCAATAACTCGCACACACACAATTGTGATTAACGAGAATGTTTACTGGCACAAGCAGTAAGACAGATCATACAATATTAAAACCTAGGGCCCAATAACTAAGAAAATTAATTGTCCTTTGAGGTTGATTGTTCAATCCGGTAGGTAGCTGAATTTGGGGTAATGAGAATGTCTAGTCCGGGAAAAGTCGAGAGAGTTAAGTGAGGTGCACTTCGCTTGTTTTGGTTGGTAGATCCACGGTGGTGTCAGTCGAGAAACCAACACAGTCCTGCCGCAGATGGATGGAGTTTCCTGTGTGCAGGTGTGGAGATTCGCATTCAAACTGGAGGCTCACCATCAAACAATCAAGGGACAGCCATATCAGGAATGATGGGTGAATCTTCAACTGTCTCCAATATCCAAGGAAAAGAAAGAGACCTGACCAAGAATTAGCGTTGTTCGCCGTAATTAGCTCACTCTGCACTTGGTTAAACTCTTGTCCTCATCAGACCGTGTGTGGGAGAAAAGAGAAAGAGGCTCCATGTGCTGGCCTACTATATCGGGCAAATATATTGCCTTTTTTCTTTTTCCCCTCCATATCCACTTCCCGGTCTTTCAAAATAAAAGCTACCGGTTTTATAATAAAACCCATGACCTGATAATCCTTACAAGGTGGGTTACACATGTTTATTTTATTAGCCTGGTGCTTTAATTATATTTCCTGTATACATATCTTGGAGAAAGTGAAAAAGAAAGTAAAAAACATGTTCACTGTAAAACCTGTTTCTCTGCATTGAGTCAACATTCATGCACAAGTCAGCACTTGTCTGGCTGTCACAAGTGGTGTATCCATGTGATCCAACAACAGTACTCGCTGAACATCTGTTGAGGGTTCCTCACCTTTACCGGCCATCGGCTAAGGACGTCTGCGTGATCCTTGCCCGCTTTTTATTTTGTGATATACCATCATTTCTGTCCTGCCTTGCACCTCTATTCTCTGACCTATATATGTTTTTAGCACCAGTTTACATTTCTCTAACTCTGGTATTTGTGACTTCTCCCAGAGCTTGGAGTACTACAGCCTGTATCAATTTCAAATGTTACCTCCACACCATTTAGGTTCACTTTCTCTGTAATTGTTGCTACTTTATGTAAACTGTGCTCTTCAACGCAGTAAATTGTGTGCATTTCTCCTTCTGCTGACTCCTCCTCTCCTTCGTCTTGTAACAGGTGGGCTCTTCGTCCTTTGTTCACTCTACCAGGCTTAGACTGACCACGTGGCTCCCAAGACCCCTTTTTGCTACGGTCCAGGCCCACGCCGTCCTTGCTGCGACTTGCCCTTTTAATATGACCTCTCTTGCCACATTTGTGACAAGACTGGTTGGCAAATCTGCACTCCAGTGCTGAGTGCGACCCCATTGCATCTGTGGCATACTAGCTCTTTATGCTCATCGCGAACGCGACTCTGCAAATCCTTCACATTCTGACTAGCAGACTCCATAGCCTGAGCTGTTTTCAGCACTATCTCAATTTCACTTGGCTTGGGGTTAAAATGAGCTTTGAGCAAGTTCACCAACTGCTCGAATGACTTTTCTCCCGGCCTTTGATGGCTTACCAAACTTCTCATTAAGCTATATGTGGCCCGCACTAATATAGCAAAGCCGACTACGCCACCTGGGAAATTTCACCCCAGGACATCCATCAATCTAAGCCAATAAAAGCACCTAGACACACAGGAAAGGTTTATTCACAACCTTATTTAACCTTATTTAAAAACAAAATGAGCAAAAACACAATACAAAAGAAAACATAAAAGAATATAATAAAAGCTCCCAAGAACTAAGATACTGGCCGTGGGTGTCCAATTACAGGTGGTCTAGCCCTGTCTGTATTCTAAAGTCTCCAATACACACACAAGCAAAAGTGCAGTGCACGTGAACTCACCACAGCAAGTAAGGTGCCAAGCCACGAGTGAACGGACAGAAAGGGGGAGGGCATCCAGATGTCCTACAAGAAGAAGAGGCACAATTAGAATGCACAATTTCTCCAACCATTAGACCCACAGGACACACCACAACCAACAATTGTTTTCCAGAAAATAAATAATATTTTACCAAACAATCCCACACTTAAACCAAAAACTGCTGCCAAAGTAAATTAAACAAAAAGACAACATAAGGCCATCATTAATTGATAACCACATGCAAAATAATCAATTCAACTAGAAGAAACCAATTAAGCAAAACAATAAATAAAAGTAAATAAAGATAAAAATAGGAAACCAAATAGAAAAGCAAAAAAAACAACCAAACAGCGTAATGAACACAGCAAAACAGCAGCGACTCCAATTTCACTATGTAGGTATTAAAATATTTCTTAATATTATTAAAACCAGAATTGGCGAATAGCTGCTTCCAGGCTAATCACTGGCGACGCTCACACAGGACCTTCGGCTGCTGCTATACACAGCTCACACCCTGTTAGCTGTTGCACCAATCCACATTACACCTACAATGAACAGACATTAGCTGCATAAGCCACCAGTAACCTCCACCAAACTATCCAGAATACCGCGTACCTACCTACGGATAGGTGCTGCTCCAGCACAATCAGGTTACAGGAGTGATAAACCACCGTGAAGCCACAACAACCGGCTACAGTGTGTAAGCTGTTTGAGAGCTCTGTGGTAACGCACCGTCGACACAGAGTGGGGGGTACAGAAGCTTGCATAGACCAGCACGCCAGCACACCTGCACAGGGACATTACCCATTAATATTAAACCGCAACCCAAAGTAACACCACCTTTAGGAGCAACCTACCGTTCAATGACTATCAACCAAGTCACAACAGACCACAACAAGGTGAGGATATGCCTACACCCAGCACCACCGTACGTATATATATATATATGCTAAAGCTAACGCTCACACCTGATTGTATCCACCTGGCGCTTCCGTAATGGGGAGTGAGGGGGAGGAGACAAAACATCACCTTGACTACACCTTGAATTAAAGGGAGTCACAGTTCCTACTGTGGCCAGTGGCCATCATGGGATTTGTTTCAATTCACCGTACAGGCCCAGGTTATTCCTGGTTATCCTCGTCGCCAAATATGTGGTATATTAAATGTACACGCAGCACAAACAATTCGCTGGACGGAAGGCTGCTCGAAGGCTCTTTATTCTGTTGCAGCACACACGTACAGGTCTACTACCTAAAACATGCAGGTTCTAACTTTGCCCTGTACATGTACGCGTATAAGACACAATATTGCCACCCTATGGTGAACAACCCAAACAACGAGGCTACTTCCAACTGTTTATAACACCAACAATGACACAGTTTAAAACTAGGTTAAATAACTATTTGAGTACTAAATTTACATGTGCTGTTACCGAGCACTGCTAATGATCATTTTGAGATGATGTTAAATTACCAACTGTCTTTTTCTGATTTATGTTGTCTGGTTGTGCATTGGCATTGTATATTTTAATATGGAACTATTAAACTACTGTCGTGGCCCGGATTCACTACAAAAAGAGATTCTGAATATCGATGGTATTATTCCTGGTTTCAAAGGTTAAATGTAAAAATGCGATTTGTTCATCTGCATTGAATAGGCTCGTCGACAAAGGGCATCATTCTGTATGAGAAAGTGCCTGCTGGTGTCTGCTGGTACGTTTTTTAGATTCCAACTTCACGTTGAACCATTTCTGCCTGACCTCCTGAACTGTTCTGGTAACTGAAGAAATTGAATTTATTGTGCATGTAATTTGCTGCTTATTTTGGAACCGAGACACCACTGCGGACACTCGAAAATAAAATATTTGAACACACTTCATTCATTAAAACAATTTTTCTGATGCAAAACATTTTTTTTTTATTATTGCTTTTTCTCAGACATTTTTGAGTGTTTTTGCTGTGTTTTCTCAGTCCAATGGCTCCCTTATATTGTGGTAATTTCACAATTAATGGGCATGGGAGACACAAAAACGATTAGCACCTCCTCCACCTGTCAATCATGTTTGTTTTGTTTCGTTAGCAATGTGCGTTTCATAGTCCCGCCTTGTAATTTGTATCCCTTCCCCTCGTTAGCGTATTCAGGGGCCTCATGTACTAAAGGTGCGTACGTGCGTACGCAATGTTTCACGCAAACGGTCAGATATTTATAGGGGGCGTGTCTCTCATGTGCGCTAAATTCCACGTTGATTGGGATGTACAAAAGAAACGTGCGTGTATTACGGCGTTCGCACGGTTTGATACATCCGGATTTTTTTTTGCATATGCCATTTTCTGGATTTGTCCGTACGCCAAGTTTCAGTAAGAAATCCACGCAAGTCTTTGTACATGAGGCCCCTGGGGCCTCATGTACTAAAGGTGCGTACGTACAAAAACATTGCGTACACAATGTTTCACGCAAACGGTCAGATGTACTAAATGTGACTTGAACGTGAGAAAGTGCGTACCCCCACGCCACTTTCATTTCAGGCGTACGTATGTTTTTCGAACGTATGCAACACTTAGAGGTGATGCATTGAAATTACAGCTATTAAGATATCCTTTACGCACACATTGTAGTAAGCCCTTATTGGGTAAAATTAAGTAAATTAGACAATTAAACAGTAAATTAATCAAACAATTTCATTGCCTTACTGTAATAATCATTCAACGTGTTTCCACTTAGCCTAGATCAGACATGCCCAAAGTCCGGCCCCCGGGCCAAATGCGGCCCGCATTCATATTTCCACTGGCCCGAAGCCTCTGTCATAAAAGCAATCATATGTGGCCCCCCAGCAGTGTTGTCTACATATAGACAAAATAGACACGTAAAAAGCTATTTTATATTCCACCACAGGGTGGCTGTAAACATGTGAGCCGAACTCTCGCGACCGCGTTTTGCGCGCGATCTGTTTTTTGCTCATTTCTAAAATGGCAAGTAAGAAAAGGAAAGTTGACAGCGAAGGCCGCCGTTTCCAAGACAAGTGGAAATCGAAATATTTTTTTCACTGAGTTACGAAGCAACTGTGTCTGCCTAATTTGTCAAGAGACTGTGGCTGTGTTCAAGGAGTTCAATATAAAGAGGCACTACCAGACAAAACATGCTAATTACGACAAGCTAACTGCTAACGAACGCTGTGAAAAATTGAAGCAACTGGAAGGTGGTTTAACGGCACAGCAACGCTTTTACACAAGAGCCCGTGAGTCGAATGAAAATGCCACGAAGGCTAGCTATGAGGTGGCAACGCTGATTGCCAAGCACTGCAAACCTTTTACTGAGGGTGAATTTATTAAAGACTGTGTGATGAATATGGTGGAGAACATTTGTCCTGAGAAAAAGCAACAGTTCGCCAATATTTGCCTGGCTCGTAGTACTGTGGCACGAAGGATTGAAGAAGTTTCATCTGATATTAAGAGACAGTTGGAGGCAAAAGGAGTGGAGTTTGAATTTTTTTCGTTAGCCTGCGACGAAAGCACGGATGCATCCGACACCGCTCAGTTACTGATTTTTTTGAGAGGAGTGGACAGTGAAATGAACGTGAGTGAAGAGCTACTTGACCTCCAGAGCCTTAAGGACCAAACAAGAGGGATAGATTTATTTGCTTCTGTTTGTTCCGCTGTAGATGACATGAAACTACAGTGGAATAAAATCACGGGGATTATTACAGATGGCGCACCTTCCATGGTTGGCGAGCACAGTGGATTATCAACCCTAGTGTGTAACAAAGTCAGCGAAGAAGGAGGTAAATCTATAAAACTCCATTGTATTATTCACCAACAAGTTCTATGTGCCAGACATCTGAAATATGATCACGTTATGAAACCGGTTATAAAGGCTATTAATTATATTCGCTCCAAAGCCCTGTGCCACCGCCAGTTCCAACAATTTCTACTGGACATCTACGCTGAATATGGAGATGTTGTGTATCACACTGATGTAAGGTGGCTCAGTCGGGAGTCTGCACTGCAGCGTTTCTACTCCCTTAAAGAGGAAATTGGACAATTCTTGGCAAAAAAGGGCCAACCGATGCCAGAACTAACCGATCCTGTTTGGCTGGCTGATTTTGGATTTTTAGTTGACATAACCAGACACCTGAACGCCCTAAACATGAGACTTCAGGGGCAAAATGCAGTGATAAACCAACTGTATTCACATATCAAAGCCTTTCGGACCAAGCTACTACTTTTCCAAAGCCACCTGTCACAAACGTCGCCCAATACCACACATTTCCAATCCCTGCAAGAAATAATGATCCGTTTTCCAGCGCACAATATCAGTGCACAAATGAGGAGATATGCTGCAAATATATCATCTCTGTCTGAGGAGTTTCAACAGCGTTTCAGGGATTTTGCAACTATTGAAAAGGAAATCACACTTTTTTCCTCTCCTTTTTCTGTGGATCCCAGTGACGTCCCAGCCCACCTGCAGCTGGAGCTCATTGAGCTACAGTGTGACACGGAGTGTCGCAGCCGGCACCAACAACTGCCTCTTGTCAACTTTTACCAGCACCTGGATAAAGACAGGTTCCAAGCCATTCAAACATTTGCTAAGAAAATGCTGAGGTTGTTTGGCTCGACATATTTGTGTGAGAAGACATTCTCAGTTATGAACATGAATAAGAACCGTGTGAGGACAAGACTAAATGACTCCCACCTGCGTGACATCTTGCGCATTAAAACCACCGTTTTGAGCCAGACCTGCCCCATTTACTGCAGTCGAGATCTCAGTATCACCCTTCGCATTAATTCAAACATGTTATTTGTTGATTTGTTAATTTGAGTCAACTTTCATAAATTAAAAAAAAAATAAAATAAAATTTGCATTCAATTTATTTTTATTTCAACCTTCATTTATCCAGGTCAGGTGGTTATCAGATCTACCTAGTAGCAGACAGCTTAGTAAAACAGCAAAATAAAAGGAAATACAAAAAAGCAACCCCCTGTTGGTAGCATGTGAAGTTCATGATGGCCCGTATAACAATTGTTTTACATCAATGTGGCCCATGAGCCAATAAGTTTGGGCACCCTTGGCCTAGATTATATAAACATGCATGAAATGTTGCGCTGTAGTTCTTGGGAGATGGCAGCGTTGGCATTACTGGAGGTTATTGCTAATGGCCGAATTCGCCGAGAGCGCGTTTTCAGTGACCATTATGATTTTTGGCCCATGATGATGACTGGCTTATAAGCCGTTTCAGATTCCAAGAGCTGTCCTCTTGGAACTCTGTGCTGAGTTGGGTCCAGTTTTGGAGAGAGAAACGGCGAGGAGTCGCGCATTGCCAGTTCCTTTACAGGTGCTGACCACGCTCGGCTTCCTGGCAACTGGCTCGTTTCAAAGAGAACTGGCAGACCGGTCGGGGATATCCCAGTCATCTTTGAGCCGTGCCATGTCAGCTGTTTTGGATGGGATCATCTGCATGTCAGCTAAGTATATAAAGTTCCCATATGATGCGGTTGACCAGGCAAACATTAAAGCGCAATTTGCAGCGATAGCCGGTTTCATCGAATGTGAACAAACATTTCCAAACAAACATTTTTTCCGTGTCTCTACTTCATTTAGGAGCGTCTCCACTTCACATTCGATGAAGTTTCTCTTCTTTCCCCGTTTTGACATGCTTTGTGATAGATCAGAGAGGAAACTCCTCCGGTGCAGGACATATTTAAATAAATTTGCATATTTATAGGGGGCGTGTCTCTCATGTGCAAAGACTTGCGTGGATTTCTAACTGAAACTTGGCGTACGGACAAATCCAGAAAATGGCGTACGCAAAAAAAAATCCGGATGTATCAAACCGTGTTTACGCCGTAATCCACGCACGTTTCTTTTGTACATCCCAATCAACGTGGAATTTAGCGCACATGAGAGACACGCCCCTATAAATATGCTAATTTATTTAAATATGTCCTGCACCGGAGGAGTTTCCTCTCTGATCTATCTGTGGATTGCTGTTGGGGTCATCAGCCACGTCTTGAGCGCGTAGCCGCTGTCTCCTAAGTAATTTAACAATTACCCATGTTTTAAATTAATTATTCTAAGATGGCAATGTCAAATGCTTTAAATTTGTTGCTTACCAAGAAGCCACCCATCACGCACTCTGCCAGCTTGTAATCTTATCCCAACCATGCTGTTTAGTAAGGATAGGCGAATCATGGGTTGATCCAGGCCACCGTGCCACTTTTAAGGCACATTTTTGCATCACAGATTATTTGCACGTTTATGGAATGAAAGTGTTTTCTATTCACATAAGCAAATTCCTCCTCAGATGGTGCCTTTATAGCAATGTGTGTGCAGTCGATCGCTCCGATTACAATCGGGAAACCGGCTATCGCTGCAAATTGCGCTTTAATGTTTGCCTGGTCAACCGCATCATATGGGAACTTTATATACTTAGCTGACATGCAGATGATCCCATCCAAAACAGCTGGCATGGCACGGCTCAAAGATGACTGGGATATCCCCGACCGGTCTGCCAGTTCTCTTTGAAACGAGCCAGTTGCCAGGAAGCCGAGCGTTGTCAACACCTGTAAAGGAACTGGCAATGCGCGACTCCTCGCCGTTTCTCTCTCCAAAACTGGACCCAACTCAGCACAGAGTTCCAAGAGGACAGCTCTTGGAAATCTGAAACGGCTTATAAGCCCGTCATTATCATGGTCCAAAAAATCATAATGGTCACTGAAAACGCGCTCTCGGCGAATTCGGCCATTAGCAACATCCTCTAGTAATGCCAACGCTGCCATCTCCCAAGAACTTCAGCGCAACATTTCATGCATGTTTATATAATCTAGGCTATGTGGAAACACGTTGAATGATTATTGCAGTAAGGCAATGAAATTGTTTGATTAATTTACTGTTTAATGGTCTAATTTACTTAATTTTACCCAATAAGGGCTTACTACAATGTGTGCGTAAAAGGATATCTTAATAGTTGTAATTTCAATGCATCACCTCTAAGTGTCGCATACGTACGAAAAACATACGTACGCCTGAAATGAAAGTGGCGTGGGGGTACGCACTTTCTCACGTTCAAGTCACATTTAGTACATCTGATCGTTTGCGTGAAACATTGCGTACGCAATGTTTTGTACGTACGCACCTTTAGTACATGAGGCCCCTGGTACTGGTAATCTGGCGTACCGGGTATTCTTTCTTCCCTTTTTTTCTAAGAGACCGGCCCACAACTTAGAGGGGGCGGCCCACTGGCCCATCTTCAATATAGACAGTGGACTGAACCAATCAGGATATAGGACGAAAGCGGCCCCATATTCGCTGCTGTAGCCTCCGCATCCTCTGTAGGTGAAGACAGCAGCAGCAGACAGGGAGAGCAGCAGCCAGAGATGCAGGCTTGTGAAAGAGAAACCGAGGGACAGACTGAGCGGGAAAGTTTAGTACGTAAGCAGGTAGTAACGTTCGGATAACACAGGGGCTTTATTACATGAGAATGATGAGCAATGGCGATTGATTAGTATTAATTGGTATTTGCATACTTCCCAAAATCTGGCAGCCACGCGCCCTTTTTCTGATAAAATAGCAAATGGTCAAGACTGAGAAGTGTTGGATGAGCAGCAAGTATCCATTTAGGCTATCCTAGCATTTTAGATATTTAGGTTAAAGGTGTGTTGAAAGGCTGCATAGTAGTATGAATTTGTAGCCTCTATGCTGTGGTTCAACATCTTTTAAAAAGCACTCAAACAAGTGAAATTACATATTTTAAAACTTATAAATGATAAATAAAAGCATTGCAATTTAAGCATGACTACAGTAAGTGTAAAAAATATAAAAGTAATATTAGCAAAAGATATGCCCACACTGAATAAGAGTAAAATGGTGTCATACTTTTAAGACATATTTGCGTTGCATGAATTCATAAAGCAGCTTTGTTTGTAGCCAGATAATACATGTTATAGCTGTTTAAAGGAGGAAGCACCTTTAACCTGAAGAATTAGAATTGAGCTGTTGTAATGACGCCGTGCGAGGCGTAGATTTTTGAGGCGGACACAAGTGCTGAGGAAAGCGAGATTTATTATAAAAGGCCATTCCATAGTCAGGGTCGAATAGGCAGGCTTGGGTCAGTGAATCCAGGTAATCATCCATAACGAAAAAGGCAGAACACAAATCAAACATGGGTTAAACAGGATAACAGAATATACAGGTATCAGACTAAACGCTACGACGGGAACACTAATAAGGATCTAGACAAGGTAATATGACAACGAACGACAGATGCTGAGACGAGGAACACGAACAGGGCTGAAGACAAAATAACCAGCGACGTACCAGACACAACACAGGGTTTAAATAGACAGGACTAATGCGAGACAGCTGATGGGAAATAACAAGGGGCAGGGTTACAAAACACGAGGCGGGTCTAAGAAACACATGGCTAACAAAACAAAACAAGCACGAAAGACAGGAGGAGGAGGGCTAAACGTGACAGCTGTTATATCAGAGAAATTCAGAAAATACATATTAGAGATGATTTCAATAAAAAGATAAAAAATCAATTGAACTATACAGAACAGACAAAAATGGTGGAGTTAACAATAGACACTTGAATTATGTCTATTGAATTATGCTTGAAATAGACTGAAATAGACTATACCTAAGGCGGTAGAACTACAGTATGTGTTGAGTAAATTTACTTATTTGCTTTCCACAATAGTTATTTGATAGACTTCTAAAGTAATGATTAACTGTAAATTTCTAATAAGCCTAGTTTGTGCAGTTTTTCCAGATAGTTCCAAATATTTTTATTTTTAATTTAGTTTTTGAATTAAGTTTTCAATTTACCACTTAATAAATTGTAATAATCTCTCCCTCTCTTCCTGTCTAGTCAAGCAAGGCAGTTGAGGTAGCAGTTGAGGAGAGAGAAGAGAGACAAGACTATTTTTCCCGTCCTGAGCCTGCTAGAATGCAAGCATTTTTAAATCATCACCCAAAGCAAGATGCTACAAACACTGTAGTGAAGAAAGTGTTCACTAACAAAGATGGCACAAGCAGGAAGTGGCTGACATAAATAAATCACAAGTCGGTTGTGCTCCGCTAATTATGAGGGGCCGGTCTAAACCAAAAATGCCAGTCCAGCAATGCCCAAGCCTGTCTATTCGCCCCTGATTATGAAATGCCCTTTAATAAATCTCGCTCTTCTCAGCGTTTGTGTCCGCCCTATGGCTCCCTAATGCGCCCAGCCTTTAGTTTAAGTGTAATTAGCTAATGCATGACAGTAATCAGATCTAGATGTAATACAGGCACAATTTACTTTTTCCATAATTGGTTCACAATACTGAATTTTTGAAAATATTGTTCAGACTGCATTATTGGTTACTATATTATTGCATTTTTGCATTTGTTTGATAGATTAACTATTAAAGAAATTATAAACATGACTGCAAGTGTAAAAAATAAACCTTTATAAAATTTTGTTGTATATTGCTCATCTCTTAATTTATCTGTCATCTCATTCAGCTTCTTCTGCACCTCTCTCTCTGTTTCTGTCTCTTCCCTCTTCCTCTCCATTTCTCTGGTGTCTTTCTCAACCTTCTGGGAAATCTCTTTCATGTAATTATAACCAAGACTCTTATGCAGCATTTTATTGATCTTTTTAAATAACTCGGTGACCTGATTGTGATTTCCCTTGTCGTTGTTGTTGAAAACATGATACCCACCTTCACACATCTCCATGAGGTTTGTAAGCTCACTACTATGACTGATAAATTTATCTATAGGTTTTCCTCCAAGCAGATCTCCACCAGTTAACAGGACCATTGTGAACTTATTAGCAATTTCTCCGAATTTCTCTTGAATCCACTTCACAGTGTTCCTCTCCTCTTCTGTGTATCTCCCCAGTCTGACCACCAGCAGGAATGCATGAGGACGTTGTGCAGTACTGGAGATACAGTCATAGGGATTCGAGTCTGTCGGAACTGATGTTAGCCATGTGTCACTGACCCCAGGAGTGTCAATCACAGTGATTCTCCTTCCTCCCATGACTTTGCTCATCGATCTACAACTGTTAGTCAGCGATTCAGGAGATGCTTCAACTCTGAAGACCTCTTCTCCCAGGATGGTGTTTCCTGAGGCACTCTTTCCTGCTCCAGTTTTACCCACCAGCATCAGTCGAAGCTCAGGTTGGGTCACCTCTGGTCCTTAAAAAACAGATAACATACCTGAGAACACACCTGAGATCTACTGAAATACTTGATATAAAATTCAAATATTTTTACCTTTGACAAAATGCAAGTCAGCAAATGCCACTGCCAGCAAAATGACCCCCAGCATCAAAACTATATGATTGTTTTTCTACCAAAAACAGGTAAAACACATTCAAAGTCAAGCTGCATTTTATTTTAAAGTTATGCACAAAACATACACACACTTGATATGTTTATAAAATGTTTACTGATCGTAGGGATTGAATCATACAAAATTTAAATTTTTTATGATAATACATTTACATAAATTATTTAAAATTAAATTTAAATTCAAGTTCTAATTCATAAGACCAACAAAGAACACCATGTTGTAATATTTAACTGTAGAGTACAGGAAGATTGTGTTTTTTTCACTCAATACACACCTCAATTTTTTTTATTTCTCTTAATTTCCTCCTCTAAAGCTCTCTGAAGTTTCTCATTCTTCTCTGTAATTTTTTCATTCTTCTTATTTGCCACCTCTAACTGTCTTCTGATCGGTCTTTCTTTGTCATCCATCTCTTCTTTCATCTTTCTCCTCTTCAGTTCTTCTTCTCGTCTGATCTTGTTTACGTTTTCTGTTTCCCTTTCTTCCTCGCTGATGTTCATTATCATATCATTCGTGGTCTCAGGTTGCAAACATATATTACTGTGTTTGTTCAGGTCATTTGGCCCAAATGTTATAAACCTACTGAGGCAAATGTGAAGTTAAGAAACTGTTACTTAAGAACTTATTTAAGAAAATATGTTACTGGACTTTTGTTCTGGACTTTTTGCCTTTTGTATTTATATCTGGAGACTTTAATTCCACTCCACAGTAAGAATTCATGCATTCTTCATTCCTTTTTGAATGGAAAGAAAGACACCTGTGTGTCCCCTGTCGTACCACCCCCCACACACACACACACACACACACACACACACTTTCAGTGGTGAGTTCAGAAGTATAACCAGACACATGTGGGATCTGCACATGCATGGTCTGATTGGGGTGGATTGGCAAATACAATTATTTTTTTATTTAACTTTTAATCAGCATTTATGCATTTCTACTGGAAATGAGTAGTGGTTAAGCAGCCTAACTAAATGATAATGTCAGGAACACATTATAAGGGTCTTGAAATTCTACAAATAAACTACATGTGTCTGTATTACCTGTCTAGTGACTGTAAGCTGTCTGAGACATCTTCTGTATTATTCTGAAGCAAAGATCTGTTGTCTGTCATCATAAACTGCTGATCCACTGATGTATCAATGACTCTGAAATAATAATAATAATGACATGGAAATAAAGATTAGATACTGTGTATTTCATGCAATTTACCAATTCAGTTAAAGTTGTTAGAGCCTGATTCACACTGGTTCACTTCATGAAAAAAAATGCTCATAAATGGAGTTTACACAATACTTTGTGTGCAACATTTGGTAATGTAGATTTTAGCTAAGATTCACATTAAGACAGTTTGAGGCAGTGTTGTATCCCTTTATTGATTAATAAAATGACACAATTTACTTTATAATGTAGCACAATGCACATATCAGATACATAGCACATAGCAGGTGCATTTCAATCCGTGTTCTTAAAACTACTGCGATCTGCTCAAATAAATGTGAAAGTACAGTAAATGCCCTTGCTTTGTGCACTGGTGCACAGTCATGTTGGAAGAGGAAGGGGCCAGCTGCAAACTGTTCCCACAAAGCTGGGAGCATGGAATTGTCCAAAATGTTTTTGTATGCTGAAGCATTCAGAGTTCCTTTCACTGGAACTAAAGGGACACGCACAGCTCCTGAAAAACAACTGACACCATAATCTCCCCTCCACCAAACTTTACACTTGGCACAATGCTGTCAGACAAGTATTGTTCTCTTGGCAACCGCCAAACCCAGACTCGTCCAAACCGATTGCCAAATGGAGAAGCGCGATTCGTCACTCCAGAGAACACGCCTCCACTGCTCTAGAGCTGTTCTTGAGCTAATTTGAAGGCCACATGAAGTTTGGATGGCTGTAGTGATTGACTCTACAGAAAGTTGGCGACCTCTTCGCACTATGCGCTTCAGCATCCGCTGACCCCGCTCCGTCAGTTTACGTGGCCTACCACTTCGTGGCTTCACTTCACAAACACTTCCATTTTCTTATAATACAGCTGACAGTTGACTGTGGAATATTTAGGAGCGAGGAAATTTCACGACTGGATTTGTTGCACAGGTGGCATCCTATTATGCGGGAATTCACTGAGCTCATGAGAGTGACCCATTCTTTCACAAATGTTTGTAAGAACAGTCTGCATATATTGTATATATGCATGTATGGATATAATTTCCATGTTTAGAGATGTTCCTACATGCTACCTCTTTGCATTTTACACTTATTTACTGTATTTTGATATATTGCACCTTTTATGGCACCTTGGAAACTCACCTTAATAACTTATTTTAATTATGTCTCTGACTCTAAATGGATATTAAAATAAATTATGAGTAGGTCAGCAGTGTTGACTGCGAAGTGAAATTCTACAGATAAACTACATCTCTTACCCTTCTTCTGACTGCTCGTTGTTTGAGAATGTATCATTCTGAAGCAAGGATCTGTTGTTTGACATCATAAACTGCTGATCCATCAATGTATCACTGACTCTGAATAAATCAAGCATAGATTATGAGATATAGCGCATTTCATGCATTTTAACAATTTCACTAAGAACTTCACAGATGCACTTCAGGAAGAAAATGCTAGTAAATTATTCCAACATAGCACAAGTCATATTAATTTAGGTTTTATCTAGGATTGATCACATTAAAATACTAAGTAAAATACTTTTTTCATCAGTCAAAAAGCAGAAATAAGTCTAAGTAAGTCTTTGCATTATATTAGCCAGCTGTACACAACACAGCTCAAAACAGATTTAACAGCACAGCTTTAGATTTAGAAATGTAGAAATGTATTACAGATGTGTCTGGCACAGTTGACAAATGTGGAATACTTCTTGCTTTGTTTTGTGAACAAAATTGGTAACTGTTGCCAGGATGCATGTTGGAGCACTTCTAAAGTAGCATCACAGCTAAACATGCAGAGCTTGCGTGCTTGGTACAAGGAGTTTAGTCCCACCCACTATGACAAGAATGGAAACTTTTGCTGCATAATCACGGCTAACAGAAGACAATGGTTTCAAGCTCCACCCCTTTTAAAGTAACAAATCTGCTCTTCTAATTCAATCACCATGACTGAGCGATTTCCGCATCCTCTGACCTTGTTAACGCTGTCTCCAGAGCTAATGAGATCATCACTGAAATGATGTTAGCAGGTCATTTTGTGGAGTGCAGTGCAGTGGGAAAAAAAGTAGTTTGTGACTGATCATTTTCATCGCAAGGAATGACTTTGCAATTAATTGCAATGCACCTGTTCACTCTTCATAACAATCTAGCATCACTGCAAACTCCCACCATAAAACCTGAAGCAGGAAACCTAAATGTGTCAATCTAAAAAACCTTTGGGCTACAACTACACAAATGATATACACATAAAGAAATACAGTTGCACATTTTGTTCTAACATGATACCCAAGGGGCGGCATGGTGGTGTGGTGTGGTGGTTAGCACTGTCGCCTCACAGCAAGACGGTCTGGGTTCGATTCTCGGTCTAGGCTGCTCTGTGTGGGGTTTGCATGTTCTCCTTATGCCTGTGTGGGTTTTCTCTGGGTACTCTGGTTTCCTCCCACAGTCCAAAGACATGCATGTTAGGTTGATTGGTTACTCTAGATTGCCCATGTGTGTGTGAGCGTGTTGGCCATGTGGTGGACTGGCGACCTGCCCATGGTGTACCCTGTCTGGATGGGATGCTGGGATTGGCTCCAGCCCCCCCGTGACCCTGACTAGCGGGAATAAACGGTATGGAGAATGAATGATACCCAAGACCAGATGGGTCTGATTTTCCATACCACCCTAAGTACTTCATCATCAAGCTAATTCACCTGAGCATGTATGTGGCCAAGACGGTATTAGTGATGCCAATTCCAAGTCTAAGATAAATGTGTTAGCTTGATTGGTAAATTGCCTGAATCTGGAGGCATGTTCAATATGTTAGCTAACACTGCTTTTGTTATTTTGTTATTTCAGTATGAGTGATTTAGTAAGTACAGCAGAATTTAATCACTGTAATAATCAATAGTACTCTGCAGACTCCATACAGAGTAAATCAGGGTAATTAGGGTCAGAATGCAGCATCACAGCTGCCCTAGTGGTGTTTTTGTTGTGCTTTGGGGCAAAAGGTAAGAGCACACTGAAGTTGTCCTAGGTATTTTGCTGTTCTCTTGTACCCTTTTGATACACACCTGGAAATTACCTGAACATATAAAGGTTAAAAAGGACCATAAAATTTCATCATGTGTCCTTGCAGGAGTCATAAACCTTTAACTGTTTAAAACTTTAACTCCGTTAATGGTGGTGGAGCTCAGACGTACTGGCACCAGGTGATACCAGCCTAACACACCCCTTCAACACACAAAAAAATATTTGTGCTCATGTTTCCTATTGATCAAAAGGATTTAACAAGTATTCCAGAGGTCACACGTCCACCACACCATCTTTAATTTAGCATTCATAATATAATCTTTCAGGGTGACAAATTTAAGATAGTGATCAGGCTTAGAGTTTAGGGTTAAGAGCTGTTGGTTTAATAATGTGGTTAAAAATCAAGGATAGAATGTTTGTCGCTATGCATGAAAGGATTAAATAGATCAAGCGATAACATGGCGGTGTAGCTAATCATTTTCATTTGGGCACGTTTTAACAACTGGTACGCACTGTGCTACATAAAGTAGTATATTGAATATCTAAAGCACACCAATAATTATGATAATCCTGTTTCTTATTCACCGAGTCCTAACTAACACATTTATGAAGCTGGATTTTTAACGACCGATGATTAGCCTCGCATAAACGTAAACTACTTTCAGGTAGGTATCTCTAAATTGTTCAATAATACATTACTTTATAAACATAATCGCTTATTAAAGTGAAAGTCAACTTACATCGTTCATCCATGAATACAACTGCGCTTACAAAAAGAAACTGTTGAAAGGTTAGGACCTGTAAATGCTTGCAGGTCTCTGATTGGCTACTGCTTATAAACTCATTGACATTTCATTTCGGGGAAGAACAATTTGTTAAGTCGGGAGCATTTTTAGCCAATTAAAGACTTGCTAACCTATGCAGTTCCTACGGAGCCCTGCTGGTGACATCCCTTCTTAAAAAAATTATGCGTGGGAACGAGATACTAATGCGTGCCCACGAATTAGTAAGGCGTGGGGACGAATTAGTAAGTCGTGGGAACGAGATGATTAAGACGTGGGAACGAGATACTAATGCGTGTGAACGAAATGATTAAGACGTGGGAACGAGATACTAATGCGTGGGAACGAGATCACTTAAACGTGGAAACGGCTTACTGAATTGTGAAAACAAGGCATTTGCACTATATTGTTAATTCGTTGTGGAAAATGGACAGTTCTTTGATTTCTTTATACTTTAATATGGGCATGAATTATGCTGATATATTACATTCACTTGCAGTAAGACATGGCATAATTCTCAGCAAGAGACACTTAATACGCATACTGAAAGCACATGGCCTGAGACGCAGACAGTATGCAGACTTGGCAGAAGTGACTGATTTTATCATCCACCAAATGGAAGAGCACGGGAGGCTAAATGGTTACAGGTGGATGTACACCAAGTGTTTGGCTCACGGCATCAAAGTAAGAAAGGAAGATGTTCGACAAATTCTTGCAGCTGTAAACCCCGACGCCTCGGCCATGCGTCGCTGTAGGCGACTTAACCGTAGGCGGTATTTTGCAGAGGGACCGAACTATATTTGGCACATAGACTCTTATGATAAGTTAAAACCCTACGGGATCTGCATCAATGGATGCATCGATGGCTTCTCCCGCAAAGTCATTTGGCTTAAAGCAGCACACACGAGCAGCGACCCACGTTTTATAGGAGGCTACTTCTTGGAGGCCGTGGAGCAGATAGGTGGCTGCCCCAGAATCGTCCGTACAGATTTGGGAACAGAAAATGTGTTGGTTAGAGATATCCAGAAATTCCTCCGACAGCATGATACTGATGACAAAGCCGGGGACAAAAGCTACATCAGCGGATCAAGTACCACAAACCAAAGAATAGAGAGTTGGTGGGGTATGATGCGCAAACAAGGTGTCGAGTACTGGATACAGCTTATGGGTGAGCTCAAAGACGAGGGCTTATTTGTTGGTGACTTTGTGGACAAATCACTTGTACAGTTTTGCTTTCGGAACATTATCCAGGTAAGCAATGATTGGGAACTAGCCTCTACTTTAATGATCTCATTTGAATTTTAATGTAAAAAAGAAAATATTTTTTTTACTGTCACAGTTATGTGACACAGTACTGTCCCTATATAATAGCATGTAATCCCTAATAATAATATTTATTATTATTATTATTATTATTATTATTATTATTATTATTATGTATATAATAAGATGCAGTCACATCATAAACACTTAATCAACACTTTCTCCTAAAGACCATTTACTTGCTATGTGGGGTCTACCTTACACCCCATGAAAAGTGATGCACTGAATTTACTTTATATTTACAGTTTTCCACATAAGTAAAAACCTCGTCAATATCTATCATTTTCATGTAAACTGATATATTATGTTGATAGAATGAATTGTAAAATGGATGTAAATTCTGCTGCTGTAAAGTTTTATTCAAGTGGAATTTATGTACACATTTGAAGATTAACTTCTTTCTCATTGCAGTTATTTAGTTAACTCAGAAACCTAGTCTAGTTTAGTTTAGTTAACTCAGAAACCTAGTGTAGTTTGATTTGTCACCACCTTTGTTCTCTGTTAATTAATGTTGTAATTTTAGGAGCATCTGGATGAGATCAAAACAGTGTGGAATGCTCATCGCATCAGGCCATGCAGGAATCACAACGTGCCCAATGGGATTCCTAATGTGATGTATACAGTACCTCAGCTGTGGGCTTCTGAAGAATTGCTTGTTCCACATAATGACCTTGTTACATGCAAACAGGCATGCAAGTTCCTTACAGCTGTCCCATGTGACATGGACATATTTGATCTATGTACTTTAACCATGCCGGAATTAGGTTTGAGTTTTCCCACCAATATCTCTCAAGTCACACATGTATACATAACTCTTCGTGAGACTCTTCGCTCTCTGATCCTTGAGGGTGTAATAACAGTCTGTAGACTTAAGGAAAAACATGAAACTTTTTTGTGTGATTTTCTATTCTAAGACTGGGATTTAACAGGATTTCATATGTTAAATGGTTTGATTTGACATGTCTGATTAGAATTTTTTTTTTTTTTTTTAAATAATGTCCATCTGTTTATTAATAATTGGTAGGTTTGGTTTCCATTACTTTGGAAGAAGTGAAATGCCTAGATTTTTCTTTCCTAAAATCTACTGTAATAAATTTGTGCCAGACTGCTGCTGTGAAGACGCCAAATATACTATTTAGGTTTCTTCTATCTCATGTAGTTCAAGGCGTAGTTTTATTTGTGATAATGTTCATGTTAAATAACTATTTTGCATATAATATAATTTGTTGCTAATATTTCTTTATGGATGATTATAGGCTATAAACCCAGTGTTGTCCATTTCATAACATTAAATAGAAAAAAGTCATGACAACTCTAAAAAGTGATACTGCATAAGTACTTCTTCGAGTAATGTACAATAAAACAAATCAGAGGAAAAGAAATGAACTTTTTTATTTTAGATATTGGGCTTAACAATAACTTTCAGTGAACTACACCAAAGATGACGTTTACAACATGCACTGTTTGAAATGAACATCAGAATGTTGAATGCTATATTGTATTACATGAAATGCAAATAAAATGTTTCTTTTCTAACAAATACAAACTTAGTTATGTATAAATGTCACTTTAACAAAGTAGAATGCTTGAAATATCAGCTTGTTCTGCACTGAAAATGGAAAAAGGTCACTGAGTCCATGTATGGCAGTAGTCATGAAGAACTTCAGTGCCTGTAAATGCTTGAACTTTTCATATAATGTCCATAACCCAAATGGAACTTTTTAAGACGAGGTCAAAGTCATTGCGAAGATCTGGATAGTTTTGGTAGTTGATAGGCATGATTAAATAGCACCCACATGTGTGTGCCTGAGGTCGACACTGGAATGAAGAGGTTTCTGTGAACTGCACTGTGATGGGATGTCCAAGCAGGATATCTGCACCTGTACAGAAACGAAGAAAGGACTTCAAGTTGAGGTCATCTGTCTCTCCTATATACCTCCTTAGGTGTCTTGCCACTGTGTTCTGGAGTGCAGTCATTTCCTCTGGGAACTTCAAAAGTTCTCTGACACGCTTAGACGTTGGAATGCGCTCTTCCATTATCTCCATAAGCCTCTCTGGATGCAAAGTGTCTGTCAAACACTTCAAGATGGGCCTCCAACATTCAATAACAAACATTGGTGCCTGGATTAGAGCTTTGTGCCCTAACTGCATCAAAAGTGGAGCAATAGTTTCCTTTGAAGGAATGTGATGGCAGTCGTGTGCATCTAGAACATCTATTAGATCTTCTTTGTCAACAGACTCAAATGATTCCATTGCAAGCTGAAGGATTTTTTTCTCTTCTTTTGAGATGTATTGCATGAAACAATCAGTTATACTGCTGTATGTGGTATTGAAGAGAACTTCTTCCAGAAATGGAAGAGGCAGCATTATTGGGAAATACTGTACAGTTATCCACCCTGTGACAAGAATCCGTGCAATTGCTTGCCATTCCTGGACTTGGTATTCATGTCTAAGATAGGGTGTTTTCACATCTGTCCCTAGTGTGCATTTTGTGTAGAATTCTCCCCAGAATTCTGACAAACAATCGCGTAAAACACCTGAACCCTCTCCTTCTTCCAGTTTCCCATTAGGAAGTTTCCTTTTGATGTGGATATCTTTGTTCATGATATCTGGATCAATGAAGGCTCCCATGAGGTCATTCAGACAGTAACCCCTTCGGACCACAATAATGACCTTTGGCTTCCCCTCCCATGGCAATGTGTCATCCAGATTAATGACATCACTAACTGAGGCTCCAATTATTACTTCATCATCACTGTTTGGGTAGAACTGCATCTCCACATCTTGAGCAACACTGCTGATGTTACTTTCAGTTGTGTCTTGGGCTTCTTGTCCAATTATTTCATTACTTTGTTGTTCTAGTGTTATTCTTTCTGTAATGTTTTGTTCTTGGTCAGATATGATGACACTTGTTATTTCAGAATCTGTAAGAATGCCAGTTACAGCTACATCTTCCAGGACAGTTAAATCTATAGTTACTAAATTGGCTTCTGTAGATTGACTTTGACTGATGTCAAAAGCAGTAATGTTTGTTGAGACTGATGATGTTGAGGGAGAACTTGTGTGGTCTTTATCTTCCATCTGTTTCTTTGTGCAGAGATATAATCTTAGGATTTTCACCTTGGTTTTGTCATACAGATCCTCAACTGTACAATTACCTTCTATCACATTTTGTGAAAAGTTACGGATGTCACAAACATGATCCTCCAGCTTTAGTGACTTATGTGAACCATTTGGGAAAAACAGTGATTCTGCCACTTCTTGGATACTATTCACTGTTGTATGCCGATCAACTGTGACATGTCTTGTCCCACCTCCTTTCACAGCTCGTACCTGTTTAAAGTCATTGTCTTTCTCGCTGAAATTCATCCAACCAATTTCTACTCTCCTTAATTTTTTCCTTGCATTTCCATTTCCTCTCAGTTTATTTAAAGTGTCTGTTCTTTTTATTGCCTTTTCTTCTGAAGCACAAAGTCTTGCTTTTAATCTTTCAATCAGGTTACTTTTTCTAGGGGCTGAAGCTGCATGCTGATGGTTGCGACAGAAGGCAACAGCTGCTAACCTGTCTCCATAACTGGGGATGTACTTTGACAGGTCTTGCTCAGACATCAGTGGCACTACAGAACAATCAATCTGAAATCAAGAAGTGCAAATAGTTTTGAAAAAAATAAATTTTCTCAGCAGGACTGACTGATCAGTGACGTGTTTTTACATCAAATACTAATGTTTAGCTCTCAAGAAAAACAATGTAGTAGAGAGTACTTGGTAAACAATGTACTGCACACAATACTTCACTATTGCATGAAGGAGAAATAAACCCTCATACAGTGTTGTCAGATGATTTATTCTTAACAATGCATATATCAGATTCATTCAGACTGCCTCTAAAGAAACAGCAGGCCTAGCTAAACCTGTTCACTTATTCAAACATGGTAGAAAACAATCTCCATTGTTTGGATTGTCTCCAATCTGTATTACAAACACATCCATTAAATATGCCTGTGCAAAATTTCAAACTTTGGTAATGCATAACTTTGTTGACCCCATTATCTTATACAGGCATACAGAACTGTGCAAATGTCGTAAACCTCCCTGCAATTTCCTGTCAAAACATTTTTCAAGTCCAGACAGACCACCAAAATCAGAAAACCAACCAATCTTTTTTGATCTCTAAACAAAGCCTTAATCTTTCTGTTATTTCTGCATACTGCTGTGAAAAACTGAAAGTCGATGTACTGAAAAACAAAGATGATGTAATAAAGGTTAAGGGTGGTGTCACGATTTGCCCCTTCCCTAGCCATTTAACCTCCCATTTCCACTGCTTTCTGTCTGGTTCCCTGTAGCCATGCCACTACCCTTCTGACTTCCCTGTTCCCATGGTTACCCAGTCCTGTCAGTCACTTCCTGATTTGTGTCACTCCATGTGTTTCAGTTTACTTCCTGTCTTTGTCCAAGTGTCTTTGTCTCGTCCTGCCCCCTCATTTCAGTTCCCGCCTTTCCTCAGTGTTTCCACCAGTACCTAGTTTACCAGTGTATTTAAACCGAGTGTTTGGCTTGTCTCTTTGTTATTCATTGTATCTGTGAGTATGTGTTATGCTTGTGCCTATGCCTCATTATTCCCTGTTCTTATCCCTTCCAGTATTCAGCTTGTCTTCTTTTGTATTTTGTCTGCCTGTGTTTTTTGTTCCAGTGTGTTTTGTCCTGTTGTATTTCCCTTTTGGTTTTGCCCCCTTCTGTTTGAGATTACCCGTTCCCTTCATTAAAGATCTCCTCCTGCAACTGCATCCATTATCCTGCCTGCTACCTGATGTTAAGTGTTTTCTGCTTTTTTTCCCACTGACACTGAAAAATGAATAACTTGCATACTTCATGGCTGACTTGATAATTAAGAGAAGGTGGTCTCTGACTTTGATGGGCTGCACTGTACAAGAGTTTGTGTTTTGCACAAACATTTTCACATGTTCCAACCATTTATTTTTATTAGAAAGAAAGAAAAAAACTGATCCACAGTCTCTGTGTATGCAAATAAACATCAAGACTCTGAGGAGCAATACAGTCTCCTGACCATTCATTGGTGAATATCTAACAGGACTTACCTTGTCAGTTTTTAGTTTGTTTATTAGTTGTTCTTCAATACCACGGTCTTGGAGAAACTGCAACAAGGGGTCCTCCTGCTCCTCCATTTTCTATTCAATGTCTCATTAACTAAAATTAAACAGTAAATGATTTACTTCACTGACAAACTGTTTATATAAACCTATGCCATACATGGAATAAGTGGCAGTTTAGATTAAGTAACAGTATGAGGTTTGCCTATAAAAGTTGTGCAGAATTCTTTCATTCATTTGCATACACAATCAGTTGTCAAAACATAAGATGGCAAACCTCAATCATTTTAATCTGTTACTATGTTACTAGAATTAACATCAGCATGCTGAAAGAACAAGAAATCTGGTCTCCTTTACACGGTCTCCATTACCATTTCTTGTGATCCTGTAGTTAACAAAATGTAACTGCTGCACCATATAAAGTGTATTAGCCATTGTAGAAATGAACAAAAAACATGTATTAAACAAAAAACATGTATGTAACATGTATTAAAAACAAACATGCATGACTCAATATAATCCATAGTAGCACATTCTATGCAGTGAACAAGCGCAAGGGTGAAATAACTGACTTATGAAATATGGCACATTTAACTGCTGTAGACACGGAGAAAATAGAAAGTAAACGACGTGCTAGTCTTTATTTTAAAGTCATGTTACGTCTAGCCCTCCTCCTCCTGTCGTTCGTGCTTGTTTTGTTTTGGTAGCCATGTGTTTCGTTGTCCCGCCTCGTGTCTTGTAACCCTGCCCCTCGTTATCCATTCAGGTGTCTTGTATTAGTTATGTTCTATTTAAACCCTGTGTTGTGTCTGGTATATGGCCGGTTATTTTGTCTAGTCATTTGTTCTAGCTCTCTGTCTTGTTAATTGCATTGTATCTGTCTCCTTGTTACTATAGTTATTCTGCCCTTGATGTTCTGTTCATATTCTAGTCTTTAGTTCTGTCTTGCCCGTTACTTTCGTTTAATATGTCTATTCGCGTTGGTTATGTTTCTATGTCGGACTCCCTCGATGTTTTGACCCCAGCCAGCCCTTACGACTCTGATTATGGATTGCCCTTTCATAATAAATCTCGCTCTTCTCAGCATTTGTGTCCGCCTCGCAACTCTCCGCCGCTCCCGGCGTTACAAGTCAATTGTAATAATTGGATGCTATTTTCAACCACATTTGTCAAACTTTATAAATAGACCTATAAAATAGACCTGTTGATATATCAGCCTGAAAGAAAGCCTTACCTTTCTTGGATAAGTCATCAATAAATCCCCGTCACCGTATGTCAAGTGCCTTATGTTGCTAAAATGTGGCTGCAGCTAAATGTTCCCGCTTTAATAAGTCGTTCCCACGCATTAGTATCTCGTTCCCACGTCTTAATCATCTCGTTCCCACGTCTTAATCATCTCGTTCCCACGCATTAGTATCTCGTTCCCACGACTTACTAATTCGTTCCCACGCCTTACTAATTCGTGGGCACGCATTAGTATCTCGTTCCCACGCATAATTTTTTTAAGAAGGGATGTCACCAGCAGGGCTCCGTAAGTTCCTAACCTTTCACTGGTTGATTTTTGTTAAGGGACGTATATGCGTTGAAGAACGAAGTAAGTCGACTTGTTTCAGTTAAATAAGCGATTATGTTTATAAAATAATGTATCTCCTAATTTTTCAGTAAAAAATGCGATAACAGTGCAGTTTTCATTTTGGCACATTATAAACATCGACACCTACTCTGTTCGATAAAATAGATTACCGAATATAAAGTACACCAAATATTCAAAACGTGTTTCTTGGTCAGCGAGTCCTAAATAACACCACATTTATGAAGCTGAATGTTTATCGACCGCTGATTAGCCTGCTATTAACTACTTTCAGGTATGTCCTTATGAACATGGCTTGAAAAATAACCTTATATACTATCCTTTGCCAGTTATGCTCATATATCCAGTGCAAGTATTTTGGAGTAAGTTTTTAAATGAAAAAATGATCACTGTAGCACTGTTTCTTTGTACTGAGTCAACATCGAGGAAGAAACGTTTAAACATTTTCCTTTATTTCAAACACATTGTGAAATGTACTTTTAAACATTTTAAATTCAGAAAGTCAAACAAATCTGGATTCGTAATGTCCATATGCAACACCTCGAATAAGATTAACTATAAACATTAAAATCAGGTATACTGGAATATTTAATATCAATAACTGAAATTGCTTAGTACACAACAAAAGAGAGAAAAGCAAATCAAACGAAATGTATTAGAGCAGAAACAAATACAACTTTTTGCAAAGACTAAAGACAGCAAATGTATTTTTTAAAATGTATTCATGAAGTAAATCATTATGAATCAGGTTATACCAACTTCACAATACTTGGGCAAATTAGTTAAATGCGTGAAATGCACTATATCTAATATTTATGTCCATGGTCCTGGTTTATTCAGAGTCAATGATACATCAGCTGATCAGCAGTTTATGATGACAGACAACAGATCCTTGCTTCAAAATAATACAGAAGATTTCTCAGACAGCTCGCAGTCACAAGACGGGTAAGATGTAGTTTTTTCTGTAGAATTTTACAATGCCCTCAGCACGCTTGACAATAATGTTTCTAAAGTTTCTTTTAATAACATTTAGATTTATGTAGACTCCTTAACCACAACTGGTGCTTAAAATAATATATAAAGACTAGATTTGCATTTTCTGAAGGAAATAAGAGAGGGCTTGAAAATGTGGCTAATAGCCCTAAGCGAGGAAGCATAAGGTCAATGCCCTGCCTGGGACCAAGATTGGAGTCTACTGTGTATTAACCTGTGAATGTTTTGTGGGAATTTGGTGTGTATGAAAGTGTGTGTAAAAATGTGTATGAAGGTGTGTAGTGTGTATGCTGTAAATGGTGCATATGGTGTGTATGATGTATATGGAGGTGTGTATTTTGTATGGTGTGCATGTATGTTTGTGTGAAAGAGAGTGATTGTGTCTGAATGATGGTGTGTATACAGCATGAATGTAGGTGTGTGTGAGTGTACAACAGTGTGTACAGTGACTGTATAGTGTGTCTGTGTAGTTGAACACCACCTTAGGTATGTGTCTGTTTTGTGTGTGAGTGATTGTTTGTGAATGAATGTGTGTATATGGCATGAAAGAAAGTAAGTGTGAGTGTATGAACATTGGTGTGTGCAGTGTATATGAAAGTGTGTGCATGTCTGTGTTTGTGTGCCTGTGTAGGTCAACAACACCTCCTTAGTGGTGTATGGTGTGTGAGACAGAGATGTGTGTGTGGGGGAGGGGGGAGCCACTGGTTGTGAGAGGATTAAAGTGCAATGTATGTAGAGCCTAGTGTGTGTTATGATGTGTGGGAATGTATGTGCTGTGTATGAAGGTGTGTTGGAAAAATGAGTATGAAGTTGTGTAGAGTGTATGGTGTATATGTTGCATTTGTTGTATGTATGAGGTGTGAAGTGTATAGTGTGTGTATGACAACATCTCCTTAGGTATGAGTGCATCTGTGTGTGTGTGTGTGTGTGTGGAATGTGTATGAGATGTACGTATGTACAGTATGTATGTGTGGGTGTGTGTAGAGTGGGTATGAGAGAGATGTATGGTGATTAAAAATAATATATAAAGATTAATAAAATCTCTAAAGAACAATCATCAGCAATGGATTGGCTGTTGGCCATCACTGGATGACTGATCTACCAATCTGCTCTAGTCTAACTGTGCATGTTTAACTGAGAACAACTGCAAATGCAAAGATGAGGTGGGGAGAGGAGTATTTGTAAGGGAGCGACTTAGTGGAAGGGGAATCAGGTGTGGGACATGAGTGTTGTCATTGGAATGCCTAGCACACTGGCTCCTCCCATGAATGCAACAGCACCTCGTGCATGTGGTCCAGTCCAGCATGTGTGACAGAACGGCACAGATACACTCGCCAGCGGAGTCTGTGTGCATGATGCGCATCAGTGTGCAGCTGCTGCTGTATCTGCAGACTTGACCAGGAAAGGCCAGTTTTTTCTTCAGCAGTTTCTTAAATTCATGTTCATAAAATTAAATTCATCAGAAATGAAGAAATGGAGACGAAACATAAAATCAGACAAGAAGAAAAAGAGAAGAAGAGAAAGATTAAAGAACAGGAGGAAGACCAACAAACAAAGATCAGAAGACAGTTAGAGGAGACAAATAAGATTAACATAAAACTGTCAGAGGAGAACAAAAAACTTCATAAAGCCTTAAAGCAGAATAAAATTGAGGTGAGCTTTTTTGAAACCTTTATCTTCCTGTACTGTCTACAATTAAACATGGTTGGCATGGAACTTATTGTTCACATGGACTTGAAATTGTTCGCTTTTAAATGAAGAAAAATTTATTATAAATACCCTTGTAAAAGATAGTCAGTAAATGAATTGTTATGGAGAGTTATATCCTGTATAACTCTTAAAAGGAAGAAAAGATACAAAAGAGGAGACAAGAAGAAGAGAAGAATGATGAAAGAAGCAATGGTAGAAAAAGAAACACAGATCAGAAATCATTTAGAGGAGGCAAATAAAAAGAACAAAACAATGACAGAGGAGAATGAGAAACTTCAGAGATCTTTAGAGGAGAAAATTAATAAAATAAAACAAATTGAGGTGAGTTTGAATACTCTTTGAATACTTTATCACTGTTCTCTCTTGCAACATGTTGGTGTTTGTTAATCACATGAATAAGAACCTGTTCACTATATAATGAAGAAAAATAAGTTATAAATACGTATGCAATAAAAACAATATGTAAACATGTGAAGTGTGCATATTTTTGTGCATAACTAAAAAGTGCAGCTCAACTTAAGCAAACCTAATTGCTGAAACTATCTACCAAAAACAGGTAAAAACAGACCATTTAACTTGGATGGTCATCTTGCTGGGAGCAGTTGTAACATTTACTGTCTGACATTTAGTTGTCAAAGGTAAAAATGTCAAATATTAAACCCAGAATTTAAATCAAATTTGTCATTTTAAAGATAATCACTATCCTGTGGTGTAGAGCTCAATTTGGGTTTTTTGTTTTTTAAAAGGACCAGAGGTGACCCAGTATGACTTTCAACTGATGCTGGTGGGTAAGACCGGAGCAGGAAAGAGTGCCTCAGGCAACACCATCCTGGGGGAAGAGGTCTTCAGAGTTGGGATGTCTCTTGAATCTATGACTATAAATTGTAGCTGGACAACCAAATTCCTGGGAGGAAGGGGAATCACTGTGATTGACACTCCTGGCATCAGAGACATGTGGCTAACATCAGTTCCAACAGACAAGAATCCATATGACTGTATCTCCAGTGTTGTTCATTGTCCTCATGTATTCCTGTTGGTGATCAAATTGGGAACATACACAGAAGAGGACAGAAATGTCATGAAGTGGATGCAAGAGAAATTTGGAACAGCAGCTAAGAATTTCACCATGGTCCTGTTCACTGGTGGAGATCTGCATGAGGGAAAATCTGTAGATAAATCTATCAGTCAAAGTAGAGAGCTTACAAACCTCATAGAGATGTGTGATGGTGGATATCATGTTTTCAACAACAATGACAAAGGAAATCGCAATCAAGTCACAGAGTTATTTATAAAGATTGATAAAATGCTGCATGGAAGTCTCGGCTATAAATTCACGAAAGACATTTGCCAGAAGGTTTTGAAAGACACCAGAGAAGAGGCAGAGAGGAAGAGGGAAGAGATGGAAAAAGAAAAGAACATAGATGTGCAAAAGAAGCTGAATAAGATGGCAATTCTATTACGAGATGAGCAATATGAGAACACAAAGCTTATGAGAAAGTTGGAAGAAGCATATATGTGGTTTGTGTTTGCTGTTGCTGTAATCGTTCTGTTAGTCATTCTAAGGTTTATTTAAAAAAAATGGAAAGGGCGTATTTTACATTTTCTCCAATTGTAATACTTACTGTTTCCTCAATTTCTAAGCAAACATAAAAATGGAAATAAACTGTCAGCCCCAACCAACCAATAATGCAGTGAACAATCAATCATGTAGTCTTCACAGGGTTTTGATTTTTTTAATTTCAGCATACAGAATACTGGAGCTCACTCAGTCATTCATGCCCATTCTGCATTCAGATCTGATTACTGTAATACAGTTTATTTTGGGGATCAGTGTGACATCTCTTGCTTGTTTACATCTTGTACAGCATGATGTAACCTGATTGCTAACTCGTGCTCACATTACTCCAGTCTTAGTGCCCTGCAGCGAATCCCGGTTCATTACAGAATGTTGTATGTGGATATCCAGTATGTGGATTTGACTGTTTGTAAAGCAATAAAAACAATCCTCCTTGCAGATTTGCATCTTGTTCTTTGATGCAAAAGAATATGTCCCCAGTCTTATGTCAATTGACCTTTTATTGAAGCCGGTTAAATACAGACATGTCCGGAGAGTACACAGCAAAAGCCTGAACTAAACTACTGAGTTATTTGTGCAGCTTCGTGTGTAGCTCTGAGAGACAAACAAAATAGGCCTGAATTCCTGTTCGTCTTGCACTGAGCGAGCTCCTTCTGTTCTTATTGAAAGTATGGAAAACTTGTGGACGGTTTCCCAGACCTCCACTACAAGGGGCTACTGCAATTTTCCCACATTTTGTTACTTCGCAATAACTGAGCTCATTATACTTTCTCCTAACCACTATAGCAGTTATCAGCTTTCGAGGCCACAGATGCTTTCCTCCTCAGTTTCCCACCGTGGAATTACACAAGGGTTACAGATATCAAACACACACACTTATGCTTGATTAATAATGTAATAGTAAAATATAATGCCTAATACTACACAGTTGATTAGTAATGTAATATAATGCTAGCAAAATATAAAGGATTAAAATATAATTCCCAACACATCTCATTGTGATCAGTGCTAAGAAAGACTAAGAAAGGTTGTGCTCAGCGCCTGAAGAGCAGAGGCTAATTAGCTGGGTCTCAAAACTGCATGGGAATGAGAAAAGCTGGTGTTTGATATTTTGATGGTCCTGGAACAACAAGGTTTTTGGTGGTGCCACGTCCTCCAAACTTCCTACTGATGTGAATTTCAACACATTGCATTTATATGCTAGCCAAGAGCTCAAGTGGTGGTCAAGTCTTTCTGAAAATCTGGACTGTGCATAGGCGAGAATGTGACTGCTAAATCATACCTTCAGAAGTTGAAGGATATCTATGGTAATGTAACCAGGGGCAAAGAAGCAGTTCATATGACCAAATATGTCGGCTCTGGACTAAACGAGGAACTTTTCCCCAAAATTTCAAAACTTCAACTTCAAATGGGAAATGTTTATTACGTTTCTGCTTTTAGGCGTGGCGTCATTAAAGCATGAACAATTAATCGTTTTAGTTAAATGGATTTTTTCCTCAAAAGAGAAACGTCTTGGTGTTTGTTACCGGATAGCCTTAGAGAGATTATGGCAGTGTATGTATCTGGTAGCCCTGTAGAGGCGGGCTTCGAGTAACTAGCTAGGATAGCTAGCTCGCTAAATGTAAAAACTTCCGTGTCCCCTGGGCGTTTCAGTTTCTGCGCGAAGTTGCCATCATGTCCAACAATAACGCCAGCTCCACCTTGGCCATTGCTCACAAAGCTGTTAAACAACTGCGACTGGAGGCGAGTGTCCGCCGAATTCACGTAAGTGCTCAAACCTACAGTTCAGCTATTTGGATAAAAGTAGCAAACGTGCAATGGCTAAGTAGAGGTAGCCAGGTTAGCCAAGTAACCGACTTCTAAAGTGTCCGTGTATTAGCTATGCGGCTAGCAAAGTTAACTAGCTAGCAAGCAACTGCTTGGCTCTTTTTGAAACGGAAGTGGTTTGAGACTTCACTCTAGATGAGGTGCGATAATATTTATTGTACACAGTGATAGTGAAACTCTTAGAGCTTTGTCTAGAGAAATTATGAATATTAAGTTAGCTAACTCGCGCCGACCCTGTCGTCACTCTTTGTTTACTTTGTTGCAGAGTTATAGCCGATTTGGAGCTATTCAGCCCAACACAAACACGGACATAACGAAGCTATAGCAGCGTCAGCTGACCTTTATCTTCCGATAGTTGATGGTTATTAGCGATTTGTTGACAGAAGCGCTGTTTAAAGTGTTATTTACCTAGAGACAACCAATTGACTTAAAGCCCTTGTTTGATAGGTGTCTCAGGCAGCAGCGGACCTGAAGAATTTCTGTCTTCAAAACGCTCATAAAGACCCACTGCTGATGGGTGTACCGTCCGGCGACAACCCTTTCCGTCCACCCAAATCATGCGGGCTTCTTTGAGGTATCCAGATGAAGCTACGCGGGCTTGAATTTCCCCATCCACTACTATTCTGTCCAGTGCTGACATTACCCTTTATCGTTCTAACGAACGCCCTTTCTCTGGATAGACTACTGTACTCTACCTTTTAAACGTGCGCAAGAAAAGTAACATTTTAAATGTTAACCTCTCCAAAAGTTTTACCAACATACCCCTCAGCTGTTTTCCAGCTGTGGCCTACATCGCATTCCGTTAGCGCTTTCTTATCAATTAACTATACATTTAAAAAAAACACTTCAGACAAGCACAAAATGTTTTGCTTTGTTTCATTTCTTGCACACCAGCTAATATTAGACTTTTTTTCTGTAGCTGCTTATAGCTGAAGACGGTCATCTGAAGGAGCTACTGGGAACACTACACACACACACACACACCTCACAACAGAGAAAACACTTGCTGCATTCATCTGTTCACATGGACTTTTCTCTTTGCCCTAAAACGCTATTCTTACACATTCTTAACATGGTACGAGCCATAGGAATAGATGTTTTTACAGTGCAAACTGTAAAACATTGCCTTAAAACTACATCACCTATAATTCCATCATTATTGAGTGATCCACTTCCCCTTTTAATTCCCCAATTAATCAAGGCCGGTTTTCTCTACATTGGTATCCTCCAAGTGCATACCATATTTCACCCTCTAACAGAATGAGGTACAGATTTAATTGTATTCAAAACTTCTCGTTCAAGTAAGAAAGTTGTAATGGGAATCCTGAACACAACCTTTCACATGTTTGGAAGGCTGTGTAATCCATTCAATGCTGATCTACATCATTATTTAAATGAGACCTCTTTTATACTACAGTACCTAGGTCATGATCATCAGTGAGCATCACATCTTTTTATATGAAGAAAAGAGTTTTTACTAGATATATATTGGTGTTATATTAAACCTGCTAGTAGTGATTTGTAGATGTAATTTCCCAAACTAATCCTCTACTAATTTATTAGGCACTGTGAAGTGTTATGGATCATAACTGCATACTACAGTAACGCAGGCGTAATGTTCTGAAGTGTCACAGTGTGCACCAACACCCCCGTCAGCGCATACGTGTGCTACCGATGTTGTGACTGGCCTGGACATGACAGAATATAGCCACAGCCCAGTGCAATGGCGGATGTGTGCATGTAGGCTGTGTGAGATTGGGATTGTCAGTTAACAGAGTTTTTTTTGCAATTTTGAATTGCCTGATATTAATTGGAATGCAAGCTTCTCAATACTCCAGACATCAGTGAGGTGGTACTGTGTATGATTATAGATGTTGGGACAAGTTACAAGTTAGCCCTGTATAAAAAAAATAATAAAGTCAAATGTAACCCTATAATTCAGCAACCTAGGTCTGGTTGCACAAAGTCATTAATGCAGGGTTACCCCAATTCTGCTCTTGGAGGTTGCTTCCTTGAAGATATTCAACCTTGCACACCTGAACAAGTTAATTACTTTTGTTTAGAGTATTGGCTCTAAACCTGCAGAGCCATAGATCCTGAAAGACCAGAAAAGTAACCTGATGGCACACTTTACCACTATGAACACACTTCCATTTTACAGTAAACTTTACATATGATGCATTGGTTATAGATGTGATGCTACACATTGCCCTTGTTTGTAAACATGAGATTTTGGTTTGATACTTTAAAGAATCATACTCTTTAGATCCTGTGTGTCTGCATCACCATAATCTATATAGTATGGAAGGAAAACATACTAATTCAGTACTCCAGGTCTATAAACTGACACATGACCATATTCACGCCATTTCTCTGTCTGGCTCTGTTTTCACCAGCCTGAGACTGTTCTCCCAGTGTGCCTTACTGTGAAGCATCTGAACATGTCTCGCGTGTGTTGTCATTAAAACAGTCTGCCTCTCACTCTGATGCCTGTGTGATCCTTGGTTCTGCTTAATCTTGTACCACAGCATCCTGTGCAGTGTCCCTCGTCCTAATTGGTTATAAGAGTTTCAACAGGTGCAGTCTCTTTAATGCGTAATCTAATCAAGTAGTGCAACCACTCAAGACACCTTAAAGTGAGCCATACAAGTCGATTGCCGATTAACTGATTACTAGGAAGAAATGCCCGGAACATGCGTTAAGAATGAGAGTGACAAACACCCATGCTGACTTAGGCCTGGTGAAAATCCGTCACCTTGACAACGAAGACGAGAAAGAGAGCGAGCGCATTCTCAGGTAACAGCAAATCAGATTTGACCTTCATTTCACATAAGGTTGGTCCGTATTGCGGCGACTACCATGACTACTAATACTATGAAACGTATCAACCACCGTTGTAAAGATCTGATGTACTGTCCTGCGTATTGGGTCCACAGGGTCCAGGTGTTCTTAGGAAAGGTGGTATTAAGATCACATTTTTAAAGTCGCTTTTAGTAAACTAAGCATTGGGTATACTAGATAAGTTTTCTGCTCTCGTGGGAGTGAGGAATTTCATGCTTCATCGATGCCGGTGTCGACAAAATGTTTTTTGTTTGTTTGTTTTTTTTAACTGAGCTCAAACTGCATAAGTGAATTTGATAACATAAAGCAAAAAGTGTGAACCGTCCTTGTAGAAGTTTTTTTTTAATCTTTTTATATGAGAGTGGCGTGTATGTGTTTAATTTGTGCTTTTACGTCTGTTGTAGATGATGGCACACAAACATGAAATAAAACCACTAACGCTGTGCGGTAGGGGTCAAGACTCCTTAGGTACCGCACACTTATACACACGCACACCGCTCAGAACACACGTATTAGAAATTCACACAGAATTAATGCGACATGAATGAAGAGAAAAGTTTCTCTTTGCCCCATTGCCAGAGACACGGAGTACACACGCGCTGCTGCAAGCCAGCTCAGCCCACAGTACAGCGTCCTTCAGCACCACCTACAGGGCGCTCGAAGAAGAGCAAGAACACCCGGAGGCGTCGTTTCAGGTACAGACGGAAACGGACTGACTGAGGATAAAACTCTTTATGACGTGTGGAAACCTCGGAAGACGGTGACGTGTTTAAGGTGTTGGTCTGCATTCCTGCGTTTTAAGAAGTTTCAAGATCACTTCACGAAACCGATTGGGCTTTACACGAATCTGATTTTTATTCATCCCCATTCTGGTTCCTAATTAGTTACCAAAATAGCCTTGTAAAAAAGATCAACATCTGAATTTTTGTCTGGTATAACACACACCTGACTCACTGGCCATGGTGTGTTCAATATGACCTGGTCAAGGAGCGTTTGATAACACCTATCCTGCTGTATAAAGCATGCTCGAGTAACAACCAGCACCATGGGCACTTTGAGACAGACCCCGTGTTATGAACGTGGGATCACATGATCCCGCGCTCCTGTTCACAGATCCGGCTTGCTGAAAGAGATCAGCACATCGCGAGGTTGCAGGATGCACTTCGATGTGAGAGGGAGAAGGTATGAGGGGTGTGGGCATGCAGGTCCAGATCACGCATGTTTACATGTGTAGTTAACTCTCCCCTTTTTTTAATCTCTGCAGAATGCAAAGATGCAGTCTCGTTCTAACCAACAGGGGGCAGAGCTGAGGCGCAAAGATCAACTTATAAACAGAATGAGGGAGAAACTGGTTCAGTTCACTGACAGGCACAGAGACCGTGGATTGTGTAAGAGACCAAGTTGATTTTATTAAATTTTGACATTTTAAAATGGATGCCAGCACCTAATCAATCATGCCTGCGAACATGCACACAATGCCATTGTTTTGAGGTGGGGTGTTTTTCTATTTATAGCCATAGAGATCATAAGCACTCTTCCTAAGCCATCAGGAAGGAGAGAGCCTGCCTCACGAACCACACGAGTGGATGGGAGGTATGGACCAGAGGCTGCAAAGTCCTCCAAACCATTCTTCTAAGGTTCAGGTACAAGCCCAGCATATCAAATTAACCAGTATGGAGGGAAGGGAATAATGACATGGTAATTGTGCACCAATCTGAACCAAAAAAGATCCAAACCAACATGTAGGGTTGATTGGAAGAGAATGTTGTCAGTTTAACAGGGGCCCAGACTATAATTGTGAAGTAAATAGTCGTTATTTTTTATCCAGATGACGATTAAGCCTGGTTTTGTATTATCATGCATACATAATTTATAAATTACTGCAGTAGTGATAATGGTGGATCACTACTGTCTTTTTAGCCTAGTCTTAATCCGGGTCTGGGGATCTGGCTGCTAAAGTTGAACATGTACAGTGTTCTTAACTGAGTGGTTCAATAATCTTTATTTGTATAGCACCTTTCATAATAATTATTTATTATTATAATAATAATAAAATAAATCAAAACATTAAAATGAAGCAAAGATTAAAAGAAATAATAAAAAATAAACAAACAGGCAATAACGGGTAATAAAATGACAAATTCTTAAGATAATAGACAAAATTATGTAATAAAGTACTTTGGTAAATAGAACTATTAAAATAATTAGAACAAACAAAATGTTATTAATAAAATAATGAAGAAAGTAAATAAAATGTAAACCTAGTACAACAGACATAGCTTAACTAAAAGCAGATCTAAACAGGAAGGTTTTAAGCCTCTTCTTGAAGCTATGCAGGGATGAAATGTCTTAACTCCTCAGGAAGAGAGTTCCAGTGTTTTGGGCCATAGCGGCTGAAGGCACCCTCACCAGTCTTTAATCGGCTTTTAAGAATCACCAGTAGATTACTGTTTGATGACCTGAGAGACCTGACTGGAACATATCATCTCACTGAGGTAAAGAGGAGCAAGACCATGAAGACATTTAATCATTTATCACCAGAACCTTAAAATCTATTCTAAAGCTGACGGGTAGCCAGTGCAGTGAGTGGAGCGCAGGTGTAATATGATCCCTCTTTCTCGTGCGGGTCAGGACCCTTGCAGCAGCATTCTGAACTTGCTGTAGCTGAGAAATCAAGCTCTTTGGGAGAGCAGATAAGACAGCGTTACAATAATCAAGCCTTGATGTGATAAATGCATGGACAAGTTTTTCACTATCAGCAGGAGAGAGCATATCGATGTTAGTGATGTTTCGGAGGTGAAAATAAGCTTGCATGTGGTCATGATGTGTGATTTAGCTTAGCTTAACTCATTATCAAAAGTGACGCCCAAGTTCTTAACATATTTAAATCAAATTAATCTGAAAGCCAAACAATAAGTTTGAACGTCTTCCCTTTGTGAGTCACTACCAAGAACAAGAACCTCTGTCTTCTCTTTATTTAATTGCAGAAAATTGTCAGACATCCATGTCTGTATATCACCTATGCACTCAAACAGTGAGCTAATTGATTTTAGGGCTTTAGGTTCTAGAGAAATGTCTTGGGGTCCCTGATGGCGAGAGCAGTGACTGTCTGCCCCAGGACACCCTAGACCAGTGTATCTCAACACAGTCCTTACAGCCCACCAGACAGCTCCACATTTTTGCTCTGATGTGTTGGGAGCTTGGACAGAGCAAAGCTGTGGTACAGTCAGGTGGTCCCAGAAGATTGGGATTCAGTACACCCAATGATTGTCATTCGAGCAATTTCCTGACGATAACGATTTACCTCCCCTCTCTCTCTTTCAACCCTCAAAGGAAAGAGGAGGCACTGCAGTTGATGCTGGAGAGGAGGGAGGCGGAGCTTAGAGAGGCTATGAAGCTTCGCCACAGCCTCACAACGCTACTGCACGCACTCAGAGCCGACATGCAGCAGGTGAGGGCGTGTCCAGGCCTTGTGGCTCCACCTCATTCTCTGCTTCCTGTCTGAAACTTGGCACCATCCTAGCTTGCACTTTTGAATCAGACACTGCAGGATGACACGGACACTGAGGAAGAGGCAGAACCGGAGACCAGTAGGCTGATGCAATCGGAGCAGTCCCTTGGTGATCATGTGACTGGAGGTGTGGTTTTGGAGTGGATTCATGTGCAGAAGAGGCTGAGGGAGCTGCTGTCACAGAGTAAGATGTTTGATTTCAGACTTTTTTTTGAAGCTATTGTCTCTGAGGCTCTACCAAGAGTGTGTGTGTGTAGGTCCCATCACTGTGAGGACAGACCAGGAGAAGCTCCTGGCTCAGCTTGAGGAGGAGCTAGAGCAGAGCAGAGACCTGGTCCGAGTTCAGCAGCAGCTTCTGGAGGTCCTGGTCGACACTTGGCGTGATCCGCACACCCCTCCAAAGATACACTATACCTAAACAAAGACACACAACTGTGCATTATACATAAATACAGAAACACCCCAATCTTTGTCTTTCTTCCTCTTTTACAGGACAATATAGCCCCTCCTCTTCCTGATGTTCTGATCGGCTCTTATTATCTGGAGGAGTGGGAGCAACTTCAGGACATGTGGGTGGAGCTTAACCATCAGAAGCATAGTTTCCAACAAGAAAGGCAGGCTTTCACCGATGCTGCAATCCGATTGGGCCATGAGGTGTGAAATTTAGCTGATCGCAGCTCAATTACCCTGAAGGAAAAAAGATATTTGAATGGCATCAACTGACAGTAAATGACTTAAAAGGCCAGGACATAATTTCATTAATCTCATAGATGTTTCTTCAGTGTGAGGCTGATGGAACAGAAACGTGTGTGTGTATGTACATGCAGAGGTGCGAGTTTGAGCAGCAGAAGGCCTCCCTCCTGAAGCAACAGTTCCTCAGTGCATCTCCAGTAAGAGAGACCTCCACACAGTGACATGCACGCACACTGTTACAGGTGACTTTCATGCCCTCACAAGTACACAGTGAATTACACGCATGCGCACAAACGGAGGTACTCTAGGTGCATTTCTAAAACAGCTTGCAAAAAGCCATAACTCGCCAAGAGATTTAGCTGTTGTTTGAAGTCATAGTTGGTTATGACAATAATTTAATCTTCAATGGAGGTGCACAGGCAGTGGTGGGCAACACTGTTATGATCTGGATGTTTGCCATACTGACAGGAGACCCAGGAAATGTTCCTTACCTACAAGGTGGTCTTCTATTTCTTTAAATTGAAGTTAAAAAGCAAAATGCCGTTCATTTCCATTTTGATTGTTTATATTAACTGATCATACACCGGAATTGGCATTGAGCCAACACAGTTTACACAGATAAAATGAGCAGAAGGGTCTCTCACAGGTCCCAGAACAGTCCTCTACCTCACCTGCCCTCCACGCAGGTCATCAGGAGTGGAACTCCTTTTGTCAGATTAAGCCCATGTATATCGGATGACCAAGGTGACAGAGGGGTGCAAAAGAGTATGCCATCACACTTAATAGCACGTCCTCCAGAACTGTGTCCTCCACGTCCTTGACTCCCTTCTGGGCCTTTTTGCCCTTCCCATCCTCCCTACTGGAACTGTATGCAGCATAAGATGTCCGACATCCTTTGTTGCATCATTGAAGGTTTCACTTGGGGCTCTGTCCACTCACTCCACTGAGCACCTTTAATCAACCACCTCACAAGCTCTTCACAGGTAGGCACCTCTCCTTTGAGAGTGAAGCCCAACAGTGAGTGCTTACTTTCCAGACTCAGCCCCAGCCACCAACCTGCCACCTAATCCCTGACCCAGCAACTCCACATGGGCCACCCCAGTTATTTAAGGCCACACCCAGCCCCACTGGCTCCTGCCCAGTAGTCTACACACCCAAAACACTGAAAAAATGGACTTCATCACCAGTATACAATACACTAACACATTGATTTCACACTGTTAAAATGGAAGAGATGACATGTGTGTGTTGAGACAGGAATGGTAGCTCCAGATTGTCTGTCTCCCTGCACCCCTGTCCTGTTGCAGTCTGAAGGGTCAGAGGTCATGCTGAGTTCATCTCAGATAGCCATGACCCCCAGCACCCCTGAGCTCTGCTCTGCTCTCCTGCTGCCGCACTACTGCAGGTACATGTGCTCATTCTCAGACCACAGAATACAGGCAGCCTCCTAAGATTCTTTCTCTCTCTCTCTCTCTCTCACGCAGGGAAGCAGATAGTCCTCCGTCTGAGAGGAAGGCAGAATGAAGCACGGAGAGATGTTTTCACTCTTGCTAAAAGAAACATGGATGACTGACCCTTTTAGTCCCAGCTGAGGAACATGCGTGTGTGCGCAAGAGACGGAATGATGTCGTTCTTTAACGAATTTTGGATATATTGTATTGACCAAATAAAATGTAATTAGCCAACACAAGTTTTTTTTTTTGTCGGTTTTTGAGTGCATGTCAAGATTCCAGTACTGCAAATGTCAAGCTGACCTAACGCTCTAGTGCTGTCAATAGACTGAACGCTTTAGACTGCACAGAGACAGTCATACACATAATGCACGTGAAACTGCATTTTGAAACTTGTTTGTTATGCAGAAACAGCGTGAGGAGAGGTAACAAACGACCTAAACAGTTTAATTTTGTCCTGATTTGTGAGACAGTTTCAACTAGTACGTGTTGCATCGACTGTATTAGCGCTGATTCACAGCACGTGGAAGCTAATTACTCCGATCTCGCGATTGGTACTTGGCTGCTTTACATCACACATGCGTTGTGCGCATGAAGGTTTTTTTAAGCTTGCTGCGGTGGTGTCTGGGTCAGAACCACGATGTACTCTTTGATCCACTCCATACTGGGGGCTCATAGTTCGATGGAGGCTAAGGGTCGGGACTTTCAGCCGTGGCGAGATTATATGAAACTAGCGGACACCATCAGGGCTATGCAGATCTCTCAGGATGAAACTCCAGCCTGTCCCCGGGCTGCTCAGAGTGTCCCTGTGTTTGGGTCAAGCGAGACATATCGACGCGCTGCGTTTCAACGTCGGCACCGGAGTGACTGCGAGCCTACGGACCACGTTTGCGTCGACTTTAAGAACTTGCCGAACTGTCCCAGTCCCGCGCAGTTTGAGACAAGAGAACATTTACGACGTTCAAACGAGCGATGGAAATCCGGGTATCACACGACTACGCCGAGCAAGAATTGTTCGTCGGAGAAAGTGTCTTGTGGATTCTGCAAGCACAACGGAGAGTCGGAGCTTGTTGTCAATTCGCACTGCCTGAAGGACCACAACGGGGAGGTAGTCTGTCCTTATCTTCGCCAGTATGTGTGTCCCCAGTGCGGAGCCACCGGTGCCCAAGCACACACCAAGCGTTTCTGTCCGTTTGTGGATAGTACATACAGCTCTGTGTACGCTAGATCTCCCCGCTAACCGCCAACACCGACCAGCCATGGCCTCGTGGATATAACGGACAACTTGTCAAGCCTGTTGGATGGCAAGTGGGATAAAAAGGTTTTATGTACATAGCCAATCTTCCAAACCTTTCATTTGCCAGAAGTAATTTTAATGCTTGTTTTCGCGATGTTCTTAAGTTGTGTTGTTTTAAGTATGAAAAAGCTTGAAGAGTTTTTTGCCGAGAAAGACCGAGCGCAGTTTGTTTTGTGGTGTTTTAAGAGTTGTTTGCACTTTTTGTCTTAAGTTTAATATTTACATTTGTGTGAGCTTTCACCCTGTGGTGTGTATGTGTGGTTCATTAGTTAGTTTGTTTGTTCAATTTGCTTGCAATTTATCTGTGACAAACTTGTACTTAAGTCTGTTCGGCTCGCAACAGGTGCAAATCTTGCCCGAACTTGCGTTCAGTAACCGCGATATTGGGTTATCTGTATATCAGGAACAGCTATATCGGCTGTGGTGGCAGCAGCAAATTCGGTTTTTATTCGGTTTTAAAGTACATTTTATATAACCTAACTGGGGGGGAAGCTTTTTTATTGTCAATTACACGCAAGGTGTTGATCATTACCGAACATTGACTCTCTTTAATGTTTTGGTAATTGAGATTTTTTTTTATGTACGTTGGACTTTGGTTGAACATTTATAATACTTGGTGTAATCGGTTATTTTAAAAATATCTGTGTATTGTAAAATGGTGATCATTACATGCTGTTGGTTTAGAAAAGGTTTTACTAGTTGCCTTTTCTTGTCTTTGTTTACTGGTACAAAGAAACAACAGATGTTCGTCCAGTCTTTAATCTTCCTAATACGAACACAAATGACTGAATACAGCAAGAGATGTAGCTAATAGAACCACTATAACTATGTACACAAACCTCACTGACAGTTACAGCCATTTAAAAATTAATCAGGGAGCAGAGCTTAAGGAATAATACAGTGAGATCTAAACAAGGGTGCTCCTGTTCTGATGTGTAAAAATGTATATGTATGTACAAATGGTTCATATTTCAGTACATGTAATGGCATAAATTGTACATGTCACAAATTGAAAAGCAACAGTTTAAATTTTGACTTTGCAATGAGATTATACATTTCCAACAAAAGGGGATTCCCCAGAACAGTCAGTGGAAGTTCACTGATGGAGACAGACAACTCTTCTTAACTTAAACTGTACTGGCAAATTACATTTCCAACCCAAACTTTAAAACTATCTGGAAATGCTTTAGTCATCACCTGTAAAGAGAATACACTCCCAGAGGAGAAGCATCATTAACAATCCCATTTCTGTGCTGGTAAATAATATTGTACAGGAGATCAGCCAGGGATGTGTTGGTGTCATGGTTACATCTCGGAATGGCGAGGGCCATAACTGCGACGACTAGGAGGCTTTGCAGGTCTGTTGCCACGGTGCAATAGTTCCATCTCCCTGTGTGCAGCCATGACTGTCTGACTGAGTGGGTATGAGATAGGGATAAAGTAAGGAGCTGCAGTCTTAAAATGATGGTTGGGTAAAGTTAGGGTAGGAACGTGAATGCTGACTTGCATATAACTGCGCATTTTATCTATGTAGTTTTTCTTACTTCAGAGATGAAAGTTCTCTGATAAGGCCACAGACGAGCTCTGTGGCATCTTCCTGGTAACCAGTGCCTTCTGGGATAGGTTGGTCATCCAGTTCCATGCTGAGTTTTAAAAAAACAAAACACAGCTCACTTTAAAAGGTGCGTTTGCTAAAACTGAAAACATTAAACATATTCACAATTTCATAAGTATTCATTGTACAAGATGAAACTGGCAAACCACATACAAGTTAAACCATGTAAACATGCATCTGTGTACACACTTCAAGAGACTGCTGTCTGTAACATACTGTATTCCACTAACAACCTACCAGTTTAGCCCAACCCTAACGCAAAACGGTTTCCCTTACTTTGATGCAAACACGTTGAGCTGGGAGTCGGTCACAGAGCAAAGCGATAATGGATTCGAGGAATCGAGGTACTGAGGCAGCTCAGTAGAGATCATGCTGAGGTCGTACACTGGTTGCTCAGCAACAGTAGAGATCAAGGAAGGGTCACAGGTGTCTTGGCCTAGAAGGCACTGACAAACACCAGTGAGAAAAATATCAATGAATAAAACATAAAAAGGTGAAATATTCATAAGACTTCAAGTGTTCAACTTCAGAACTTTTAAAATGTTTTCACAAAAAATTATTTGCAAGCAAATGTTTTTCAACTCTGGATTTCAGTCCTCGTGTATGACTCATAATCTCATGTTCTCTGTTGTAAAATAAGCTGCTGCTGGATTCTTTACCTGTGTCTCCTGACTTCCTTTGGTTTATGGTAATAGGGATACATCATTATAAAGTATAAAGTGTGGTTGTCAGATCTGTCTAGCTAGAGAGGGAAAGAACTGGCCTATACATGTTCTACAACAAATCGTGTCTCAGTGTCCCTACCTCTTTAACTTTCTTTTGGGTATAAGGAAAAATAACTTTAGCCCCAGAATCTTACCATACTTTCATGCAAGTGTTTCTCTTGACCAGCAGGTGGTGCTGCAGGCCTACCAAGTTCCTTGGGGCTGCTCCTACACCCCCTATCAGGCCCTGTGCTCTCTGGTACAGCTGTTGTTGGTGACTCTGTATGCTCACACTGGCCTCCTGCGCCACTTATTTCTGGATACCTCACCTCAGCTGTGTTCGTGGAAACAGTTGCCACAGTAACTGTGTGTTCCATACGTTCTAGGGCCATTTCATTCTCAGTGTGCACGGTAACGGTAACATTTGGATCTTGCTTGTCGGTGGCACCCGAGTTAAAGGAGGGGGAAATGTCATGTGTGACAACAACAGATGGACACTGTTCTCCAATCTCCATTTCACTCTCTTCCAAACCAATTTGATCCTCCTGAGTGACTTTAACAGAATCTTTCAGCATTTCCTCGGTAACACCAACAGAGACATAGCCCACTTCCTTAGGGGCTTCGTTTGAGCCCTCAGCTGCTTCCTTAACAACTTCATCAGAACCATTGGTCACTTCATTACCAGTCTGAAGCTTTGCTTCCTCAGAAAGAGCTTCATGTTTCTCACTGCACTCCGTCTTCCACCCACCAGCGTTTGTCCCGGTCCGTCGGAGATCAGGTTCATTGTCGCTGAAAGAGCTTTCCATGTCATGGTCATTAGTCATGACGCATACTGATAGTTGATCTTGGACTTTATTTGGGTCATGCCCAGTTAACTCTGCTTTTCCATACCCTTCTGATATGTCCTCCAGAAAGCCTGCATCTCGCTTTAAAAGCATTTGTTCTGCAGCTTCGTTGTCCATCAGTGCAGTGACACTGTTCCCTTCCACAGTGTCATTAGTCAATACGTCGTGGTTTTCTCCATCTGTTTCTCCAAGCTCCTCCTCCTCCCTCTCTTCTCCAGCACAAACCTTCCTGCAGGGCTGTCCTTCAAGCAGGAACCTCCTTTTCCTGTCTCCTAGACCACACATGCCCATTCTCCTTCTCAGTCTTCTCTTTAGTGGAGGTTCCACAGATGCTGTTTCACCTGTAGCCTCACCATCAAAGCAGACTTTTTCATCTAGGGTGTCTACTCCAGAACATACAACACCTTCAGTGTGAACACCTTTTCTCTTTGGAACTTGCCTTTCAACCTTGTCTTTCTCAGCATCTCCACAGAGAATATCGACTCCATCCTCATCCAAGAGATGTGCACTGCAAGGAGTGTTTTGCGATGTTTGCGCTTCAGGACCAGAAGCCTTGTTCTCAAACTCCTCTTCCAGCCCTGCACCACTGGATCGTTGCGAGGTGGCACACTCCAAAGCTGACCTGTCCTGGGGTTTTCTCTTGACATCATTGCTAAGTTCTACAGCTTCCTCGGTAACATTGGCTTGTTTCACCACTGGCAGGATTTCAACCAGGCCTGTTTCGTGCTCATGTGCATCAGGTTTTTCCTCTTTGGCTGATTCTGTACAGTGTAATGGGGCGAATTCTGACTGAGGTTCATCAGACTTTTCTAAGACTGAACCAAATTGGATGCCAAAGTTTACTTTAGTATCTGCTACCTGAAAGAATAGCAGAAACACAAGACAGTAAAAAAGGTGAATATTATAAGATAATGGAGATTTTGAACATATGTGCAGTAGTCTCTTATTGTTATTTCTTCATTAAACGATTAGGTTAGTTGTGCTGTCCTTAAAGATCTACCGTACATGTCCAGCACATAACTTACCTGGTTGTACTGTTTAGGATGCAGTTCTTCTGTTTCGCCAGAAGAGGCACCATCGGTGCTGTTTTTCATCCTCGCACTGACGGCTCTCTGCTGAGGGGTCTTGAACTCTGAGTGAAGAGTGTCAACTTGTTTTCAGTGTAGTTATATCCTTAAAATGTGACAAATGTCAGTAGACTTGTATGACCAAAATGTTTAAGATATGAAGTCCAAGATAATTTATAGTAATCAGAAATAGGATGACACGCGAATAAAGGAATATAGGCTATACGTTACCGTACCTGTGGATTGAGCCGTGCCTTTCATTCTGGGTGAATCCAGCTGACTAAATAGTGTGATAAAAATGGAAGTACAAAAGATTACAAACTATAATCAATTATTTAGTGTAATCATAATGTATTATGGTCACTAGGTATTGACAGTGACATTAGCCTATTAGCTAGCCAACGACGTTAATTCATGTTAGAACAGCTGATCTGTTATACTCAGCTAGCTGGCTTGTGAGTACATTTAAGGTCACTTTCACTTATCTATTCTAGACACTTACACACCGGTACAAAAAGAGTACACTAGCATAAAAAACAATATCACTCACTTTTAAGAACAAGTAACACCCAGCCGGCCAACTACACTAATCGAACTTTCATATGAGCTTATGGTACTGCGCTCGTGCGTTTTACAAAGGTGGGCTATACAGGAGTGGAGTTGTTTGCGAAGATAAGTATTTTTAATTACTGATATTTCCTGTAAATCGCACCACATTGTAAACACTTCGCAGGATACAGATCCCAAAACGGGTACTCTGGTTTATTCTTACTTTTTTCATTGTTTTTCCCCTCTATTGCCGTAAAGCACGAGATTCCCGTTGCTATTGGAAACGTGGCGAAAAGTAGGAAGTGACAGCACTGACAGCAGTGCCTACAAGTGTTTTGAAGTCTTCTCATTATCCAGGAGTAGTAAAAACAAAGGCAATATTATACACATCCTGTATTCAAGAAGACAAAACCCATGTTGAAGGTAAGTCTTAGCTCCAAAAAAGACCAGTGGTTGACATGACTTGTCCTCTTAAACTAGCTTAGCTAGCTAGCTAAGTACTTAACACGTAGGTTAGATAGCCAACTAGCTAGATAGCTAGCAGGTACAGTAGTAGTCAAACAGGAATAGCCTGCCTGAGCTAATATGAGCTTGCATTTTTTGCTTATTCATTCAAAATCGCTCTTTGCAAGCACACTGATCATATCGCAACTGTGGTGATCGTTCATCTTTATTAACTGTGTGGTCATTCTAAAACAGTTCCTCGCGTTTGACAGGGACGCAGGTTATGATTTCAGGTTTAGTAAGTAACGTTATCTAGCTACTAAATTAGCCACCTAGCTAACGTTTACCTGCTAGCTAGTTACCTGTGCGCTGTTCTCCAACTAGTCCACCTAACAACATGTTTTGCTTGATTTCGTAAATACCTGATTTTCGTTAGCTACCGAAGTCGAAAGGGCTAAGCAGTTCTTTGCATGTCTTCTGAATACTAGTCTGCCAGTGTATCACGGTTAACTGCAGTTTCGTTCATGTGTCCCCCACTAACCGAGCTGATGCTCTGATCTCCTGGGATAACGTATAGTTGTTAACTTTCTTGGGTAGTGACATTTTCCTTCGTTTCAGCTGTGAAGTCGTATCGTCAAACATGAGTCGTAGTCGGAACCCCCCTCAGAAAGGCCAAGGAGCTGCCCGAGCAAAACAGGTACCAGTAACGCCAAACAGGGCGGGACGTGTCCTAAATGTACACCTTTGCTCTCCCCAAGCAGAGGGCGGGATGTGTCCTAAATATACACTTTAACTCTCCCCAAACAGAGGGTGGGATGTGTCGTAAATATACACTTTAACTCTACACAAATAAAGGCTGGGATGTGTCTTAAATATTAACCGTTAATCTATCAATTTCTCATCTGATAATTTGTTAATTATACTGCAGATACTGTTGATAGCAGTAAGATACAATGCAGTAATGTGCAGTAGGATAGTCCCACTGACTATGACATTGACTGTGTTCTTTATTTGCAATTGAAGTATAATTTATTTACACCCACAGAATAAATCACCTCTGTGGCTGAATACTGAATATGTCTCTGTGACCCATGCATGTCATTATGCATGAATATGTCTCCCTGATCTTTGTGGTGTAATGTTTTACTGTTTTACAGAGCCGAATTCAGATGTGGTCAGTCAAGCTGACACTGACATACAATGACCTCACTGTCATGGTCATGGGAGCATTTTGAGAGGCATGGTGCAGTAATCGTGCTAGAAGTGGTCATAAGATAATACACTGTGGCCAGGCACATGATCATCAACAATATTGAGATATTGGACTGATATTAAAGAGTCCTGTATGTGCCAAGAAACACTTCCAGCCCTGTTACACCAACAGCCTGAACTGTTGATACAAGATGGGTCGGGCCCATAGATTCATGCTGTTTCTACCAAATCCCAACTCTGCATTCTGCAGGAGAATGCGAGCCTTTCCCTCCCAGGCGTTGTCTGGTTTAGGTGAGCCAGAGCCCACCATGGCCTCAGGCCCCTGCTCTGAGCTGATGTCTGTTGGAAGTCAAAGTCCTGTACGTTCCGAGATCCCCCGGCTGTTCCGCTCTGACGTCCACGTCCTGGTCAGCGCGTTTGTGCAGACCTGAGTTGGTTTTATTTCAGCAGCATTGTGTGTAAACTTTAAAGACTGTCGTGTGCGATAATCCCACAAGACCAGCAGTTTCAGAGCTAGACACCTGTCAGACACAAGCCCACAAGCAATCATGTCATTGTCAAAGTCAGTGCAGTTCTGTTTGCTTTGTTTTTTTTTACGCATGCTGATGTTTGATGTGTGATCACCTAGATCTCTTGATATGTGCCTGCAGCCTTCTATGATTGGCTGACAACATAATTACACAAATGAGGTGTAAGATGTTTCTAATAGAGTGTGTGTGTGTGTGTGTGTACTCATCTGAACATCAGAGTAACTGCAATGTACTCTAGTGAAAGGTGAGGATATTCAACAGGATGTTACAGACGGAGGTCTTCAGCTGTACACAGCGCGTCTTTCACAGCTGAAGAAAGACCTCTGTCCACAATGTTCTGTTTGTCTAGAACACTTGTGTACTTCACAACAATATGTATTTGCTGTTGTCATTTTGTTGTTTATTATTGTTTTTTCAGATGGGACTGCTCCTGGACCTATCTCCAGACGGTGGACTAGACGACTCTGGGGGAAATGAGGAGGAGCTAGAGGCAGAGCTCTTCGCTCTGATTGGTGGGGGAGGAGGTGGGGCCAGACCACCTGGTAAGAAAGATGATGGAAAAGGTGAGAACCAAAACTGTGTGTACAGTAATTGGAGCATTTTATTGTGTGTGAGCATGATATATGGAGAGTGCCCTGGGGGGTAATCTTGCCCCACCTCACTCGGCCTTTCTGTCCTTCTTGCACCTCTTGCATGTGGTAGTTCCTGTCCCCATGGAGGACATTGAGCGCATGGCTGCCATGTGTATGAAAGACCTGGATGAGGATGGAGAAGATGACGCAGACTTGGAGGACGACGATGACCTCCTGGTAATGACAGAACACCAATGCATTATAGCTTTTGTGGCAATTGCTTGGTTCTAGTGTTAAATGGATGTTAAAAGTGTGCTGTGACATATTTCTTAACACATTTCACTGTATTTTAATTTGGTAAATTGTAGGCTGAACTGAATGAGGTCCTTGAGGATGATGACAAGGAGGTCACTGCCTTGCCACAGACTGCCCCTACGCCTTCTCAGAGCCCTAACGTGGCACCCAGACCACCCTCGGATACCCCGAGTGGTGCAGGCGGACTGGAGGCCCGGCTGCAGGAGCGCCTTGATATGTACCAGACGGCCATTACCAACGCCAAAGCAGCGGGGGAAACCAGCAAAGCTCGCAGATACGATCGCGGTCTGAAGGTGCGCCTGGTGGCTTAAATGAACGTCCTCGTATGATACCTGTCTTAGAGAGATCTTCATAGGCCTTAGAGAGACACACACACGTAGTGCTAATCCCCTCCTCCAGACCTTTGCTACTTAAGATGAAGTTTATGCTAATGGGATAGTTTGGGCATAATTGGGTGAATAATGAGAGGTAGCATGTTAGCATGTCTGCTAGGGTCCACTCATGTTTGGACAATGTTCAGACAAAGTTGTGTTGGCGTGTGTGTCGTCATTGCAGACGCTGCAGTCAATGCTGGCATCTGTGAAAAAAGGAAAACCTATAAACGAGGAGGAGATCCCACCCTCTGTTGCCACAGGCGGCAAGCCCCCCTCCACTCCAGATGCTGAACCGAGCAGAGAACAGGAGCAGTCAGCCCCAAAATACACACCACCGCGGTCAACCAATCAGACGCCAGCAGTTCCGCCCAAACCGCAGCTCCTACACCCACCCACTCAAAGAGAAACAGTAGTGACACCAGATACACCAGCTATATCACCCCTAACACCCAGCCAACCAAACGCCCACCATTCAGGTACACACACACGCACACTGACATAAAAACACAGCCAGAGTAAAACTCAGTTTTCCCAACAAATCCACTAAGTACATATGTTTAAAACGGAGCTCTGGGTCACAGCTCTATATGCACAGCTCAGAGGCTCTCTGTGTTTGTGTGTGTGTGTGGCTCTGTGTGTTTCTGTGTATGGGTCTCTGTGTGTGTGTGCGCATATGGCTCTCTGTGTGTGTGTATTGCTCTCTGATCTGTGTACCTCCCAAAATGATGTCGAAATAAAGAAAATGCATTGCAGCAGCATGAAGTGTTTGAGTGTGTGTGTGTGTGTTACAGAGCTGAAGGCCAGTGTATTGGGCAGGCAGCGTGAGTACAAGCTGGCTGCTCTACACGCCAAACAGAGCGGACACACTGAACTTGCCAAACAACATTACCTCATCGCCAAGGTAATGGTACATATGCACTTATGCCTGAAATGTATAAATACCCATATTATTCAGAACATCAATCCCTCCCTCCCTCCCTCTCTCTGGCCTTCCCTCCCTCTCCCATTCTTTCTCTCTTGCCCACATGCTCACTGAATTCCCTGCTTTCAGAAATTGGACTCAGTAGTTGAGGCGGTTGACAGAGGAGAACCCATTGATGCCAGTTCACTGCCGCCCCCTCCTGGTCAGACATAAACATAACATCACTCAAACACTTATACCTATAATGGCAAATTCAGCATTCTTCAGACCGGCCATTACCTATACCTGTTACAGTTTTGCATTCTGCCAACAGATTCTCATTTATACCCCTCTCTCTCTCTCTCTCTGTCTCACACTCTCTGTCTCACACTCTCACTCTCTTTCTCACTCTCTTTCTCCCCCCTCTCTCTCTGTCTATCTCTCTCTCTCGCTCTCTCTCCGTCTCTGTCTCAGGTGTTTGTGTAGTAGAGCAGTCTTCTCGTCCACCTCCATCTTCATCAATCAAACCAGTTGCTGTCACTCCACTTTCTGATGACTCACCTTCCAACGCTCGTAAGTGTCCATATCGGTGTGTGTGTGTGTGTGTGTGTGCACGCGCACATCTGTCCCAATGTTGCTATCTGTCATGCTTCCGATGATGCACTAATCAAATCTACTGATGTGCTGTTCATGTATATATATATATATATGTGTGTGTGGGTGTGTGTGTGTGTGTGTGCGTGTGCGTGTGTCCTAGCCTTCCATGCTCCTCGCAGTCTAGCCGAGGCCCTGCAGCAGCGCCTGGATAAATACAAGAGTGCAGCAGAGACGGCCAAAAGCAAAGGAGACGATCGCAAAGCACGCATGCACCAGCGCATCGTCAAGGTAACACACACACACTCACACCGCCGTCTAGAAGGTTTGCAGATACCATTATCAAAGCCCAGTTAATTTCAGCATACAGCTTGGATGACACTCCACCACCAGATGTTGTTTTACAAAGACACATCTCTGCTGGATGTGACTGTGCTTGAGTTTGATCACAAGAATGGTCTGTGTGTGTGTATCTGTGTCTGTGCTCACTCAGCAATACCAAGATGCCATCAGAGCTCACAAGGCAGGACGGCCTGTTAATTTAGCGGATCTTCCTGTACCACCAGGTAAAACACCCACTCACATGTAGTGCGTGTGTCTGAGTGTGTGTGTGTGAGCGTGCACTTGTGTGAGCATGCATGTGAACATGACCGGACCCCCATTAGAAAGATAACCGAAGTCAGGAACAAAGACGAGGAGCAGGACCTCATGGGGCAACAACAGGGCAAGACAGATGACCGGAGCACTGACAGGACAGGAGCACTAACAGGACAGGAGTATTGGATGGTGTCTTCCACGCCGGGGACAGGACCCTCCACAGATGCTGGTGAACAGAAGCTGTTGGGCTGTCCCTCAGGCTCACAGTCCTTCCCACAGGGAAGGCTCCTCCCACACTGGCTCTGCTGGCTCCTCCCACACCGGCCCTGCCCACTTCCTGGAACGACGGCAAGACACCCTTGTACCTCCAGGGACTTTGCTCTCTCTGGGTCGGGCACCGACCAGACAAACCTGGGCCACTGAGGCGACATAGCCGACATTACGTTCGTACAGAACAACCGCCTAGCAGAATGGTGCTCCCTCGTCCTTGGATGACTGGTCATTGTGCGGGGCCGCGCAGAGGCAAGACGCACACGCCCAGAGGAGCGTCGAGTATCCAGGGCAAATCCATCATCATCGTCACAGGGACGGTCCAGGGCCAAAAGGCCAGGGAAGTCAGTCGAAGAATTACGACCGGAACATTCCACCAAACAGGAACACTAAACTCACAGAAACCGGAGAATGAAACTGAACAGGAAAATGAGCAGCACGTAGGACACAGAAGTGTAAGATGAAGACACGGAACAGCAGTGCGTCTAACAGACCAACAGGATAACAATGGCCAGGAATGAGAACCAAGAACCACAGGTTTAAGTAGAATGACGTAGGCAAGCTGGCAACAGCTGGGAGCAGATGCGGTGGGGGGTTACACAAACAAGGGGCAAAACAAGAACAGCACAAGTAACAGGTGTCAGCATGCGAATCAGAATGCCAGGGGTCCTATTCAAACTTTCATTCATGATGTTTTACTGGTTTTGTAGAGGCACTTTAAGCTTTTAAGTATGAAAGGTATATTAATAAAGTGTGTGTGTGTGTGTGTATGTGTGTGTATGTATATATATATTCACACACATGCGCCACATACATACATACACACACTTTATTAATATAATACCTTTCATACTTAAAAGTATATATACTGTATATACCACATATACATATGTATGTGGTGTGGGTGTGTGTGTTGTGTGTGTGTTGTACTGATGTCTTTCTCCCTCTACCTCAGGCTGTCCTCCTCTGCAGGGCTCAGAAAGTGGTGAGCAAAACTTTATGGGTGTCCTGGAAACAGCTGTGAAACTGGCCAATCAGGACGCAGATGCAGAGGAAGAGGGTGGACCAGAGGAGGAAGTGACAAAGGTAACATAATTGCTTTTGTGATCAGATGAGAAAATGTATGGCTTGGACTTACTGGAGCCAGGAGACAGTGGTACACTAGATATGTATCTGATCCTGAACTTTGATTATTTGTTTGTTTGTTTGTGTGTTTGTGCTGTGTTGTGTAGGTGGCTGCGCGTCCAGCTGCTCCAAAAGCTCGAACCCCTGGTCCACCACATGCCTCCTCTCCTGCAGCGCCCTCTACAGGCTCCACAGGCACTCCCAAACTAGGGGCCAAGGGTAAGGCGGTGGGGATGAGGCAGACAGAGAGATGATTTCATTTAATTGATAACATTCAGAGATCATGTAATAACATGTTATAGGATTGGATCTGTTTAAGGTGTGGTTATTTAATCCTGTATTTGTGTTCCTGTGCGTACGTGCATGTGTATGTGTGCGTACGTGTGTCTGCGTGGGTGTGTGTTTTCATGTGTGCGTGTGTGTGTGCACACTGTGTGCGTGCATGTGTGTCTGCGTGTATGTGTGTGCATGTGTTGGTGCGCATCTGTGTGTCTGTGTGCATATATGTGTGTGCTTGCGTGTGTGTGTGTGTGTGTGCGCGCAGCTCAGCAGCAGCTGGACTTCCTGCAGGGCCGCAGGCAGCAGTTTGTGAGGGCGGCTCTGCGCTCCAAGCAGATGAAGGACATGCAGGGAGCAGCACAGCACCTGCGCAACGCCAAGGGCCTCGAGCCCATGATCGAAGCAGCCAAAGGAGGGCTGCCCGTGGACATCAGCAAGGTGGGGGCGGCCCCGGGGCTAGGAGGCGGGGCCAGGGGGCAGGGGGCAGGGGGCAGGGGGCAGGGGGTGGGGCACGGTGAGAGAGCAGATATGCAGACGCCCCAGGCAGACACCTGCGATGTGGAAGTGTGTGTGTGTGTGTGTGAGGGGCACTGTGGTGTCTTACTGAGCTTACTGGTCGATCCAGTGACGCACATGTCCCGAACATCTTCCACTGTTTCCTCTGTTTGCTACTATAGGTCTTTCAGGGACGCTGACCACAGCCTCAGCTGAGCTGATTGTAGAAGTGGAGTAGGTTCTTTCTGTGGTTCTGATTGGCTCTTCTCTCTTGTCTGTAATTCTGATTGGCTCTGGTGTGTCTCCGGCAGGTGCCCAGTGCCCCAGTGAGTGAGGAGGATTATGCCCTGTCCCGCTCCCGCACCTCGCCCCTGTCACCCCGCTCCACCCAGCAGTACGCCCAGCTGATGGAGCGCCTCAAACAGCAGCATGAGGTCATCCTCCACATCCTATGCGCTCACTGCATGGTTACTGCACGCTTCCTACAGATCAACACTGTATTTATTACAGGCATAGAAGCCTCTCCAGGAACTTGGCAACGTCATGCTAAAGCACATTTACATGATTACCCATGTAGCGCTAGGTTGGGATTTCTCTGAATGTTATCAGCCCTCTGGAATCTGGAGAGTCTGGATTTTAATTCGTCTTTCAGCCCCTAGCCGTCCACCTGAGCCAGGTAGCTAAGAGAGCGGCATTCTGGGAATGCCTGGATGAGTGATTTGTTACGTGTGTCGTATGCAGAGGGGTTCCTCTGAGGTTTGGAGCAAGTCCTGTTGGGTCCTGTAGGGGGCGTGTGTGGGGACGGGACCGCTGATCTTTGCTGCCCTCCTTCCACACAGAAATGCCTGGCCTCTTCCCAGCAGTTCACACACATGGGCAACGTGGCAGAAACCAGCAGGTGCGCTCTCCTCAAACCCTCGCCCCTATTCATGCTCCTGACCCAGGTCCTGTATCGGGACACTTCAGGGCGATTTTGTGTTTGTCATCATTCTGTTTTCTGTGTTTGTTTTTGTTTGGGGGAGTTCAGCCAAAAAAAAACACACAGTACATAGTTTATCACTTGGTGCTGGTTAAGCAACAATAATTATATATAGGTCCCTTGTCATTTTCATTAAGAGGGTGTGTGTACGTGTGTGTGTATACATCTGTGTGTGTGTGTAGATTTGAGAAGCTGGGTGAGGAGTGTATGAATAATATTGAACTGCTGAAGAAAGCCCACGCTAAAGGACTTCCAGTACCCACCTACCACACAGAGGAGCGCACCTTCAGCTCTGTCAAGTAACTACACACACACACACACACACCACTCCCCACCTACCACACAGAGGAGCGCACCTTCAGCTCTGTCAAGTAACTACACACACACACACACACACACACACCACTCCCCCACCTACCACACAGAGGAGCGCACCTTCAAATCTGTCAAGTAACTACCAATTCACCTGCACACAAACACACACACACACCAGTCCCCCAGTTACCACTCAGAGGAGCACACCTTCAACTAAGTAAGTTTCAACACCTTCAAGTAAGTTGACCTACAGTTCACTTGCACGCACACACACACACACCTTAAAGCAGCAGCTCTCAAACACTGTCAAATAACATGAAATTCAAACACACTTCACACCCACACCACTCCCCTACCAACCACCACCCCCATCACCCCAACACTGTTAACAACCCCTAATTGAACACTCCCTCATTACTATAAGGTCACTCCCCACTATCAGATAGCCACACGTACACACTCAGCAGGCAGCGCACACACACAGCTGCACACCTGCTGATTCCTTCAGCCCTTATCCCACTGCACACATCAGCACACACACAAGCAGAACAATACTGAAGTTGTCTCCATCTTTCTCTCTCATACACCAGGATCTTCCCTAACTTGACGGCCAGTGAAATGTTGCTGACAATTGTGAAAGGAATCAACCTCCCAACTCCTTCTGGTGGGTGTGTGTGCGTGTGTGTGAGAGAGAGAGAGAGAGAGAGGGGGCTTTCTAGAAGAGGGTGTGTTGTCTTTGGCTGTTTTTGGGTGAGGTTTGGGTGACCACTTGTTTCTGATCTACAGGAGTTTCAGCCAGTGATCTGGATGCAAGTGTGCGCTTTGAGTTTCCCTTTCCTAGTGCAGTAAGACACACATACAGTTACACACCTGTTTGATCTATCTATCTATACCCCCTCTCTCTCTCTCTCTCTATATATATATATATATATATATATATATATATATATATATATATATATATATATATATATATATATATATATATTTATTATTAACAACTCACTTGTTTAAGTGTTTGCCCTGCAGGAAGAAGCTCAGAAAGACAAGACGAACACTGTAAAAAGCACAAACAGTCCAGGTGTGCACGTACACACACAAACGCACGCACACACACACACACACACACACACAAGCTCATACACCCCCCAACTTTAACAAAGTTGAATAAATCTGGCATGTCTTTGTGCTGGTTTATTGATTTCCATGTTTAATGTGAGATTTCAGGAGTCACTCACACTTCAGTGCCTGAACCTGGCTGGGTGTTTGGCCTTGTACCCATCCTGTTTACTGACACGCCACTCCAGGCCATGGTGTTACTCTTTAATATCCGTTATGAATTTCTACCCAATCAAAGAACACAAATGGTGTTTGTTGTGGCACAGAGGAAGCACAAACATGCCAGGGTTCGTGTCTACATGAAGCACTTCACCGGTTTCAGCTTCATGAGCCAACAAATTCTCACACTCACAGTTTCCCTGATGCCCATCGACCTCGTCATGAACTCTTTCTCTCTCTCTCTCTCTCTCTCTCTCTCTCTCCCTACCTCCCTCTCTTTCTCCCTCAATCTCTCTCTCCCCCTCCCTCCCTCTCTCTCCCTCCCCCTTCTTTTGCTCTCTCTCCCTCTGTTCTCCCGCTGTATCCTGTATCTCTCCCTTTCTCTCTCTTAGAGTTTAAGGAGCAGTTTAAGCTGCGCATTAATCGGACCCACCGAGGCTTTAAGAGGGTAGTGCAGTCCAAAGGCATCAAGTTTGAGGTCATACACAAAGGGTGAGATTCGAGGGGTGGGGGGTTGGTGGGGGGTAAAGGGGGTTGGTGGGGGGTTTCTCAGTAACTCAGACTTCTGCTGCAGCTGCAGGCTCTTTGATTGGAGTGCTGAACATTCCCTCAATTCCTATATTGACATCTGTACCCAGTTATTTGGGAGGAGGAGACGTATTAAAAGTGTGTGTGTGTGTGTGTTTGTGTGTGTGTGTTTAGGAGCCTCTTCAAGACGGATAAGGTGGTGGGAAATGCACATCTGAAACTGGAGGCCTTGGAGAATAACTGTGAGATCAGAGAGATTATAGAGGTGAATTACACGCACGCGGTGACACACCGTGTAAATGGCGGAATAGCAGAACAAGTCTAATCATATACCCTTGTCTGAAACGCAGCCAAAGGGGAATTTTTCTCACAAACACACATTACCTCACAATCACAGACAGAGCACATGCACCTTTTTAAAATAAATATCATATGACCACCTTCTGTACACAGTTTACACTGAGAAGATCTGTAGAAAGATTGAGTGTGTGTCTGTTTGGGTGTTTGTGTGCTTGTACATGATTGTCTGTGTGCGCATACATGTACATGTATGTACGTGCGTGTGTGTACATGCGTGTGTGTTTGTGCGTACCTGTGTACGTGGGTGTGTATGTGCGTGCATGTGTACGTGCCTCTGTGTGTGTGTGTGTGTATGTATGTACATGCGTGCGTGTGTACATGCGTGTCTGCCTGTTTGCGTGCCTGTGTGTGTACATGTGTGTGTGTACCTGTGTGTGTGTGTACCTGTGTGTACATCTGCGTGTTTGTGTATTTGTGTGTGTGTGTGTACCTGTGTGTGTATGTGCGTGCGTGCGTGTATGTGTATGTGCGTGCGTGCGTGTCCGTGCTTGCGTGCGTGTGTGTGAGTAGGTGCTGGATGGGCGTAAGCCAACAGGCGGGAAGCTGGAGGTGCATGTGAGGATCAGAGAGCCTCTTGGAGGAGTCCAGCTGCAGTCCGTCACAGAGAAGTGGCTGGTCCTGGACCCGCCCACCATCACACCCGACACAGAGAGACGCAGGGAGAGAGAACACGTATGTACACACTAAGAACACACACATACACACACACATACACACACACACAGGGAACACGCACACTGAGAGAAATCATGTATGAACACACAAAAGCCGTGTATGTATATACACTGAAAAAGTGTGGATATGTACAGAGAGAAACCAGAATGTGCACATAGGTGGAGACACAGAGCTTGAAACAGAGATGGGAAGGAACACACACACCACACACACACACACACACCCAGCAGGGCTGTCAGAACAGGGCCCTGACTATAAATCTGGCCTAAATCATCACTGTACGCCCCAGAGCAAGCCCAGATGTGAGGAAACCAGACTCCACCTCACTGTACCACACGTTGCAAAAGATGCAAATCAGAGCCAAAAACCAAAACCTGTAATAGCAGGAAGCATTCAGAGCCCCAGGACTTCTGTGCAGGCACCCGGTGTCGCCTGGATCTGAGCCTAACCGCCTTCTGACCTCTGACCTGCGCCAACCTCGCACTGGCATGGCTGAGCACAGCTTGCTGATCCAGATAGAGCTGGATCAGATCAGCTGGCAGAGGCAGACTGCGTCAGACATGACACACTACATGACACATGCCTGCGTACGTGCGTGTGTGCGTGTGTATATGGGCATGCGTGTGTGTAGCACATAGGACACACACTGCATCATACACACCCCCACATGCATGCCCACACATGCATAAAACAGACGCTGTAGCCCACACCGCCCCACTTGTATGCCCACACACTGCAACACACTTCCTCAAGCTCCGTACCTAGTTCTCTGACACACTCCAGGGCCTATCTTTTACACCTCTGCATCACTCATGGTTGTCATGTGGTTGAAGATTTGCTGTTCGATTATGTTTGCTTGTATATGTGTGGGCAAGCACGTACACAGACTCAATGCGCGCGCTGGTACCGGGACATCTGAGGAGAGGCTGCGCGGGGTTGTATTACACGTGCCTGGGGCAGCACCTCGGGGCCTTCACCTGCGTGAGGGTGGCAGGCTTTTAGCCACACTGCTGTGTTAAGATGGACTGAAGAGAACCGGGAGGGGTGAGGGGGGCAGCGGTATGGGGAGGGGAGGAAAGAGGGGAGGGTAGAGGGGAGGAAGGAGGAGAGAGGGGAGGAGGGAGGGGAGAGGGTTGTTAAGAGTGTAAATCCCATCTGCCTTTGTGTTTAACAGGCTGCAGCCAAGTCCAAATCCCAAAATGATCACGGAAAAAACGTTCAGAAAAGGTAACTGCCTGTGTGTGTACGTGTGTGCATGTGTACATGCGAGAGTGTGTGTCCATGCATGCTTGTGTGTGTGTGTGTTTTTGCATGTGTGTTTGTGTAGAGAATTCCCTCAATGAATATTTGATTCAGGCACCTGTAGGGGTCACTATCAGGCAGGCGTAGGGCAGCTGTTAAGGGGTCCTTCACATATGGTGCACAGCAGTAGACAGAGCAGAAAACTCCTCTAATTAAATGCAGTTAAGCTTATGTATTCGTGTTGAAAAGCACATGATTCGTGAACTGGTGATCTGCTGCTCTATATTAGATACCAAAGGCTGCATTCTGTCTCCATGTTTACTCTCTTACTGGAGTTCTCAGTGGATGAGGAATCCAGGCACAGGCTACACCTAATTCAGTTCTCAGTACTTAACTGTTTGCATGTGTGTGTGTGTGTGTGCGTGTTCATGCTTGCGTGTGTGTGTGTGTGTGTGTGTGCTGGTCTCACCTTTCTCTGTCTGTTCCAGTTTCTCCCCTCCTAAGTACAAACTCCACAGCTTCAGTCTCCTCAACTATGACAAAGAAAGACTTGAGAGGAAGGTCTGTATGTGTGTGTGTGTGTCTATCTGTCTGTGTCTATCTGTCTGTGTCTATTTGTCTGTGTGTGTCTGTCTGTGTGTGTCTGAGTCTGTGAGTGTGTATGCGTCTGTGTGTCTGTGTGTGTTAGTGAGCAGTGCGTGTGTGTGCATGCATGTGAATAGGCTTGTAATCATTGTTCCTGTGCCTGTCCTGTGTACCATTACACTGGTATTAGATGTTGAGTGGTGTGAGCAGCTTATCAGTCACTTCTGTCAATCACAGATTGGAGAATATACGAAAAACAGGCGGGACCCACCGCCTGATCTAATAAACCAACATAAGGACGTTTGCCACCGGCTGCACTGGCAAAAATCCTACCTGGAGAGAGGAACCTCAGCTGCACTTGCAGGTACCACACACACACACACACACACACACACACGCACACAGGCAGATACAGACAAATATCACTATGGCGCCTGTCTTCTGTCTGTGTTAGAGTATGACAGTGTGCTGAGGAGGTTTGCTCATGGTCTTGCTGATTCAGTCAAGAAATTTTCCAGTGAAGGCAACAGAGTGAGTAATACACACACAAGCATGCATATGCACGCATACACACACACACACACGCGCGACAATGCAAATAAATGACCGCAAAAAAGTTGGCATTTTTCTTGCTCCCACATAATCCCTGTCTGAATTCCCCTTCTTTCTTTCTTTCTTTCTCTCTCTCTTTCTTTCTCACACACACACTCTCCCTTCTTTCATTCTCTTTCACACACACACACTCTCCCTTCTTTCATTCTCTTTCACACACACACTCTCTCTTCTTTCACACACACACACACGCTCATTTTTTCTCTTTGGACAGGAAGCAGCTAAAGATGCTCTGGGGAGACTTAAAATGGTGGAGAATGAAGTAAGATCACACGATTACCGTCAATTCCTGACTACTGAGGCCATATATTAACACACACAAACACACTCTCTCTCTAACTCCTCCCCCTCTCTCTCTCTTAGATGGAGTCTCTCAGGAGACGCCGCGGTGTGTGAGCGTGCAGGGAGATGGAGTTGCACTGTGGGCAGTTCCCACATAGCACCAGACACTCACTCACACACTGACACATGTTTCCTACATACACTCCATGTCTTGACTGGTCTTTGCACACACACACACATCTCATTCTTCATCTTTTTCCTGGCAACAACACACACACACTCCTGCTCTTGACATCCTCTATAGATCTGCAGCCTCGCTGTCTAACACCTGAATTCTCCCACACACACTCTCTGGGATTGTGTGTGCGCGTTCAGTAAACTCTTCAGCAGTGAAAATGCAGGTATGGGTTCAGCTGCATCTACAGAGAAATATTTTACACTTCATTATTCATTACACTGTAATGGTTAAACACTGATCCCAGACCAGCACATAAATCGGTACCAACACTCTGGGCTTTTTATGAGATAATGACGTATGAACTTCAAAATGGTTTGCACATTGACTAGACACTACAGAACTGTAGCAGGAGCGCTTATTACCACGACGATTTTGATCACCGTCTGCTCCCCGATCAACGCACCCCCCCCCCCCCGCGTGAGCGTGTGTGTTATTCATCCATGTTCTCTGAGATGTGCACACATTAACAGCAGTCATACACAGGAATGTAATGAGGTAGTGAAACTTCCCCTGCTGACCACAAGGGTGTAGTTCGGAACCGGAGTGCCCCTGGGTCCTGGAGGGTGTAGTTCAGAACCAGGGTGCCCCTGGGTCCTGGAAGGGGGAGTTAGGAACCGGAGCGCCCCTGGGTCCTAGACGCTCCCCAGGGTCCTAGAGCCATTCTTCTGCAGCTGCTCCCTCAGCCGTGCCTCCATCAGCATCTCCACCCGTCCCCGCAGGGCCTAGGCCGTACAGCGAGAACAGGGCGCTCAAAACATGAAAAGATTCCACTGTGTGTGAAAAACTAATTCTTCGGTTTTGGGTGTGATGTTTTAACATAGCAGCCAAACCCTACAGGCTGGTGTGTCTCCAAGAGCAGACTTGAGCAACCCTGCCCTGAACTACTTTTAAGCAGCATGGCCAACTAGTTTGTATTGATAACACAAACTCCCTTCAGCAAAGTATTTAGAGGGTAGAGTCTGTGTTTCTCTAGAACAAGTTACCGTGACAACCACCTGTGCTACTCCTGTGTTGTCTTCTCTATGTAATGGGACAATCACAAAACCATACACGCACATACGCTCTCTCCTCCCTTACACTCACTAATTTAGTGGAGATTAGGTTTTGGGTTTGTAATCTTTTTATTTGCGTTTCTCCATAATGGTTATGGCAATCGGTACAAATGTATTTATGTATGTATTTTTGAACACAAACGTAATATTGTGTGTATCTGTAGGGATTATGTGTACTGATATTTACTGCAGAATTACACTGTTATTTTGGACAAATGACTTGCTCATTAAAATATCACAATTATCATTTTGTGGCGTGTGTATGAGGGGGTATTTACTTTTTCCTCTCAATACAGTGCCGTTTGCGTTAAAGTGAGCGGTCTGATTTTTACTAAACACTGCAACACGACAGAGGAAGAACAGCATGTTTTTCAACATCTGTTTAGTCTGAATATACGTCCTGTTAAATAAAGCCGTCTGTCTCAATTGTTAGTTTAAAACCTAGCCCTCCAAGCTACGGTTAAGATTAAACACTAAATATTAAATTGGTACCCCTCGCCAAAAATAAGGCCTGCTTCTCTTGTGTGTGTGTATAAACGAGAGCGCGCCTGAAGACCGAAAGTGGTGGGCGTTGCCAAGAACCAACGTTTCCTGTCTAAGTAAGCACGTGGTTTCCGTGTGTGTCAGCGCGAGAGCGACCGCTATTCAAGTCCTCCGGTACGCGTTTTCACTGTGTAGCCCTTTAAATCGCACCCACACCTCGCGATTCACATTTTCCCGTCTTCAGCAGACCACTACTCCACCGAAGACAGTGACACTACCCCAACGAGTGACGCTGTCTGGCCCGCTGTCACGCGTATTTTTTTAATAACATTTAACAGTACTGCAGTTTAGGTACGAAGCAGGTCATGACGCTAGAAGCGATCCGGTACCGGATCGGGTCTTTACAGATCCTCAACCAGCTACTGTTGCCGCACGAGACGGTGTTCGAAGAGATCCGTTCGGTGCAGGACGGCTATGAAGCTATTAAATCCATGAAGGTAGGAGGAGACCGCCACGCCAGGTCCTTTACGTCTTCCGTGTTGGCCTTTTTTCTGTTCGCATCTAGCTACACAGCACGAGACGTTGCGAAAAGAATGCTGAGGCGCTAGGCAGATGTTTCTTTGTGTCAAGCGAGAGCACGGGGTCGCGCTTTTGTTCGTGCTTATGCGTGTCTGTGTGATTTGCATAGCTACTTGAGCTGCCCTCAAAGGAGCCGTATGCTTGACGTCGGGGTTCGTGAATGGACACCAAGGGCATGCTTGGAGAGTGGTATAAACCGTGAAGACTACGGAATACATCCTGTACCGTCTCTTCATCTCAGACAGAATGGTTGAAAACTAAAAACATCTCATCTTTGAATATATCCTTGCATCCAGGATCATATTTTACCTCAATAATTTTATACTTTTCTGGAACACTTTGTGAATGTCATATCAATAGTGAATCGCGGTGTTCGTTTAGTTGGTGTTCTACGCCTCGTGAATATTGCACCCCGTTACAGCAAACCTGCTCCATGCATTATTGATACATCTGGCTCCCCTCCCACTCTGCCTGTTGTAGTTCATCTCATCCGCTCCTGTAGGCTCTCGCCTTTCCCAGACCACATAAGTGGCAGCACTTGCTGGTTTGCCAGTGGCACCAATTTTTTTTAATTCATAAGCAGCTGCAGAAGGGCTGTTCTCCTGGTCAGTCATATATTTTGTCCCCTAGATTTGCTTGGAGGCCAGATGAAACTTATAAATGTACATCACACAAAATGAAGTGATGTAAAGCAAGTGATGATGGGCTGCTGTTTCCTCAAAGATGTCACAGTTGTGTTGCAAACAGGGATTATGTCATAATGACCCAAACTTTACTCACAAAAAACAAAAAAGATATCATCATGGCATCATCTCTTTTCCCGGCACATGATGGCATAATAACACATTATGATGTGTGGAGACAGAGCCAAGACTGGGCACAGCAGCCAGGACTGTGTAGAGCCATCAGGACACATGGTCATGTTATCACTGCCAATACTGATATCACTAACGTATCACCATCAGTCATTTCAGAGTCAGGGGTTATTTCTACTATTAGTATTGGTAAACAATAGTGATTTCAGTATCGGTTGTGAACTACTTAAGGCAGTTTTGGAGACTTTTCCCTGACTGGTTTTCAGGCTGAAAGTGGAGACAGTGATGGATACAAGAAGGTGTTTATTTTTTTGTTTAAGTCCTTATTCCCACATCCCTTCTATTATTAACACACCAATTAGTATACCAGTGGTGATCCCATTGTCTGCTGACCTTTAAACTCTCAGGTACGCGGTGCTCCCGCCATTGCCATTGTGGGCTGCCTGAGCTTGGCTGTGGAGCTGCGGGCAGGCGCCGGCGGCGATGATCCCGTGACCTTTATCCGGGAGTCTCTGTGCCACCTAACGTCAGCACGGCCCACGGCCGTCAACATGGGGCGAGCTGCTCAGGAGCTGATGGAGTTCACGGAGAACGAGAGCATGGAGAAGAGTGGAGAGCAACTCCGTGGGAGGTGAGCGGGGGAAGGCCATGGGAGAGGCTGGAGCTGGCAAGGGGTGGGGCCTGATGATGAGGGGGCAGGGCTGATGGTTGGGGGCGGAGCTGAGGATGGGATGTGGGGGATGGGGATTGAGATGGGGAAAGAAAGGGGAGAGGGAGAAAGCAAAACAACAGAAAAGAAGACAATAAGATATTCATGGAGGTAAACATGTCAGTTCCATTAATAGGAACCAATGCTAAATTAGTAAACCTGCCACACTCTCCAATGTTGTACACCTCCCCAGAGCATTGGAAGCTGCTCCCTGGTGATGCAGGGAAAGATTCAGGGGAAAGAGAATAGTGATTCACCTGCTGTAGGACTGCAGTGCACTGGACACTGGTGATAACTAACAGTGTATAACAGTGACCCCAGTGAGTCTCAGTGGTGATAGAGGATATGTGTGTATAGTATAGTACAGAGTATATAGGTGAATAATATACCATAGAGTATATGTGTGCTTAGCATAGAGCATATGTGTATATATAGAATATTACAGATTATGTAATGTATAGCATAGAGTATATGGGTATATAGTATAGAGTATATGTGAGTATAGAGTGTATGTGTATATAGTATAGAATATAGAGTTTGTTTGTATAGTATAAAGTATGCAAGTAGTATAGAGTATATATTATGTGAGTAGTATAGATTACAAGTGAATATAGAGTATATGTGAGTATATAGTAAATGTGTATATATAGTATAGAGTATGTGTGTATAGTATATAGTGCGTGAGTAGTATAGAGTATATGTCAGTATATTGTATATAGTATAGAGTATGTTTATATAGTATAAAGTATGTGAGTAGTATATAGTATATGTCAGTATATTGTATATAGTATAGAGTATGTTTATATAGTATAAAGTATGTGAGTAGTATATAGTATATGTCAGTATATTGTATATAGTATAGAGTATGTTTATATAGTATAGAGTATGTGAGTAGTATAGAGTGAGTGAGAGTGGACTGGAGAGCAGAGCTTCAGAAAGTTGGAGTGCTGGTGTTTTCTCTCACTCCAGGTTCACTGAGACCATGAATATGATCAAACAGTTTCGACAGTTAAAGCGCCAAATGGTGAATACAAGTACAGTGAGGTTATCACTGTCACAAAGGACTCGATGTGAAATCCAAAAAGACACCTTTCTTCTAGTTTGCAGAGGCGTGTCCCGCAAGATGCGAAGTATTCTAAACGATATTGTTCTGTTTTGGGAAAAATAACTTTTTCCAAAAGTGTTACATTCAGTACATACATTGTTACATTCAGTAATACATACAGTTAAACACGACCCTTTTCCTTGAGTGTTTTAATCTCATTTTATCTCATACTAAGAGCTCACGTGTGTAGTGCAGATTAAATCAGAGGTTTCATCGAGGGGCGAGGGTGAGTGGGGACTAGAGACATTGGACTCAAAGCGGAGCGACTGTCAAGCGCTGCCAGCAGAATAAGAAAAGCCACGTGGCATAATTCCAGAATGCCACTTTCTGCTGCTCCAATCCACTCACATACTCTGGTGCAGAGAATATGTGTATAGTACAGAGTATAGAACTTGTAGTGTAGTATAGAGAATAGGGGTTTATAGTATAGTAATGTGTTAAGTACAGAGTATAAGTGCTTGGTGTATTGTAATCGAGTATATATGTGTTAAGTACAGAGTATAGGGGCTTGGTGTATAGTATAGAGTATGTGTGTATAGTATAGAGTGTAGGGGCTTGTAGTGTAGTATAGAGAATAGGGACTTATAGTATAGAGTATATGTGTATAGTACAGAGTATAGGTGTGGCAGGTAATTTTCACATTCATTTGGGACTCACTATGTTTTCTACTGACTAATGCACCTCCTTTCCTCTTGGCCTCTTTGCAGTGTGATTGGGTGGATTGAGGAGATGTTGGAACGAGATGTAGACGATAATAGGAAGATCGGTAACTATGGCGCCCAGCACATTCTATCAGGAGTGCCAAGAGACTCTGTCACCATCCTCACACACTGCAATACCGGAAGCCTTGCTACAGCCGGATATGGAACTGCACTTGGTCGGTATCCCTTTGAATGTCTTTCTGTGTATTCCTATATGTGCCCCTCTGGGTGTCTCTCTGCATGTCTCTGTGGGTGTCCCTGTGGGTGTCTGAACTAATATTATGGTTTGGTCGTTAGGTTGCCCAAATCCCTTGGCACAGTTTTATTGCTTAAATAATCTATCAGTTACCAGATACTTAATGGAATCCAGGTCAGACTGTCTGTAGTTTAAAATTTAATACTGTATATTAACATGTGTGTGCCTTTGTGTGTGTGTCTGTGTACATGTGTCTCTGCGTTTTTATATATCTGTGTGTGTGTTTGCCTGTTCTATGTGCATGTGTCTGTGTGTGTTTTTCTGTGTGTGTGTCTGTGTTTGTTTATCTGTGTGTGTGTGTGTGTTTCTCTCTGAATATGTGCGTGCACATGTGTGTGCGCATGTACATGTGTGTGTACGTGTGCATGCATTGTGCGTGCAGGTGTGGTGCGCTCACTGCACTCCCTGGGCCGTCTGAAGCGTCTGTACTGTACGGAGACAAGACCGTACAACCAGGGCGCCAGACTCACAGCCTATGAGGCAGTGGCTGAAGGCTTCCCCGCGACACTCATCACAGACAGCATGGCTGCACTCGCCATGAGGGAGAAGGCCATCTCTGGTGAGGGTGCCTGTGTGTGTGTGTGTGTGTGAGAGAGAGAGAGAGAGAGGATATGTAAGTCAAAGTGAGATTTGCCTGCCTGTCAGGAACTGCTAGACTGATGTAAAGAAATGTATGTTATCAACATCTGCTAGATTTTGAGTGTGTTTGCTGTGTGGGTGTGTGTGTAGCTGTCGTTGTTGGAGCAGACCGGGTTGTAGCTAACGGTGACACGGCGAACAAAGTGGGCACATACCAGCTAGCTATTGCTGCAAAGCATCATGGGATACCATTCTATGTGGCTGCGCCCAGCACATCATGTGATCTGACTCTGGAGAGTGGGCGTGAAATCGTGATGGAGGAGCGACCACCAGAAGAGCTCACCAGCATCAACGGCGTCCCAGTGGCTGCACCAGGTGTGTGTGTGTGTGTGTGTGTGTGTGTGCAGGGGGGAGGTGGGGGTGCGTATGTGTAAGCAATACAGAGGTGTCAGTGGTGCATTTTAAAATATCTCATTCTAGCTCATGTGTTTAATCATGAGTTTAAATTGGCAACTTGTATTTGTGGTGGTGTGTGTCTCACACAAGCATGAGAAAGATGAAGGCTATCACGACAGCAGGGTGAGAGCTGAGACTATACTGAGATAGCTTTAATTAAACACATCTGATGTGTGTGTGTGTGTGTGTGTGTGTGTGCGCGCGCTGCCAGCCTGTGTGGCAGCAGCTTAATTAAAGGAAGAGGGTTTAATAGCTGTGTGGTGTCTGGGGAGAGGCTGAGCCACCAGCACTGCTGCCTGGGCTGAAAGATTTACACTGATCTGAGACCAGCTGTACTCTGCAGCAGTGGTATGGCTCAGCATTCACACACAGACAAATATGCGCCTAGATCAGAATGGGAAGGCGAATTTTTTTTTGCCTTGTGGAATGTCACACTGTTTATATCTGAGGAAAGGTCTAATGCAACAGGATCTCTAAAGATGTGATTCAATTAATACAGGTTATGAGTGTGTGTTCAGACCAACATTAACACAGGTTATGAGTGTGTGTTCAGACCAACATTAACACAGGTTATGAGTGTGTGTTCAGACCAACATTAACACAGGTTATGAGTGTGTGTTCAGATCAACATTGATACAGGTTTTGTCCAGAGTAACATTGGAGACCTCCCACCCCATCTCCCCTGCCTGTCTCCCCCCCCCCCCCATCCATTCTCCCCCTCTGTAGGAATTGATGTGTGGAATCCCGCGTTTGATGTGACTCCTCATCAGCTGATCACGGGTGGTATAATCACTGAACTGGGGGTGTTCCTTCCCTCAGAGCTGCAGGCGGCTCTTACAGGCAGACTCACTGCTCTGTAGGGCTACAGCGCTCCCACAGGCCTGGGTGTATTAGTGCACCTTAATAACCACTCAGATCTTGATCTCATGCCCCCCCTCTCTCTCACTCTCTCTCTTGTTCTGTTTTTATCACTTCACAACAGTGGAAGTTACAACTTCATTTTAAATATATACACACTCGTTGGCATGGTAGGTGTCAACTTGATGCTTACATACACACAGACTCACACCCAATGCCGCACTGAAGTGAATTTACACGGTTTTCCTTCACTCTAATATATGGCAGAACCCAGGGACGTTTATGAATATCACACCACACATATCGTCTCAACACACTGTTCTTTCTCATTTGTGTTATTTTTCTCTTCCTTCCTCTCTTTCTTTCTTCTCTCCTTCATGTTTCTCTTTCTCTCACTCTTTCATGCTCAGCTCCAGTCCTTAATGAGAGGTTCATGTCAGAGACGCCCAGCGAACCGGAACCCATAGTCATGATTAGATGACGTTTTTAGTTAAGCTAAATATTATTAATCACGTATGTGAACATATTTCTTGTTACATGTAGACTTCTGAGCAAGTGTCGTATTGGCTTAGCTTAATGGATATATAACGTTAGCTCCCCAGGAAATAAGGGTTATCTGGAAATGTACATATGTACAAAATTAGCATTGATTTGCATAACTGCCACTGAAAGCAAGTGTCCAATGAAGAGCACTGATCTCTAAATGAATTTGACTGATAGAAGCCACTCAAAATGTTATATTAACATTTGTTTTGACATCTGAATTTCAGTGTTGACAATGGCAACAATTCAACCTCCCCCAAAATATCTTAAAATAACCAGTAGCTAATATAATAGTTATCATTTGTAAAGAAGCTGTCCGGTATTGTCTGTCACAGTGGAAATCTCCATATATGTTACATGTTTAGCAAGTAGTGAACCATTTTTTAAGAAGGGTTGAGATGTAAATCTTAACATACGCTAATGTAAATGAGCAGCAGTTGGGATAGTCAGCATGAGGGAACGGTGCTATGGAGCTAGACATTATACGATACCTCACTACATTACCCAGAATCCTCTACTCTTGTGGAACGCTAGCTGCTTGTGATTGGTTGTGGCGTTTTGTTTCCCTAGTGCAAAGTGTAGTCCTATGTCATGTCACTGCAAATACATGCGCACTCATGTTCTCATAATCCAGATAAACCAGAATCAGAAGCCAGACTGATTCACCACCCCATCCGGTGGCCTATAGTCAGGCGGTGTTTTAAAGTTATAGTACTAAACACCTGAACCAGTTAGTGAGCATTCTGCTGACCTGAATGACTTGGTTCTGATGTGTATAAAAACCTGGTCTGGTTGTGTGTAAAACCTGGACAGTTTGCATGTAAACCGTGGATTGGTTGGCAGACCAGTTTATCCTCTGATTGAAATGACTTTTGGCTGTGTGGCTGCGTTCCGATTAGAGGTAATGGCTGTTTATATATACTGAATGTAACGAGGACAGTTCTCCTCGCTGCCTTACACCATCAAAAAAAACTCACTAGATTCTAATTGGTTGAACTTCATGGCCACGCCCCATGCCATCTCATCTCAGCTTTTGTATTGGCCTTTGTCACAGCAACAAGCAAATCACGATATGAAGAAACAAAAAAAATTGAGGAAAGTTGCCATGGAAACCCCCTCCTCTGTTTACGTCCTTCACTCCACACTTGAATTCTCCTCTTCCTCCCTTTCCCCTGTACCAGATGCGGTTTTGAGTGATTTCAGCCCTGACATAACAAGATGTAGGATTAAAATGATAGAACTCATCTCTATTGACCGAGGCAGTCAAATCACATGTATATTCCAAATCAAGACCTGCACACCATTCTTCAGAAGCATAGTGGTGTTTAGATCACCTTCTAAAGACATGAAGTGCTGCTAGTCTTACACATTACAGTGTTCTTTGCATTTTGAGGTGATATTCTGAAGCAACATCTCTGTTGTGGTTTCATTTTTAAGGTTTTCATTTGAATAGTTTTTTAAATAGTTAAATAGTTTTTAGGCTTTTATTTTGTAGGAGCAAAATGTTGACCCAAGAGAGTCACTGTACACAAAATGTAGCAATTATGTGGCCATCTGTGTGATAACTAGATTTCATATTCATTGCAGAAGTATGAGAATTGGTTACCTTTCATTTTTCTTCACCATCATCTCATTATTCTTTGGCTGTAACCTGTATATATATATATATATATATATATATATATATATATATATATATATATATATATATATATATATAATGTTCTTGGTGATTTGAAAAGCTTTTATGGGAAGGCCTTCTTCATACAGGATGCATCTTGCCACACCAAAGAGCATGTGTCAGATCCCAGACTACACAGGCTAGTCCCAACCCTGTGTTCCCACTCTGTCCTAGTCTCACACAGCTAAGGCATTAAGGCAGCTAAGCAGAATTAAACGTGTAGCTTCCCTAAAAAGGGAGCTTGCGTACCTGAGACTCCTTAATTGGGGCCATGGTTCACTTTAGAATCTTGTTCTAGTTCTAATTTGCATACCTCTGGCTGTGGATCAAAATAGCCAAACCTTCAGTCTAATTCATGTCTGACTTTTGGCTTTGGAGCACCATATTTTAAATTCAAATGCAAATTCTTATTTTTGATTAGCCTGTCTATTAACAATGACCACATCTGCTACAGAGTGACCGGTTCAGGTTGGGTCATCCTGTATCATGACTGTTCTGAGCTGCTGTGTAAGCGTTACGGAACAGGGTGATGAATCCACTAGTTTAGATTGCTGAAGAAACCACGTTACAGCCAGCGTGGAACTGGTGCCAAAATGGGAAGATCACAGTAGAAAATGTCTTAGTCTGTCAAACTGATCGATGAAGGAAAAAGCTATAGACGTTCTGACTGACAGGGAGCGTCTACCTCTGGTGCCAAATGACAGTGTTGTGTGCTTGACACTGATGTAAAGAGGGTGTGTCCACGATTCTTTCGACCAATGGGATGTGCTCTTAATGGTTGACTGTGTCAGTTTGAGAAGACCTCCCCGTGCTTGTGTTTCTTCATGTTTATTATGACTGGCAATCACAGATAAGTTTTGTATAATGTGGAAATAGCTGAACAAATTAAATGACTGGATTTTTTAATACATATGTATATGAATATAATACTGTATACAGCATACATGGACTACGAAACATCCCTTTCACATCAGACCAATAAAGAACAAGGAAGTGATGACAATCTGGAGTATCTTTGTATAAATAGATTGCAAATTGGCTGAAAACCGAAAATGGAAAATGTGGTGGTTATGTGTTATTGCATAATAATAATTTAAGCATAACCTTACTAAGTAGGTGCATTGATGCATCCATATGTATAAGGCTAGTCTTATGAACTGAACTCATAAAATGAACTGAGAAATGTCCTTGTCTTTTTAGTCTAGTCCAAACCCGTGTACATCATCAATGCCTAAATTATATTTCATTAATTTAAAATGTTTAGACCTCATATTTATACATAGGCAAAGACTATATACTTTAGCTAACTTCATCTGATTTTATTTTTTAAATTACAGTGTAAATTCAAACAGAGTAACATCACAACAAAATCAGAAAACAAAAATATACAGCAGAAATATATACAAGAATAGTCTTACACAGCGTTTCAATATGGTTGATAAAACGTGTGGACATTACACGGCAAGGCTGACTGAAAGTAGCGTTTCAATGACGCTGTTCCGCATCCAGCCAATCAGATGACTTCGTGCGCTACACTTCCTCGAGGCCGCGTCAACGACCCAAGCGCGGTTCAGAGAGGAGGAAGTCCGTGGTTGGGGAAACAACGAAAAATAAAATAAACATTGTCCAAATTTCCGAATATGGATTATTTCACAAATGTGTTAGTCTGCGGATTCAATTTCATCGACAGGAATTAAAAATAGCATTGTACACAGCCGAAGTGGGAGTGAACCCGCCACTGATTTCAAACGTTGCTTTCTCACCCCTCGCCTTCGAGTTAGCTAGTTAGCTCGACTTGCTAACAAGGCAAGCAAGGAAGGAGAGGGGTAAAAGGGGTAAAAGGGGAACGAGGCAGAGGGAAAGTGTTTGGCGCTGTCAGCGTGTATTAAGGAGATACACTAAGAGACAAGTGGAGTAAAAAAACAAATAGCACAACTCCACTTTAGCTAAAACAGAATAATTCAAGTTCTGGGAGGCTTTCGTTGGCCTTTTTTGAGTTAGCTGGAAAAGTTCCTCGCCGCACACACACCACAACACGACCGAGGCCTACCGGACCATCGGCGTGTAGTGTCGGGAATATACACAATAAACATGTCGGCCCAAGCGCAAATGCGAGCTATGCTGGACCAGCTAATGGGTACAGGACGCGATGGTGAGTATTATTTTATTGACCTGGGGATGTGTTCGTTTCCTGTAACGCGAAATTGAAATCTCATTGCACGATGTCTGAAGTAACTTAGCTTGACTGGCTATAGGGGTGGCTAACGTTAGCCTAGCGAGCAAGTTTAGCTTAGCTTTTCAGCCAAGCTAAATTAATTAGCTAGCTAACTAGCATCCTTACCTTGGTATGGCCGAGCAAGCAAGTTGCAGCTAACTAATTAGTTAGCTAGTTATTTAGCTACCTGTATCACACAGGGCAGCTCGTTATAATAAAACGCCGTTGAATAAACTTGGGACTACGGAAACTCGTTTAACTTGTTTTTAAATATAGCTAGCTACAGTGTTCAATATTATGATAGGTTAAGTGAAACGTTTCTGCTGTGGTCCAAAAGATTTTTCCACCCCTCAAGCAGGCATTTGATAAAAGTTGAGTGAAATCAATTTCTAAACTGAGGCGCTCCTCTCCAGCATCAGGAAGCCCATGTTTTCTTACCATGTGCCGTTACAGGAGACACGATGCGCCAGAGGATCAAATTCACGGATGAGAGAGTGTGTAAAAGTCATCTGCTGGAGTCCTGCCCTCACGATATATTATCAGGGACGGTGAGTCTTTTCAAAGACAGAACTTCTAACTAAACCTCTTTATAGTTATATTGGTAGTGTGGTCGTTTTGTTTAAATATTTTTTTATTCGTTTTCTATACCATGCCATTTATCTTTGATCGTTAAACCTACTTGTGTGTTGATGCTCACCCAGCGCATGGACTTGGGGGAGTGCTTGAAAGTTCATGACCTTGCTCTGAGGGCAGACTATGAGATCGCCTCCAAGCACCAGGAGTATTTTTTTGAACTTGACGTGAGTATGAGCGTGGCACCATGAAATCAGATTACTTCATGTGTGTACTGGTTGTGGATCACACTGACTACTGTTTCCTGGCTGTCATGGCATGAGTTAATATTTGATGAGAACAAAGTTTTTACAAAACCTTATTTTAAATGGGATTTTGTGTATTGTATTCTAAAATCACACACATGTAATATAGCAACAGCTTTGAGAGTTTTAACCAGCCTGAAAGTGAGTAGGTTTGGTATGTTTTGGTGTTGCTGACCAATCACATTGGGTTGTGTGTCCAGGCTGCAGAACATCTGCAGTCATTCATTGCAGACTGTGATCGGAGGACCGAGCTCGCCAAGAAGCGATTGGCTGAGACGCAGGAAGAAATCAGCGCAGAGGTGGCTGCCAAGGTAACCTCCTTAGGGTCTCCCTCTCTTGTTCCCACCCTCTGTTGTACCATATCTTCTTCTCTCTGTCTCACAACAAAGATAAATATATGTTGGGAAAGCCCCAGTGTTGCCCCTGAAACTCTATTTTTGGCCTAAAAGTGTGTGTCTGTTTAAACGGACGTTTGGACATCTGGCTTGTTGGCAGTGATGTTGTGAGTTTGCCACAGCTGACAGGAAGTTCACACTCGTTCTGGCCGTGTGTGTGCATGCAGGTGTTGTTCTTGGAATACATTTCTGTGGATTTGTTCGCACTTGTAAGCATATTGGTGCACATGGGTTTCATTTGCAGTTGGGTACATTTTCTTAAATTGGTTTTTACCAAAAACTCAAAAAGGTTTTATAACAATGGATTCTGAAATATGACTCTTAAAGTAAATGCTTTCTACTTAAGAAATTTTGCTTGTCTTTAATAATAGTTGCGGCTGAGGATTAATCCCTTAGACCGGTGACTAGATTTGATTTGGATTAGGGTTAGGCAAAGGGACAGGGCTATGGTTGGGATTAGGCTACAGGTGAGGATGTGGTAGGTTTAGGATTAGAGAGATTCAGTTGTACATTATGCTTGACTGTGTGTGTATGTGTGTATGGGGCAGGCGGAGCGGGTACATGAGCTGAACGAGGAGATCGGGAAACTGCTGGCGCGGGCGGAGCAGTTGGGTGGAGAAGGCAACGTTGAGGAGGCCCAGCAGCTGCTGGAGAAGGTGGAGAAGACGCGTGCCCTCAAAAAAGAAGCCGAGGTCAGTCTGGGGTCAGAGGTCATTCTGCCCCTGAGACCTCTACGTTCAGTATTCCAACTGCATTCTTGGTCGTGCATGACACTGTGTGGTATGCTTCAGTGAGGAACGCAGATTCTCCAAGCATTTAAATGTAAGAGTGTCTGGTGTGACATTAATGCTTGCCTTTCAGTTTGATGTGTGTGCATATAAAGAAAAGTGAGTTTGTGTAGGATTGTGTGTGTGCATGGTGATTATTGGTAACAGTGAGTGTGGTGAACAGGAAGACTGGTCAGTTGGAGACGAAAGCTACAAGTTACTGAGTCATACCAGTGATTGGAACAGTACTGTATGCGTATGTGTGTAGGATATATACAGGAACTCCATGCCGGCATCCAGCTTCCAGCAGCAGAAGCTGAGAGTGTGTGAGGTTTGTTCCGCCTACCTCGGTCTTCATGACAACGACCGTCGCCTTGCCGACCACTTTGGAGGGAAGCTACACCTGGGCTTCATCGAGATCCGGGAGAAGCTGGAGAAGCTGAGGGTGAGGAGGGGGCGGGGCTCTCTGGATCACCAGGCAACACAGTCATATGCAAATCATGGCTAATTTCATTGTCTTGCAAACACGGCCGTTTATTTTGGCTTGGCTTACGTTATTAGCGCAGGTGTAGTGGAGTCGTCCAGGTTTGCGCATGAAACCACGTTAGACACCAAATGGGTCTGACTTGGCGGACAATCTTTGACCTCTAATTGAAGTCTGAGGCATTTTCAAAGCACCAAATTCATTAGAGGGTCAATATGTGTTAAGAAAATGCATGGTGTGTAATTACATATCAGCAGCGTTTAATAGATACCTCAGATAAGTTTAGCACTTATCATTTAAGCAGATCTTATGTCACTTACCTGAGAGTGAAAGTTGTTGTATTCAGTTGCTAAACTTGTTGACTGTAAATTGTACAACAATGGCAGTTAAGAAGAAAGAAACCTACAATGTGAAACGTCCTTCTGTCTCCACAGAACCCTTAGTGTCCACATTTTACCTCAAAACAAACAAAAGGGTCTTTTCTCTGTTTCTTAGAAAGCGGTGGTGGAGAAACAGGAGCGGATGCGCATGAGGAGGAGAGAAGAAAGGGAGCGTGAGGAGGAAAGAGAGAGGGAGTGGGAGCTGGAGAGAGAGAGAGAGCGTGAACGGGAGAGGGAGCGAGAGAGAGAGAGGGAGAGAGAGCGAGAGCGCAGAAGGTGAGTTACTGCGGCACATGCGTTTTTGACCTGACCACACACACACACACACACACACATACAATCACACGGTATTTACTGAGCCTGTCATTTGTTTATTCAGGTCCAGATCTCGAAGTGGGGACAGATACAGGTGAGGGGGACGGCTATGTGTACAGTGGTTCCAGTAGCGCATCACTCACATGCACTTTGTCCCAGTAAACATCTGATCCCTGGCATTTTTCATCTTTCTTTTTTCTCACCAGTAAAGCATCTATCCATGCATAATGCATGTGTGTGACTGAGAGAGCGAGCTTCTTTTTTTTCCTGAGCCCAAATTAGTTTGGGTTTATTGTGTTTTCTACAAAATGAGTGGATATCCGAGACAAAAGCAGTTTGTCTCTCTCCCTCTTTCTTGTCTGTCTCTCCCAGGGATGGAGGGAGCTCTTCGTCGCATCGGTCGCGGCGACACCGATCATCTCGGTCACGGGAGCGGGAGAGGAAGCATAGACACAAGGAGCATCACCGCTCTCGCTCACACTCGCACCGCCGGAAGAAGAAAAGGTATGACACTCGCACAGCAGGAAGAAGAAAAGCACACACACACACAAAAGAACACACACACGCAGCCACCCGGCGTTTATTTACACCGGTACACACTTGTTCCAGCTCTGTTCAGAAGAGCCCAGATCTATTACCAGTCCCTTAACTTATGCCAGCTCAGTTCAGGATGTCCTGGTTCCATGATCAAATAAAATATTCTTTTAGAATAGCAGGTACGCTCGACATCTTAAAGTGAACATCAAGTCAGAGGGTTGGAGAAAGCCGAACTTGTGTGGTTTAGAAATGAGATAGTGTGGCCTGGTATTAAGTTTTACTTATGTGAGATTTATGCCACTTTCTCATGTTCTCTCTCTCTTTCCCTCCCTCTCTTGCTAGGTCCTCACACAACAGAGAGCGGGAACGCTCCGAGTCACAGGAGCAGTGGAGGGAGTACGGCGGAGACGAGCGGTGGAGGGAGGACGGGCGGAGGGGGGAGGTGGAGCGAGAGGTGGGGGCACGAGAGTGCTCACCCACGACCCCAGAGATGGCCAGACTACGGGGCAGAGAGAGATCTGTCTCACTGGAGCGAGAGAACCGCTCCAGCTCTGAGGAGAGGGAGTCAGGAGAGATATAGACAGCAAGAGAGAAATGTCTGTATTCTTTTACATGGCTTCCTGTCCATGTTCTTCGTTTGTGCGTTGTAGCTGATCTGTCAGTGACTGGATGGGCTAGGTGCTGTCAGCTGTGTCCAGTCAAGTCTGAATTTATGTACATAAAGGCATCAGATAAGCAGGCAGACCCAAATGCCCCATCACTTCCCACATACTTAATTATACAAGTCTGATGTTTTCTTTCTAACATTAAAAAAGCTCAAAGCTCCTATCCAATCCAAACGTGTTTTCAGTTTAATTTTGGACCTTATCCTCAGTCGCGCTTCAAAACATCTCCAGTCTGGTTTTTGACGTCTGTTCCAATTTGATTCTATTCTTACTCTCGACAAGCGCGCGCGTCGGTGACGTTACGGGTCAGCTGAGGTGGGGTTAGGCCTGCAGGACGAACACGGGGATCAGATTGAGCTGGGTCTGTGTAACATTTTGCCCATCCAGTGGTGTTGATCAGCGGAAATGCGTTGAACGTGGAGGGGAAGCTCGTCAAAAGTTGGTGTGTGCGCGATTGAGTGAGAGATTCGGAACACATTTGGTAAATCGGTGCGTGCTCAACTAAAACTGCAGTTGCAAAAAGGTCATACTTTAAGAGATGGAGAAAATTCATTACGAACCGTCGGCCAGCCAAAGGAAGCAGAGGAAACGGAGACGTGGGCCCTGCTCCGCGTCATGTTTCAGCGCGAGTTCTTGGGGTGCAGCTCGAGAGGTCGATCTGGTACTGGGGTGCAGCTCGAGAGGTCGATCTAGTGCTGAGAACGCATTTCCTTTCACGAGCAGGGTCCCGCCACTCCTTTTTTTTCTTTGCTTTTTTTTTTTTTTTTAGTCAACATTGATGAGTGATTATTGTTGCTGCTTTACCGTGTTTTACGGCTACCATGATCCTGGATACACGTTTAGCAAGCTGAACATAAACATTTTTTGGTGAGCTGAATCTGAACCCAAAGCTGCCAATATTCGCCGGTGACGAAAGCTTGCTAGCATTCACTTAGAATTGCGACTGCCTGAGCTGCTGTTCCAGCGTGCTGCGAGCCGACTTCAAAGACTGAAGATTAATATAAAGGCTAAATCTGTACCCCATTCACTTTTAGAGACAAAACATGTATGTTACCAAATGGAGTGATGAAATATACTCACAAATCGCACGGACTTCAAAATTGCTGAATGCAAACTTGTATGAAGGGTTCATTTAGGTTCGCGTGTTAATCACTTGGTCCAGTTTCATAGTATAATTTGGTTTACTTTGGAAGTTGTGACGAAAAACTTGAGTTTTGAATTTGTTAGCTACATAAAAGCGGCAATTATCTGTGAATGCAAATTTTGTTTTGTTTGTTTTTTTCGGAGACGATACCACTTCTTTTTGACGCATATTTGTACGTTTGGTTACATCGCAAACCAACCGTTTCTCAACGTGTGCAGATTTTTCCTCTTTATTTTGCTGTGTTAGAAGGTTGTCTGAAGAAGTCTGGTCTTTCCCGTCAAATATTATAAAATGTAATAAAGGAACATGAAAATCCCATCTTAAAACTGTTTTTTTTTGTACAGTAAGTGTTACCATGATCTTGCATCTCAAAAATATTAAAAAGATCTTTCCCGCTCATGCCCAACAGCAGGGGTCAGCACCTCGTAATCTACTGAAGATTTGAGGCGGTGACGTCAGCGTCTTTGAAAATAAGCGGCGGTATCTACGCGCATATGCGGAATAGATTTGGTTTAAACTTCGCTTGAAACCAAAATAGTTCATATGGCGTTACTAACACCTTACAGCAAAATCCCTGAACTAAATACCGCCACGATTCTCGTGAGTATCTAGCTAACCCGATAATCTATGTTTCCTGTGTATTTTTGTTAGCGAATCCTAGTTAGCTACATTGTTTATTTGGAGATGGCTGTCAACTGGTTAAGAGTCGACCTCGCTTTGTAATCGCCGTCACTTTTTTGTTTACTGTCATGGCAGTTGATTGAAAACGAGGAACAGTTTCAGACGAAACTGGCCGACGCCATAGTTCAACAGGAAAAAGACATCAACGTGAATGTGTGAGTTGAAAAGCTGGTAGTTTTTAATTACAGTCGTTCTCACCATAATCAGGCCATACTATTTTCCACCGCTTCAGTTTCCCGGGATTTGCAGCCTTCACGTATCAGTTTACTTACCATCCCGGCTAACGTCTTAAAGGTGGAATAGCTTTGTCTTTTTCGAAGCGTTGGTGTATTGCTGAAGTGCATTTAAGATAAAACGTCCTAAGCCAATATTTAAAACTGTCCTTTCGTTTCAGGCGTCTAGCTCGAAAACTCCCTCTTCCTCTTGAAAACGGGGACACTCGTCCACGTGTTGATCTCGTTGTGTTCATTGTCAGTCTGCGGTCAGAACGCAGGTACCGTGGCTACGATTGCAGGTTTTACATGCTTGTTCACATAGGTTTCAACCCCTCGGTAAATAAGCCCTCTAAATGCATTGCTTCCGAACTGTAACTATAAATGTATTAATACTTAAGTCTACTAATTCGAAATTTGCAAGAACAATGTAAGATTATTTTATTGATTTTAATTGCTTAATTATTGATTATTTTTTAAGAAATGTATCTCATGCTAGAAAATGCATTCATAAAGTTTTCCAGTGAAACAATGGACCTTCCCGGCACCCACAACCAGAACATGCCACTTACTTGCACAATGCAAAAGAAAAGGAAAGAGAAATATGAGTACTGTAGAACTGTTTATGATAATTGACCAAAAAAAGAAAACAAAGAGATGTTATGGGCAGACCATATGGGTTGACACCTATGGGTCTGTTTGATAATCTTTCCCTCTATATTGTGATACAGGCTGTATCACAGTTTCTTATACATGCGATAGCATTCTCATGTGTCTCTAGTCTGCAGGCAGTGGAGAGCTCTCTGAATTACCTGGCTTCGGATTACTACCTCGGGAAGGTGTGCTTTGTGGTTACCGATGGTAATTAATGCGTCTTATTGAAGTTAATGTTGTGTCTTATGAGAATGACACCTCTCCTGTCAGGTTAATATGATTTATTATAGGAGTGTGTTCTCTTCACATTTCAGTAAGAAAGGGTGTTTGTGTGTGTGTCTGTGTGTGTTTTCCCCCAGCTCGTTGTGGCACTGTTTCTCAGGAACGTCTGTTGAGTGTGAGGAGACTTGCTGCATTGCACCACTGCCCAGTGCTTTGCGCAGAGCACCAGGTACAGTAAAGCACTCCCACGTGGTGTGCAGCTGACATGGCCACCGTACACCACAGTAAACACCAGAGCCAAAACAATACACAGTGTGTGGAACATGCAGCACTACAACACAAAAGTGGAAACGCACGTAGGCTATGCCAACACATCTCATGCACGTTACGAGAGTGTTTATTCTCAAATATGGGATCATGGGTACAGTGACGTGTACAAAGCCTATGTATTGGAAGGACTTAATTACGCCTTGTGTTTCTGACCCTGCTCAGTCCAGAGGTTGATCATTAGGTGACTATTTAAACCAGGTGCATATTGGGGGGTGGAAGCACTTATTAACAGACCTCGAGATTTGAAAAAGCAATATCTTTCTCCCCCCCCTCACACTTAGACGGAGGAGGGTATTGCCATGGCAGCGATGAGACTTCTCACCATTCTGAAAGTGTCAGCTGGTGTGTCTCCCATGGCCACCACAGCCCTGTACCTGTCTTCGCTGACCCGCTGCACTGTGCCTTCTGACCTCGACGACGACTAACCTTCCAGCTCTTTTGCTTTTACTTCACTTTTCTGGATTATTCCCTGCCCTGTCAGCATAGCAGGGGAATGACGTTATGAATTTAAGAAACGTTTCCACATCCCATGAAATTCAGCTCATTAGTTGAGCATATCTGTGTAATCCAGACAAAGATATGAAATGGAGGCGACAAACAGAATGTCACGTGGGCGCTGACATCAATGTGGTGTTATGTGGGTATGTAACTGGAGCCGTCAGTGTTTGCACCATGTGCTAGTCTTCATGCCAGCCTCAAACTCCAACACTTTATTTCACTCATCTCGCTAACATCTGTGTTAAACCTGCTCTTGTGATTGAAGTCAAATGGAGCTATACTGCTAACAACACGTTATACAGAAACATTGTGCTGAATTCTTGTATTAATGTGGATATATCCGATTCGACAGAAGGACAATACACTGTACGAATTTGATAGTGAGCTAGTTCCATACCCAGCTTCTTGGTGGAAGCCAGAGGTCTAACCAGGTTTGTCCAGCAGGGGTGCTCTTGCTCATATAATGGCAAGTCAAATTTACGCATTATAGAAAGCCTGGCAGAGGGCCCGCACAGCTTGAGGAAAAAGATAAGTGTATGGTTTTGAACTTCAACAAAAAGTGCCTAGTGGGTTTTTTTTTATGAATACTGGTGAGCATTATACTTCTCCGTGTCAAATATGTGTAGTGACAAGACGAGAGCCATGATGATGCTCCTGTGACTGCACAGCTGCATCTCAAATAAAAGCAAAAGGTCAATGTAACACCAAAGGAAGATGTATCTGAAAAGAAGGCAGTGTGGATGAATAAGGGACCCGTGCCCCAAATCCTGCCATCCAGTTCGTTTTAAAAATGTTTTAAAATAATTTTCCCGTTATGTGAATTTACAACGTCAATATCTTAAACAGCCTCACATTAAACGATTGAATCAAATGATGCATTTGTAATACTGATTTTATTGAACCAGTTTAAATGTACATTTGTAAGCTTTTAAAAACTTGGAAAATATTCAGTGCAACGTTTCCCATTGGCTAAGAAAGTATTAATCTGGAACAGTTAATTCAGTATCTTGGAGTGCCTTATTCAGTCGGTGAGTCGTGAGATTTTTTTCTTGTGTGTCAGCAATTCTGTCAGGAAAATCAGTAATTTTTCGTGGGTGTATCCCGTAATCAGGTTCTTTCTCTACTTGCTCATACACGAACATTTTTAACCGCACCTTTCTGTGTTAAGCAATGTTTTTGAGTTAATTACTAGTGAAGTGGGAATTGGCACCGGACAGGCCAAAGCGGACAGAGAGCGGGAGTTCGCTTAAGTGTTTGAGGAGACACAGGTTTCAAAAATAAATAAATCTATGGTGTGTGGCTATGGTAATGATGACGTTTATTTGAAATCGCACCGCGTTTTCTTGTCCTCTCTTCCGTTTTACTGGTTTTGTGGTTCTCTGGTTGTTTCTTGTGAAACTGATTTGGCGTTATTCACCATTGTTATTCTCACCACTCGTTGAATCGAAACAGTAATTTTTTTTTACTCCCTCCTGCGCTAAAGCTGATCGTTTACTTTCAGATCTGATATGACAGATCTGGTAATGCATCTAAATGACTAAATGTGAAGTATGTCGTTTGGCATGAAGCTAATAAGATTAGTCTAGATTATTTTTTACTGTGTTTTTACCTATCATTTAATCTTATACCGCTTAAAGTTGTGAATCTGAGCGATGTCGACAAAGATTAAATATTAGCTATATTTCTTGGATATTTTATTAAACTGCGGTTACATATGTGCTTGTTGCAAAGTCAATCATTACCTGTTTTTTCTGTGATACATCTTTCATTCCAATTGCTGTGCCGAATTCAACTGGATTCCAAAAAAGTTGGGACATTAAACAAATTGTGAATAACAACTGAATGCAATGATGTGGAGATGGCAAATGTCAATATCTTATTCATAATAGAACATAGATGATGGATCAAAAGCTTAAACTGAGAGAATATCAATTTAAGGGAAAATATGTTTAGAAATTTCATGGCATCAACAAATCCCCCCAAAATTGTGACAAGGCCATTTTTACCACTATGTGCCCCCCCCCATCTTCTTACAACACTCAACAGACATCTGGGGACAGAGGAGACCAGTTTCTCAAGTTTAGAAATAGGAATGCTCTCCCATTCATGTCTAATACAGGCTTCTAACTGTTCAATCGTCTTGGGCCTTCTTTGTCGCACCTTCCCCTTTATGATGCGCCAAATGTTCTCTATAGGTGAAAGTTCTGGACTGCAGGCTGGCCATTTCAGTACCTGGATCCTTCTCCTACATATAGCCATGATGTTGTGATTGCTGCAGAAAGTGGTCTGGCATTATCTTGTTGAAAAATGCAGGGTCTTCCCTGAAAGAGATGACGTCTTGATGGGAGCATATGTTCTAGAACCTGAACATAGTTCTCTGCATTAATGATGCCTTTCCAGACATGCAAGCTGCCCATGCCACAAGCACTCATGCAACCCTATACCATCAGTGATGTAGGCTTCTGAACAGAGCTTTGATAACTTGGGTTATCCTTGTCCTCTCTGGTCCGGATGACATGGCGTCCCAGTGTTCCATAAAGAACTTCAAATCGTGACTCATCTGACCACAGAACAGTCTTCCATTTTGCCAAAATCCATTTTAAATGACTTAAAAGTCTTAGCTATTTTACGCTGCAACAATGGTGGAATTGGTAATCCTCTTAGCATCTTGGCTTCTGAGAGACACTGACACTCTGAGAAGCTCTTTTAATACCCAATCATGTTGTCAATTGACCTAATTAGTGTTAATTGGTCTTCCAGCTGTTCGTTATATGCTCAATTTCCTTTTTCCAGCCACTTATTGCTACTTGTCCCAACTTCTTTGGGATTTGTTGACACTGTGAAATTTTGAATCAACAAATTTTTCCTTTAAAATGTTACATGTACTCAGTTTACACTTTTGATCTGTGATTTGTGTTCTATTCTGGATAAAATAGTAGATGTTGGCACCTCCACATCATTGCATTCAGTTTTTATTCACAATTTGTTTAGTGTCCCAACTTTTTGGAATCCGGTTTGTAATTGCATGGTGTTACATCTGTAAAACTGGATTTTTGTATCTATACTGCTAAAATTATTTTGAAGTAGAATCAACAAAATTGAAACGAAAAGTTGAACGGAGATGCTTTTTTTATTTGGCAAACCACCTGCCGAGAAGTGCATTCCTCTTCATTCTGGCTACACTGATGTTACATTCATGAAACTCATGGAGTCAACATGACTTGGTCCCAACTAGGGGATGCATCTCACGGCGGGGGGTGTTGAATATGGCACAACACATGTTAACAAATCTCACAATGTTAAGAAAGATATGTTAAAATAGAATAGCTGATTGTGGGTTGTGGAATTTACCAAACTATTCATATTAAATGGATTAGAAGACTCCTCAAAAATCCTGCAACAAGTCATTTTATACCTATGTCTAATTTTCTCGACGTAAAATTAATTTTTACTCATGTGCCTTTATAATAGCCTACAATAAACTACCCACATAGCTGTCAGCCTTTCACATATAATCTTTGATACATTTGTTATTAATTTACAATACCCCTTTGCACATTATCAGTAAGGGAAGATCACTGTTCTCTCAAGTGATTTAATAATAACATTTTGTTCATTTGCTATTAACCTGATATCATTTTATCACTTTGACTTTGACTAATTTGGCATTATCAGATTAAATACTGACTTTTATAGGATATGCAGCGCTATCCTTGATGGTCTATTTTATCTTAAAAGTAATCACGGTTACAGAATATTTATCTTCAAATATACTATGTGATTTCTGTTAATGGGGTTGATATAGTAGACATTTTACTACGTTTATAAGGCGGCTAGTCCTATCTCATAAAAACACTCCATGAGAAACCCTTCAGTAGTCAGCTCAGCAAAGGAAAACAGCCTTTCGGTTTTCTTCCCTACGGATGTTCATGACAAAATCACGTTTTGTGGAGTTTTGTTGAGTTGCTTTGTAAGATCTTGCATATATGCTCCCCTGTTAGTGGCACTTTGGCAACATTTCTCAGTGTTAGTGGTGCAAATGTGTTTGTAAAGGGACTACAGAATCCACCCATCGCTTATTTGTTCTGCTGTGCGTTATCTTATTTCTCCTGGGTTGATCTCGTTTTTGTTTGAAAAAGTTTAGTAAAGACATTCTTCCCCACTTCTACTGCAAAAAGAATGTTAAGCTTTAAAAAAAAACTTTAAAACGCTCTTCTTCGGCAGCGCCTTTCCGGGTTGTGCTGATTACGATATAGCGCCACACCGGATGCCGCCAGGAAAGCATGAAGATTTCCTCTATCAGTCTGGATACAGGAAACGTTTACATGGCGTCGATAAGAGTTCTCTAATTACACTCCGCCTCTTTCTTTAGTGGCCACGGCCATTTTGTTCGTGAGTAACCTTGTGGTGAAAAGCGCGCTAGATTTTTTTCATGGCAACTCCTCACCCTGTGGCAAAGTACTTGTAAGCCAGAACGGTATCTCGTGGCATATACCCCAATAAAAGGGTTATTTATAACACTTTAGAAGAGTAATCAAATAATTAAGAGTTTGCAACACTCTTTCCCTCTCAGTTCAAGATTTCTTTACTGACATGACGAATTTATTTTTGTGTTGTCATAGAAATAAAAATATCAAAGGCGGTGCATAGGACATATCTATGACAATACAGAAGACAGAATGTTAATTATCAAACACGTACTAATATAAATGACAAACATATTTAAAGACAATATTAGTTATTAGCCAATATAGGCACTGCATTTATTACTAGCCTATATATGTAAAAACTAAAGAAAACCCATTTGATATATGTAGGCCTACATATAGCTATAACTATGAAGAATTATCAAGTGCGTGCATGTATATGTAGTGTGCTTTTGCAGATGTGTGTGCGCACGTTTGTGTGCTTGCATGTGTGTGTGTGGTGTTTGGACGTGCTCATTTACGTGTTTTTCTTTGTCTTTAGTTGCCTGGGCCCCACTTCCCAAAATAATCATAGTGTTAAGATCATCTTGAATGAGAGACAGGTTTGGTTTAATACTTCTTCAGGCATTTAAAGATGCTCTTTGTTTCACAGTGCTTTTGGGAAACCCTGCCTCTTTATCTCCAACGGAATCTCCTTGGCCAAGTCAGTGTCCAGACATCCTTTCTCAACCTCCATAAATAGCCTATACACATGGATGCATATGGTCGCACGCCATTGAAAGGTATGTGTTGCATAGGCAGCATAATGCACACACACACACACGGAGACACACATCTATATTTGAAAATCAGTGTGGACTCCTTCAGTTCTATGATTTAATTTATCAGGGCCTAGATAACAATTGTACGGACCTCACCAACTTCCAATAAACAAAGAAATAGCCCCATGTGACAACAAAAACCAGGTTTCAACAGGTTAAACATTTTTACAGATGGGAAAAACATACACAAACCATTCCAAATTTCACAATCATTAATAGACCAATTAACAGTCAGTTACAAACTAAATGCACGAGATTAGATCATCATCAAGAAGTGTGACTACTTCTATTAAAGCAGAACGTTTGGAAGTTTAGTCTTGGGGCATATTCCAGAAACCGGGTTTTGTAACGAGCAGAGATTTGTTAACTCGAGTTTGTGGAAACTTGCGTTCCAGAACTCGAGCTCAGAATACGTGGTTAGCTTCTACGTCAGTGTACATGGTGAAGCTAACTTCTGAAGCAGCTTTACTGGACATAAATCAGAGTTAATCAGAATAGCTGCCGAATGCGGGCGAATACTCTTAACACTGTTATTACAGGATTACATCGATGTTGTCGCTCTCATTATTCATTACAAGGAGTGATTAAATCAAATTATAAAAAGTGATTAGATCTTCGTCTAAACATGTTGCTGATGTTCACTAACGTTTGGAGCCGAATCAGTCCTTTGAACATTCTTCACCATCGCATTACAGGATCATGGGTGCTTCCTTCGTTTATAATTAATTGTATGCAACGGATACTTTATTACTTTAAGCTTTTAACAGGGGTAACATAACGTACATGCATGTTGTTTAAAAGGTAGGCCATTGGTGTACATAAAACATGATTCTGTGATTGCTAACGTTAAGATCCGAGCAGGACTGAACCATTTTAACTTGATTTTTAAAAATGTATATGTGGCAAGGCCAGAATGAATCTTACCATGTATTTTCTTATAGCGTGCTGTCATGCCGCGAGCGGTAGATCCAGCCATGACAGTACGCTATAAGAAATATATAGGCTAACCTCTGTGTACTCAACCCACGCGCACATATCTCGTCATAAATGTACAGAGCTTCACTGTGACCGTGCCTAACTCTCCGTGAAGGATTTGCCAAACATACTCATGCATAGACCACAACACTAGAGTTCCAGCTTGTTGTTTTTCGACGTCTTTTCGTTCACTTCCTTTGTTTTCTCCGTGTGCGTTTATTTTGTAAACATCCTGAATACCGTTACTCGCGTGCACCTCCATCCTCAGACGTCACAACTATGCAGATCCACGTTCCTGTTACTTCTCCTTCATGTGTGTGAATACAAATCTTTCCATACCATTAATGTCCACGCAATGACAAAACATTTTCTTCTAATTCAAAACTTTATTTCATAATATACTTGCTTTTCTCCACCATCAGTAATAGTTAATATAAGTTGTAATTATACAATAACAGTCATCGTAGAAAAAAAATAGGTTACGTGATGCTAAATTGTCTAAAACAAGCGTGCACATGGCGTGTAACTTCATGTCTTATCATCGCACGTTCCCTTCCATGTGACTAAGACAGACGGTTCCCTTCTTGGAAACAGAGAGCCCTCCTGCTGGTTGTCTCTGCTGACACCACATCCTGGTCCTGCTACTCTCCATCCCACTGCAGGCCTCGAGACGGGCCAGCCCTGAGAAGGCAGGACCCTTTATTGTGGTTTGTTTGGTACTACCCACTCCCTGACAACCACCACACTGACCCAGAGGAACAACTACAACCACGGTAGAGACTGTGAAGTCTTTAAGATACACCGCTGCATCCAATTACTTCACACCGAGCCATCACATGTTCCCGCATCAGCGTCCCTGCATAAATGTTTCAAAATGGCAGTAAATGCCATTTTTTGAGATAGCAAGAAAAAAGGTTTGCAAAGCTGTTTCATGTCATTCGGATGTGTAATCTCCCTGCAAAAGATCTGTGAAAAATACAACCCGGTCACATATGTGCGGTTTGTTAAAATCACATATAACTCTGACTGTGTGTGACTGGTTAAAATCACATATGACCCTGACTGCATGGTTAAAATGACATGACTCCAATTGTGTGTTATTGATTAAAATCACATATGACCCTGACTGTGTGTTATTGGTTAATATTACGTATGCCCCTGACTGTGTTATTTCTGCGTGACATTTTTTACATATGCTGCCTTTCATTCACTTGCACCTTTGGACACCTGTAGATTTTATTCCAAATAAACATGTTTTTATTATGAAATACCACTTGCGTTAAGTACCAATTACAATTTTACTAGGAAATGTACAAGCTACAACATATTTATTTTTGAAGTACTGTTTGTATAGTTTGAGATATTTATTTTTTAAGTATTGTAGACACTTGCTTGTCAAGACAGATCTTGTGAAGCTTCTTCCCATGCAGCTAGGATGAGGAAATGCAGATGTCTAGTTCAGTTTGAGGCTTTGATGGTCTACATTTTATCATTTTTATTAGACATACTGTATGGTGTCAGGACAACTATGAAAAAAATCTTACTAGGTGAATGAAACCATCCACTATTTTAGAAATTATGTCAAACAAGTTATTTATGGAATACCAAATAATTAGTAAATGTCATGCACATTAGTAAATGTCATACACAAAGCTGATATTATCTCCTCAGTCTCAACTTCTAATGAATACCAACTTGATGTATGCTACTCAAAATCATTATATGACAAACAATTAGAAATTGGCCTCCTTCCTGTGAAGCTGAGAGGAAAGTTCAACTACAATACCCACAATACACTCTACGCTTGCCACTACAAAAATGAAGCAGTGATGTGTAACATGCCACTCCCCTTTCCCCTGGACCACATGGTATGGCCCACCATGTGGCTATGGTGTTCCTTTGTTTGATGTGTCTCCATATGCCTGGGGATGTGGTAGCTTACTGGTTAAGGTTCTTGACTAGTAATAGTTAGGTTGCTGTTTCAAGGCCCCTGCCAAACTGCCACTGTTGGGCTCCTGAGTGAGGCACTTAATCCATAGCTGCTGAAATTGTATTCACTCATAACTGTTAGTTGCACTGGATGAAAGTGTCACCTAAATGTCACAAATGCATTCACTGCCTCCTTGGCGGGCGTTGCCTTTGCAGTGTCTGCTCCCGTGAATGTAGGTAGGAATTTTGAATTAAATGTCCTTTTCGGTTCCAGGCTCTGCATCCCGTTTTTTTCCCCCCCGGAAACAGTCACAGAATGACCAGCCTGGCTAGGATGCAGTGGGTCTTGGTGGAAAAGCTGTTGGCTGAGACGAGGAACCGGATGGATCTCCATGACCATACTCAGCAGGTGCATGAGGGGAGAAAACATGCAGGTTTACATGGTGGACCAGGACTGTAGGGAGGGACTCTACTGTCTGGGCAGATACCCTATTCCTGCCTTCCCCTGCTCATGCCCTGGTCACAGGGTAATTAAAAGTGAATCCTGACATGCCCCATCAGCCCCCCCAAAAAGAAGAAAACCAGGCCTGAGTCTGGTCCTGAGCTGCTGTCTTCCTCTGCCTCCCTCCGTATGGCCTGGCCCTTATGTAAGCATCACAGATACGCTCATCTAGTGCTCCGCAATGCTCACCTGCTGCGGTCGATTAGTTGTCCTGAGGACTGCTGCACTCCGCTGCATGCCAGCACCCCGAGGCTTATCGCTGGCGATTATCTGTTTCATTTAGCCAGCTGGGCTATTTATTCTGTTCCTTTTTTCTGTGGTGGAGAACAAAGTCTCTCCTTTCACACACTTGTGTCTCGCTCCATCTCTGCCAGTGTCACACTTTTTTATTGCTGGTGTGCACTTTGTGTATTATTAGTGTGTTCTGTTGTGTATTATCAGTGTTCAATTGATGATGCATGTGAAAGGGAACATGCATAAATTAATTCAATCCACTCAGAGTGGACTTACCTTGGTCTCTTGCTGGCTGTTCTGTAACCGATAACTCCGGGCATGCTGGGTTGAGTTAGGACAACTTGGACTACAAGGTCCAGCGTAAAGTTTATTAACCTGCTTTCTCAAATAGCCCCATGGTCTAGTTTACTTGGGTGTGTGTCTAACATACCTAGAAGAAAGGCCAGGAGCCATCACCTCAGAGAACCAGCTTTGTGCACATCTGAAGAAGGGTCATAAGGTCATCTTCAAACAATCTGAAATTCACCATTCAACAATGAGAAGAATTGTTCATGAGTGGCCAGACTTCACGGCAGCTGCATGGAGCAGACATCCTAGCAGACTCAGCCCTAGGACTGTTAGGGTAAAAAAGAAACAACCAAGCACATCACATGCCCACCAGGCCTCTGCCAGCACATTAAATGGTTATTTTCATGATGGCGCCATTAAGACAAGGCTGAACAAGTATGGCTGTCATGGAGGTGTGGCTATAACAAAGTCCCTCCTCTCTAAAAGGAACATGGAAGCATGATTTAGGTTTGCACAATTGCATCTAAACAAACTTCAGAAGTTTTGGAACAGCGAGACAGAGAGAGAAATTCCTGTAACTGCTGTGTATCAAAGTTAAGTAAAATAAAGTTGTACTGGTAGTAGAATTTTCAGTGTATTTCACAAGCTTTTCACAGAAATATTTACCTCTTCTGTATATAGAGAGCAGAATGTCAGTACACAAAGTTTCAGGAGAAACAGGATGTTTCAGACAGAGGTCATTCAACATTCAACAGCTGTGCAAGTAAAGTACTTCATATACAGAGCTGCAATTCTCATTTTTTTGTAATAAATGTTTTGCTGTATTCATCTCTATCATAATTATGAACTTAAGATCAGCTGGTGTTCGGTAAATCAGTAACTTTTTGGCTTTTGCTTAAGTGAGACACAGAGACCTTGAGGCTCCTCGAGACCTGATGTTGGTTTCCATTCCACGATCGAGCGCCACACCTCCACTCCACCGTCTCCCTGCAGACCCGCCTTTTGTCCTGTGGCACTACCCACAGTGGATTCTGTTACGGGATAATACAGTGTGTGAGCGCGCGAGAGAGAGAGCGCATGTGTGTATGTGCTGACAGATTAGTTACGCAGGTTTATAGAGGATACGTTATAATACGCACGTACCACTTTTCACACTCACCCGCCCCCCTTATGTACGCTATGCGTGACTGCACGCAAGAATAAGGTATGTGTGTGCATTGTCGTGCGCAGTTTTAAGATCGATTTGAATACATGTTCTTCCTTGTTCTACAAACAGAATGTCCCACGACTAGTGCACAGCCAGTTTAACGCAACCAAATAACCGTCAGAAAACAAACTGCATTTTCGTGACTTTCAATGCGCGTGATAATCTGAATGTTCATTTACATACGCGAGTATATGTAAAAATGAAAGCACCGCCAGTTTTACGACAGCTGCATTGAAAATCATGAGAATTGTGCAGATGGGATCATTGTATGGGTTTTTCCTACTTTGCCGTCCTTTTCTGATCTGTTTGCTACGTGCTGTGTGTCACTTGCATGGTGCTGGAAATCGGCTTTCCATCCCCCGTGCGACAGACTTAAGTCCTTTCTGGTGACTTTACATGCCGTATTGTTTGACTCGTATGAATGCCTTGTTGTTTGATTCTTGAGGAGCATGAACCCAGTCCTGTTATTTTCCCATTCCTATGCAGATTTGTCCTGTGGCGGAGGAAATGAGCCCCCACAGTCCACGTTTCAGCACATACGCAGGCGCAGATCTCGCTTTTCCTCGCGAATTCTTAAGCAACAAATTGGTGGGTTTTTTCCATAAAAAGTAACGATGTCGCTTGATGTTACTTTTTACACTGCGCGATGGACAAGGCAGATTATTTGTGATATGTGTAAAATGTGGTATTTACAGAAAACAAACGAAAACTAAATTTGATATTGAAATGAAGGTCGTACAGACTCTGCCGGGACTCAAGTTGCTAGTAAAGTTCGCCACGTCTGGTCACCATATTACTGTTAAGTTAATCATAAACCACCTGGAGCTTTAGTATTTAAAATTATCCTTAGGTATTTACACAGGAATGGGAAAGTAATAGACAAAGTTATATATGCATACAGCATGTGTCCAAGCAATGCATTAAAACGCACTACGTGTGATGTAACATGTCTACATGCTTGGAGCCTGTTGAAGCAACCTTTGATGTATTGTGAATGGTACAATTTTAGTTGTTGTTTGTTGAAATTACGGGGGTCTTTGACCATGTGGGAGTATTTCCACAATTTGCAGGGTCTCAGGGGTCAGAGATTGTGTGTGTGTCTGTGTGTGTCTGCACGATTTGCACTGTCTCAGGGGGTCACAGATGTCTCCGTTTTCCTGCCCTGCCTCTTCCTCACAAAAAACAGACAATGCATTTGGAGACACTCACATTCCCTGAAGAACACACACACACACATATACACAAGACAACACATACACAACACAACACCCAGTGGTTTGCTCCCTCATGCATCCCCAAGGAACCCACAACGGACACAGTTCTCTCTCTCTCTCTCTCTCTCTCTCTCTCTCTCTCTCTCTCACACACACACATACACACACACACACACACATTGACGCAGAGACAGGAAAGTTTCCCTAAAGATCACAAGATCACATGCACATATGACACAGTAGATGGCTCAGAATGGCCAGTGATCAGGTGCTCCCTTTCAGACACAGCACAATGGACTCACAGAGGGAAGAGGAGCCTATCTGGCCCTCCTGAGTCTGCTCGAACGACGACTCGCTTGTACGGACACAGACGGAAACCTTGTTCACATCTGAATGACACTGTTAGTGGAGGTTTTAGTTCATGGATAGAATCCTCTACAGCCAGGAGTTTTCACTGTAAACCAAAAGAAGAAATCAATACCATAGTGTGGTAGTCCAAAGAAAACAAATGTTACGATATTACAGTGAGTTTCAATGCACTCATGTGAAAAATGTTCACACGCCAATGACATGGAGTGCCACAGTAAGGCTTATTTGTTACAACTTTACTCATACTAAAAACATTAGTGACAAAAATATGCCTAATAAAATAATAATTGTTTATTAAATGAAAAAATATCAGTAGATTCAGGAGATATAACAGATTTCAGGAAGCCTAGATGCTTATATAGAGAGGTATTATATACGAATAACTCCTAAAATGATTTAGCCCTGCACATAGCTACAGTTACAAATGGACAAATGTAATGAAGATTTGTGAGGATTATAGTGGCAAGGTCTATCACGCATCATTGCCCTACTAACTAGGCAGCGTTATTGTGTGTTTTGTGTGCTTGTGGAGGGAGAGGGTTCCTTCACCATTCTATCTGGGCAGCATACCGGACGTGCCGGTCCCTCTCGCCTGCTCCGCGATGATGGAGAAAGAACAGAGCTGCCACTGAAAACACCAATGTCATATCAGTCACTGTCAGTTGTGGTTAGCCTGCAGCTGACAACAAGCTCGATGACGTCATCACTATTTTACCAAACTAGCCAATCAGCAAGCGAGCTGTTGGAGCTATAGATTTTAAAACAAAGATAATGCCCTGTCCCATATCAACAGCCTTATCTGTGATCGAAACTGGCATCAGTCATCATGGAACCATCATGGCTGCGCGAGTTTAATCGTTTTTCTTCACTCACTTTAGGTCACCTTTCCCATCACGTGACGGCCTATCAGAGTTACATCTGCAGCCCAATCGTCACCCAGTTCGGTAACCCAGAGCTGAAGAAGCACTTCTTCTGCCCCCACTGTACTGCGTCCTGTAGACTGAGTAGTGTTGCCTCTGCCCACCGATGAAGACACCACACTGCAGGACTCCTGCTCTGGGATTTGGGTTACCCTCGTAAACCTGTCCCAGTTTGGCCAAGAACTAGCTGATTGGGCGAGAAGAAGACTGGCAGTGCATTCACACACCAGAACAGAACGCCGGGTGAAATGTGTGTGTGTCAGCTGCTGAACATTTGTTCAGGTTTTTTCTTTTTCTTTTTGGTGTGTGGGGGGAGGGGGAGGATTTTAACTTATGTGTGATGCCTGAAAACCCAGATTTCTCCAGAACTGTTGAAAAATGTCTGCCACACAGAAGGATTCTATTGCTCTTTTTTGCACAGAAGTAAATGTTGAGTGGAGATCAAGCGTAGTTGTAGACATAGCTTGTTATTTACAGTAATGCACTAGTCACTGGAAAAACCTCATAATTATAGTAATAGCACTGCATCCGTGCATGTGTGTGTGTGTTCCTGTAAGGAATAAACCATGGAGACTTTTACAGAACTCTGGGGTTTGGTAGTTGTTTTTCTTTTACCTTGGAAAAATATCTTTACGTTTTTTAGAGGGAAAATGAAATTGAAAAGGAAGTGAGCGTGAAGTTAGGGGTGTCGTCATGACAAAAAGCTTGTGAATGCTGTCACGTCTGCCATGGTAGCCGAGTGAGCGTATGTGCTTAATGAACTCACTCACCTTTCCTCAGTACTTTACTATCCCTGATTGCCTTAACAAAGGGGGTAAGCCTGCAGCCAGGTGTGTCCAGGACCCATTAATCACTGCCCGGCGACATTATTCCATGCCGCTGGGGCAAATGGTTGTGATTGGTTGAAAAATGTCCTGTTACATTGGTTGATAAATGTCAGGGTCACTCTGAGGGTCATGGGTCGTTATGAGTGCAGGTATTGGCTAAGACAAATGAGAAGCAGCAGTTACCAATGTCCTCCAGCAGATTTCATAGTTTACGGGGTGGAGTTTAGGGGGTGGAGTTTGGGGTTGGCTTGGGGGTGGAGTTTGGGGTTTGTCAGAAAAAAATCACTGAGTTCTGTGCCTGTAGTCACGTCCACAATAATGATAAGAAGCGTGGAAAGAGCACGACATGAATAAAAGAAGAGGCGATAGCTATTGCTTGGTGTGTGTGTGTGTGTGTGTCTGAGCATTCATGCATGTCTGAGTGAGACAGAAACATGGTCAGTTTTGAACTTTACTCAAAGTATTTTGACATAGTGATTAACTGTTAATTGACAGGGTAGTGAAGACATAACACACACATTCACACACCAAGCAATAGCTACCGCTGCTTCTGTGCTGTGGTTTTGGTATTGTTATGGTTTGTCTGTACTGGCAATTTTGTCAAATTCTGTCCGTTCTTGTTTTATTTGTTTTCAAGATTACAAAGCGAGTTTAAGTTGTTCAATGAGGTCGTTTCAGGTGAGGTTTAAGGTAGACTGGAGGTAGTGCTGAGGTAACTTGAAAAAGGATTACAGGACGAATTTCAAGGCGACCTTAAACAGTGGCATTCATGAGGTGCTAGTTCAGGATCAATATGACTCGCTCATTCCAGAAAAAATAGCACATTTTCTTAATGAATCACACCTTTTATATTATCTCAGTGCAAATTTTTTCAGCTTTAGCTGTAGTTTTTCAGTTGTAGCTGTAGTTATCAAGAGTGTTTTATGGCTCATATATTAGGCGAGTCAGATGAAGCTGTTTTCCAGACTGATAAAGCACAAATTGAAGTCTGAGGCAGTTCTTCAGTAAAGGAAAAGTTTTTATTATTGATCAGCAATTAATTCAAGGAAACGATCAAACAAAGCGATTAGATTTTTCAAAGCAGGTTAAAAATAACAGAACTGATGAGATGGACAGACGGTCGTAGGACAGTATCTTGGGCTTTCTAGAAACACATCACGGACACTCTGAAGGAGCTCTCAATAGTGCCACGCTCAGCAGGTCTTTACCAAGTTCATTGCAACTTGCTTCTCAGACCGTTTCAAAGCCATGAATGGCATGTCACATGCAGCCGGGTGTTGCTCATGGCAAGTGACTCAATGACCAGTTCCAACAAGTGAGTGATGTGAAGGATTATGGGTAGTTTGGGCCGGCGGATTGTCCTGAGACCCTAACAGAGACTAGGAGGGGCAGTCAGTACTTTGATGACATCATGCGCACAGGTGTTTGAGCAAACGTCACCCTCAAACCCAACCATCGCTGTTTCATTCATGTCACAGTAAAGACACATATGGCAGGCTAATTAATAACATGTAAAGGCCTTATTAGACATTTCAGTTGCATTAATAACCCCATGGCTCATGATCTGTTCATCTTGGCTTCTTCTTCACTCCTTTACTGAACTTTTAGTGAGAAGCTGATTATGCATAATGTTCCACAGACACTAGACCTCACACATCCCGTCCACACAAAGACAGTAAAAATGATAGGTACTTTGATTATAGTGTACTCCCATTGTCTATATAAAAGCTGGCTAGCTCAACCCCGGTTAGGATGGGGCCTCGACAAGTCGTCACGAGCTGCTTAACCGTCGAAGCCCAGCTCCTTGTAATAACCATCGAGGTCACTGATGACCACGCCCATCACTCTCCTTATAGCATCCTGGGTAGCTGCGTCGATTTCAGCCTTCTCTGTCAGCACTTTGACGAGCACCTCAGTGATCAGCTGTGGAGAGAAGGGGGAGGTGGAGGGGGAGGAGGATTGCTTTAGAGAATGTTCAGATGCTCTCTATTTCCATTATGACATCAAAGCATTTAGTGGGCATAATCTACCATTTCTGCCAAGCGACGTTGGTTACAGTTAAATAAATCCGTGTGAGGTAGCGCAGCAGGTCCAGTGGCTCTTAGCCAATGGGTTTTGTGTATTTTGTCTTTTTGACCAGTCAGGTGGCAAAGCGCTTATCATGTGCAGAGTTCACTCTTTCTTCCCCCCAAATGTAAGTGCGATAAATAAATGCTTAAAGATAGGAGAGAGCCAGTGCGTGCCGAGACAGGAGCGGGTACCTTGAACTGGGGAATGGGGATTTTGTGCTGGTTGGCGTGGGTAGTGGCGAGAGGTTTGAGGATGTTGGAGTGGTTCCCCTTCGCCTTGATCAGCTCACCAAGCTTCATCAGCACCGTGCATCCATGGGCCGCAATAGCAGGATTTCCTTTAATGTTAGCGCTTGAGATACCTTGGAACTTTTTGAAGTAGTTCTGGGTTTCAGGATGGTCCAAAAACAGACTGGATAGAGAGAGAGAGAGACAGTAATGTCTCTTATTTCAATGCTCTACCACAATGCTCTATCATAATATACTGTACTACTATAATACTATAATGTACACCTAGAAATTATTTACAAATACAGATAGCAGATAAATAAATAAATTACAAATGTGCATAAAAGCAAAAGTTGGTATATAGAGTAAAGTGAAAATAGTGTTCCACTGGCATGGAAAGCACTGGAGAGAAAGGCCTTCATTATCAAAACTAGAATCTTCACTAGCTAAAAGACCCTTACAGCTTTCAAGGGCAGAGAGAGAGAGAGAGCATGAGAGAGGCTGGGAAGAAGAGAGGGGGAAGAAGAGGAAGAAAGAACCCATTGTTTCTGGTGAGCTCAGTCAGCATCCTGTTACTTCTCCACTTAGAATGAGTGAGGGAGAAAAAGAGAGAAGACAGAGGGGATGAAAAGGCAGGTAGATGGGTCGATAACCAGCTGCTCCTTTCCCAGGACAGGCACATTCAGTCCTTCACCACTAAAGCACCACAGCACCCTGGTCTTTTAAAAGTGCTGGAAATGGTGCTTGGAGTAACCCTTGCTCTGCCACTGCCCTACAGAGTGGTTTTGGCAAACAGGACCCAGTTACGGTTCTGGCTTTGTCCTGCTTGGTTTGATACTAACCGGCCAAGCACCTCTCCCCCATAACCTTTGTAGTCGTTTTCCACAACTGTCCAGGCTTTCAGGATCAAATCGAAGTCAGACATCGTCTGTGTGGAGAGGAAACACAGAGGCTGTAGCACACATCTAACCCCCACACGCGTTTGCGTGTGGAAATGCAAACACAAAGTCCTGAGCGTAACATTAACCCGCAGCCGGAAAGCAAAGGTCTGGAAGGTCAAATGTCGATTCCTGCTCTGCCGTCCGCATGAGTTCCTGGGGCTGCACACCACAGGCTTTCGTTCCTTCATTGTGCAAATGATCAATTGAAAATAAAGCCTATAATTTAGTCTGCTTAGTTAGTCTGCCTTGGCTACTTCAGGATCCAGGCAGCATTAGTGTTATTTAAGTTGTGCTAGCTTTTCCAACTATTCAACTATTCAATAACTAATGCAACATATGTAAAATGTTCTGTAAAATACGTCGCATTTAAGGTTTCATTCCCTCTTTAAAGAATTCTTTTGCAAGGTCAGAAGGGACAGAATGCCCTTGGGGATTAAAAAAACCCCCCCACACACACACACACACACACACACACACACAGACACACACACTTGCTCCTGTATACTCACTTATCCATGTCCCACACCAATGTAAACTAAACGTATTTGAATATGGGTGTATATAAATATATTCGAATATTAAACTTAACTGACTAACGGTTCAGTTTAAATTCTGCTTTTATCCTGTGAGGTGGTTTCATTGCAACAGTTCATTGTTCTCAGCATATTCTTATTGATAATTACAATTTGCTAATTAATATTTTAATTGGTCCTTTTTGTTACTTTTTGTACAAAACATCACAAATGTTAATGTACAATTTGCAGTTTGTAAAAATGTTGAGCTATCTAAAAACCACCATCACCACATACACTCAAGCATTGTTCATACCTGGTAGAGGGTCAAGGACTTCTTAGACGGCTGGATATGGAGAGATGATTCTCAAGTCTGTGCAGAGTTACTCTGTAATATATGGAACTCCTGGTTTTAACTTATATACTTGGCTTTGGTGAAATAACACCCCCCTCACCTGTCAATCAAACATGCTCTCCTTGTCTTAAAATGTTAGCTCCGCCCCGTCACCCCCACCCTCACCCCGTGCTGCTGCCTGTCCCTCCCTGTCCTGCTCTGTCCAACTGTTTCTAATTCCCTCTCTCTTGCACGTACACTTTCTCATCCTCTCCCCCATTCTTCCTCTCTCTTACTTCTCTTCTCTTTCCACCCTTTTCTTTCTGCCTGGAACACACCCGCACCCTCTTTCATGCTCTCTCGTTCTCTCTCTCCTACTTCTTTTCTTTCCACACTTATTCTGTTCTCTCGCCGTACCATGCCCCTCTGCATCACTCCCCGTTTTTTCTCTCTCTCTCTCTCTCTGCCGGTCTCTCTCTCTCTCTCTGTCGGTCTCTCGCCGACTCTGATGCAGACAGTCCCAACCGTGCAGTTGTGTAGCAAAGTCTGCTGTTCTCTGATAGCGTGTTGGCGTGCGGCCAGAGCCGTTCATCCAACCTCCTCCAGCTATGGAGCTGTTATTAACATGCTTCTCAACGCTACAATGTTTCACATGATCAAGGGCGAGGCGGCGGGAGTAGGTATGCCGGGAGAAGATGCACACCTGCAGGAACTCCACCGCCAGCCCTCATGCTGACTGTCTGGGCTACAACCGGCCGACTCTCTGATGTGTGTAAGTCAGTAGGCGAGGAATGCACCCGCGATGTGGAGGCTGCTCCTCACTCTGTCCTGTTATTCTCCGGGCCGGGCAGAGATCAGTGGCCCTGCTGCGCTCTCCCCCAGCGAGGAGGGGCTGATTAATGGGTTTATTTCGTTTGAGTGGTCGCCATTCAGATCGTTTACACAAACATAGGTCTCGAAGCATTGTAATGGAGAGAAAACAAACCGGGAGAGGAAAAAAACATCAAACACACTGAAGAGGAAACCAGTGGACAATGCTCACACACACACACATATACACACACACACACACAGATGCTTTGGGAATGTATCCCTTTCAATAAATCAGTAAGTGGACTTTAGGGACAAATATGTTACATGCACGTGCCTCTAAATGAGCAGTGCAGCAGCCTCCAGAACCATGCGGAGGCAGAACGAGCGTGGCCCACCTGATGACCTTTGACCGGTGCTCTGCCAGCATTCCATTCCCAAAACCTGCAGGGAAACAGGAGGTCTGGACAAGTTCTGCTGGGACTATGGGCGGCAATAATTTGGAAGGCCTGTTCACTCATGTCATCTTAATCACACATCCTTCATGTACAATAGACCATTCTACTATAATCTGCCTCATAAGCTTTCTTTCTCTAGGGCTCTCTCCTTCCCCTTTATTCCGCTCCTAAGCCTTTTTACACACTCTCTTTGCATGCCTCTCCTCCTGGGATTCTCTATGTGTGTGTCATGGTGTGCTCAGGTCAGCAGACAGGTCTATTTATAATAGTAAATGTTGGCTGTTGTTCTGTGTGGTTCCTGGAGTGCATAGGCTTGAACGTGTGTGCACGTGCGTATATACTTATCGCTCTATATTTGAGGGCGTCTGATGACCTCTCAAGGACAGCAGACTGTGCGTTACGAAATACGGAGCCTGTGTTGCCAGGTCATGACTGTAACCCTTACGATTCAAAACATTTGTTGAGACTTCCCTCATGTTAGTGCTTAGCTGCAGGATGAAGCTGTAGTCTTGGTTGGGATTTGGATTATAGAGGGGGGTTGGCAACACCTAAGATTAGACTTCTGTTCAAAGACCTTTTAGGCTAGAGTGGAGCTTAAACCCACACACGGTCATGCTTATTTTAAGAACCTCACAAGGGTGGGTGCACATAAGCACACTGCTCTCCAGACAGGCGACAACAGAGCGTTTCTGTCCACAGAGCGGACAAGACAAAGATAAGACGTACGCAGGACGGGACAAAGCTGGGCGGACACGGCCGTGTGGGCTGTTAGACCGTGACAGGTGAGAGCATAGAGGGAGACCATAACTGACCACATGCGGTGTGTCTCTAAATGATCTGAACAGATGCTGGACCCACAATGAGCATCTCCTCCTCCACTCATATCAACAGCTTCTGTCTGTTCTCCTCATCCCACAGTGTGTGTGCAAGGCACTGAGTGTTCATAGTAGAGGCAAATTTCTATTATCCAATATGAATTTGCTTTTTATTTTATAGGTTGCACTGATTTGAACTGGAAGAAACATAAGCTGCATGTGAATACAGTAACATAGGCAATCTTAACCTACTCTACCACGCACACACACACACACACACACCATTATTCGGTAACAGAATACCACGAGGGTAGACCCACAGTACAAAGGCAGGTCTGGAGGGAGAGTGGAGGTGTGTGGGGGAGCGGTAGAGCGGTAGCAGGTCTACACACAGGGCCCTCAGAGTCTCTGTGTCATTTGAGAGGCAGACCAAGAGAAAGAGTGAAAAAGAGCAGTGGAATGAAGGAGAGAGAGAGAGCTCTACTGAAACAGCCCCAGGCTCTCTGACTCCAGAGCAGGTCACTGGAGATGACATTTGGCAGAATGAAGGCACTCCCTCCATTAACAGATCGGTTAAATTATTCTGGGAGTGATGAAGGCACAATGATAACAGAGACACAGTAAGAGGACCTACGTGCATAGACAGTGGTGCACTGTACCTGTGCATTTAGTGTGTGTGTGTGTGCTATTCCAATGAATGCTTTTCGTCTATATATGAGATCTTAATTTTTATACCAGTCTATCACACGTTACTTAAATTACAAATGTGTCTTTGATCTCCTTCCTCATTTCCTCAATGACCTTCCTGAGTAATAAGTACAGCTCGGATGTCGGGGGCGGTTTTAACGACAGAATGGTAGAAATAGTAGAAAACCTTCTGCATTAGCCAATCTTACCGTTTCCTGCTAAAAACATATTTTCTTGTCTTCAAGCGCCTAGTTTAGCTTCTGCATAATCATGGGGTCTCTGAATTCTAAGAATAATCTTTATTCTGGCGCCCTCTAGGGAATATAGTTTGAATAACACAGTATGTTAAAGTATTTTCCTAGTTTAAGACAACAGGCCATTTCAAAGGCACCTTGTCATGCTCACGATACAAACGCGTTATATATTTTATTTATTTATTTTTTCAAGAAATGTTCAGCCGTAGAGCTCTGTGGATAAGCCATGGTGCCAAAATAATTTCACGGCCCCAGGAAGCTATAGCTGCAGTCGACCACATTCGAGATAAAAGAAGTAAAAGTTCAAACCATTTCTGTTTCCGCACAGTTTTGTCAAATTAGTTATCGACAACATGTTGACATATATGTTTTGACGAGAGCATAACCTGCAGCATAACCTTTTTTAGATCGTTTACCATTCTAGAATTTTAAGTTTATAACCATCGAATTAACTTCAGAATAATTATAGCCAATAGACTCCATATTTACAGATGTATCTCAATAAATTGGAATATCATCAAAAGTTAATTTATTTAAGTCATTCAATACAAAATGTGAAACGCATATATTATATAGATTCATGACAAACTGAGTGATCTATTTCAAGTGTTTATTTCTGTTAATGTTGATTATGGCTTACAACCAATGAAAACCCAAAAGTCATTATCTCAGAAAATTAGAATATTATATAAGACCAACTGAACAATTCAGAAGACCAACAATTCAGAAATGTTAGTCTACTGAAAAGTATATACAATAAATGCACTCAATACTCGGTCAGGTCTCCAGAGAATTACTGAAATAATTTAACTTTTTGATGATATTCTAATTTATTGAAATGCATCTGTATATCCAAGTACATTTCAAAGTGCTGTTGGGAAACTCTTATTTTGGCAGGTCTTAAACAATGACTCAAGTAATTTAAATATCTAAGATTGATGAAACTTCACAACCAGTTAACGTTTCTGATTGAATACCAGTTAATCCGGATCCTGCCTTAGAAATTCATAACAAAAACACATAAGAAGTCAATAAAAATCCACGACATTTTCGTGGAGAGGAAGTCAACAAATCAGCATTCCCTGGGTGATATCAACAATGAACTCCGAAAAGTAAGTTATTGCCTAGTTAACTAATAGCAAATGTATTGCATTAGATACACCGATGACAGTTGTGTCGCTCCTGTAGCTGTTCGTTGGTGTAAAGTGTTATCACATAGAAACATAGCATAGAAACTGGCTGACGACTACAAACTCGATAATTCACCATCCTACTGTAAAGTTGTTAACTTGAGCAATTAACTGTGTAGGTAGTTGACTTGGCTACAGTTAATTAAGTTGGCTGTCTGTAGAGCCATTGACAGCAATGAAGAATCACTTAGATTAGTTAAATTACTCTCTGTAGCTGCTTCTAAGAGGCTGAATGGTAAACTGAACATAATTCCTAAACATATAGTTACCTAGCAGGCTTGTTTGCTTTCTGACTACATAAGTAAGATAACCAAGCTCAATTACTAGGGGTATGTCACAGAAATGTCGTTTTTGTGTTACACCGCTTGCTAGGACGTCACTGTTTCTAAACATGTAAAAAAATAATACTAATATCATTGACCTTCTCAGCAAATAACCATATACCAAATAACCGGTTTTTTTGTTTCTTCTCGTTTTAAATGTGTATAGTACTTATCTTCGTTTTCTTAAATGCGCAAAAGGCTGCAGTGATACTGTTTAACAGTGTTGAGCCCATGTAACGGGTAGGCTGCATATCCAACTAAGTGATCGCGTCACTTTAAATCTTCATTCAGATCGATCAACAGGTATAACAGATCTACGGGATTGTACGTCTTTAATAGGGAGACTGAAAGTACCTATACCCCCTGCACCTGGAGGACAAAAGCTAGTTAATCAACACAAACAACTGTTTATTAGCTAGGTTATTGTACACAGGCCTCGGGATTTGATATGTTGCTCACTCCAAAACGTCACCTAGGTTACTTGATCTAGTATCAGTGGATTGTAAAGAAAAGAACTGGATGCACACCAATGGTTATAATTGAAGATTAATTACCTTCAGAGTCATTGTGTGCGGGAGGGGGCTTACTATTAAATTTGCCTCCTGGTCATTTGATCTGGTCTGTTTAATTGTGTGTGGAATGGGGCTTTCTATTAAGTTAGCTTCCTGATCGCTTGATCTGGTCTGTTTAATTAGCTGTCGAAATTTACGAAAGAGGAACGCGTATATTACTTCGCATTACCAGAGCCGTTATTTTCCCCCTGACCTCACAGATTACAAATGGAGAGATGAGATGAGACAGTAGCGGTCCTCAGCAGCGGTGAAGCGTGGAGGGATGGTGGTGATGGTGGTGATGGTGCAGATAGCCTGACCAGCCTAGGCACGCATGTCTGATGTTAGCAGGCTAGAATATGTACAACTCCCCAAACCAGATTAGTTTGTCTCCAGAGAATCTGGATCTTCGCACAGTCAAAAACCGCCTGCTTTGACAGCAAGCAACGTGATGTGTGAGGTTTGTGTGACATGCAGACCAACCGGCCACAGTGGTTTTCTGTGAGGACTAGTGGCAGGTGCTAAACAACTGCCATTATTTTGTTGGCTTCAAATAGAAATAAGCAAATTAATAATGTATTAATAACAACAACAAGAGTACTGTTAGGAAGGCACTGGCACAAAATATTGTTTTTCCAAAATACCCCTAGTCACACATACCACATGTCTCTCTTGCGGCATCTACATGTCTAAATGTCTCTCTTGCAGTGGCTACATGTCAAAAAGTCTTCTGATCTACACGTCTCTCTTGCAGTGATCTGATCTACATGTCTCTCTTGCAGTGATCTGATCTACATGTCTCTCTTGCATTGATCTGATCTATATGTCTCTCTTGCAGTGACTGTGCAGTGTTTAAACTGCTGCTGATCGGAGACTCGGGGGTCGGCAAGTCTAGTCTTCTCCTCCGCTTTGCGGTGAGTGACCGTTAAACACCTCACGGAACTACAGCTTCAGAACGAATTTACTTTTATTTTTGTACCTTTGTACATGTTCTGATTTGGTGAGAGTTTTGCTGATGGAAACATGTGATTGTCGCACGACTGCAGTCAAAACACATGGCACAACAAGGAACCAGTTTCCCTATGAGCACTTTAACAGCCAATTTCCAGTAATTAATCAGAAGCATCTGCATCATAGCTGAAGTATGAGGATTATGAATATGCATTTCAGCGTAGCTGAAGTATGATGGTTATGAATATGCATGTCCCATATTCAGGACTCCTGTAGTCACAGCTGATGAGCAGGCGCTTGGCTTCACCAGAACATGAGCAGCTTCTCCCTCAAGGTCTTCCCCAGTCCTGTAATGTTCAGGCTCCCTGGCGGCCGGCGCATTCAGTCAGTAGAAGAGTGGTCTTCACTGTCTCTCTCTCTTCCTCTCCGACCAGGATGACACATATACTGACAGCTACATCAACACCATTGGCGTGGACTACAAAACCAGAACAGTAGATCTGGAAGGCAAGACCATCAAGCTACAGATCGTAAGTTATCGAGCGGCTGAGGAGTCGGCCTACAGCTGGAATTCTGTTCGGTGAGCCGGTGGGATTGTGTTGAACTCGTGTGTGTGTGTGTGTGTGTGTGTGTGTGATTTGTGTAGTGGGACACTGCAGGCCAGGAGCGCTTCCGCACCATCAACTCCAGCTACTACCGCGGAGCCGACGGCATCATCGTTGTTTATGACATCACAAATCAGGTGGGTGGTGCGTACACTGGTCCTGTGTCAGCGCCACCATGCTGCTAGGAAACTGCTCCCATGGAGACCGTGAGTGAAGGAAAGCCCACAGCTGCTCACTTAGAAATTATTGCAGATTGAAGATGAAGCAGTTAGGTTTCCCCAAAGCCTCCGCCACACTCAGCACACTCAGCATAGTTGGCACACTCAGCACACTCAACACACTCAACAACACTCAACACATTCAACACACCGTTTTTCTGCTAGAAGAAAGTGTAACAGGCAACTGTTCCATGGGCTTCTCCTGTCTGTCACGTGTCCAGTTGGTGTGCTGGCAGTGAATATAAATGATACTCGCAGGGGTTGGTAACCAGGGTAACCACATTTATCAGTGACAGCCTCGCGCTTCCCTGGAAACGTCGGCGTGCGGCTGCCTGCCCCTGCTGTACCTGCTCGACCTGCTGAACTACAGTGGCTGTGTCTCTGTCATATTGTCTTTGGACATATTCCACGGAAAGCTGGTTGCCTGGCCAACAAAAATAAGAGTTACCTGAGCACCACAATCTTACAGTTCATACATGGACGGGCTTTGCTACATGTACTTTACAAACGTTTTGTTATGTTTTGTCACCATTATGTTTCTCTGTGGGTGGAGAAGTGTGTCTGTGCTGTGAGTTGAGGTGGTGGTGTGTTGCCGTGGTGTGCTGTTTGTAAGAGAGACCTTCCCCTGTGCATCTGTTGCCAGGAGACCTTCACCAACGTGAAGCAGTGGCTTCAGGAGATAGACCGCTACACCAGCAACAACATCAACAAGCTCCTCGTGGGCAACAAGAGCGACCTGATCAACAAGAAGGCGGTGGAGTACTCCATGGCTAAGGTCAGAGGCCTCCCAGAGCATCGCGCTGATCACTGCTGTTCTGTAATACACTCTCCCTCTCACTCGCTCAATATCTCCCTCTCTCTCTCTCTCACTCTCTGTCCCTCCCTCTCTCCCACCCCCCTCCCCCCGACACACTCTCTCTTTCTCTCTCTCTCTCTCTCAGGTGTTTGCGGACTCGCTGGCCATCCCCTTCTTGGAGACGAGTGCTAAAAATGCCACCAACGTGGAGCAGACCTTCATCACCATGGCAGCAGAGATCAAGAAGAGAATGGAATCAGGCCCCAGTGCTGGCAGCTATAAATCCAAAGTGAAGATCAGGAGAATTCCTCTCAAGTGCACTGGGAAATGCTGCTGAGACCTCATCTGCTTCCCAAACAAATACCCAAACAAATACTTAGAGAACAATATGATACAGACCACTACATGCCAGAGCTAATTGTGTGTGTGTGTTTGTGTGTGTGTGTGTGTGTGTGAGAGAGAGAGAGACTGTCTTAAGAATGATCAGAATTGTCTGATGATCTCAACCTCAGAAACAAGACAGTACTGTGTCCATGTCATGTGTCCATGACATGTCATTACATTCAGGCTTGGGAGGCATTACTTAGCATCTTGATTCTTGTACTCACTTTTGAAACACTTAGGTGACAGCTGTGTACAGTCTATCAGATAGGGATGCTGGGAAGCATGCTGGGATGCTGTAGTGCATGCTGGGAAGCTTTCTTCTCTCTCTCTCTCTCTCTCTCTCTCTGCAGTCACGGCAGTGGGTTGTCTCTTCCTTCTTGTTTCTTTTGGTTGGAGGTGTTTCAGGCTGCGTGCCAGTGTGGACAAGGGTTCAGTGGCGGAATGTACATTCAAGTGTCTAAACCATCTAGAAACATTTCCCAGTGGCAGTCCTGCTGTGAGTCAGTGGTTCACCCCCTCTAAGACATCTGACTCATGTTGACCTAACATCGGGTGTGTGTAGCCATGGAGGTTGCCGCAGTGACCGCTGCATCCTCCACCCGGTCCTGGAGACCAGGTGAGCCATGGGCGGGGAAGGCTGATCGCATGACTAACATCTGTTAGGAACCATGTTAGGAAAACTCAAACAGTGGGTTAGGTCTAGGGACCTACAGACTGGGCTATGGACCTGGACCAGCAGTAGTGCCTCGGGGAGACAGTTTTCCTAACAAGCCATTCATCTGTCCTGTAAATCTCACCTCAGGACAAAGTCCGACATGTTCTTCACATTGCTGCCCTTGTATAATGCTTTTTGATGTGAGCCACAGACACCACGTAACCCTCCCCTGCCCATAGTCGACTGCTTCTCTTATTGGGATATGCCTTACATGTAGTGTATTTAATTTTTAAACGGGGTGACAGAAGCAGCAGACACAGTAGGCAGTGCTGGGTCTAGTTTTATGTCCATCCATCTTCATAGTAAACATAGCACAGCTCAAAACTCAGTAATATACAAACAGACAAAGGTGCGTAGCGTGCTGAAAACTCAGTCAGCAGTCACTTCTAGCTCAGCGGAAGTAGCACATCAGCAAGTCCAGTTATGCACAAGCAATGCACAAGCAACGTTCAACAGGACCTGTAGGCTTATATGGGGTGTTAGAGGAATGAGGAACAGGTGAAAGTGATAATGAGCGGTGATAATTGAATAATTAATAGGTGGGTGATTGGGATCTGGGTAGTGTATGAGAGGTGGAATGTAGTGAAGTGGGCGTCTCCCCTGTGGAGCCAGTCCGGCCCACCGTGACACATTTATTGAAAAGTCTTCCTTGTGTGTTGTTTTTAACACACATAGGACATGAGGAAAAATGTTTATTACATGCACATATAAATATATTCATATAACATTCTTTACCTCTTCCCCCTCGTTATGTCCTACAGGGAAGTTTCTATTATGTAGATTATAAGGTTATATATTAGATTTTATATTTCTGTCCAAATTGCCAGAGCCGATTTTCTCTGGCTACAGAGATGAAAAGGAAAAGTTCAAGATGGACTTGACCCCATGATGGGTAGGTCGTTCCAAAACATTAAGGATCGGTGTCAGCACCTGTGCCCACATCATTTTTTTAATACTTTTTTACTTTTGACAATTTTTTATACTGTAATGGAAATGTTTAATAAAATGTTTTCCCTGGATGTGTTCTGTGTTTGTAAACATATAATCCAGAGATGTCAGAAAGTCCTAGGGGTGCACTCCTCATAAACATAAACGAACTAACCAGAATCGGTTGATGAATAGCCTGCCAACTTCCTGCTCTAATTATAGAAAAGAACACTGCAAACCGCCGGTGAATGGAGTAGAGTGGAGAAAAATAAAATAAACAGAATAGTTTCTCCTTGCCATGAACAAGTCAGAACAAACATAACTACAAACTGACTAGTTGTCGGCTAATTGTATTATTTTTAAAACAAACGAATACCCCTCAATTTACACGTTATTGGAAAACATTACTAAGAATAAATTAGTAATCCGTACTTTAACACATCATTACACGTTACAGTCTACAGTACTGGCGCACTGAACCAGTCATATTGATAAATACACTAAAAATAACACGTTTGGTATCAATACTACAACAATGTTCATTCTTGCCATTACGTTGTTGGTTAATCAGATGAGGTTTCAGATTGTAGATTTGCACATATCACCGCTTGCTGTGTTGTTTGCTGACATTGTTTGAAAATCACAGTCACACTTTCCTGTACGACGGGTACGACATTGTATCCAAAATAATAAGAGCCATTTGCACATATGAGCAATAGAGGGCGCTGTTTGATTACATTGTTGGGAGGATCACAAAGACACCTCGATGAAGGATGCAAAGTGAGAGCTGATTCCAAGTTACCAAAAATTTACAGAACTGAAAAAATTAGGAATAATTCTGGGAGAGGGAAACACCGCCCCCCTCGCCGCCCAGTATATATCAGCGTGTCACCACCTGAGAGACAGTTGGAAACACCCACCAATTCATTTTAATTATTGATTATTGATATTGTTGTCATTCATTTTGTAATTATTGTTGCTCTTCTATTATTTCTATTCTATTGTTGTAATGATTTGTTGTAAATTGCAGTCATGCCAATAAAGCTTCATTAAATCTTGAATCGTGAATCTTGAGAGGGGTCTGGCTACAGACATGCAGCCTCAGTATGGCACGCTCCACCAGTCGTTTAACGGCGTCAGTGCGCGCTCTGCCACAGTTCCGGGATTAAGTTGGATTTGTTGCAGAGGAGGAATCGTAGAAATTTGGCAGCAACTGAGCATGTAAAGTAATAGTAACAATGACAGAAATGAAAAGCTATGTGCTTTTAATGCTGTAGTAAAAATGTTTTTTTATTTCTACTTGTTTGAATAGATCAGACACTGCTGAGCTGCCGGAGTTTATAAACACCTCGGTGTCACTTATGGACGTCCAACCAAGTGTCCTGTGACCATACCTGCTCTGGGGTGGACAATCGAACAACAGGGTGAAAGGGGTCTTAGTACAGACACAGATGAACTGCAGTCTGTTATTGTAGAACAACAATATGGTCCTACTGTATATAGTAAGGGAAGCAGGATAAATGGTCAGAGGGGTTCCTGATGAGGTGTTCGGCGAGGTACGAGGGGTTCCTGAGGAGGTTCAGTGAGGCTATATTGTTTCACCATTATTCTCTTTGCAGGCAGAAGATGAATGTGTTGTGGTCGTGTGTTTCAGAGTACTGTGATGTCATCACAAGGGGCTCTTATCGGGATGTTTGGAGTGACGTTTGACGTGACGTTTGACGTTTCAGCTGAGGCGGGATGTGGAGGTGAGTTTCAGGGATCACAAGATTTCTTTATTCAAAATAAATGTGATGCACGCAACGCACACTGAGTCAAAGACCTACAAAGACACAGACAAACACAGGGGTGCACAAACAAAGAATGAAACAAGACACAGGTGAGGCATAAAGCAAAGGATTGTGGCAGACACACACACACACAAACAAGACACACTAACCGAACACAACGAGGGGGGTGTGGCAATCACACCCACGACGAACATTAACCGGACACAAGGGAGAGAAGTCTCTGAGGAGGGGGACCTTTACAATGATATTATTCGGAACTAATTTTGATATATGATATTAAACAATATTACAAATAACATTATGTCTCATGTATAATGGTATCATTTAATTATTCTCATAATATTCATAAACTCATAAAACTCATACAGTGTCAGTGTAATGTAATTTTATCATTAAGATTAAACAGATTAACATAACATTAACAAGGCTAACATTACATTTACAGTAAAATTGGAAAATGCTTAAATAAACAATGAACCCAAAACAAATTATAGTTAAGCAAACTAACAGGCAATTTGGGGAAAACATCTCACTGATATCTTAACATTAGTGAAATTCTATAACCTATAATTCATGCAATGTTATGAATTAGATTGAAAATGTAGCTTTGTCATTGTTAAATATAACGGAATTCAATAATGATATTGGGAGATTCAAACTTGAATAAATCATTTTGGCATTTACAAAGTAAAACGTACTAGGGCGAGAAGATATTATGTTTTATTGTTTCATTAGCAAGATCGTACTACCATTGGAACTCATGAAAAAATATTTTGCTGTTATGTACACGTAAAATGGATGAAGTAACGATATGGTTACCATGGATGGAAGAAGAGAATGAGAAGAGAAAGAAAGAAGAGAGTGACGATTATACTGTTCTAAGATTATTCTCGAATCGCTAACTCTCTTGCGTGTGCAAGATCTGTTGTTAAATAGCAACACTGAAATCGGTTTCAGGCTATTAAAAGTAGTTTGCATTTGACCACTAAAGGGCGCTGATGGCCAACCCTCGGATCGGCACAGACACGCTGCTGTTTGATAAAATGTACGCTGTTGCATAGGATGTCATTCTGTCAACCTTAGAGTTGAATGTCCTCATCCAGACAATAAAGGCTTTAGCTGACTGATTGTGTGAACTTTATTAGCTCACCTCAACTGTAAAGCTTCATTAAAAGCATGTAATTTCCACAAACTCGCAAAAGTGCATAACTGTCTACCTGCCTGATTCTATATATCTATCTATCTATCTATCTATCTATCGATCTATATCAATCTTATCTATTCAGTGGAACTCACATGTAAATGATTGTCAATTTGTAAAGCAATGCTACAGTGTGTTAACGTACATTAAGTGCAGTCTTACTTTAATCAACTGCTGTGATTTGTGAATGTTTAGAAAGCTGGCTGTCAGAGAAACATCACATGTACACATCACATGTACACATGTATACATCACATGTACACATCATACGTACACATCACATGTACACATGTACACATCACACATCACATGTACACATCACATGTATACATAGCAGACATACATGTTAGTGTTGAGGGGTTCCTTACACACAACACAGTACACAAACACACAGCACACACACATACACAACAGACTAATGGATTAGTGTTAAGTGGTCCCTTACACATACACACACAGCAGACATATGTGTTAAGTGTTGAGGGGTCCATCACACAAACACATAGTTCTGTACACATACACACACAACAGACATACGTGTTAGTGTTGAGGGGTTCCTTACACATACACACAACACAGTACACAAACACACAGCACACACACACACACACAACAGACATACGTGTTAGTGTTGAGGGGAACCTCACACATACACACAACACAGTACACAAACACACAGCACACACACACACACAGCAGACATACGTGTTAGTGTTGAGGGGAACCTCACACATACACACAACTCAGCACAAAGGAACAGATGTTTAATGCAAGGGCTGCAGTAAGGTCAGGGTCAAGAACAATGCAGAAGTGTGTGTATGGGGGGGGGGCACGCACACACACACGTGTGTATAATTTGCTGGCTGTATTCCTGGCTGATCTGTAACAAAGGCTGGGTGGCAGGCGAGGACTCATTCCACACAGACTGTTTTTGGGGGTTGTGTGGGGTATGGACCCCCCTTGGGGAGGGGCGGGGGCGTGGAGGGACGGGGAGACGATCTGGGGGTGAAGGGGGATGGGTGGAGAGAACAAACAAAAGATTCAAAAGCCAGAATCAGTCACAGAATCAACGGCAAAGTTCACTCAGACACAAACCACCTGCCTCATAAAGTTGTTTCTTTTAAAGGTTTTTATGAAGTCACATTCTAAAGTTACATTATTAACCATTGTTAACATAGAACAATTTTCTACTCTGACTTACAGTAAATGTGATAAGTTTAATGGTCCTTCTCACATCACTAAATACCACAAGTAGGAGTCAGTAACTTGAAGAAACAGGTTTTGAATCTGCAATGATGTCATTTGTATTAGAAAAGGACTTCAACATTATTTGGTCATAATGCATTAAAAAGGTTCTAGAATCATATGGAACCAAAGCTAATGGCAATTATGTAAACAAATAAAGTTCTAGAATCATATGGAACCAAAGATAATGGAGATTATGTGAGCAAATGCAAAACAAGACTTCAAAACCTTCAGAAGGACACTTTAAACAAGAGCATGACTAAGTGATTAATCAGCAGCCATTAGTGTTTGTGAGTAAACGTCTGTCTCTTGGTAAATTAACAAGGTGTGAAACAGGTCAGTCCTGTCCTATTGGGAGAACAGCTAGTTTCGTGAACTGTCTGAGAAGACCGTCATATTCAGTTACTATAGCAACGGGACAAAAAAATTTACTCCTCACTAAATGTTCTAAGAGTACATTGATGGTGACAAGAATAGTGACATTTTCTCACAGGCAGTACTGCTGAAGAACAATCAAACAAGACTCTAATCAAGCAAATCAACAAAGTTTTAATGAAAGTCTTTGACCCAAGTATCGGCAGAAATAAGTCGTTTACTCTAAATGTCCACGCGTAGCGGTTTGAAAAGCGGTTCTTATTATGCTGATGTGGAGAGGAAGAGTTTCTGTAATCCCGTTTCTGTAATAGAATCTGTGGCGAAGGTATTAACTGGAAAAAGCATTTCAAGGACTTGTGCAAGATGTTGCTATTACTGGTCATTTTATTCCCTTTTTTCTTCTGCCATCTGGAGAAAATTATGTCATGCCTCGAGAGCGACAGAGCGAGAGGGAGAAAATAGCCTATGCGACAGATGTCCAAGTTGGGTATAGCAGACTGTGTCGCTATGTACAAAATATACGGACCCTGAGCATGTGCAGCGTGAGAATGCGTTCGCGTGCGCGTGCATGCACACAATAATTTTATCTTAATAAGCGCAATTGCTCTAATTTAATTAAGCGCAATTGCGCGCACACGCACACACAACACACCCTTTTTATATATCTTGTATAATAATGGCTACAGGTGGACTTGAAAATAAGTTAGGATTTTAGTAACGACCACTGCATTCCATGTCTATATATAGCCTATTACATACACATTGTCTTCTGATCGCGCTTTGGAGTAATATGACTGTGTTAGCGGACACGTTCCTGACATACATCACATTTTTGCGGCTTTTCTCCCTTGACTAAAGGAATCATACTTGGAAATTTCAAAGTTACCTAAAACATTTAAAAACATCACGTCCTTCGATGTATGCCAGCTGGAAGTCTAAAGTCAGAGAGAGAGAGAGAGAGAGAGAGAGAGAACTCAGCGTACAACTCAGCCTTACGTCATTCTCGAAGACTGCTTGCGGGTTTGTTGAAAGGAAGAATAGACGAGACCGCCTCGACCGATGTCCGGAAGGAATAACTTTACGTTCCTTTCAGTTGCGTCAAGTAAATTGGGCAAAAGGCGTCGATGAACGTTAGCCTGTGACTATCAACGAAAGAAACTGGCGAAACCATTCTGATGGTCGTTATAAAGTTACCGGTGAAACTACATGTGGTGAGTTTATGCTTATATAACAGCAGGAGAATTTTACTACTGTCCGTCTCCTTCTCTGTCTAATTAGCTCAAGTGTACTAACTTAGTACCGTACTAGTCAGCCGTTATCTTCAGACCTGCGTTGTAAGAACGATTTAGCTACTAATTAACTTGTTAGACGAGGTTATTAAGGTACTTGTTTAAGTATACGCTACATGGACCAAATCGAAATAATTTAAACCAGGAAAAAATGTACAAATACTCAGTTGATTAATGCGATTATAATGTGAACAGTTCGCCTTTTCTCCAATTATTAGAATGTTTTATACACAGAGACGAAGTTGACGATAGCTCGCGACAGTGTAATCCAAGTGTTGGTCAGCTCATTTTTAATTTAATTGCAGGTGGTGTCCATTCAGAAACAATAGCGCCCCCTGGTGTTACACTGTGCTGCTATACTTCGTTCAGGCAACTGTTGCATATAAAATGCATAAATGAATTCCTAATACCTACGCGAAAGGGTCAAATATGTAGAGGCTGCTCTCAAACTGTAACTTTCATTTCAGTATACTTTTTGAGTTTCACTTTACCTGGTAAAAGCGTGGGCGTGCCAACGGCAGTAGAACGAAACTAACGTGGAGCAAATTAGTCGTAAATCTACTTTGCAAATGCGAGTTATTACTGATACATTACTGAATTTTACATTTTATTATACATTAATGAATATGTTATACAGATAATTGTAACCATTACAAGCTACTAAACTAGGTTTAATAGCATGTTGCAGTGATGTCCAATTTTCTGAATTACATTTTACGTTTGCATTTAGGGCATTTATCAGACGCTCTTATCCAGGGCGACTTACAAAGTGCTTTGCCTAGTCTTCGGAGAATGCATCCTAGATAGTAGCATAGATAGGACAGAATTCAAGATACCCTTGAGCCAAACTACTACTAAACTACAGTGACATTACCTAGTACTGCAGATGAAGACAGGCTCCAACGTAAACAACTGGAATTACAAACCGATACCTAGAAGTGTAAATTAAGATGTACAAATAAACATACAATGCAAAGTACAAGGACAACAAGTGCTATCTGCGGTGTTAGTGGTCTTTTAAGTACCCAACAAATGTCGAGTCCAAAGTGACAAATGTCCTGACACAGCAGTGTCAATAATGTAGGCTAAACTCCAGTTAAGGAAGAGCATTTTTAGAGTGGTTATGTCGAATCAGCTCGGTACAAGTAATGGTGTTTAAAGTGGTATTAGAGGGGAAGATTCTGAGTCAGCATTAATACTCTTAAAAATCAGATAGTACAACTTGATCATACTTCGGTTTGTTCCACCATTAACTCTCTCCGCTTCCTTCTTGTGAAAAGGGCTTTTGTGGGTGGACGTTTTACAAAGGTTAACTTTGACTTGACGATTTGGGGTTTGTTTATCAACCAGCTGAAGGAACTTTGAGTTCACTTTTATGATCTGCGCACGGTCACGCACGGTCTCTTATTCTAGAGTTTCAGAGGAAATTGGTTCTAGATTTCTGTGAGTTTTAGAACTCTGGACGAGTCGTGCATTATGCATTTGTCGTGTCTGGCTGTGTAGCTGCAGAGTGTAACTTGATAGCATGTCACCCAGTCAGTGTTGTCATCCGCTCGCTCTTCTTTCGCTATGAGTACTACGTCTGCGTGAAAACCGGATGACTTCTTTGAAGCACTGCTTTATGGGAAACATAGGCATTACAGGAAAACAAGCTAGCCCGTCCTTAACCGCGACACTGTTGTCATGAATGAAAAGTTACTTTGCTGACTTTGCTCTGCGTTAACTTTATTGCCATATGAGAAACCACAGTGCAGACTTCTAAAGTGTTACTTAACACGATATTTATCTTTGACGTCGTCAAACCCCAGCGAGCTAAGTCATGATGTACAGTCCCATAATTCTGTGAGAGTTTAAACGTCTTTGCTCCCTCCTAGATATGCAGCACGTGACATGTGTGGGTCTGAAAAGGAAGCTCGCGCCGGGGGACGCGGACACGATGGAGAGTGAGCCGAAGATGGCGGCGGTAGCGGAGCAGCGTCCCTGGCTGTGCTGTGTCCAGCGGCAGGTGGTGCTCCAGTTGTCCCTGCAGAAGCTCTGCTGCTCGGCCCCCCACGCGGAGACGGCGCTAGTGCGCCGGGTCCTCATCGCCAACACACTCCGCCTCCTCCGCGATGAGCTCGGTCAGCAGGGGGCGCCGCCGGGGCTGAGTGGCACGGCGGAGGGAAGCCGGGAGGTGGAGCCTCAGTCACAGGGGGAGGGCACCCTGACGCCGGCGTGGGTGCTGGAGCAGGATGGAGAAATGTTTCTGTCACGGCAATGCAGCCATGACCTTTCGTCTCCCTTTGTCGGCGGAACGCCACCGCCGTCGTCCCTCACCCCAGACAGCTTCTCCTGGGCTCTGGCTGAAATCGAGGATTTGTTTTCAGCCGTAGCCGCATCTGGGGACTGCGCCACATCACCCGCCTGCCCCCTCGGTGCTTCATCCCCCTCGTCTTCCTCAATATCCCAGCCAGAGCCCCGGCACCCGCCGGACCCAGGAAGCAGACTTGCCGTTCCAGCCACCCAAATATTTGAGAAACAAACCCATGTTAGCCCGGTAGCAATTGGGCCAGCACCATATGAGCCCCACCTGGACTCCTCCCATCACTCCAACCACTGTAGCCCAGCCCCTTTTGTTGTTAACCACACCCCCTTGTCAATTATGCCCTCCTCCTCCTCGAGCTTTCTCCCGGACCTCTCATTGGATGATTTCCTCTTCTCAGATTTGGACAACTTTCTGTGCGAATTCAACCCTTGCAGCTCAAACCTGAGCCCCACCCCAAACCCGTCACCGAAAGTCACTTCCATGGTGACGGATGACATCATGGAGCACATAATGGAGGTTCTAGTTGGATCATGAGGAACATGGCAAAAACCCAGCATCAAGTAACCAACAATGGTCAAACACCTTAACAGACTGGTGTTTTTTTTTTTTGTAAAGATGAGATGTACATCTCCAGTTCATGGCAAGTCATGGAGTTTTGTGAGGTTTTGCATCACCTTTCCACAAAATGGCATCCAAAAAATGTCAGGTAAATTCTGTTACCATAGTGTTGTGGAAAACGGGATGTAGTCCAAAACACTTGCCATGGAAATGAACTCTTATTTATTTACATGTGCAAATATTTATTTCATGTGGTGTAATTAAAGTCAGGGATGTAATATATTCTGGACATTTCTCATCTCAAAGTTATGCTTTTATTTTTTTATGGTTTGTAACTCTTACTGCTATTAAGGTCACTATTTTGGTACTAAAATTGTCATTCTGAAATAAAAAGGGAAGTGGTTTTATAGGTAAGCAGGAAGCTTCATCATCTGGGGAGAGGGCTGTTTGAACATTCTTCACTAAGGCTAGAGATGGCCTGTGAACCGCTCGTTGCGAGAGGATCTCAGACCAGAACGGAGTGCTCTGGAGGTGCAGAACATTCAAAGCTAGCGACAAGACCAAGTTAGGATCCCACCAGAACGTCACCGGGACATGCTCGAAACAAATCACACGCCACATTTTCTTAAATTACTTTAATTTCTTGTGTACGCTAAAAGAAAATTTACACACTTAAAGAGATTCTGTTGTAGTCCAGAAGAGCCCGGGACATGCTCACTAGGACCTGGGGCGGGGGAGGGGCTCTTCCCAGAGAACGGGTCATCAGTACGGTTTTTTTCCATAGGAATTTTCCCATAAAGTTTTTTTTTTAACTCCCGTTTTTTCTTTCTCTCCATAGTCTCACTGTACAGTCAGAAGCCACAGTCAGCTATGCCGTTAAGTAGTACTTCCATGATACTGTATCTTTACAATGTGCAAAATCCCCCGTGGAGGGACAGAACGACACAAAGTGGCAGAACCAAACAAGAAAAAAAAAAAACAGTAAAAAATAAAATAAAAATAGTCCAAACATAAATGAGAAAATGTCAGAAGAAGGAAGTCTCTAATGGATTGTTATCTGGACAACATTTCCCATTATGCATTGCTCATCCTACTGCAATGCCCAAATGGGAGGAGTTTACCGGAAGAATCCGGAAGACTATCGCAAATCTAAAGTAACAAACTTACAGCAGGGGAAAAACAGACATCAAGAAGCATTTCAATAACAGCACTGGGTAAAACAGCCATAGTTAAACGCATACATTGGTCCCTTATTCGCTAAGCATTTGAAGTCAGTCATCATTTCCTTCGTCATCGAGTCCTTCATCTGATGTGATAACATTACAGTCCAAAGTCAGTGGATCCAACTGTTAAAAAGCACCCCTCCATGTATAAAAAACAAAAAAGACACACACACAAGCCTCCAGCAGGAAAGAGGAAGCAGCTCTAGGTTATTTTGGCCATTTTGCTAGTGGCGGACAGGTTTGGCATCTACGACGTCAGCAGGGAAGGCGCCGCTGTCAGTAATATTGAACCAACTAACCGAAAATGAAACAAGGCTAACTTACACTAGCTTACACTTGCGAAGAGCTAAAGAACCAACAAAATAAAACCTAGACAATGATTATTTCATAATAACCAAAATGATTAAAAATTAAAAACTAAGGCTTTTTATTACATAATTGAGAAAAGAATTACCCAGCATAACTTTGCAGGCAGTACGGCTTCAAGTCATAAATGTATTTGTATGTGACTGATTTTTAACTTCACTCTTTGCCTTCGTTGAAGGACTTTTGAACCAGTGTTTCCTCAACAAAGACATACACACACACAAACCATAAAATAACATTTTAAAGATACCTATGACAGGAAAACTCCAGACAGAAATCTTATCCCTGATTATATACACACTGAAGCTCGAACAAGGCTCTGGCACGAGAGGACTTCACACATCCATCTGTCTTGCCTACTGTCCTGCAGTCACTGTCCTGCACACATCCTGTTGTCAGTTTTACAAACAACACTGTTCTGCTTGAGCTACTCCACTTATTTAAACACACACACACACACACATACATACACGCGCGTGCGCGCACACACGCACACACACAGACATACAGCCAATGCTTAAACAAAAACAAGGAAAAAGGAAAAAAGTGACCTGAACAACAAAAACATCAGAAAGAAGAATGCTAATGATGATGATAGAAGAGATGTAGGAGAGGGAGGGAGAGAGGGGATGGAGGGAGCCCAGTATTGAGGGATTCTCACTCTGGGACAGGAGAGGAAGAGGAGGAGAGGGGGAGGGGCGTGAGCGTGGAGGGAAACATCAACACTTTGGCCTGCATGAAGGAGAGGTCTGGCAGACCGGCAATGACACGCCGCGCCTCCTCACTGAGGTTCTCCTCCTTACACACCCGAGCTCTCCTGCAGGAGGAGAGGGAGAGGGATGAGGGGCCTGGCCAACAGCTCATACAACACCACCAATGACCTCTGACCTCACCATCAAAACAACATTTCTGTAGACATGTTTCTCAAATCTTTTTTCTGATTTATTCTCTATTATTATGCTATTGGTGTGTGATACACATGTATCCTCCTATATGTAAAGGGAACTTCTGCAGGCTAGTCAATGTTAACTCTAACCTTGGGAATGAAGAGCTTAAGACAGTGAACCCTTTAGCCATTCTAAACAGTACTTTATGAGGTTAATTTTGGAGATTCTGGCTAAGAGTAGCAGAGACGGTGTGCTGCTGCCCCCTGGTGTATGAACAACAGTAGTCCAGCAGTGTTCCTCACCTGGTGGAAGTGTTGGTCTTCTCCACTGTAGACATGAGGCGGGCAAAGGCGTCTGCCACTCTACTGCCCCCACCACTCACCTCCAGCTTCACCTGTGTCAGCTCGTACAGCTCTGGATCCACTCCTAAACACAGACACACACAAGTTCAGACTGCTTACTAGAAACAAGACAAACCATTCTATGGTTACTGCAGAGTGTCATTTGTTAAAAGCTGCACAAGCAAAGAAAACAGCAAGAAAGAGGACAGCAGATGGCGTTAACTGTGAGGCATATGGACAAACTTTGACCTTTAACCTCAGCTGACCTGGTATGGATGTGGCAGAGCTGGAGGGGGACTCATCCACCGGGCCAAAAAAGTCCAGATTCAGTAGAGATGAACCTCCACTCGCTTCATGGCACGAGAGAGAGGGAGGGATAGTGAGAGAGAGACAGACATACAGAGACAGGGAGAGAGAGAGAGAGAGAGAGAGAGAGAGAGAGAGAGAGAAGGAGAGGATGATGGAGGAAGAAGAAACGTTAAAAGAAGAAATAAGTTAGCTCTGAACAGGCAGACAGAGAGAGTGAGTGAGACAGACACAGACAGACAGAAGCTGCTTTTACACATGCATGTCTTTGTTAGAAGCAAAGTTGGTTGTGTTAGTGAGCAGGTATGTCCCAGAGACGCTGTGCTGGCGCAGGCACATTACTACCCAACAGCATCTCCAGGCTGGAGGACAGTTTTGTGGCTTCAGCAGAGAGGCAGAAGCCCAGGCCTTAGGGGCAGAAGCCCAGGCCTTAGGGGCAGAAGCCCAGGCCTTAGGGGCAGAAGCCCAGGCCTTAGGGGCAGAAGCCCAGGCCTTAGGGGCAGAAGCCCAGGCCTTAGGGGCCGACGTACCGTCCAGAGGATTTGTAAGGCCACTGCTGCTCCAGTCAAACTGAACAGGGGGGAGGGACTCCTGGAAGGGGCAGGTCAAAGAAAAAACGATTAGAACCATTCTGAGGTTAGCCAATGACATATTACGATATTAAGAGCACCACCACAAACAAACAAAAATGGTCATCAGGACGCTCACCTGCACCGCGTCCGTGGTGGCCATCTCCGTGGCGACAGTGGGAGACTGTGCTATGGAGGCGATCATCTCGGCAGCAGAGACGGGCTTGACAGGCTCCTTGGTGGGCTCCAGCATTCCCTACAGAGAGGGGGGCAGTGAGAGAGAGAGAGAGAGAGAGGGAGTGAGAGTACTGGGACACTGCAATCCCAAAGCGAATGGGCGGGGCAGAGTGAGTGGGCGGGGCAGAGTGAGGGACAGATTCTCACCAGACTCGCAGCGTACATGGGCACAATGACTGGCTGCTTCTTCTGACCTGTGAACAGCTGAGTGAGAAACAGAGAAGGAGACGCAGACAGACAGAGAGATACAGAGAGAGAGATACAGAGAGAGAGAGAGAGAGAGAGAGAGAGCAACACATTAGTCTTTGCTTTAAAAAGCAAGCTATGAATGCCCTTCTCACCTTTGCTTAAACATACTACACAGCATAAATCTATTACTATACCAGTGTGTTTTAACCCATATTTTTTTCTGACCTACAAATCAACTCACTATGTTTCTTGTGTCGATTCCCAGGGAACATAGCAGTGTTTTGTTGCTATGGGAACCGCCCCACTGGTGCCTGAGGCCGAAAGCGTTGTGGATGTCCTGCAGCTGCCGCCAGACGTCCTGCAGTGCTCTGTGCAATAGACAGGTGGTGATAGAGAGCAACATGTTATGTGAAGAGCCTGAGCAACACAGGCATAAATTCATGTTGGCTATAATTATATAAATTTTTTAAAGCGTTTTTTAAGCAATTTTTAAGAATTTCCAATTATCAGGTCAATACTTTATTAAACAGTAACTCAACTACAAAATAATAAACCTTGGAGACAGGGTTGTGGTGAGAGACAGCAGAGAAATACTTCCCGGCCTACATCCCAAACATGCACCTGACAAAGGAAGGACACAGGAAATGCAATTGAGTGTTACCCAGCGGCAGGTGCGGTGGGGTCTCCGTCTTGCTCCGATCTGCTGGGAGGTTCCAGGAAGGCGCTGAGCGGGGGCACCACCTCCCCCGCCTGCTGCACTGACGCTTGAGGAAAGCTGGTCAGGAAAAGCCTTTCCAGCCTGCTGACCAGAGAGGCCTGGAGACAGAGGCAGGACAAGAGGGGTGATGGTTAAAACACACGGAGGTGATCACAAAGCTGTGGACCATGCCCAGCCGACACTCTCCGTTTAAGGCCGTCCTGAAACCCAAATCTCTTTATTTCACATCCTGCCAACATGAGAGGAACACGGAGTTTGGCAACACACCACATCAAAGAGGAAAACAAGGACACATACAAGGTCAGATTCCAGCTACTGCGCGATATAGCCCTGGTATCCCAGCATGCTATGGTCTGGGCCGAGGAGACAAAGCCCGGTGAGAAGAGACATTCCGCAGAGCTAAAGAACCTGTGTGTGTGTCCTTTATAGAAGCAGGCCAGATCAGCTCTTCCAGCATATGGAAGCTCTGAGCCCAGTTACTGCTTCATCAGAGCGCTGTGGTAAGGAGGTGGATAGTCTCGTCTGGCAACATTCCTGAAGGCTAAAGCTGAAGGGAACCGCCCGGGTCACATTTCCTGGCGAGACGCACGCCGGCTTTGGGCTGCCTGGCTCCCCAGACTACAGCACGCACACGACACACCAACATAAATGACAAGAGTGTGACAGAAAAAAAGCTCTCGTGCATGTGCATGCGTACTGTTAGGCTGTTTTTCCTGCAGTCCTCGGTGATGTCAGCAGGGGGCGGAAGGTTGGCCTGGGATTCATGCCAGTCGTCTTGGCTATTTTGTGGAAAGGTGGAGCCCCGGTCCTGTCCGAACGCTGCCCAGGAGCCCCCGGATCCCTGACCTGGACTCATCTCATGGAAAGCCTGCCATTCTCCCATAGCACCGTCATCACAGTCAAGAGGAGCTGAACTGAAGTCCGCAAAACTATCACTGACAGGAAAACCTGCGAAGCTCGTCCCGTCGTCTATGTCTTGTTGTTCTGAGTGGCTGGGATTGTTATGTGCGTCAAAATCACCAAACTCGTCCTGGTTGGCACGCTCTGTTCCTGGATTGGCTTGGAAAGCAGATTCCGAAGGTGCGACGTGCACCGCCACCCCCTGCTGGTCAAAATCGGCAAAGCCGGCACCGCCAAGGGAGCCGGCGTTGCCAAAGTCCCCAAAATCCCCAAAGTCCTCGTCATCGTCCTCAGCCAGCTGGCTGTGGTCGGCGGGCGTGGCCGTGTCCTCCTGCAGCGGTGGGGAAGGCACGGAACCCGTTGTGCTGAAGTCTCCAAACTCCTCCAGCGCGTCCGTGGACAGCGGCCGACCAAAAGACGTCTCCGTCTCGGTCTCCGTCTCTGTGTCGTTCCCCGAACCCCTCTCTTCCATCGGCTCACCACCTCTACCTCTCTCTTCATCCAAGACAAGTGAACCTCTGCTGTCCACTTTTTCCTGGACTTCCAAACCATTCTCTGCTATGGCCAGTGTCTCCGTGCCAACTGCTTCAGCAGTATTAGAGTTGTGATGTGAATTGTCAGCTTGTAAATCCTTTTGTTCATGATCAGCCCCTGCAGGGAAACCCCAGTCCCCATTGCTAAGGCAACCAGAAGCATCTGCGGCAGACGCAAGTGAGGCAAACCCTGTAACGCACGTATCCACATCATCTTCCACCACTGCAACGCCATCCGCCAGCTCCCCCTCACTCAGTGGCTGATTAACGCCGTGCGGGAGCCTGTTCTCAGGGTCGGAGTTCTCCCGGTCACCCCCCCCGCCCGACCCCTGTTCAAAGTGGCCAGGAAAGTCAGCCTCTGAAAAAGCAGAGAAATCTGCAAAGTCGTCATCATCAGTGACTGGGTCAGAGTGGCGGTCCATCGAGGGACCAGCCTCCCTGCGTTTCCGGCATGAGGGCGACGTGTTCTCTGTGTCAAAGGTCACAAAGCCATTTGTAAGGGCCTCCGGCCCCCCCAAGCCGCCATTACAATCAACGGCGTCGCCACCAGTCCGAGCATCCGCGGAAATGCTGGGAAAGTTTGTGTAAGCTCCACGTGGCCGCTCCATGGTTTTTTTCAGCTCTTCCATGGCAACAGTCCGACAGGGAGCGTCATCGCCCCGCCCGTTTCCCGCAACGCCGCCGTTGGGCTTCGCGGGGCCGTATCCCACTGCACGCCCGTTCCCCATCAACTCAGGTGGCGACGTTGCGTTCAGCGCCCGCAGTTGGTCGAACGTGGTCGGCGTGTCGAACTCCGTGAAGCTGATGCTGTTGGGGACGCCGGTGAAGTCGCTAAACTCATCCTCGTCATCGTCACCGCCGCCGTCCTCCATGGGCGGAGGAGAGGAGGAGTACAGGCGGACCACGTCCGGCTCCATCTGCCGCCTCTGGATCAAGATCACGCAGCCTCACACCTGTGAGCAAACACAGTGATTAGTAATGAGACTTAACACAAAAAGGCATTTGTTGAACTACTTAATGGATCAAACAAAATCTCACCAAGATAAAGAAATGTCAGATATCTATGTTGCACATAAAGGAACTAGAACAGCACTGTTTAAAGATATATTGTTCATTCATTAGTGGTGAAAGAAAATGGCCAGTGAGTGTCTTAGTGACCCAGACTCAGAAAAACATCTGTTTATTAACAGCAATGAGTAGGCTGTGTTGCGTTCAGCTTCCCCTGACCTTACACTGCTAAACCACTGTGTTTGCTAAGTGTGCCTTATTCCTGCACCTTATCCAGCAGACTTCACTTTTACTGCCTATCTCCGTTTACATTACAATACATTCTACATTTTACTTTAGGAGCGTTTAAAAGTACCTGTAGTTTGGCAACTTGCCCCATTTAAATAATGGCATTTAGTGCAGTTAAATTCACGTTTACCTTACGCACAATACCTCTGACAGCAGTATGGCACTCTGCATCACTCTCAAGCATGTTTGCCAACTTGCACCTTGTTATTGAATTCAAATTAAATCAGCACCATCTCAGGGGCAGATGGGCAGTTCTTGGATTGACAGTAATTAAGTGCTGTCGGGTGAAGTACGCACCGGGCAGAGAACTAGGCTCAGCGCTAATGAACAACGCAATGGAGTAAGAAGTCTAGTATTAAAATCCACTCACAGCACCGCTAATTCAACAGAGAGGGGGAGGGGTAATTCCAGGCTACAGAAATAAACGACTCTCAGGATCTCAGAGAGAGAGAGAGAGAGAGAGAGACGAACAAAGCCAATGATCTGAAACCAACATCTCCACTTGTCGCACGGGCAATCAATTCAGCCTCGTAACCTTGACCTAGTGCGCCGCCATTCTAAGCGGAAAACGCTCCGTTCACGAGTATCCGAACTGGTCCTCTTTTACGCTTCATTCTGCAGCATGACTTCAGTCTTCAGCGTATTCACACTGGACGGAGTGGGACTGGAGACATTTTTAAAGTTACGAACTATACTGTCTTCTATGAGCAGCCAAAATGCTAATTGAACTGAAAGAGGTCAATTGAATAGGCACTCTGGGAAGAGAAGAGGCTACTTCTGTAAACAAACAAAAACACACAAACAAATAAATAATAAATAAAACTCCACAATAAATGATTAGTCTTATTGAAGAAGGCTTGCTACCCACACCCCTCGGTACAGACGGACGCTATTACAACTGTAGTTTACAGTCGTGCTAAACAATTTATTAGTGTTTCTGGAATGCTCAAAGATATTGTAGCAGCACCAACAACACTGACAACTGTCGTGAATGTTCCCTTCCAAAATCAAAACGGCTAGCTATCCTAAACAACCACTGGCTAACACCAAATAAATAAAAAAACAAGATAGCTAGACAGCTAGCATAATTTTCAGTAACTTAGTTGCAGGCTAGTTAACGACAAGAAGACGTGGAAGTTCCGCAGATCTGCTGTCATGTCAGTAGCTAGCTAACGTTATTGGGAGAAAACCCCGTTGCAAAGAGGCCTGGTCATATTTAAAATTTAAAAACCTGCCACCGTTATCAGCGCTGTAACTGCGACTACACCATGAGGCACAGTATTTCGGTGATAAGAGACCAACAGAGACGTCTAGGACTGCACCTGACAACGTCCTGTTTGCTGAAGGGGCCCAACCAATTTCAGATTAGCTGCCTAGCTAGATAGCCGATTTGTCATTGCCCCCCCAAAAAACACATAGCTTATAAAACACTACGAAGAGAAACACGCCGACACACTTGAATGTCAAGAGTTTCATCGTTCAATTCATGAATCTTAAAAGGACAAACACTTACTCGACGCTAGCAATGTAGTCCTTTCGTCAGCCTGGTTCTCCTGGCTAACGCTAGCCAGCCAGCACTTCTCGTTTCTAGCTAGCGTTACTAAAATGTACTGGTTGTCACATCACCACGAACTAATTAAACATACCTTAAGGATCTCGGAGACCAACTCCCATATTTAGGAAAAAACCGTTGAGACGTTTAAATAAATACTGCGATCACGCGAGACAGATGTTAACAGTCCAAGGAAAACACAATTAGCCGCTAGCTAGCTACAGTAGCTTGACTCAGCCGGCTGTGTCTAACGGCTGTGTCTATACTTCTCTTTCCGAGAATGATTACCAAGCATGCAGCTAGTTAGCTAGAAATTTGGTGTGGCACTCCCCGATTTCATCCGTCGCTGAGTGTAAGGAGGATGTTGTAGAATTGGGTACGTCCAAAGTACTCTGAACGGAATTTACTATTGGCATCGTTTACCAGGAAGTATTTGCTAGATTGCACATTTTCGCGCATGCGTACCAGCACGTCGGAACTACTGTATTTTAAAAAAATTGAGCATTTAAACCGAAGTCTCAACACAACACGTGTCCTTCTTGGAAAACTCAATATAAATGCAACAAAGTTAAACTAACACTCGGTATACAAAACTCGTTGTTTTGTTTTAATAGGTAATCCGGCAGTTTCAGATACCAACTGGTGGCATTAATTTTTTTAAACAGCAAGCGGTAACTTATGAGAGACCCATCGCTGCGTCTTACTCTGAAACACAGTACCCATAGCAAAATTATCCCTACTGGCCAGAGAGTAGGAAAGAAAAGGACAATCATAGGTACATAATTGAGCCAGCACCACAGAGTACCTTACTCCGTGTCCAAGAACATGTTATTGGCATTTAAGGAACTTTAACGACAACTTCTGTCTTTTTAAATCTGGATGAAATATGAGCAAGATGGGGGGCGATCCTAAGAATCCTTCTGTCGTTCTTTTGCCTCTGAATATGCACTGTCATGTGATAGAGGCCTGAAGGATAGCGATACAGCTGTGAATCAGCTTTTGTGTGTGTGCATAGTCCTGTTTTAAACACTCATCTAAACAGCAAAAACAGAGTAGCGTACAACAGAACGCATGCGCGCTCATTAAGAATCCCTTTACTACAAAGTGCTCTTCACCTCCATGGATTATGCAGGCAGTTTTCAGTGCGAGTTCCACCCGTTTGGACTCTTGTATATGAGTGGTAATCTAGTCAAGAATGCGCTATGGATACGAAATGGTCTTAGAGATCTTACATTCTGAGACTTGGCCCATAGAGCAGGTTCACGGTTATTGATTGGCCCATTAAAGCATCACAGCCAGGAACTGCAAAAACAGCAAGGCTGATGTTTGCCACCGCAACATCCACAGGAAAGCTACAACAGTTAACGCCACCCATAACACCTAGCAATGCCATCCTTAACACCTAGCTGTGTTTGTTAAGAAGATCCCCATTAGCTGAATTGCATGACATTCAAAACACTATTTTAGCTATCTGTTATATGGAATATAAGAACGGTTCTAATTATACACCCATCATACCCGAATTCAGTCATGCAACAACGGTGTTGATTAGAAATCTTTAATTAGTGATTGGTGAACGAGATAATTGAACATTCAGGACTGGACAGCAAATAAATGGAGATCACAATGCACAAGCATCAGAATTTCGATAGCCCCCTGCAGAGTTGGTGCAGGGTATCAACATTTTGAAAAGAAATGCACTGAATAATTTAATGTCTCATATCTCTCCTAGTTACAAAAGTGTTCTTTAAATGTGTTTTCGAATGCTTTCAATATCCTTCACTTTAAAAAACCTAATTACAGTCCAGTATCACTTCCTTCAATCATCACTAATCTTTGTGCACAGTATTTGTGATGACTCAAATAGCACAAATCATCATCATCATATAATACTCAGCCATCTCTATTTACAGTAACACATTTACAGTATTAGAGTGTTAGAGAAATAAATAGTTGTACTCCTGAGTGTCCACTCTGTAAATGAGCATGAATGTTTTTTGGAAGGTTACAGAGTTCAGGTTCTGGAGAGTTCACTACTCAGGATCTCAGCTCTGCTTTTAATGGAGTTATTCAAAAATGGCTCAATGGTTTACAACACTGTAATGTCCATTTTACTCTGTTGCTGTTGAGAGTTAATCTAGGAGGAACTGCCTGTCAGGCACCGTACTGCCCGCCAAGCATGACCTTCACCTTTAAGACAATAAGCAGTTACAATAAGTTCACATAAATGAAATTTGTTTCCAGAAACATTACATAGCTCCTTTAAAAGCAATAGGATGGAAGGAAAGTGATGATTCAATTCACCACTCAGACTACTAGTTGGGGGTTTCTATTATAGATCTCAAATATAAATTCTTTGCTTTACAACCAGGGCAGAAACATTTCGTCCTAAATTCAACCACAGGACTAGAATCCCAGTTCAAACGACAGTTCCAGAACACAGGTTAAGCTGAATCTAGGGCCGTTCCAGTTGCAGGATGGAGACTGACCACACATGGCGTTTGAGTGACAGTTTGTGTTGCACCATAGGTCAGGCTGGTGTTTGGAATGTGGAGCTCATAGCCAATGGGCTGGAGACGGGAGGAGGGGTTTGTTCATGCTCAGTTCAGCTTGGTGATGATCAGACTTCCACTGATCTGGATGGTGTCGATGGCCTCCAGGGGTCGCACCCGATGATAGAAATCGAAAAGTGGCTGGCCGTCTACAAGTATGCGGAACCTCTGGTGCTCACAATGGATCTCAATCTGGACAGAGAACAAATACATGCATGGGCATGCACACGCACATTACCTGGAGCTTTTTAAAATTTGAATCTTGATCGCTACACTTAGCTTCACAAAATTCTAAATGCAGTTCCCAAAACTGTACATTCATCTCTCAAAACATTATACCCACTGTGAGAACCTAAAACATTCCAAATTTCAACCACATCAATCCAATTTCCATCCATCCATCCATCATCTGTACCGCTTAATCCCGCTAGTCGGGGTCACGGGGGGCTGGAGCCAATCATCGGGCGAAGGCAGGGTACATCATGGACAGGTGGAGCTTACACTTGTCCGCCACATGGCCAACACACATGCACACACCCACACCTACAGGCAATTTAGAGTGACCAATCAAATATGTAGATGTTCTGATGTTGAATGGTGCTTATAAATACTTGCCTGAATAAGGAGTGGTAATGGTGGTGTTGGTAGTGGTGGTGGTGATGATGATTGTGGTTGTGATAATGGTGGTGGTGATAATGGGTGGTAGTGATTGGAGAGGTGATGGTGGTGGTAGTGCAATATTCACCCTGAATGGCTGATCCGAGATGAAAGGGAAGAAGGAGATGGCTGACTCTTCCTCGCCCCAGGAGCCTGAGACATAAGCGTTCCGCAGGAACTGCCGATCCCCAAACGTCACACTGAGTTCCAGGGCCACGTCGCCACACCCACACGTCAGACTTATGTCAAAGCTAACCAATGAGAGGAGAGGAGGTGAGTCAACTGGTTAATTAAACTAGTCATCATAGCAAAACACTTGTTTTTCAGTAAACTTAAATGTCTTACAAATGTAAAGACTGGCAGTGTTGAATTAACCTCCCGCAGAATTTAGAAGAATCATACAAAAATTGTTTCAATCCCATTTGCCTTATACACTGATGTGCCAAAAATTATGGCACAGGATCTACTGTGAATGAGGACCCCCCTACAGTCTAGATGCAATGGGCATGGATTCCACAAATGGGACAGAAGACGTCTGGAGGGATATTGAGCCATGTTGTCTGGACACCTATCCACATCTCCATTGTATTTGTAGGTGCAGGATCTGGGCTGAATGGACCTCTCAAACACGTTAGATGTATAAACACATAAATGCTCGACTGCGCTCATCAGACCAAACTACATGTTGCCAAGTCCTCTAGCGTCCAGCTGGCAAGCTCACGAGCCCAGGTGGGATTCTGTGTCTGGTGTTGGTGTTACAGAGTCGCTCTGGAGGATCTTATGCTCCCGGATCTCAAGGAAGCCAAAGAACGCTGACCTGAGAGACATGAGTGGGGCCAGAGTCGCTTGTCTGTTCACATGTACAGTTCTAGCCAGGCACCATCGGTCATGATCTTTACGCATCTGTGGGTGGCCACTGCGCTGTCCACTGTGGTGGCAACACCTTCTATGATGTATTCACGGTACACACGCGACACTGTGTATCGAGGAGTGTTAAATGTCCACACAACTTCGGACATGCAACACCCCATTAGTCTGACGTTCCCAAGAAAAAAAAACTCATATCTTATACAAGTGTGGGCATTCCCAAGCTGTCCCCTGAGGTAACGCCACTGCACATCAGTGTATATCACTAAAAACATCTTTTCTCTCCAAAAGATCCTGTCGTTTCATCTTCTTTGTTTTTGAATATTTACTGTCTAGCATGTCAGTAATGTAAATGAATTAAATTCCAGAATGCAGAACTATGGCCACTGGTTAATTACACTCTGCAGGACTTTATGTAGAAAGTCTTTAAAAGTTATGTAGAAAAACACTATACGTGACTCTTCAGTACTGGGTAAAGCTAGCTTTTAGGTTGAGCATTAAGGTTTTGTTTTGAGTAAACACGTCTCCTGGTTTTAGCTACGAAAGACATCTGTTAAAATTCAGTATGAATCTGAGACAAACATTACATCAGACAGTAACGTCACAGCGAACGATCAAGATCAAAGAAACAATGAAACACCAAAAATACCTTTATCTTAAATAAAAACACGTTTCTTTAGGTGTGGCTCAAAGACATTCCGTGTGTGTGTGTTCTCACCTGTCTGGCTCCGAACCCACAATGCCCATGATGGTTATTTTCTTGCCTGGTCGCATCCCATCTCTTATACTGCCACAAAACGGTACCGCCTGGCCAGACACGCGAGCAATAAAAGCGCATCTTTAGATGTTTCAACCACGACAAACGAGCGAATTCATATTACGTCTTTAACTCATTATTACCAGTAGCTGTTGGTCGTCTTTACTGGGGGAAACGAATGCGCAGTCGTCCAAAGAAGTGGTGAACTTTTTGGAAGGTGTCCCCGACTTCTGTGAGTATGACAATGAACAATAAAATAAAAATAAAATTGTATTTTCGAAACCTATTAAGTTCTATGAACATGAAATACACACACACATGCTATATTCAGCCTATACAGCTATCTATATACGCTATATTACATTATGTAGCTATGCTCATATCACATAGTAAATTATACATTTTTTTAACTTACGCGAGTTTGTAATTATCTAATTTGGTAAAAATAATGTTCAGCAGGATAGTAGAAGCTAATGCATATACCATAGCTTAGGCCTCGCTCGTTTTAAGAGAAACCCGAAGTTGGACATGACCAGGAAAGTCTATCTGCGGTTCAACTTGGTCAGTTCTCTAAACGAACTAGCTATAGATCGCCTTCCATTGTCAAAATACTCACAAGTTCCTCTCGTATTCCAAGGTCCGCCATCTTGAAAGAAACACAAACACCAGGAGCCGGACAAGAGACAGACGGTACACTGCCGGTTGTGACAGCGCCGTCGCATGCGGTGGAACGTCAGGTGACAAGGAGAAGTTCGCACGGTAGGTTAAGGGAATTCCGTGGCACGCGCTGTGCGTCCAATCGTCTCGCCCGGCATGGGCTGTACGTCCAATCATCTTGCGGACCGGGATACAAGCGTAGTTGGAATGCTTACGTAGTTAGAATGGGTTCATTCAGACCTCCCTACCCGTTTAACTTAATGAGTTATAAAAAGTATAGAAAAAGTTCTCTGATAATTAAACAATTTGCCTTCTATATATAGATAGCGTAGGATATGATGGTTTCAACAGAAACTGATGGTTGCAGATAAATAAGTCAGAATCACTTCCAAACTAGGAGAACTAATGATGCAGTTATCACAAAGTAACAGTAAACGTATAAACTAAGTTGTGTACGAATGTTTCCGAGAGATAAAAAAAGTTCTTCCGTCTTCTAAATGGAATTCAGCAATCCGGAAATAACAGTATCTTGCATGCGACTAAATTTAGCAACGAACACATATTTCTCAGTAAAGAAGTGTCTTATTTAACCACGACAATTTCTGTGTGCTACAATTTGCGCAACCTGTCTTGTGTAAAATGTGAAAATCTTGATCGTATGTTGACCAGATATGTCCAACAGATGGCACTGCAATACACTGATTGTGGAGAAACCCGTTTCTCGGTGGTCCTCTCTCACCCCCACAATGTCTGTCCATCTTTTTAGAAACTCCAGGAGGAACCCAGGAACCCAGCTTCAGTCACACTCTCCTCGTCACTCACGGGGACCACTACGTGCCATCTGACGTCCCCATTACAAGGCAAAGCCTTCTGGGTGTTTAGAGGAGTAATTACGTACAGTGACTCATTTAATTCGACCTCAGCAACGAACATAATAAAAGCCTATAAGCGTGTAAGCCTTTTTGTCCCTCAGTGGCATATCTGAAGCTACCTGCTGTCTTCCCAGAGTCTCCATGAATATGAGTGACATTATGACTATCGGGCCTCTGCTCTGGGGCAGACACGATTGAGCAGGTTGGGGTTTTGCCACAGAACCACTTGGGATTGCAGATGTGAATCATTGTGAACCATTGACTAGACGCCACAGACGGTGAGACAGACAGAAGGTGCACATGCGTCTCGGGTGCTGAAAGTTGGACCCTACAGCTCGTTTGTAGCCAAGCGGCATGTGTTTTCGACTCCCTTGCGCGGCTTCCTCACCCACTGCTGTTAGCGAACATGGCTAAGAACTCCGGCCGCACTGGTGTTCTAGATAGACCTGGGCCTCCACCACAGCAGGGTCACGGCACCCACCCGGTGGCATGGCACAGGCTACAGTGTGCAGCTGTGTACCAGTATGATGCACCTATAAGATAGCTGTGCCTAGCATGGAGACCAGAGCATGGAGATGCAAGGAAGGTGTTGTCATCACAGCAGGCCAAGCAGCACATCCTGAAATGTAAATACCGACTGTTTCACTTCATACAGATGTCATGGCACCTTCCTGCACAGCTGACGAAGAACCCTTGTCAAAACCGCGGACTTCTCATAAATCCTCAAAAACGCTTTTCCAACCCGGAGCTATAAGGTGGGTTGCACTCACCACTGCTTCCTGTATTTACATATGTTGTCAGAACACGTTTGAAGTTCATACGAACGAGCGCAGCAGAATACAGCAGAACTCGTCAGACTGGGCAGCTGGGGCGTATCGAACAGGAACACCTGCACCTGATATTTCAGGGAACCATCCTCCTTCCCACCCACCATCCTGTAGGGCGTGGCACATCATTTTATGCACAGTAAAAGCCAGTCTTTAGTTTCTGAGAAAGCGAAACTCCAGCATGGAACCTCCAGCATGGAAGCAGATACCACTTCTAAATCCTTTTCTAAATCCTCTGAATAAACTCAAGCGAATTAGGAATTAGGCACCCATTAGCCAGAGTGTGGCATAGTTATGCTTACAGCTAGCTTTGCTTTGTAATGAAAATGTTATTTAGTCATATGATATATAAATGTCGGCCATGGATCCCAGCAAAAACAAAAGGCATTAGTTTATTTGTTTGATGGTATTCTTTACTGAAGAAGAAGAATGAGAAGAAGAAGAAGAAATAGTAGAAAACAACATCCCATCAGTGAAACTATTTTGGTTGTTCTGAAGTCAGCTCTCCCACCTCGTCTGGTGTACAGTCACCGTCTGAGCCGCACTCCACCGCATCCTAGCCCCAGCTGCTGATTACTGTAGCCCAGACAAAGAGAATCTGTCTCTAAAACAATACTTATCTATCTATCTCTCTCATCTACTCCAGATCTTTCTCTGTCTCTCTTTAACACACACACTCTGTATTTCTTACTTTCTTTCTTTCTTTCTCTCTCTCTCTCTCTCTCTCTCTCTCTCTCTCTCTCTCTCTCTCTCTCTCTCTCTCTCTCTCTCTCTCTCTCAGACACACACACACACACACACACAGAGGCATCTGGACGCTGGCCAACCACTGCTTTTGTACCTCTCCCAAGTCCGAGTTCAGGCCAGGGTATTTAAAACACACTGTAAACACACTGGTGCGCATGGTAACCGTCGCCATGACGGCATGACAACAGCCCGCAGGTCGTCTCTCAGGCACTTGGCAGCCCGGGTAACTTAATATTTGCCTGGCGTTAGCATAACATTTTCATTATGTAAGGCGAAAGGGCTGCGCAACGGGGCGCGCCCCCATTGAAGTTTAGAACACTCAGCGCGAGACGGTTGCTATGTTGCTGTGTTGGCTTTGCAACGGAGGCAACAAACCCTGCGCTAGACTACTTCCTTGAAGGAACATCTGGTGAAAAAAAAATTGTCCCCGGGGGTAAGCACACTTGCGGGGAGTGAGAGGGGGGGAAAGACGAACAAGAACACATTCGTCCTTTTTGCTGGCCTGTCAGTTGGACAGAATTAACTTTATAAGTGAAGGAAAAGTAAAATTGGATTTTGGAGTCACGATTTCCCTTCTGTTCTTATCGAGACTGAATCATTTAGTAAGACTCATTTTGGTTTTATGTAATTGACGAAAGATCATAAAACTATGTAAGTAACCCATGCCTTCCCTTATTTACGTCTGTTTATACTACATCCATGCCAACACTTGTCCACACAACACCAAATCACAGTTGGCTTGGTTAGAAAAGCAATTGACCCAATAACGGATAAAAGATGTGTTAATTTACGTGTTAATATTCGAAACATAGTATATATTAATATCAATATATAAGCGACTTTACTCCTATTCTGTTCTATTCCACTGGAAAAAGACTACTAGTCTGATCTCTATGACGCTTAGACTATATCTTATAGGTACAGTCACAGACAGTCCTTTGTTGTATATTTAGTTGTTGAGTAAGTGACACTTAGTAAATTAATAATGTCGTTCGTTATAGGCGTTGGATTTATACTGTGTTCTGCCGAACTATAGTATCCACAATCCTTTGCGAAGTCATTTGTGACGCGCCCGTGTGGGCTAGGGAGAGAGACAGTGATAGAATCTAAATAACATGAGTTACATGGGACGTCCACTTAGGCTAACACAAAACTTAGCGCAGGCTGCAAAGCCCATCGTACAATTTTATTAAACATTTTCGTTGTTTTTGTTTTTCGTTATTTCTTTATGACAGACAAGGACGCTCCACTTTGCGAGAACCGTTGTTTCTATAGTTGCCTGTTATTTAATCGGTCCAACTGGAACATTGCATAGTACAACTACACTCGCCCAAAAAGAAAAGTTGCTGTTCAAAGAGGTAAGATTCGATGGCAGTAGTTTCTGAAAAATGCAGGTAGCGCAGGTATATCTATTTTTAATTCTGTTTATAACCTAATACAGGATACGCGCCCGAGTTCTTAAAAACCTGAGATTTGATTAGAGCAGTTACAAAGGATTAGAATGCAAGTGATAATGTAACAGTAAAGCAAACTTTAGCAAATATTACTGCAAAGTATATGCTGATTCAAAGTTATTATTAACAGGCAGGAATACAAGAAGAACATGTGTTACATGTGTATGCCTTATTAAGCTTTAAATTAGAAGCTATTATATGTCCGATTTACAGAAGTTTACAGAGTTGTTTTTTTTTGTAGTATTTATTTATTTTTCAGTTTGGCCAGCCTCAGGCAAATGAGGACTGCATTGCATTTCTGCACACAGAACTATCTGCGTTTAATCGAGTAATGAAGAACGACTCTACAAAGACGTCACTCGTTTCGGGTCGCTTTGTTTCCCACGCGGTTCTTCCAAACAGTTTTAGAATCCTTCTGCTCCTGATCGCGTGGATTTATAAATAACCGCGTCGTATTACAGCGTCTCTCTGTTTCCATTCCTCAAAAGGCCGAGATCTCTTTCTTGCCCGGCTCACAGCGTTTCTGGGGCTCCCAGATAAAAGTGCGTAAAAGCGCGGTTTGCAGAGCGCACGCGGCCGTTGGGTCGCGAGCTGCAGGTGTAGGCTAGTCTACGTTGGAAAAGCATACTGTGGCACTACGGAGGAAGAGGAAAGTTGTTTCATTCATTTCATTTAAATATATATTTTGTTTTAGGTTTACAGTAGCACAGATAGCACGTCCTCATCCGTAACAGCTCCTGCGAACTCGTCTGGCCGAATGTTGACAAACTTGACAAATCAGTATGGTATTAAAATGAGTGAGTAGTCCTGTGTTTTAATCAGACATTAAGAGACATTTAATCAGACATTAATCTAGATATTCTAGGGAAACTAAAGAGTTTTCTGGGGGCCTAATGAGCACACACACGCACGCGCGCGCACACACACACAATGCATGAATGCATGCATACACACACAAATAAAAAAATCTACAAATCAAAATGCAGCAAAAACATTTGTTGCCAAAACCTTGCCACCTTCATTAAAATAATGTTGGAACTTTAAAATGACAAGCATTAAATGCTGTGTAACGTAGACTGCATAGTCAGTCAACATACTGTAGAAATGTTTGGCTTAACTCAGAGGGATGAAGATCTAGTCATAGGCTGTGTGGTCTAGTGTTGGTGAATTTCGCACAAAACATTATCGCTCTGTGCATGTTTATATGGGATAAAAGCAAGTGCTGAATTTTAGCAGTAGAAGATTGAAGTCCATCTAAAGAAAAATAATGCTTGCATTTATTTATCTATTTGTTTATTTTGCTGCATCGTCTTACCCAGTCCCGTCCCACAATGCAACTGTGCTAAGATGGATTTCCTAAAAGCTTCTTGGATTTGCATCCTGCATTTCCTACTCCAGCCCGCATCATGTGGACGAGCAGGCTCCGTTTGTCACAAAAGCACCTTTGTGGCTGTGGGTGAAATCAGTCTTTGAACTCCGCCCATGTGGGGCAGGTCTTCCATGTACCCCGAGCCCATAAGTGTGAGCCTATGGCTGGGCAAAAGAGCCTCTGTCCTCCCCTCTCTGGAGCCTGGGTGATGGAGTAAAGCAGTCAGTCACTGGTGTCTGTACTAATTCTCATGTACACACAGGTAGTCACTCGCCCTTAAGTCACATGTTACTTTCCATGTAAGAGCACTGATCTTTCTGCTCACCATGTACCATGTGACCATGTAAAGAGGCTGTGAGCTGATTCCAAATCAGCATGATGACTAGTCCATTCAGTAGTTGTATTTCACTAAAATAGCTTTAAATAGCTTTCTAGTTTGTGTCTCACAAATGAACTCACTACACAATGTTTACAACATTGTTATTTTTTAATCATAACCATGTTCTGGAAAAGCAGGTTTAAGAAATCCTGAACCAACATCTCCATATATGGTGTAGTTTTCATTCCCTCTTATGGAGCAGGACGAAGACACCTCTGGAGCAGAAGCGTTGTGCTCTGAGGTTCGCACTGGTGTCCTGTGTGCACAGTTATCCAGTGCTCCCAGTTGCCTCTGCTGGGAATGACCATGTCTGACTGGACAGGGTGTGTGCAATGGGAATATTCTGCATGGAAATGCATGTTATTTTAAAAACAGCGTAGAATTACACACAGGTGGTGGACATGAAAAGTGTTGAGATGGAATAAATCCTAAACCCTAAACCCTGTTCTCCTCTGAACTTTTCCTGCTTTCAGGCCACGGGCAAAGCACTCTGGGAGAGTGGAGCCAATAGAAACCCCCCCTCAGTTTACATTGCAGCTGTATTTGTAAGTAACCTGAATTAACAAATCTAACAATTGCATTTGTTTACAAATGTCCTTTAAAACATTGACCTAGCCCTGCCACTGGACAACAGGTCAGGAGACATACACAGGCTACTGTAAAGTAGACAAGATTAATCTGAAATGTACACAGTATATAGCACAGTAGATGAGGTTTAGGTGAAACTTACACAGGATATAGCACGGTAGGTGGGATGTAGACCAAACTTACACAGGATGCATAAAATCTTCTCAGTGCAACTGGGATGCAGACAGACAGCTACACTGCACTTTACACTGGTCTATAACAGGCCTGGCAGCCCACAACAGGCACTGGTGGACACACATCGAGTACACATACCTAACTGAGTGTGTAAACGCTACAGCTCAAATTAGTGGTGATTTTTGCTCTCTAAAATTAATTTTAAGACTCAAACTCAAAACTGGTGTCTGAATTTATTCTGGCACTAACTTCCATGTGTTAAATTAACTCTTGTCTGAACTGAATTAGACCAACTTTGGTGTGAATAGAACCTCTTTAAATGGACGCATTTAAATCTGTTAATTGTGCAATTCCTGCTGTTGTATCGATTTATTGCTGCAGCACTACCCAAAACACCACCCAAAACTGTCCTGGATTCTAGGTTAGCCTGTGCAGCAACCCCTTTTATTCAGCACTGTTGGGTCTGGGACCTAAGTGAGGCAGTGAAGCAGAGTTAGGTCCCTCAGTCCTGTCTGGTTAGTCACTAAGGGAGATGTAGCTCTCGGACACACACACACACATGCACAAACAGACACATATGCACATACACACATGCATGCACATGCACACACATGCACATACACACACTTGCATGCACACACACCCACACACGCGCAGTGGCTGCGGTGACAACACTGTGCTCGTGTTTCCCAGGCAGTGCATACTTAGAGAGGTGTGTAGCCCATATAACAGGCTGTATACTCTGTCACCATGGCAACAGCGTGGCGTGTTTTACCCGGTTGGCGGGTGTGAGTGAGTGTTTGGCATGATTACAGGAACGAGCAGAAGGTGTAAGTGAACCACACACACACACAAAACCACTCACCTAACATCATGCACGCACACACACACACAACCACTCACTTACACATCATGCACACACACACTAATGTACGTGCACACAAGGTCAAGAACTACAACAAGGGCACACATTATCTGCCCCTGGGAATCATCTGTTCTGCTTGACTGGTCTGTGTGTGTGTGTGTGTTTGTGTGTGAATGTGTGTGTGCGTGTGTGTCTGCCAACATGAGATAAGGACTAGTTGTGGCAACAGACAAATATGCAGTTTAGAGCAGCTGTATTAGTTATCAGACCAACCAGCCCAATAGACACAAGAGCACTCCTCTCCTCCCCTCTTCTAAATGTTGGGGTTTATTTGTTACTCTTCTTAAGCTGCAGATTTATAATGGTATAATAAGACATCCCTGAGAAGCCACAAAAGGGTGCATGTGTGTCAGGGCTGACGATCGTGATGTGGCTATTGATGGATGGCAGATAAGATCAAAGACACATTCGCACCCCCCCTCCCAAAAAAAAAACACGGATCGGTTCGATCACCACACACTCTGGTATTCTTTCACTTTCCCACTTGTTTGCTGTCTCTCATGCTCTTTCAGGTGGAGACGTTAGAGGAAACCGAACTAAGCATTCATCTCTTCTAGACTACTCATGCTGATAAACTTTATACCTGAGCTAAATTCCTCTATACGATTTTAGAAGATTAATCTGTCACTACATTCTCTAAAAAATAACAGGGTCATGGCATCAACCATCATTTGAAGCGACTGGTTGCCACACCGTGCTTGAATGTAGGGTTTTTGTGGTCTGAGAAGCGAAACTCAGCCTTCCTCATTTGAAGCTGTTCACTGCTCGTGCGTTTGCGATTTCGTGTGAAAATACTTTTTCATGCATATAAACAAACAGACGCCGGGAGAGCTAGCTGCCCCTCCCATTGCGAAAACAAGTGAAAGTTTCTCACGGAAATCAGTCCAGGCGGCGAACTCTCGCTCATCCTCCGCCTGCCAAAGAAATATTTCGGAGAGAACTCTTCGTTACCTTTTCGTACCTTTCAGCACGCGGGTGATGCTCACCTGGATTTGAACGTGCGTTTGCTTTCCCTCTCTTTGCAGTAGCAGTAATTTATGGTTAGATAAATATTTGTGTCTATGTACGTGCTAAAACTGTGTTTTTGTTGCTGCCAGGAACGTTCGGCGTGTTTGTCTCAGTGACTTCTTACACCTGGAGTGCCTTCTCTGAGATGCTAGGATGGTTTGGTTGAGATGATGAAAAATTGAACTAGTGTGGTGTCGGGGCGGAAGTAGAGGTATAAAATATAATTTCCGTTCTATGAGAACACTTCTTTAAAATCAACAACAAACCGACAACGGTGAAATGGTAAAAAAAATAGGGCAAAGTGACTAAATGACAATATAGTATTACACGAAAAAGGTGAACACATTTCTTTACACTAATAAACTAGAAAAGACGCGACTGACAGTACGTGACAACGCAGCACATATACACACGAACCATTTAAATATGCACATCGTGCGGTTTTTGTATGAACAAAGTCAGCAAAGAAGCGTGCAGCATTCTGGCAATCCGCTCGGTCTCGTCTCCGCTCTCGCAGACAGACTCCGTAACGCAGTGCGGATTTCTCATTTTGCTCAGTGGATGTACTTAAATCAAATTCAAATATGTAATTTTTTGTCTCTGTTTTATCCTCTGTACATGATGCGGTGCAACCATAGAGCAATGAATACACACTGAAAGAAAGACCAAAGTCGGACGAAAGAGGGTTTCCTTCTGTCGGAAGTTTCAAGGTGCTAAGAGCCACGCAGATGTTGCGAGCGGAGCAAGACGATTCAGAGCAGAAGCCCATCAAATACGGAGAGCTCATCGTCCTGGGGTAAGAAGGGCTCTCAACTGTGAGTCAGGGATTTTTTCACTGAAGTGGGGATTTAGCAACTGCAACCGTGCATACTTTTGCAACTTTTTAAAAGCCCCATGCGTAAACGTGGGGAGGTTGGTGTTTTAAAGGAGACATCGAAAATACACTCAAATGAACACGTGTGGTGAAGGTGATGGAGGGTCTGTGAGTGCTGTGTGCTTTACAGGTGTGTGTGTGTGTGTGTGTGTCGGTTACCTGTGCACAGGTGTAATGGGTCCTACCCAGGCGGAGACCGTGGCAGGAGGCGGAGCCGCTTCAGCCTGTCAAGACGACCCTCAGCCAATGGCGTCAAGCCTAGTACTGTCCACACAGCTCACAGCCCAGAGGCAGCCAAGGTACCCACACACACACACACACACTAAAAAAACGCCAACACACTCTCACACACACAACCCTCAAGACACACACACACTGTCGTCTTCTTCACTTTTATCCTTCTCTCTGGTAGGTGATAAGTAAAAGCAGTCAACACAGCGTGTCCTACACGCTGTCCTGGGCTGAGACTGTGGTGGTGGAATACACAGATGACAATGACACAGACATGTTTCAGGTACACACACACCATACACACATGAACACAAACACATATAAATGCATGAACGCTAGTGGTTCCAGAAAATTGCAAATCATTATTTCTAATTAAATGGTAATTACAGCACTGACTTTGATGTTGGCAAACCTTTGACCTCTCACTCCCTCTTTTTTCTCTCTCTCTCTCTCTCTTTTTTTTACAACTTTTGAAAATATTTGGGGTTTCAACAGTGTTTTGTGTGCTGTGAGAAATGGAAGTGTGGTTTATGGTGATTTTCTAAGACCACTATGTTTTTTTGTTTGTTTTTTTATGCTATTATGTTTGGGTGGTTGTAGATTGTAAAATTGTGATAGGTTAATAAAGTTATTCATTTCTCTCCCTCTCACGCCCCCCAGATTGGCAGATCTATTGAGAGTCCCATTGACATTGTGGTGTCCAACACAGTAGCCGGAAGCGACAGTGACGACACGCGGTCCTATCAGAGCACGATCTCACGGTTCGCGTGTCGGATCGTGTGTGAGCGCTCTCCACCCTACACCGCCCGGGTCTACGCTGCTGGCTTCGACTGCTCCAGAAACATCTTCCTTGGGGTGAGCGTTCACTTGTCTCTCACTCCGTTGGTCTGTCTGTCTGTCTGCTTCTTTAGCTTTCTGGCTGTCCATTTGCCTGTCATGTCTTTATTTCTGTCTGTCTGCCAGTCTTAAAAGAAATGTGATATTTCAGTTTATTACCTAAATACACATGCACACACAGACCAGCTTGTGTCTGATGTCTGTCATGTGGACGTGTTCCCCTAGGAGAAGGCAAGTAAGTGGCCTACGTTTGATGGGCAGATGGATGGGCTAACCACCAACGGGGTCCTTGTTATGCACCCGCCCGACGGCTTCAGCCCCATATCCAAAAACAGCCCTTCCCCCAAACCTGCCGTCTGGAGAGAAGTCTCTGTCTGTGGAAATATCTTCACACTCCGAGAGACAAGGTCGGCTCAGAACAGAGGCAAATGGGTAGGAGATTGTAACAGATACCCACTGAAGTGCATGAACACACAAACACACACACGCACACACACACACACACACACATCCATGCACACACATTCAAAGCAATATGATATGTTTGGACTACATTGTCTTTATAAATTCCATGTTGTGGAACATGGTTTTTGTGAGTTGGGCCACAGACACTCTAACGAACACACACACACAGACACACAAACACACACACACAGTTTGGCAGCAGGACTGAAAAATGTTGCACACTCTAAATCTCTCCAACTCTCTCTAAAAGTTAACATCGTGGTGAACGTTTGCATGTAAGGTTGTTTGTGCTTTTGTGTGTGTGTATGGTTATCTGTGTATTTGTATGTGTACACATGTAAGTCGAACATGTGCTGTTGTGAGTGTGTGTCAGGAGCGTTAAGAACTCTAAAGTGTGTGACCTGGCGGTCCTTCTTGGAAGGCCCAGCTCTAAAACACTAAATAATAAAAAAAAACTCTAGTTCAAGCATGCACAGTAACACCCATTTTACAGCTGTAATGGGCTACATGCTGCCCCCTACTGGTGCTCAAGAGACAAACATGTGTGGGTTTGCTGACTGCACAAAGAATGAACTATTGTATTCCCACACAGTAAGTGTGCAGGCACACACGTTCACAAACAGAGCAAAAGCGCATGTTGCTCTATGTCTTCTTCACTCATCGCCCGTCTCTCTCTCTCCTGTGCGGTCTGTCCTGTCAGATGAAGGATGAGTCTCCGGTCCTGCTCGATGGCTCCCTCATCGATCTGTGCGGCGTCACCCTGCTATGGCGCTCGGTGGACGGCCTGGCCCGCACTCCCACCTCCGTGCAGCTGGAGGCGCTGCGGCACCAGCTGAACGCCGCGCGGCCCCAGTGCCCCGTCCTGCTCAACACGCTGGCCTTCCCCAGCCTCGATGCCTCCGCCCCCCACCCAGGACAGCCCTGGGCCTACCTCGCCTGCGGCCATGTCCACGGCTACCACCAATGGCGCGGGAGGGGCGTGGCCTTCAAGGGGAGCTCGACGGAGGAGGAAGAAGAGGAGCAGGAGGAGGAGGACGCGCGGAAGGTCGTGCGGGAGCCAGTTAGGGAGGGCGAGCGGGAGTGCCCTCTGTGTCGCTCCCGCGGCCCCTACGTGGCCCTGGTGCTGGGCCGTGAGGCGGCCGCCTGCGTGGACCCAGCGGCACCGTCACACGCGTTTGTGCCGTGCGGGCACGTGTGCTCAGAGAGCACGGCAGAGTACTGGAGCAGCACGGCCGTGCCCCGGGGGGCCAACGCCTTCCACCCCGCCTGCCCCTTCTGCATGAAGCAGCTGGCGCACGAGAGGCCGTTCGTGAGACTCATTTTTCAGACGCCGCCGGACTAAGTGTCTCAGTGTGCTTGGACCAGGACACACAGGACACCGTCAGGTTGTCCTCAGTTCCACAGAACAAACCCAGTAAAACAGGTCAAACACAACAGCATCCAGTGGATTTCCTACTTTCTGTACACCTTTGTCTGACCCTAGCACAGTTACCCCACCCTCCACGTCCACCACCCTTACCCAGCCTTCTCCTTCACACACTCAGCGCCTACATTTGTGCATTTCCTCACACATGTGCCATGCACCACTTCTATGTTTGTATGTCGCAGACATTTGAAATGAGGGAGGAGTTTACTCTCCTATCTGTGAAAGCTAAACCCAGTTTTGCATTCATAGCAGTGGCCTGCTTGTAGGCACCTGTATATATAAATGTTACTTTTGGTTGCTTTATTGTTCATTCCACCACAACAGGACAATATATACACAGGCTGGTCTAATTAAATTACTGCACTTTTATGGTGAAAAACACACTACAGTTCTACTAGTTTCTTATTGTCTTCATGGGGGTACGTGAGGGATTGTGGGAGTGAAATTAAGCCCGAGTGGCTACAAAATGGACTTGGAAGGGGTAGAAACGCACTGCCACATTGCTCTGGTACTCTTAAAACAATACCTCGTATGAAAAAACGAATGTCACAAAGAGTGAAGTAAAGCCTTTATCTGTTAGCCACATGCAAAAAGGTCACCTCTGTGCTTCATTGGTTAGTATGCTTTATAATTAAAGGAAACGGTTGCGTGATCCAGAAGTAGCGTCGTCAGATCCGAAGGTTTTTTTCTTTTTAACTGATGGTTTACACTTGGTGAGAAAAATGCCAGTCTCATGCCACACTATACACTAACACATGTTAACGCTTCTGTTTAGACTGTGGCTCAATCCAAAATGGCATACTTAAGTATGCAGTACGCACTAGATTTCAATGCAGTACGTTCTGTTCTACCGTTAAAGCAGTACATTCTTTCAGTAGACAACTGGGCAGTATGCATACAACCTCTGACATACTACGTCCACCAGTTTACCTATATCATATGACAAATGACATCACACGATCATATTAAATGCTGTGTGCCAGTGTGCTGCAATCGTATACTTCAAAATAGCTCCCGATTCAGTAAGCTATCCAGGTACTTTTCGCTTACTGTTTAATGCATTCCGTGTATTCGGACATACTACCCTTTATTGCTTTGGCATACTGTATAGAAGGGAAGTACGGTATTTCGGATAGAGCCACTGTGTTAATTGGACCGGGTGTGGCGGTATATATGTCCAGTATATGTATGTGCAGTATACTAATTAGACTCTGCTTATGCATTCGTTTGGGTGACTGATGGTTAAGCACTTACTCCTCTTCATAATTACCAAGGAAATGGAGAAATTGCTGATCACTTTAATTCTTCATTAGTGTTCTTACTGCCAGCATGTTTTTGTACAATTTCCATAAAACAAAAGCAATAATAAAATGATAATTGTTTTATGTGATGTGAGTTTTATCTGTAGGACCTACTTAGCATGTAAAGAGAAGATAAGGGAAATTTGCCTTGTTCTGTTTATTTAAAATGTCATTTCTCCAATAATTCATCTTCACATAATGAAACAGCCACTATGCCGACAAGTAGTAGTCTGGATATTTTTGCACTAAATCTTTTTTTAAGCATGCCTCCATGTGTGGGTTCTATAACTGCTTCACTTGAGGATTACAAAGCAATTAGATCTCATGTACTTCACTTTATAGAAAAAAGATTATTGCCAGTTTATCCTAAATGCAAATTTAATCGAGCGCTACTAATCTTGAGTGCACGGGGCAACTGCTCATCGGTCTTTACAATACAACATGAGTTCATTTGACCAGTAGACGGCGACAGAAGACCGCGTTAGACGTAACCATCGAAACCATTAGCTAGCGGGGAAGAATGTTCCGTGTATGCGCGGTGCATGATGGGCCAGGAACCGGCGGTTAGCTGGCTCGGTATGTGTAGCTATACGTTTCGAGCTGTTGTGATGTGACCGGACAGGATTAGTTGACATGTTTACCAGACGCTGTTGTACTTTAGGCAACAGGCAACGGAAATTGTTTAACGCAGAGTAATCTTATTACAAGCAACCCTGACTCGACATCCGTGTTTGTTAGACTTTAAATGACTGGAACAAGACTGTCAAACTGAACGACTTGGCCCCAGTATTTAACCAACTAGCCAGGTGGCTAATGTGTTAGCTATCTGGAGTCCGCAGCTTACGTGTAACCCGACGAATGAATTTTTAGGCCGCAACGAATTACACGGGATATTACAAACCCTTTTTTTCGGAGATTCTGCCGTCGGATTTCCACTTTCAGCATGTAACGACTGAAATGACCTCACGGGAAGCATGTTAGTACACAGGTAAGGTACCGTACGTGTTGGGTATTTAGCTTATAGCCACTAGTCAGTGATCTGGTGTGCGTTTTGATTGAGGTTGGAAGAGCTCGCTGGCTATCTGGTTAACTGTCTTAGTCACACGTTGCTGTATGTTGTAGGATTTCTTAAAACTATTCATAGATTGTGGCGAGCATGTTCCTGATTATAACGGCGCTTGCTAGCTAAAGTATATAAAATGCTCGAACCATAGCTGACTTAGATGGCCATCATGACGCCCAGTCGCTTCTGCTGGCAAAGGTTTGAGTGAATTGGTGTTTTCAGAAACCCCGGCAGCAAATTTACGTAGAAAGACCGATGTGGACTTCATAATACATAGATAAACATCACCGACTACCTCGCCAAGTTACCTCTGTAGCTGTCTCTAATTGCTCCGTCCTGAAACAAAAGTGCTGAGGTCTTCGAAAGTGGGCACAATTATCAGATTTTTACTGGCCCCAGCATAATCACGCGTGGCGGCTAATTAATTATTTACAAACAGTCGGTCTGTGTCCGTTTAATTGTAGTAACCATCATGTGACAATAGCAGGTTAAATGTGTTAAAACATTTCATAATGATATAACCTAGAATATATATAGTATTTCGTTGATGTATGTGTAGAATGTGCACGTTTGTCAAGAGCGTACTGAGTTAATTAATAATACTATCGGTGATTATTAACACTGAAAGTCCATAGTCAGAACTGACGAGGAAAAGGTGCTCGAACAGAAGCAAAAAACAGAGATGGTCACATCCGTGACATTTACAGGTAAACGCGAGTTCCTGATATAGGTACCAAGTACCAACCAACACAATTCGCGATGCAGTAACTGAGGCGGTGTCTATTTGTCCGCTGTGTAGAGGGATGTTGAGGATCTGAGAAACTCTCTCGCAGTTCTTTCGGTTTTGCTCTTGAGTGTACTTGTTAGTTTTTTTCTCATGTCATCCACCACCGACGAGGCTGTTTTCAGTGGCACTCGCCACAGCCAGACACGCGGCGCTCGACCGCAGCCATTTCGGTTTGAAAGGTCGTGTGTTTGTTTCACTTCAGTTTCTAACCGCCGTGCGAAAACAAACTGCTCTAAAAACTGCAGACTCTTTAAAAAATCACAATGACACTCGCTAGTTACGTGGCTTAGCATGCTGGCAGACATGTAGTGGAGTGTCGGTGTCTGCTGATTCAGTGTCTTGCAAGTAAGTTTGGACTTAACTCATCAGTTCATCATTTCCGGGGAGGGGGGGGGGGGGTCTCCTTGGTTGAACTTTTAACGTCACTGCATAAGAACATTAGTCCCTCCTCTTCTTTGGCCCAGTGAAGTGTATTCAGTGGAATCTCCTACTTCCCTGAGAGAATTTCCGCCATGAAAATTCCATGGTAACGTATTTCTCTCCCTCACCGACTGTGAGATATGTTTGAGGACTGCAGCAGTGATAGAGATCCGACCTCACAGACGTGCAGTTGCCATTTGCGAAGCAGTTAGGAGCCTGTGTGCTCAAGGCCCTCGACTGAATAAATGACTGAAATGTACCTGAAAACCCACACCCCAGTCTTTAACGAAAGGCCCATCATCACGGAAGAGGAATGTCTCACTCTCTCTTTCCCTGTGTTTGTGTGTTCTCTCTTCTTTGTATCTGTCCACCACACCAACCCGCCACGCTGTCTTTTCCGGAATGTTCTTCTGTCTGCGTTCCCCCAGCCTCTTGCTGGTGTGAGGTAGCTCCGCTGCGATGGCGTCCGGACCCAGGTCATCGTCCATGGTCCAGTCCAGCGGGGGCAGCGGCAGGGACGGAGTCTTCCGGAAGCCCAGGGACCCGGCGGTCTCCTCCAGACACTACCGGCCCTCCCGCTCTCTCCCTGATGTCTGTCCCAAAGAACCCACCGGTAAGAGCCAGACACTGTTTATGGCATGGATTAAGCCATGAAGACTTAATGTGGCTAACTGTGTAACCTTATGCTAACAACTAACATGGTGTCATGCTATGTTATGGCGGTGTTATGGATTACACTGAACTTTCAGGCAGAGGATTTGAATGTGATAGTCTGCTGTGAGCGACATATAAACCTAACCCTAACTTTGCCAGTCACGGCGTACCGAGGAGCTCAACACAGTGCTTGCAAATAATACAGAATTTACCTGAACTATAGGAGTAGAACTTAACTGTCGTCCAAAATAGTGCTAGCTTGCGATGATTAAAGTGCGTTGTTGGCTATGTTGGCATTGCTGCTGTTACAGTCTCATTTATCCTGTTAACAATCTGTTGATTGGTTAGGGGCTTTTTAGCATGCACAGTCTGAATTACATTTCCCACAATGCCACAGGCGATGCCCGGGGGCTGTGTGAGGGGCCGTCGGTGGTGGCGGACCAGCACCGGTGGACAGTGTACAGCTCCAAGGTGAACCTGCCGGCGGCACTGAACGACCCTAGGCTGGCCAAGCGCGAGTCAGACTTCTTCACCAAGACGTGGGGCGTGGACTTCACCGAGGGGGAGGTGCTGCCTGCTCCCAGTCTGCCCGCCATCACGGCCGAGCACTTCAGTTCCTACCTGCAGGAGACAGCTCAGGTAACGGCCATGTCCACACTCGGGCACGCACACATACACTTGCACGCACATGCTGACAGTCTGACACAAAGTTAATTATTCAGGAGCTGCAGTTGCCAGAAGGGTTTGTGGGGGGGTTTGAGTGTGTGTGTGTGTGTGTGTGTGTAAAAGAAGAGAGAAGAATGCACATGTGCATATGAATTGGAGAGAGGTGTGTGTGTGAGAGAGAGAGAATGTAAGACTGCAGAGAGTGGAGAGTAGTTTACTTCCTGGTGTTGATCCTTCATATGCAGCGCCAAAGCACTGCAGTCAGAACAAAAAAAAAACAACATAAAATATTAACAGTAATAGTTTTGAAGAACAATGCATAGAGTATTGATGAAGAACAGTCAGGAAATGAGCTGTGCTACCTGAGCTGTGATTCGGAGCAGGAGGCACAGCTGATCTCGGGTCAGCGCCACGCTACATACGGTACGACCGGACCTGCTCACGTTCACCTTTGGGCTCAGATTGTTTCTTTGTTCTGTTTTGCTTTTCAGAGGGAGAAAATCCATGAGAGGTGTAAGAACGTTTGCCCCAGCAAAGATGATCTGGCCCTCCCCAGCATCACCACCGACCATGGTACCCTACTGCCCCTCACACAGGAACACATACCCTACTGCCCCTCACACAGGAATGCTGGTCCTCTCAAAAGGATTTCAAGTGGAATTACATAATCGGATTTCATTTGAATGGAGACATAATCAAATAGAAAAGGCAGTCGAGAGGCAGTTTGTTCAGCAAATATAATGTGTATCTTGCCATTATTATTCATGTGGTGCTAACACACCCAGTATGAGGGTGTGCGTGTGAGAGAATGCGCATGCACGTATGTGTGTGTGGTATTAAAATATTCTTTCCTTTGTCCTCCTAGATAAAGCCAAAGAGGATCTTGAGCAGGTGCCCAAGGTGAGATCTGAGCAGTGTCTCCTCCCACACACGGCTCCGTGTGTCCCTGTGCCCTCATCTCCTCCTCCACCATCTCCTGTGTGTGCTGCAGATCTTCATGAGGCCGGACTTTGTGCTGGATGATGCCGCCACCTTCAGCGCCGTGCTGCCCTGGTCACACTTCAGCGTCTCTGGGGGGAAGAACAGCTGCGATGGTGCGTCGTCACGGTTACTGCAGGAGAAGGTGAGGAGGCGGAAGGTTTCTACTGCCTAAACATACTGGCTTCGTTACCGCGTCGCCCCCCACATCACCGCACCGTCACCGCCCCCACCCACGTCACCACGCCCCCCCCCCCACATTGACTTTAACCGCCGTGAAGACACAGCTCTGGATGATTATATAATGCGTCTCGGCTGGTGTGTGAATTTGTCACAGTGTGGGAGGGTGCGCTCTTCTGTCTCGACCTCCGACCTCTCACAGTCCCAACTTGAGATCCGACCACACAATCGTCTCTCTCAGGACACCCAGGGCTGCGTTTGACCCGGTTGTAGTCACAGACTTTGTGCTGGTCTCTGCTGTGGATCTGACCACGTTGAGACATTCTGCACATTTGTATCCTCTGTTCAGTGCCCGATAACTCCGTTCCAATTCTAGACCTTTGGTGTCATTGTCCCACTGTCTTCTGTGGTAGTTTGGTTAACTCAGCTGGTCCTGACACAAACCCCAACACAACTGACTCAGACAAGCAGTCACAGGGGACTTTAGGATTTAGGGGTTAGTAGCCTCGGTTTAGCCTGAGCTCTTGGGTTTGAAGTGTTTCATACTGCATTGTATTCTAATCACTAGATTTTAGATGAAGTTTTATAGATTTTTTTGAGTGCATAAAGTCGATGGAAGTGGACCTAATTGTGGCCTGTATGCATTAGTTGGTGTTTCCCTGGACCTCATGTGGAGTTGTGCAGAGCTCTGCGTGGTCTCTGGGAAGGCTGCCCCTGCGGTGTAAAACACGCCTCACTTCCAACATAATCTGAACTGGGATGTCTGTTCTGTAGTATTTTTTCTGATTGCATTGAAAGCTTGTTGCACTTTCTCTTTTAGTGCATTCACAACCAGATCAGAGATCATATTTTCTCTCTCCTCTCTCTCTCTCTCTCCCTCCATCTCCCTCTCTCTCCCTCCTCCCCTCTCTCTCCACCCCCCCATCACAGTTGAGTCACTACCTGGACGTGGTGGAGGTGAGCATTGCGAGGCAGATCTCCCTGCGCTCCGAGGCTTTCTTCCATGCCATGTCGTCTCAGCACGAGCTGCAGGACCGGCTGCGCGAGACGGCCGCTGCCGTCGCCGAGCTACGGGCGCGCACCGCCGCCATGGGCCGCGTCATGTGCCGCGGGCCCCTGCGGGCGCTTCGGGACAACGTCACCCGCGGCAACTGCGTACGCCTGCACAACAAGCTGAAGCTGATGGCGGCGGTGCAGCAGACGCAGCCCACTGTGCAGCTGCTCCTCTCCAGCTCCGAGTTCGTAGGGGCGCTGGAGCTCATCAACACCACCAAGGAGGTGCTGCAGCAGGAGCTACAGGGCATACACAGCTTCAGGTACACACACACACACACACAACATATACATACATACATACTCATGCACACACACCCAAACCACATGTATATACAAACACTGACATTCTACATCTCTCTCTCCCTCTCAGGCATTTGAGCTCTCAGCTCTGTGAGATGGAGAAGTTGATCGACAAGATGATGGTGGCTGACTTCACCACCTACGCCAGGAGTGACCTCAACCGCTCCTTTGAGGAGGACAACCAAGTGCTAGAAAAGGTAACGAACGCCCCCCCACGCGTCACTACGACAGGGTCACGCGCCCCGTGTCACCACGACAGGGTCACACCCCCCGCGCCACCACGACAGCGCAGCAGCTCTAGCCGAGAGAGAGGTCACTGGGTGAGAGGTGGTGCTGCCTGCAGCATCGTGGCTTCTGATTCTGTGGCTGTGTGTGATGTGGGCTCCAAGCCACAGGGCAACAAGGGGGAAGGTGGGTGCGCTGCAAGGAAACAACGCCTACTGATCCACGCTCAGTGGCAAGGCGAGTCGGATCCCATGCCGCGCACTGCCGGCAGGCGGAGTGTACTGATCCCCCGTCAGTCCCCATCTGCCCCTGTAGTAAACGTAAAGCTGTAAAGTTGCTGATCAGATTCTCTCACTTGGAAAAATTGCCATCATTCCAACAGGGCATGATTAAAGATTTGCGTTTCTAATAAATGTTGAGATTGATATTTGAAGTGTGTGTGTGTGTGTGTCAGGACCGGTTGCAGTCTCTGGTGTTTGGCCTGCTCAGACAGAAGAAGCTGGACTTCCTGGACATCTACAGTGAGGAGATCCTGCAGGCAGCCAAGGGCATCATAAGACAGGTTTGGCCCCGCCCCCTGCTGCTGCCGTGTGGAAGTGTGTTGGCGTGTGTGTTGGAGACATGTTGCATGTTAAGCCCAGTGGATTTCTTCAGGTGTGACTAATGTGATCTCTCTCTCCCCCTCCCTCCCTATACCCAGTGTGTGCTACGGTTAGTCTCTCAGATCGAGGAGATTGACACAGACGCTGTAGTAAAGTAAGCAGCTTCTTTACAGCTACATGTTCTGTAAATAAGTTCAGATCGTTTTAATTCAGTATCCCTGAATGTTTCTTATGCATGTTTGTGTTTGTGCTGGTACCGTGTGTGTGTGTGTGTGTGTGTGTGTGTGTGTGTGTGTGTGTACGTACGTACAGGCTGCAGGATCAGATGAGACTGATGTCATTTGCTCAGTGGTTCGAGCTGCTGGAGTGTGTGTTTGACCATTTCATTCTCTTCCTCACCAGGATCAAGGTACACACCTCACAAGCTTATTTCCCCCTCTTGTTTTAAGCATAGTCAAAAAAGCATATATAACTGTGTGTGTGTGTGTGTGTGTGTTCAGGCCACTCTCAGCGTGATCCGTAACGTCGTTTTGGAAGTCCTAGACAACAGCCAGAGGAACCGGCTCACCACCGCGCCCGCTGATGTCGACTGTGAGGATGACGAAGATGAGGATGAAGACGAGCCTACTGGCCCCGCCCTTCAGCCTGGGGAGACGGAGCTCGCCTACCTCACGCACGAGGGGCTCTTCATCAGCGATGCGCTGAACGACACAGAGCGCCATAGCAACACACCTGCAGGAACCCACAGCAAGACGCAGATGCGCACGGAAGCTTCTGGAAGCGACTCTGCCTCAGGGACCACGGAATCATCCTCCAGCAGGGAGCACACCACCAACACTACCTCCTCCCTGCCTCTAGGGGGCACGGCATCACTGTGAGTGCCTTTAGTTTCATGTGATTACACAGGACAATGTCTGGAAAAAAATAGAATATTTTTCTAACTTTTTGGTGCTTCTTTCTCTGCCTCTGTCCACATGCCGCCTCTCTTCTCTCTCCTCTCTCTCTAGTGAGGATCTGATGCCGTCTGATCTTGAGTTGGGACGAGTGGCTAACAACATCCAGGAGCTGCTCCACACCGCATCTGACATCAGCCATGACCGCTGTGTCAAAGTCCTGCTGGCTAAAGCCAAAGTACACACACACTCTTATACTCTCAGACATACACACACACACACACGCACTCTCTCAAATGCATGTGCTTTCTTACACTCTCAAACAAACTTACACGCATCTTGTAAATCAGCCAAACGTTGGCAAGTTCAGCTGCTGTGTTGGGGCCCATGTCCCCAGTGCCGTGGCTGACTGCTCCTCTGTGTGTGTGTGTGTGTGTGTGTGTGCGCGCGTGCAGGACAGCTCCCTGGAGCGCCTGAGCTCGGCTGAGTTTGTGTGTATGAGTCGGGCGGTGGAGCGCTTTGCGAGAGACACTGAGGAGCTGTGCTGTAGGCGCAGTGTCAGCCTGCGGGGGGCGCTGCAGAGCCAGGCCAACCGCTTCGTCCACCGCTTCCACGAGGAACGCAAGACCAAGCTCAGGTACACACTCACACGTGCACACGTACACACACACACCGGAGGTGATTGTCACACAGACTCCAATATTGGGGTATGTTGATGGATGTGTGTGTGTGTGTGTGTGTGTGTGTAGTCTCCTACTGGACACAGAGAGGTGGAAGCAAGCTGAAGTTCCAGCTGAGTTCCAGCACCTGGTCGACTCAATCGCCAACGGACACATCACACTGCCAGATCGCAAACACACAGGTACCCACACACACGCCCCAGAATCCACCTGGACCTGAACATACACATAGCTTTTATGTGCTGGGTGTAAATTCCTGTTGGCAGGGCAATTAGTCTTTACCTGACCCCCTGCTGTCCAGGTCCTGACGACAGGAAGCCGACCGAGTTTCTGCTGGTGGACGGGCAGAAATACGCCGTCGTTGGGTGAGTCCTTGTCCTGGTGTGGAGACCTCAGCGTTACCTTCTACTCCTGATGAGATGTGTGGGGAGAGAGGAGTTGAGACCGCACTGTTGAGACGCGCAACCATCGTAATACCGCGCTGTTGAGACACGCAACCATCGTAATACCGCGCTGTTGAGAAATGCAACCATCGTAATTCCCGCGCTAGTAAGAAATAACCATCATAATACTGTGCTGTTACACCACTGTCATATCTGTGTTGTAACAGCACATATTTAACATAGTATCTGAGCCTGTTAAAAGATCTAAAATGTTTTTCCTTCACTGGACTAGGAGTCACACAATGGTTAAATCCTGTAGGGCATTTTTGGTTTTGTTTTAATGGTCAAGCGCTGACCTTTGACCTCCCCCCTTGTCATCAGGACGTTGCTGCTGCTGATCAGGATGTTTCTGGAATATTGCCAATGTGTGAATGACATTCCCACCATCGCCACCGACATGCTCACACGCCTGTCGGACCTGCTCAAGGTGGGTGAGGGTGTGTGTGTGTGTATGTCTGTGTGTACACACTCGCTGTACTGCGGACAGTGTGAAGCTCAGTTCTGTGGCTGCTGCTTCATTGACACTTTTGTTGTTTTCATGGCAATAGCACTTCAATTCACGGAGCTGTCAGCTGGTGCTGGGGGCCGGAGCTCTGCAGGTGGTGGGACTTAAAACCATCACCACCAAGAACCTGGGTAACACACTCACACACACACACACACACACCTAACCCATCACCACCAAGAACCTGGGTAACACACACACACACACACACCTAACCCATCACCACCAAGAACCTGGGTAACACACTCACACACACACACACCTAACCCATCACCACCAAGAACCTGGGTAACACACTCACACACACACACACCTAACCCATCACCACCAAGAACCTGGGTAACACACTCTCACACACACACACACACCTAACCCATCACCACCAAGAACCTGGGTAACACACTCACACACACACACACCTAACCCATCACCACCAAGAACCTGGGTAACACACTCTCACACACACACACACACCTAACCCATCACCACCAAGAACCTGGGTAACACACTCACACACACACACACCTAACCCATCACCACCAAGAACCTGGGTAACACACTCTCACACACACACACACACCTAACCCATCACCACCAAGAGCTCTGTGCTCTGCTGGCGAGGGGGACAATGTACTAGTGAGTAGGAGCAGTTCTCTGCTTCAACACCCAGATCACACACATATATTGTGCAGTCTGTGACTGAAACACGGTCTTCAATCTAGACAAACAGTGGTTTAAGTTTATTCTTGCATCCTCCATCCCTCTCTCCCCCTCTCACTCCCTACCTCCCTCCCTCTCTCAGCTCTTGTATCACGTTGTCTACAGTTGGTGGTACACTACATCCCTATCATGCGAGCTCACTTTGAGACCAAACTCCAGCCCAAGCAGTACAGTGTCCTGCGCCACTTTGACCACATCACCAAGGTAAACACACTCTCTCACAATCTCACACACACACTTGCAACACAAAACTATACACAAGTGCATGGCCTCCCATAACACTTATTTCCATCAAAACTAATGTTTTAATTGAAGGAAAATTGCTAGTTAGCATGCGCGTGCGTCTGTGTGTGTGTGTGTGTGTGTAGGATTATATTGACCACATTGCTGAAATCTCCACTAAACTGGTGGCAATCATGGATGGTCTGTTTGAGAAGGTGCTGTCCAAGGTGAGTGCCCCTCCCCTGGACCTTACCCCCATACTACTGCCCCCACACCTCTCCCCAAACAAATCACTCAACACTCATCACGTCTGTTTATCTGATCACATGTTTATGTAGTTAATATAATACCCGTTTACAGTACACGTTTTGTCTTGGTATGATGTTTTTATAAATGTGTTTTGGGAAGTTTCTCCTGTGGTAGTTGTTGCTCCTGTAATATGTGATTGTGATTATATGTAATTAAGTTAAGTTAATTGTAGCCTGTGTGACTGTTTCTCGTGTTTCCTGTGCAGTATGAGGTGAAGGCTCCAATGCCCTCGCTGTGTTTCCGCAATGTGTGCAAACAGATGAACAAAATGCACGAGGCCATCCATGACCTTCTGCCTGAAGAGCAGACACAGGTGACAGACGTGCACACACACACGCACAATGATCCACACAGCCCCCACATGCATAAAGTAACTGTGTGTGTGTGTAGATGCTGTTTCTGAGGATCAACGCGAGCTTTAAGATGCACTTGAAGAGGCAGCTTGCTCGGCTGGGTGTGGTCAATGATGGAGGCCCACAGCATGGGTGAGTCTCTCTTCCTGTAGTGTAACAGGCCCTCACACACACAAGCCCACACTTATATGAGCACCATGGTCTCCCTCCCAAACTTCGGCCCATTTCATTAGAGCTTTATTGGAAACAATGTCTCAAACGGCATTATTCTTTATCGGAAAAGTAAACACTCCCCCCCCCTCTCTCTCTCTCTCTCTCTCTAGTCTGGTGGTGGTGGATGTAGCCTTCTACACAGAGAATGTCCAGGCATTGCGCTCATTGGAGCGTTTGGATTTGAACATGCCAGAGATCTGGGAGCAGAAGAGGTGATGACTGACAGCCATGTGCAGCTAAACAGGCCTTTTTCTCGCATGTAGCGATGGAGACCTGCTACACCCTCTTCCTTCCTTCAGTGTAGGAAATGAGGTCACTGGCCATGCAGGAAGAAGGACACAAACAAATAAAAACTTGTTGAATCTCTTTAAAACAAACAAACAAAAAATGTTTTACCTACTCCAGAACTTCACCCACTCTCCGGCAATCTCCTGCCTAATACAGAACACACCTCACTGGGGCAGTAGAGCAGCACCACCCCCGTCACTGAGCTGGACCCCTGCTTCTGTAGAGGTGGCAAAGAGCTGGTTCAGAAGTGCCCAGCAGGGGGCGCTGGCTGGCTCAGGATAAGTTAATGCTGTGTTGTGAAGTGGGTCCTTCTCTGGTAGAAACTCTAGGCTGGAGGCAAGTCCCTCCTTATGGGCTCCTGACCCAGGACAACTGCCCTCATGCAGTTTGGTTGGAATATATATATATATATATATATATATATATATATATATATATATATATATATATATATATATATATATATATAATGACCTTCAGGGGCTGCACCAAGTTGTACTGTTTTCAAAATGTAAAAATGGATAATTTATTTTCTTCTTATATTCTATACCAGGAGATTTTATGAAGTGTTTTTTTTTTGTTTGATTTGTTTTGTTATTCTTATCTTCAAAAATGTGGGCCCTCTCCTAACCGTGGTGGAACAGTAATCTGTATTGGAGAGTTTCTGTGAAGTGGCATTTTGTCCACGCCTGTAGAATAACGAGGTTAGAGCGGATAACGCTGCTCTGTGTCAGGTGCTCCCGCGGCCAGTCCACTACACTAGCATATTGCGAGTTATTCAGTACAAGTTTAAGACATTCTTAGTCTAATTATTCTGGTGGGTGTGTGGGTATGTAGCCAAATAGGCCAAACTACAAGCCGTTCTGAGCATTCAAGACACTAAATCACACTAATGAAACACAAATGTAAATCATCTCAATTCTAAAATGCAGTGGTGGAAAATTATACGATTATGGTATGTTGGGTCTTAAATTTTGGATCTATTATTTGTTTGTTTTTGTTTTTTATTGTTTTTTTATTATTAAAATCTCAAAAGGTGTACATGATTTGGTATGAAACAGTATGACCTGGTCTAAATCCCTGGTCTTAATGTCTAGGAATTAAGTTTTTTCTTCCCCTTAACACTAATCGCAGTGACATTACGACCGTTACATTACTGTAGGAGGCCACGTGGGGTCTTTCATCGATCACCTGGGTTGCCCTGCAGTTTCGTTCAAAAGTGCCTACTTTTGATTTAATAACTTCTGACAGAGCGTGTTTGCGTATCTGTGCGCTCGACAGAAAGACTGCAAGACTTTATATGTGAGGACTGCTAAGTGACCTGAAATAAAGACACACTGAAAAGGTGAAAGCGTTCTAGTTCTGTGTAAACTGAACAACGCAGCGTAGTTATAACTAGTAGCAATGCGATGTTTAGCTGTTCACGCTATTTACAGTAATGTTTAAATAATGTTTAGAAAATTTCAGAAGCGATTTTGTATATCAGCATGTTTTTGGATTAATATTTAGTTTTTTACCTTTTCTGTTGTATATTCCCTAGCCCGTGTATTTGAGACTTTTATTATGCTTCATGCTTCTAACAGTTCCTATTGCGACTGTGTTAAACAACCCTACGTACAAGATGGCTCAGGGTAAAAAAAAATTTAAGGCGCAGCGACCTGGCGGAGCCAAGAAACAAAAGAACAAACCAAAAGGGGTAAAGAAAGGAGGTAAGAAGGTTGTAGCGTTAATTTGCGTTCCTCGACATCTATTTACTTCAAACGTAATGTGTAATGACCTGGTCTTGAGATAAGCCAGCTAGGCCACCATATTGGTCTTTGGGACAGCGCTAGCTACCGTTGCTTATGAGTGACGTAAAACACTAGCTGGGTTATATTCGCTAACTGGTCAGGCTTGCTTTTGGTCGACGTGTTTATAGTGACTACCGCTGATTAGCAACAAGAATATAATCTTGCTATCGCACTCTGGTTCTTTTAAAATGTTAGCTGTCCAGCAGTACATTTGGCTCAGCGTTCGATGTTCGTCATTCACACAAATACGATCTAGTGTACAAATTGTGAACGCTAAACAAAACTAATATAATTTCTGTTTTGTTGTGGAGTTATTCACAAACAACAGATTTGCTGATACAATATATGGAAAGACGGATTAGCTAGCTAACGTTAGCTAACTGCGGGCAAATTCATACTAGACGATAAGCGCTTTAGATCTTTTCAAAATAAAAGTCATGTTCCACTGCACCAAGTAACACAAGCTATGGTCACATGAGCCATCTTTACTGTGTTAAAAAAGACTGCAGAGCTCAGCTACGTTTGCTTCTTTTGCAGTGTAGTGTTCAATATTGCAACGCTTTTCATTGTGTTTTGTTTTTGCAGGAAGGATCATTGCACCGAAGAAGGCAGCTGTTATTCAACAACAGAAGCTGAAAAAGGCAAGTTTGCAAAAGTTAACGTGTGCAAATAGACAATTTGGCATTTAAAAAGCAATTATATATAAAGACGGACTTTGGCTGATCAGGACTACATATATCGCTAGTCCAGGCCCGGTTCTAGACTGCTTTGGCTGTGGGAGGGTGAAACGACATGTAGAGTTAATTCAGTAAAACAGAATCTGCTTCTATATCGGTAGGGGATTGTCTTAATAACTATTTCAATAAAAGGTAAAAATAGGTGAATACAAGTTACAGTCAGCTGCTCCATCCAGACGAGAACTTTTTAGCAGACCATGATGGTAAATGTTGACCACAGAGTTAATGATTCTGGCTTAAACAGAAATATGTAATAAAAGTAAATGTATTTGTCTTCAAATCCATACATTTAAGGTTTAAATTACAATAAAATTCTTATGAGTCAAGTCTAATTATTGAAGAATATACATAGTCGATTTACTGTGACTATGTTCAGCAGTACACTGATAGAGCTGTTTTATGAACGCTTTAGCACAACTTTAAATCAAAAGCAACAAGAGCACAGCTAGCAGGAACGGGGCTGTGACATGGTGTGGAGGAGCTAGCAGATGTGGCCTTATCAAGTTCAGATGAAAATAAAAGGGACTAGCGAGCATGTGCTCATTGTCAGAGTAACCGATTGTGACGTGTCTGATGTTTCTTGTAGGGTCTGGAGGTCGCCATCAGGGACAAGATCGAAAAGGAGGTCACTCAGAAGGCCAGCGGCTCCCTGCACAAGAAACTGAATGTGTTGAAGACTCCGCAAGGAAAGGGGGACGCCAAGGGCCCCCCGAAACCTGGCACGGCCGGAACCTCCAAATAACACCCTGAGTTCAGGCCCATTGTTTCTTAGTGCGTAACTTGCTGACTGGCTTTTAGCTTGTGCATTGTGTGTAATTTAACTTATGGCCACTAGGTGGCTGCAGTGGCTTTATTAATGGATGGACAACAGCGCGAATGAAAACTGCAGCGACAACCTGAAGATCTGTTCGTACATCTGGTTCAAGGACCAGATGCCTGAACAGGCGATCGACCGTTGATTATCAGGTAGTGTTTTCCAGATGTATAACCCGGATGTTCTGTTTGTAGATATATAAGCATATATTTCTGACTTGTCCACCAGATATCATCTTATATTCATTGATCTACTTAAGAAAGTTACAGTTGGGAACAGAAAGTATTCAGACCCCTTTAAAATTTTCACTCGGTTTCATTGCAGCCAATTTGCTAAAATCATAACAGTTCATTTTATTTCTCATTAATGTACACCCAGCACCCCACCACATAAAAAACAAATGTAGAAGTTTTTGCAAACTGCTAAACTTGCAAAACTAAAAAAGAAAACCTAAAATATCATATGGCCATAAGTATTCAGACCCTTTGCTGTGACACACACATGCTGACCATTTCTTCTGATCCACCTTGAAATGCTTCTACTCCTTCAGTGGAGTCCAGCTGTTTTTAATTAAACTGATTGGACTTGATTAGGAAAGGCACACACCTGTCTATACAAGACCTCACAGCTCGCAGTGCATGTCGGAGCAAATGAGAATCATGAGGTTGAAGGAACTGCTTAAGAGCTCAGAGACAGAATTGTGGCAAGGCACAGATCTGGCCAGGGTTACAAAAAAATTTCTGCAGCACTCAAGGTTCCTAAGAGCACAGTGGCCTCCATAATCCTTAAATGGAAGAAGTTTGGGATGACCAGAACTCTTCCTAGACCTGGCCATCCAGCCAAACTGAGCAATCGTGATAGAAGAGCCTCGGTGAGAGAGGTAAAGAAGAACCCAAAGATCACTTGTGGCTGAGCTCCAGAGATGCAGTAGGGAGATGGGAGGAAGTTCTACAAAGTCAACTAACACTGCAGCCTTCCACAAGTCAGGGCTTCATGGCAGAGTAGCCTGACAGAAGCCTCTCCTCAGTGCAAGACATATGAAAGCCTGCGTAGAGTTAGCCAAAAAACACATGAAGGACTCCTTGACTATGATAAATAAGATTCTCAGGTCTGATGAGATGAAAATTGAACTTTTTGGTGTTAATTCTAAGCGGTATGTGTGGTGAACCAATGCTGGTCCCCTGCCTAATACAATCTCAACAGTGAAATGTGGTGGCATCATCATGCTATGGGGGTGTTTTTCAGCTGCAGGGACAGGACGATTGCAATTGAAGCGAAGATGAATGCGGCCAAGTACACAGATATCCTGGAAGAAAACCTCTTCCAGAGTGCTCTGGACCTCAGACTGGGCCGAAGGTTCACCTTCCAACAAGACAATGACCCTAAGCATACAGCTAAAATAACAAAGGAGTGGCTTTGGAACAACTTTGTGACCATTCCTGACTGGCCCAGCCAGAGCCCTGACCTAAACCCAATTGAGCATCTCTGGAGAGACCTGAAAATCCAACTTGACGGATCTGGAGAGGATCTGCAAGGAAGAATGGCAGAGGATCCCCAAATTCAGGTGTGAAAAACTTGTTGCATCATTCCCAAGAAGACTCGTGGCTGTACTAGCTCAAAAGGTGCTTCTACTCAATGCAAAGTGTCTGTAATTTCAGTTTTTCTGTCAAGATGGGGTGCTGAGTGTACATTAATGAGAAATGATATGATTTTTTTAGATTTTGGCAAATGGCTGCAATGACAGATTAAAACATTTAAAGGGGTCTGAATACTTTCTGTACCCACTGTAGGTGTGAATTTACTCATGTCCAATTTGTGGTGAAATTGGGCTCCAACGGATGCCATTAATATCAGTAAATCTGCCCAGATCTTGAGGCATCCATGTCATTCGAATGAAGGAGGTACCAGGTCATCTGTGAGCTGGTGGGAGGCAGCAGGGAGACTTGGTTTGCAGGTGTCAGTAAAGTGGTGCACTGATGCTTCTCTGTTTAAACCCTCTCGGGAAGGCTGTAAGACCATTCAATGAGTTTTAGAATAAACTTCCACATTTGCATGTCTTCACGAGATGCCTGTGTGATTTGTTAATTTGACGGACAGCGTTTGCATATCCAGTTGCCTTCATGTATGTTTGTGAAACCTTTCACATGTCTCTGATCCCCCTCACAGCTTTCCTGCTCTGCCTCATTCATCACATGGAGCTTTTCTCCTGCCCAGGACATAAGCTTTGGTACTGATGAATTGCATTCTAATTATCCTTCACAGCTTCACATCTGTCAACTGAGGAGTTTTGTCTTGGTGCACTTCTGTTCTATGTCCTTGTTCTAGAACCTGCCCTTGTTCTAGAGCTTGCCCCAGAGGCGCAGAATTCTACCGCATGTTCTTCAGGTCATAGAACGCCTTTGTTACAGAACAATGGTGTTCTGGAACCTCTGGCTCTGCTTGGCTGAAATCTGACCCATGAGGGCAGCTGGGGCTATCACGGCGAGCTCTTCCAGCAGGGACCGAGCTTGCGAAGCCTTTCAGATGTGTATTAGTTTATTTTAACAAGTGTTTGTTTTCTTTGAGGAGTCAATAATGAGACACCACTATTTTGGAGATGTATTATAATACCAGCTCAAATGTAATACATACAGCCTCTGCATTACAACCTATAACAAACCTGCATCCATGAACCCCCCACTCTTTTAATGTTCAGTTTTTAGGTACATCTTTCATCATATTTCTAGGATGTAGCGTAGTTCACCACCACCAACATAATGAGCTGTCACTCATAACAAAGAATCACTCAGAAAGGGTACATTAGGAAAAATACAAACTACAAATTTCTAATACTTATTATAAACTAATAAAATGCTAAAAACTAACATTCAGAATATTTTGCTACAGTCAGTACTGATAGACATGTTTTACTAATGAACTAATCTTTGTAATGAAACTTTTACCGACAATCACTTTTTATTATTATTTTAATTTTAGTAGTATGCAGATATACTGGTGATTTTACAAAAATCCAGAGAAAACACAGTGTGTTCATCAGGCCAGCAGGGGCGCTGTGGTTCACAGAGCTCTGAGCAGGTGCTGGCAGTGGGGCGAGCGGAGGAAGCGAGGGAAGGAGTCTTTGGCCATCAGAGTGAAGATACGCTGCTGAGCGCTGTCGAACGTGTCGGCAGCGGGGTGGAGCTGCGATCCCAATAGCGCCTCCCGAGTCTCACTGTCCAAATTAACCTGTGAGCATGAGCACACGTCACACATGCCTCCAGCACACATAGATAGATAAATACTTTATTGATCCCAGGTGGAAATTCCAGCGGATTCCAAACGGACCCCTTCAGACTTTGGCACTGTTCAGGTTGGCATAGGGCCACCCTGGGCTCTTAGGCAGTGTGGTAGGGACAGGCACATCCACAGCTGGGATGCTCCTCTAATACAATCAGCCCCCAAGGTGACGACAAGGCAGGGCTTACTGCTCTCCTCCTTCATTCATGCTGCTGCATTTTGCCTGGTGGGCTGGCCCTTTGCAGTAACACAGTGACCCAACCAGACATACTGTGCCACTCTGCATGTATGGAAGAGATCAAGATACACACACACACATCCGATCGCCCCCCCTCGTACCTCCTGCGGGGCGTCGGCGCTGATGAACTGGCTGTAGATGCAGAGGGCCTTGGCAGCCCGTTTGGCCTCAGGTGAGTATCTGTAGTCCTGGCAGGCCAGCCAGAAGGCCAGGTTCTCCTCACTAAACTCTGAGCGCAGGAACCAGTGGAATGCCTGCAATCCATCTGCACTCAGGGAGGGAGAGGGGAGACGGAAAGAGGGATTAAAGGGACAAGCAGGAGTTTTGAAAGAGGTAGCCCTGTACAGCTGCCCTAAAGTAAACAACCATGCACTCCAGTAGTTTTACTAGTGGCTCCGTAACGGGAAATATCAGGGGATATGCCAGTGTGCTCCCCTCTCTGTCCCCTTTCCTCTCTCTCTCTCTCGTTCTCTCTCTGTCTGTCTGTCCCCTTTCCCCTCTTCTGCTCTCCCCTCTCTCCTAACTGCTGTGTCTGTTCAAGCTATGGCAGCAGCGTCATCACAAAATGTGCAAGTTGAAAACTGGCAAATTCATTCAGAGCCCATCAGGGAGAGGACATTGCTCTGGGTGGAGCGGCGATGACCAAAGAAGCATTAAGCCACACAGCGGAGCCAAGGAACAAAATGCACACACAGGAGGGTAACTCAGGGAAACGGAGAGGGCAAAGAGGCAGTAATCCTGCCAGAGCAGAAAGCCTAACTCTGACGGGAAGCTTCAGGAGGGAAGACACTTACTCTGGCTGCTGAGCAAAGACTCCAGGTCCTGAGGAGCCTTCTCTTCCTGCCACCTGAAGGAATGTGTCTTACATTAGCTTTTGTACATCTTTGTAACATTTTATGTGTACGTGTTACCTGCATTTCTGAGGAGTGTGTCTGTGAGTGTGTGTTACCTGTGTTTGTGAGGTTTCTCTGCCAGGTGAGTTAACTTCACTCGCATTCCTTTTGCCCTAAAACACACGTTTCAGTTAGCTTCTAGAGAAACACAAAAACATTTCATTCTATTGTACCTTTCTGTCTTTCTCTCACACACACAGACACACACATTCCTCTCTTTCTCTCTCACACACACACAATTCCTCTCTCTTTCTCTTTGGTGTGCACTTGCACACACTCACTTCTCCAGGCATGATGAAGGTATCGCTGAGAGCCCCTTACACATCAGGGACCGTAAGAGGGGCAGTCAAGAAGAGCTCTCCAGCAGACCGCGGCTCTCCCTCCGTGTGTCGACGTCTCCACCACTGGGATCTGCTCTTATAGAGCTTTTTATCTGTTACAGCGATCGGAAAACAACACTGGCAGATGTTAGGTAAGCAGCGTGTTTGTTGAGTAAGCTTGATGCAAACACAGATCATCTTAAACAATATGGCAGTTAAAGGCTTGTGGAACACCGGTTTGCCTCTGGGGGTGTTTATCCTTTAAAATCATGACTCACAGGGACAGTAATGAGTGATATCCTTTCAGAAGGGGGCTGTGCAGTGCCTGTGTCTCGATCTCGTTAAGGTGGGTAGGGACAGATGCCTTGCGTGTTTTTGTGTGTTATTCGCGCCTGTTTCAGTGCACTAATTACTCTGCTGATAGATGAAACAGGTGGCCTGCAGTGTGCGCGCGCGTCTGCACCTGTACGATAGCCTACCTGCCACGTTAAATATGCATTAATTCATCATTCATTAAAGTAAACCATCATCCCGCACGATGCGTGGTATCATTAGCTATACCATAATGTAATGCCTGCGTTAAATGCGTAGGGATTTGTGGTTATGAACCGAGCATCAGGCGCACGCACATTGTACGCGTGTCTGTCCACGTTACTGTGACTTGCATACGCGCTATTGAGCCTGAATTTCTGGTCTGCGTGAGCGATAAGACCCCGCAAAATCCCTTGCAGGTTGCGACAGGCTCGCAAAATTATTGGGATCTTGGGCTCAGGAAGAGACGTAATAAGCGATAAGACATCGGGCTTTCACGTTCTTCAGGCGTCGCGGTGAAATCTGAGCTCAACGTCTCCGTGTGGTGCGGCGGTCGAGTGGCTACAGCCCCTGCGGGTTGGGGAACGCGTGAGAGCGTTCCGCGTTCCTGCAGAAGACGCATAATCTTCGAAAAGGTTTTCAGCATAATCGTTCCATGGATATGGATTCGTCGCGAGAGATCACGCTGACGGAATACGGGACGATCGCCACCGTAACCGAATCGTAGCACTTGGCAGCTCTAGAAAAATTGTTTTTCCTTTGGAGCCGATTCAAGCTTCCTGGTTTCATGCCCGACATGCAGCTGCTTCTTTGCAGAAGATAAACAGCTAAACCACGGCGGGATTCTCGAACCTGGGAAGCACTGGTGATTTTTTGTTTTGTTTGTTTGTTTGTTTTTAATGAAGAGCGTTACTGCCGTCCGAAAATTCGTAAATTCACACTAAAGATAGCTGGACATCGGATTATCGCCACTTTAAACGTATCCCGAACGAACGAACGAAAGCGGTGTGGGGTACGTCAAATGTTTATCCTTTCCTAAAAGTAACCGCGAGCAGGCGATCTTCACGGACGGGACATCTTCGCTGCCCGTCGTAAGAAACACATGGGTAAACCCCGGTTTCACACTGGCTGGACACAGGCCCGGTGCCAGGAGAGCGGGTCCGACCCTGACCGGGAACGGCTCTGGGCCGAGCTGTTTGAAGAACTAGATTTGAACAAGGACGGACGAATCGATATTAACGAATTACGGACTGGTCTCGCCGCGCGAGGACTGCTCCCTCAAACCTCGATTGAAGAGGTATGGATCATACAAGGAATTACACATACGAGCGATCATGTCATGGCCAACCACGAGCGTATTTATACTCGTTCCGAAGAGGTGGGGAGCGTCCGGGCTTCAAATTCTAGGGCCGACAAGGCATGACGACATCACAGATGCCTGTTGTGTCCTGCAAATCACGTGACACCTTTTCAACCTCACATTGCTAGTTGTTAGCTAGAATACACATATCCATGTCCCCGGATTACGTAAATGTAAACCAATCGATTAGCAATCGTACTCTAGAAAATCAAGAGCACTCTAGAAAAGCCATACACTGTCCGACTACACTACTGACCTTTAGGTTTAGTTTTGGTTAAAGGTCAGAGAGGTGAAAGTTCAAACCTGTGAACCAGTGAATGCAGGCCTATCATGTAGACACACACATACACAGTGATAGAGACTTAGATTAAGTCTCTTAGATTAAGATTAAGTTCTTGAACAGTTACTGAAGTTGGAAAGTCACATTGAGCTTTACCTCAGCTTTACCTCATAATTCACTGCTTTAACACTGTATTTAGACTCACAGGATCAGAGTTTGGTAAATGAAATGAAACAGTGACTTTAAGTCTGCTGTGGTGTAAAGCACAGAAACACAGTTTTAAAATAATACTTGGACTATCAACATTCTGGAAGGCTGCCACAGGGTGGTGAGAATATGAGGTACATATAGATCATGAGGTCAGCGCTCTATGTTTTTAACACCTACTTCAACCCTCACACTGCAGCTGTCAACTTGATCAGTTATGATTGGCTTACAGGCTGTTTGAAAGAGAGAGAGAGTGTGTGTGTGTGTGTGTGGCATGTACAACATATTTTGTTTGTTTTTGCTGTAGTTTTGCCCATCTTGTGTTAAAAGTTGCATGACATTGAGACAGAGAAGTGTTTGTGTTTGTGCCTGTGGTGTCAGTAACAAACCCTATGCCCATCTGGTTGTTTTTGCATGAGTGTGTTTTCATTTACTGGTGAGTGTGTGTGTGAATTGAGTGTGAAGAGGCATGTCTCATCTTGTTCTGGAGGTACATGAGCTTCTGAAATGCTGAAACCTTTTTTCTGAGCCAAGTGTAGTAAGTGTGTGTGTCTGTGCATATACACTCACAGAACCTCACTAGAGGGAAAAGGTCAACTAGTTGGAGTTACTTCATATATGAGCAAAGAAGGTGGGGGGCTGAGATTGTGGGTGTGTGAGCAAGTGAGAGATTAGGAGACTGTAAGGCGCTGTGCTGTGTATCTGCCCACGACTACACACACAAGGCAGCCACAGTCCCCTACATGCCTGTCCATGTGACAAACAAGCCCACGCACAAACACCATCTCAGAAAACTACCCCGTCATGGTTGGAGACACAGCCTACTATGTGCTACAGTGTTCCTTTCTCAAAAGCGCAGACACTGGATGTCATTCCTGCTTCTCTCCTTTAACTTGATTTAGCCCACCAGCCGAGACTGTGGCAGCTGCAGCACTAATGCGAATCTCAAACGCCTGCTAGGGCAGTGTGGAACTGTTCCACACACATCATGTTTCAGTCCACTGGGCCAAAACAACTTCCTGTTTAAATAGGAAGTTTGAAGAATGTCTGGTGTTTGTTATGGTTGGATTTTATTGACTGGTGACAGGACTGTCGCAAAAAGGAGCAGGACAGATTAATGTATGAAGTGAGTAGTTTCTGGTGGTACATTGTGCTTTAAGTGTTTAACAGTTAGAAATGAAAGGAGGTGAAGCCAGCCACCAGAACTTCCTGTGTCATGCTTAGATTTCAAAAGAAGAGGAAGTTCACAGAATCTTTTCACAGAGAACTTAGTTCAACCAGTTTTATCTGTGTCAATGCAGGAACAGTACTCCCAGTCTTTCACTACTGAAGCTGACTCATAGCAGGCTCCTCACTCTGCTTGTGTGATTCCGACGCACCAAACCATTTGAACTGTCAATGTTCTCCGCATGTGGGTGTTCTGGTATGCCAGGAAGGACCTGTGCCATGGGTCGTAGGTTCTGGAATGGGTCATGTGATCTCTTGCATGGGTCATTTTTTTCTGGAATTGGAATGGGTAATTTGTTCTTTGCATGGTGTAACTGGCTGCTTCCAACCCCCTCCCCCTGCTCTGCTCCCCATCTCCCCATCCCTCCATTCCTAACTGTTCCGGGCCTCCCTCCTTCCCTCCACCTCTCCTCTCTCCTCTCTTGTCCTCTCTGCCCTGTCCCACAGCAGATTGTGAAAGCTGGGGACACCAATCAGGATGGATTACTGGACTTCGAGGAGTTCACGCACTACCTGCGCATGCACGAGAAATGCCTCAGGTTCATGTTCAGCAACCTGGACCGCAACAACGACGGTTAGCACCTAGCCTCGCCGAGCCACCTTCTAGCGTTAGCCAGACAGTTAGGACCTCGCCGAGCCACCTGCTAGCGTTAGCCAGACGGTTAGGACCTAGCCTTGCCGAGCCGCCCGCTAGCGATAGAATCATTGTTGGTATCCATTAAGCGCTGGCGTAGTTATTGAGGCTTTTGAGTCACGATACTGGTGTTTTATGGGGTGCTATTAGCATTGAGCATTTGAATTACATAATTAAGATGGACTCAGGCATTCCAGATTATCCTATAATGTTAATGAGAAGCATAGCAGAGTTAGAGTTCATAACACCATCTGCCAACCTCACTGTGTCTGTGTGTGTGTGTTTTGCAGGTGAAATAGATGTCGGAGAGATCCAGCTGTCACTACATAATGTAGGAGTGGATGTTACTCTCGAGGAAGCATCCAGGATCCTGCAGAGGTGTGTGTGTGCATATGTGTGTGTGACATATGGAGAGACGAAGAGAGAAAGGCAGAGAGACTATTTTTATAACACTGATAAGTTGGCATGGTAATTCTTTTCTCTGTGGATATTGCGGTGTAATCATGCATAATGAGCATTTCCTGTCTGTGTTTGTACAGTATGGATAAAGATGGCACTATGACCATCGACTGGGTGGAGTGGCGAGATCATTTCCTGTTTAACCCTCTGCACAGTATGGAGGACATCGCTCTGTACTGGAAACGCTCTGTGGTTAGCTGCACCACACACAGTCACTCTCACGCTCCACACACAATTTAGTTCTCCACACATTCTAGAGCTTCAGATCTACATGATTGTGTTCTCGGCTGTCTGGTCTAGAATCGATTCACTGTCTGGTTAAACATCTTCATCTCTGTCTCTGCTCTCCCTTTCATTTTTTGCTTTTGGTGTGTGTGTGTGTGTGTGTAGATATTGGACATTGGGGAGCACCTGTCGGTTCCTGATGAGTTCTCCGAGAAGGAGAGGAAGTCGGGGTTTGTGTGGAGACAGCTGATGGCTGGGGCTATGGCTGGCTCTGTGTCCAGGACAGGCACCGCCCCTCTGGACAGACTCAAGGTCTTCCTGCAGGTGAAGCTTCACCCACCCAGCTGCCCAGGCTACACACCTGCGTCATTCATGCCTGTGTGTGTGTGTGTGTGTGTGTGCATAGCCTTAGAACTCTGTGTGTGTCTGTACACCCTGTGTTTGAATGTTTGTTTGTCTGAGGCAAAGGGCCCTTCTGTGCTGGGTCCCAATCAGAGCTGATTGTGTTTAATTATATCTGTGTGTGTGCGTGTGTGTGCTGATAAGGGCTGGGACTGGAGTTGATGAAGTAACTGATCATGTTTGCTGTGTGTGTGTAGGTTCATGGTCAGAGCTCGGACAAGGGCAGTGTGTGGAGTGGTTTGAGGGCGATGATTAAGGAGGGAGGCCTCGGTGCTTTGTGGAGGGGCAACGGAATCAATGTTCTCAAAATCGCCCCAGAAACAGCCATCAAGTTCCTGGCTTATGAGCAGGTCATTGTCTCTCTTTGTCACTTACACACACACTTGCACACTTGGACAGAGAGTACACACACAAACAGAACACATACACACACTTTGAGCTCCCCTGTGTGCTGTAGGTCTCTCTGTCTCTCTCCCCTGTGTGCTGTAGGTCTCTCTCTCTCCCCTGTGTCATGTCAACACTGATATTCTCTCCACGTGGTCTAACCCTTGTTCATCTGACTTTCACAGCAGTTTTTGTGGAGTTGGTATTGACACTCAAGAGACACTTTATCTCTCTCTCTCTCTCCCTGCGCATGTGTGTGTGCATATAGATTAAGAGACTGATGGTGGGCAGTAGGCATGGCGTCAGTTTAAAAGTACAGGAGAGATTCATCGCTGGGTCCCTGGCAGGAGCCACTGCACAGACTATTATATATCCGATGGAGGTACACACACACAAAACACACACTCGCACATTCACACACACACTTTGTTAATCTGATCACTTTCTGCTACATCCTTATTGTCAAATAGATAGAAAAGTTAAAAACTTTTAAATTCTGAGTCCATGAAATAATGTATCCATATCCACATGAAAAATCCCACATTCATAATTTGGTTTCGATAAGGTCCTGTAAAGCCCTGTTACACCCCGTAAGGTCCTGAATGGCCATGCAACTCCAATAACGTCCCGTCCCTGTGGGAGTTGGTTGAGCTGAATAAGATGCATGAGAAAAGGAGACGTAATAGAGCCGTGTAGAACAGAGACAGAGGACCAGTGTAAAGAAGTCCAGTATAAAGAATAAAGTATAAAGTGATAAGGACACCTTCGTCTCTCTTTCTCTCCCTCACATCATCTCTCTCCCTGTACCTTCTTCCCTTCCATCCCTCTCCCTCCCTCCCTCTCTGCGAAGGTGCTGAAGACACGCCTGACCCTGCGTAAGACAGGCCAGTATTCTAGCGTAGCAGACTGTGCTCGGCAGATCCTGCAGAAGGAGGGCATGCGGGCGTTCTACAAGGGCTACATCCCCAACATCCTGGGCATCATTCCCTATGCCGGCATTGACTTGGCCGTCTACGAGGTGGAGGGCAGAGACTGCCGGGGAGTCGGGGGGCGTGTATGAATGAGGCTGCTATGAGCCCAAATGTGACCCTTCACCCTCTCTCGCCCCGTCTCTCTCAGACCCTGAAGAACGCCTGGCTGCAGAGGCACAGCTCCACGTCTGCTGACCCAGGCGTGCTGGTGTTGGTGGGGTGTGGGACCGTGTCCAGTACCTGTGGTCAGCTGGCCTCCTACCCCCTCGCTCTGATCCGAACACGCATGCAGGCCCAGGGTGAGACTTCTCACAGGTCACATGACCACTGGTTATGGGTGTGTGTTCAAAGACACATTTACATTCATGGCATTAAGCAGACACTCTTATCCAGAGCCACTTACAAACATGCTTTAGATGTCTACTCAGAACATGTAGGTAGCAAATGTAGGCTAGACTCCAAAAATACCCTGAAACTAAGATACAGCCAGAAATAAGTGTCAGGCCTGACTTATGAATGAATGGACATGTGTAAACTATATGTTTATGGATGTATTCAGTGATGGATTGTTAATCACAATGGTCATCATAACCTGTCAAATGTCTGTGTCTGTCTCTCTCTTTATCCAGTTAATTCAATAAAGCTGTAGGGGTCATTCTGAGCTATAGTGTTACAATGACTTGGACTAGCATTAAGAGATTTAAGAAGTGTCAGTTTGAAAAAATTAAATAACCAAAAATTAAACTCTTTCTAAACAAAATCTTCAACTCTCTCTCCCTCCTTCCCTTACACTCTCTCTCTCTCCCTTCCTCACACTCTCTCTCTCTTTCTCTGTCTCAGCGTCAGTGAAGGGCGGTCCTCAGCTCTCCATGGTGTCCCTGTTCCGGAACATTGTGTCTGAGGAGGGCGTGGTTGGCCTCTACCGCGGCATCGCCCCCAACTTTCTCAAGGTCATCCCCGCCGTCAGCATCTCCTACGTGGTGTATGAACACATGAGGAAGATGCTGGGGGTGGGGGTACAAGGGTGAGGGACAGAGAGAGTGAGAAAGAGTGACAGAGAGAGTGAGAGAAGACAGTCAGGAGTTTATTAGAAAAAGATAATGAATGTGAGCCAGGTCAAAGGAGTAAGAATGTGCCAGACCACTGACGTCAGACACGCTGGACAGATGCCTGTGCAAATGCTTCCATTTCACTGTTTGTGTAAACGGATAGACAGACGCTGGAAAGACATAATAAGGAATAAGGAATGAGAGAGAGAGCAGCAGGAGTCAGTGAAGCCCGTGCAGGCGGAGGAGAGGCAGACCACACCGCAATGCTCCTCCCTCCCTACATCAGCCCCGCCTTCACTGCTTAGGAGGACCAAAGAAAAGACATATGTCGTATATGTCCTTTAAAGAATCCCCAGTATCAATGAAGATAAATTGTGTCTTTATGTGTCAAATATACAAATAAGGTGCATTCTGAAGTTGCTCATGCAGGTCCATGATGGACGCCAGTGTTGTTTCACAGAGGGTAAACAGTGTGCTTGGGTTGTTTGTTTATTTGTGAACTGGGTCCTGACATTCAGGTTCTCAGGCCACGTTCCTCTGGAGGTGAGCATTGCTGTGTGTGTGCATGCGTCCGTGTGTGTGTTGCATCATTATATGTGAACATGTACTATATTTTTAATGTGTGTGTATGTGTACCCATTTGGAAGGCTTGCTTGTATAAGAGAGTGAGATCTATTTTCCTAAAAATGCAGTGGAGATGTAAGAATAGATGATGTTAATGTGTCAGGACCCTTTGCTGCCCTCAGACTTCTACTGCCCTTTCAAATGTGAGTGCCTCTCGCAGAGACCACAATGTGAAGCTGCACCAAATCAAATGTCACCCTCCTACTGAGAAGACACATGGAATGTTAGTGGAGCGCCCCCTAGTGTCTGACGCTGGCTTTTGAATGGACCGAGGAGCCTCTGTTCCAGAAGGTGCAATGCCAGGTCTAGAAGGATGTCCTCTGTCACTCAGAGCAAACCTAGAATGACTAAAGGTTTAGAACTTTGTCCAACACAAACGGAATTCGGAGCTAAAGACATTCATAAGCTAAAGACATTCTCTTACCTGATGTGTTTTCTTTCTGAAATGACTGCAGTTTTACTTTTTTTCAGAGCGCACACTTCAGTCAAAACATTCGCACATTGACAAAAGCCTTTTCTCTCCAGAAGACCTGTAGCAATACACATGTGTGTTTTGGTGCCGGCGCTTTGGCAGAGCACTCAGCAGCGTGAGCGTTCATGTCAGAGCACAAGTGTGTGTGTTCAGAGAACCAGCTGCAGCCTCTGTAAGGGCTCTGTGGGCTGAGCAACACACGAGATAACTGCAGAGTCGGGTGCATGCAATCACGTGTGTACGTGTGATTTAACACAGTAATCAAAGTTAAAGTGAGCATGTTTTTTGTTTGTTTTTATTTCGTTGGGGGGGGGGGGGGTTAAAAAAAATCATCAGGATGAAGACACTGACTTGAATTGCAGTACTGTTTCATTATGGGTTTATTTTAAAGCTTAGTGATGAAACACTGACATTTCACGCCTGCACTGGGAGCAGTGTTGAGTTTTGAATGCATCAGTCTATTTGGTCTTTTATGAATCTTAGAATTTGAAAAATGTGACACCTTTTCCTGTTTCTAGATTGAATGCATGTTTGAGATTTTTATTTAAATTATTAAATTAAAATTATATGAAGCCCGCAATCATCTCTGAAGATGTTGTCTCAGGTGTACGAGATTAAAGTACACTGGGGTCACTAGGACCCTGTGCTGATCCACATACCACTAATTAAGCATTTTTAGGAAGCAAAAAGAATTCTAGCTGTTGAAGGCTGGAAATACATGCTGCTCTGAGTTGCCAACTGACTCAAGACCAGCGAGAATGCAGACAGCAGACCCGGGACAGCAGAGCCCTGCGACCCCCACTGAAGCCTCACTCCAGAACAGCCCGATGCCTGGATGACTGAGGATATCTGAGGATTTTAAACACGTTACCGTGCATCTAGGCAATCGCGTACACTAAAAGCCATTGAGGATTTGTACACAGTACAGCCCTGAAGCTCCTCTCCACTGCGGCCCTCGTCACATATAGAACACGACGGACGAACAGACAGCACCAAACAGACAGCAATAACGGGCAGACCAGCAGGGTGGCGAAATCACTTCGGTACTCTCGAAATCGATGAAAACCACAATGTTTTACTTTCCACAGTTAAGTAGTTTAACTGTGTGTGTGGATGTATGTACAGTTTATGAATCAACTCTGTTAAACCAGTTACCTCACGAAAAAAATCATATATGCCATATACATAGCTTCTTCCAAATATCTGAATACAGGTCACCTAACATAGAAAGAAGTCTTTGAGTGTATGATATCATTTATACATGTCCTCAAGCACTTCATAAAATGACTGCTTTGAAGGCCTACATGTTCCAACAAATACTGGCCAACTTCTAGAAAAATAATATTTATCCAAAACCTCTAATTTAATGCCATACACTTTGCCAATGATCTTATTAATACATCTTATACGTGACATAATGGTTTTAGAGTGCTGTTATTTTAATGTTTGGCTTTAGAGTTACAAATTTGTCATCGTGTTATCATAAATGCTTCTGATGCGATTCTCATAGTGAAACTTTGCTTGTCAGCTCTTACGCTGGGACGCTCATGTACGCTCATGCCGGTCTTGTGCCGAATTCCGACTCCCCGGCAGAATCCGACTCCCCTCGTTTACCCGTGCATAAAGACGCTACAGATTATATTCGCGATTTACGTTTCTATGCATAAATAAGAGCTAGACTTTAATTATCCACCACAGCAAACGGCACATCTTTGTCTATGTCCAAAGACACACTAACTCAAGGGTGTTAAATAGGCTATTTTAAATAAAAAAACACACTGGCTATACCGAAGTTCACCTATGACCACATGACTTCGCAGTATTACGGCAGTAATGTCTAAATTTATGTCTAAATATTTAGTTAGGACAAAAGTAGAGTGCTCAATGAACTAAGTTATAATCACTGTAACTCAAAGGATTGAAATATCTGGTTAATTATTTTTTAATTTTTGTGACAGGTGGTGCATATCTAATCGAGGTTTTTTGAAGGTACTGATTAGTGAGATCGTCCACGCACTAAACCCTAAATAAGAACATCTACAGCGTATTTCCAGGGGCATCAAACCAACCTGTGGACTTCAGAAGCGCAAAGAGAACTTCCGAAAGCCCTATGACGAGAAGGTCTGGGGATGCGTTTCCATTGTAGAAATTCCCTGCTGACGTTCAGATGCCAGAACACGAAAGTAGTTTATTTACAGTGGTATTATTTCTAAACATTATATCAATAAATCAGTAAACTAATTCAGATTAACGTTCTAGCCATAGTCGTGCTTGTCTGGCATCTTTCGGTGGCCTTTAAAGCCCGTTATAAATGTGATACCACTAAAAGCGCAGGAGAAATCCCCTTGAACCATAATAGAAGACGTTGCGAGGCTGACCCCAGATCAGCGCGAATAGCAACATGCACCAAGTAACGATCTGAAACGATTATTGGCTGGATCTCTCGCCTGTCAATGTCAAACATATGTAATCGTGAGTTTAATTGGGCTTTCTGACATGTCCTTGAAATCTGATTGGTTCCCCTATCAGCGGCAAAATCGCTGCGAGGGGTTTGGTCGAGCTGTGCATCAGTAACGCCCCCACTGCTCCATGTTGGCAAAGCAGAAGCCAGTAATATCACGATAAAATTTTTACGCCCGCCTATCTTTTGCACGTTGATTGGTCAATTTAAGAGGAAAACATATCAGAAGACCTATAGGATCTCGTTTCGCCGCTGCGACGCCGCAGCGCTCCCCCTTTCCCCCGCCCATTAATGTGCCTTTCTTGCCTTCCCGCGTCTGCGCACCTCCACCCGGCCTAGAACTCCCGTCACATCACCGCACGTATCGCCCCTCAACACGGACAAGCATGTCGGAGTACAGCGCGGTACCGCCACCCGGGGCTGGAGCGGCTCTGGGATCCGGTGGGATCAAGAAAGATGCTTTCGCGGATGCCGTTCAACGTGCTCGGCAGGTAAAGTTTCTTGTTGATCTCTACGGTTGGCCTAAACCAACCACCCCCCCCCCCCACCCCCGTGTGAGCCAACCGACAAGCCAGTTAGCGCGCTAGCGGGGTTAGCACGTTGTCTGTGGTTGTATGGCGATGCGGCCCTGTTTTAGCCAGTGGACCCGGCATGATTTTAAAATGTTCCAGTGCCGGGGTGGATTGTAGCTGTCGCTCCGAAATGACCAATGGGCGCCCGTGGTCGCTTTTTACAACCTTATTCTGAAAATCTGCGGCTATTAGAGAAACTTGGTGAAGAAGTTCACAGTCCATCCCATTGTCCGCTAGCTATGTTAGCTAGTTAGCCAGCCAGCGGCCATGGTGCGTGTGGTTTATATGTGCAATGGTTGGCTAGCGTGGTAGCTTTGTCGCAAATGTTTAAGGATGCTGTCTTCACGCGTTACTAGTATAGAGTCGCCTCGTCCAGCCGGCCCGCTGGCCTTGATTTATCAGTTAAATTAGTTATGCTCGCTTAAGCTAGTTACCTGGCACTGACGTTTTTGCATCCGTCGGCCTAGCCGATAGTGATTTTTCCTTTGGCAGAGAGGCGCAATTTCAAGAGGCGCAGTTATCTTTTGCACTAGATCCGTCTCTTGTTGAAAATCGTTTTTATGGTGTTTGCGCCTTGCCTGCGAGGTCGCGAGCTGTTGCAGGTTCGCGCTACAACCATCTCCGCGTCCCGCCGCGAGCTCTTCGCTGTAGCACACTTCAGTCATCACCCCAGAACACAGAGCGCAGACCAAGGGGTTCGTCTGTGTGGTCGTTTGTTTGTGCACACATTTTGACAAATGTCTGCAACTTCCTGGCTTTTATTTTTTTATTTTTCGTCACTGTGGCTTTGAAAGCTCCAAAGATACGAACGTCTCCTTCCCCCTCTTCTTCCTCTCAGATTGCAGCTAAGATCGGAGGAGATGCTGCTCCCCCTATGAGCAATAACGGGGGCACAGAGAGCTACCCGTTCGCAGCGCAGAAACGATCCCTGGAAGACGGAGGTAAACACACATCACATGAACTTACTCTTGCATAGGCGCGAAACGCATGCGCGCGCACACGGAATTCCCAACTTTCTCTCGCAGAGCACAAAACATGCCACGCACAGCTGTCAGTACCGTTTGATGTGTGTGCATGTCTTAATTTTTTTCCCTTACACAGATCAGCCAGACAGTAAGAGGATGGCCTCTCAGAGTGACAGAGACAACGCTACAGCACTGTGTGAGTGTGTTTCTCTCTCTCTCTCTCTCTCTCTCTCATACACATATACATGCACACACACACACCCCAGCAGGGGCAGCGCCTGTTCCATTTTGCACTTGCACACATGTGTCCAGACGGCTGTGTCCAGACGGCTGTGTCCAGACGGCTGTGTCCAGACGGCTGTGTCCAGACGGCTGTGTCCAGACGGCTGTGTCCAGACGGCTGTGCCCAGACGGCTGTGCCCAGACGGCTGTGCCCAGACGGCTGTGCCCAGACGGCTGTGTCCAGACGGCTGTGCCCAGACGGCTGTGCCCAGACGGCTGTGCCCAGACGGCTGTGCCCAGACGGCTGTGCCCAGACGGCTGTGCCCAGACGGCTGCTCTATCTCCAGCCGTCTGTGCTCTACCGAGACTGAGCTTGTGCTGGAACACGATCTGTCTCGCATGCTCGCGCTGGACACCTCCCACAAGCTGCACCATGTATATTTAGACTAATTAAGTAATGCTGTTGGGCGTTTTGATCCACAGCCATTGGGGCCCAACTGGCTGCACTGTCCCAGCAGAGGTAAGGCTATTCTCTTCTAGAATGGGTGAGTGGGGGGCATGATGAAGAAGGGAGTGGTCGTAATGACTGTAACGGTTATATTAAGGAATGTTTGGATTTGTCAAGCTTTTAAGTTATGCCAAGTTATGTCGTTTGCAGTATGTGAGCTTGTGTTAGGGTTGTGTGAATCCAAGTGTCTGGGGAAGGTTACTGGAGACGCTGAGCTGTTGGTGGGTGTACTGGTTCTAATTCATCTCCCATCCCCCCTTCCTTCCTTTCTCCCTGTGCTCAGTGGCCGGCCTTCCTCGTTAACAGAGGAGTACCGAGTGCCTGATGGCATGGTGGGCCTCAGTAAGTACACACACCTTTCTGGCTTCTGAGTTGCTTTGACTTGTCGGTGCATTCTGATTGGGCCTCTGGTCTCTCCTTTGGTGTGCAGTCATTGGCCGAGGAGGAGAGCAGATCAATAAGATCCAGCAGGAGTCTGGCTGTAAAGTTCAGATCGCCCCAGGTGAGTTGGGGCGCAGGGTGCCCGGCGGCTTGGTTAGGACCTGCTGCTGAAAGGAAGAGGCAGGCTTGTTTATTGCTGCTGTTAAAATGTGATCCTGTGCTGGACCTACTGGCAGAGAACCTGTCTGGTGAACACTGAGATCTGGAAGAAAAAAAGCAACAAAGATGTTACAGTAATGTAGCCTAAGGAAACAATATGTGTGTGTTTGTCTTTATAGACAGTGGAGGTTTGCCTGAGAGGAGTGTCTCTCTGACCGGATGTCCTGACTCCATTGAGTAAGTGTAAACCCATTTCCCATGCCCAGTTTGCCCAGTTCTCTACGTCTCCAACCCTGTACCACCCCTGCAGCCCACTTGCATATTGTGTTCCTGGCTACCGAGGAAGCGGTTGGATCTGTACACGTTGCGTTCTCGGACTACACCGTATCGGCTGTGCTGTAGTACGTGGCAGCACCTCCACCTCCTGCCTGGGTGTTTGTGCTGTTGCTGTACCATATCCCAGAGGTCTGGGCCAGTGGGTGTCTGCCTTGCCGGGCAGCTCTGCTATTGGGCAGTGGCCTGCGGCTTGCTCCGCCCCTTCATGCTGGGTGTTGCTGAGCCCCGCACGGCTCCCGCCTCCATCTCACGAGGGCAGTTTGGTGAAAACGCCGATCCACGCCAGCTGTTCATGTGATCTTAGAAAGTTCAGTGTCTGGTCACCATATCCAGAGCATTTGTGCATTTGCAGTAATGTTAATCAGGTCTGTTCCGGGGGTGGGTGGTTTGGTTGGTGGGCGGTCCTCTGGAGCTGACCACTCCCCCCTCTGACATCCACTTCAGTCTGTGTCTTAAGCTGTGTTCGAAATAGCCTACTACATACGGCATACTGCATACTGCACTCAGTATATATTGGAAACTGCACACTGGTCCTTGTAGTAGTATGCAGTAGTTTCCAGTATGCAACAAAAGCAAAGCATACTACGGGGTCACGTGAACGTAGCGTTGCATGATGGGATGCAGTACACCACGAAGATAGCTCTGTTTGCGTACTCGAATATTTTGCAGAAGTAGTATGTCATACCGGGGATGTTTCGCATACTGGAAAAATTCTTTTTATTTGCATACTGATTTGGGACCCAAGCAGTACGCCAGTAGTATGTAGTAGGCTATTTAGAACACAGACCGTAACCTCTTGACCTCTCGCCACAGGAAAGCCAAGATGCTATTGGATGACATCGTGTCACGGGGGCGGGGCACCCCGCCTTCCTCTTTTCATGAGGCCAATGGCAGTGGCCACATGCAGGAGATGATGATCCCAGCAGGCAAGGCGGGCCTGGTCATTGGCAAGGGCGGAGAAACCATCAAACAGCTCCAGGTGGGGGGGGGGCTGGTCGGCGGAGGCCAGACTAACTGTCTGGACTTGTGCACTTACTAGAAGTCCTGCACGCTCGACCCTGTAATAATCTGTGAAGTGTGTGTGTGTGTGTAGGAGCGTGCTGGGGTAAAGATGATTTTGATTCAGGATGCGTCTCAGGGACCCAACATGGACAAGCCCCTCCGGATCATCGGAGAACCGTACAAAGTGCAGGTGAGTGCAGGCGTTTGAAGCAGACACGCACACAAACACTCCAACAAACTCTTATGGGGGTTGTGCATTTGAGAAGTGCTGAGTTCAGTCTCTCTCTCTCTCTCTCTCTCTCTCTCTCTCAGCAAGCACGGGAGATGGTGCAGGAGATTCTAAGGGAGAGGGATCACCCTGGCTTCGGAGAAAGAAATGACTACGGCTCGCGTATGGGTGGAGGAATAGAGGTGTGGTTGTAAGGTGTATCTGTGGGTGTGGTAATAGTGGTGGGATGTTAAGCCATTGGATGTATGGTTAATATGCAGTTCAGTTTGCTGCTGTTCTAGTACATGTATCCCTAAACGTGACAAATATAACCGCGGAATTTATTCAATTGGAAAGACACTGACACAACTGATTGGTCAGGTACCCGTTCCACGTCACTCTGTGGGTGTTGTGATTGGTCGCAACGGCGAGATGATCAAAAAGATTCAGAATGATGCAGGAGTCAGGATACAGTTCAAACCAGGTGAGTTCTTCTCTGATGTTTTATTTGTATTTATGTAAAAAAAATGCTTTTATATTTATGGTTTGTGTGTTTGTGTTTTTAGATGATGGTAACGGTCCAGAAAAGATCGCTCACATCATGGGGCCTCCAGACCGCTGTGAACATGCAGCCAGCATCATCAATGACCTCCTGCAGAGCATCCGTGCCCGGGAGGAGGGTGGCGGGGTGAGAGGAGTGTGTGTGTATGTGTGTGTGTGTGTGGTCCCGAGGTTTCATGGTTCTGAGACTTAATTAGTGGCTTTTCTCATGGACGTCTAGATGAGAATGCTAAATGGGGGGGGGGGGTCCACATGCATATGTTGTAGGGGTGGTCGTCAGGGTCATATAACTGTATACTGCTTGCTTGGTTTATTTAGAATTGGTAGTGTCTGAATGAATTGCCCCTTCCCCAGGGACCTCCTGGGCCTCCTGGCACTGGTATGCCCCCGGGTGGGCGTGGCAGGGGGCGTGGCCCTGGCAGCTGGGGCCCTCCTGGCGCCGAGATGACCTTCTCGATCCCGGCACACAAATGTGGCCTCGTCATTGGCAGAGGCGGCGAGAACGTCAAGTCCATCAACCAGCAGACGGGGGCATTCGTGGAGATCTCGCGGCAGCCCCCGCCCAATGGGGACCCCAACTTCAAACTGTTCACTATTCGGGGCACACCCCAGCAGATCGACCACGCCAAGCAGCTAATCGAGGACAAGATCGAGGTACATGTCCTCGCTCTTGTTAAAGCCGCGCTCCAGAGTGACGACGCTGAGCGGGTTCACAGGGTTCTGTTTACGTGCTGGCCATCTCATGCTACTCCGTCTCTTCCTTTGTAGGGTCCCTTGTGTCCTGTGGGTCCTGGTCCAGGTGGGCCTGGACCAGCGGGTCCGATGGGCCCCTACAACCCAAGTCCGTATCAGCCCGGACCCCCCGGAGGCCCCCCCCAGTCAGTACCACGCAGTACCCTCCCAGCTGGGTGGAATAATTTCATTATAGCTGTAAATGTTCTTTCTTGGCTTCTATATGCTTAACCTGTGTGGTGTGTGTGTGTGTAGTGGAGGTCCTCCAGGTGCCCATCAGTACCCTCCTCAGGGCTGGGGAAACGCATACCAGCAGTGGCAGCCTCCGGCGCCCCATGACCCAAGTAAGCCCCGCCCTCTTGTCCCCCACAGTACTCATACACGGTACTTGTGGTTTCCATTGAGTTTATACATTGGAACACACTGGTCCTGTAACAGGCATACGTAATTCCAACGCTGCTTTGATGGACACGATGTCTGGAGTTTAGCAAGTGCCGTGTTCTGTTTGTGTTCTGGGTGTGTTCTGGGTCTGATCGCTAAAGGGGTGGGGTTTAGAGTCTCTGGGTGTGGGCTTGATCAAAGTGGATTTGTCTACATACCGTTAGATTTAAATATTCGCACAAATTCATGTCCTACTATATCAGGTGGGTCCCATACAGCCTGAGTCAACATATGATGGACAGATAATAATAATCTTTATTTGTATAGCATCTTTCATACATACATTCAACTCGAAGTGCTTTACAGGAAAAAAAGGAAAAAAAACATTAAAAGGAAGCAAAGATAAGAAAAAAAATTAAAGATGAAAAGGAAACATAAAATAATAGACAAAATAATGTAATAAAGTAAATAAGATGGAATACCATTAAAATAATTGTTTCATGAACTCCATTTCTTTTACTTCCTGTGTCTTCGTATTGTAGGTAAGGCAGCAGCAGACCACAGTGCGGCGTGGGCAGCGTACTATGCGCAGTACTACCAGCAGCCTGCAGGGGGCGCCATGCCCGGCCAGACACCCAGCGGCCAGCCAGCCGCTCCTGCTCCCGCTGACCAGAGCCAAGCGGCCCAGAGTTCAGGCCAGCCGGACTACACCAAGGCCTGGGAGGAATACTACAAGAAAATGGGTGAGCGCCTGTGTGTTGCTTTCACACGGCTCAGCTTTGTTTACTTGCCGCCTGCAGCTTTGCTTCAACACTCGTCATTTGAAGGCATTATCTAGGGTTGAGTGTGGTTGTAAATAACTGAAGGTGTCCTGCTTGTTTGCAGCTCAGACGGGCGGTACTGCTGCTCCGACAGCAGGGGGCGCCCCTGCGGCGGCGGCGGGGGCTGCAGCAGGACAGACTGACTACAGTGCCGCCTGGGCAGAGTACTACAGACAACAGGCTGCGTACTACGGTCAAACACCACAGAATCCCGGGCAGCCTGCAGGCACACAGCAGGGCCAGCAGGTACTCACACACACACACACACACACACACACACACAGAAGCTGCCAAACATAAAACACTCATACAGGCCTGGCTGCTGCTTCTGAGGCACATAAAGGTGGGTTTAACTGGACTTTGGTAATGCCAGGTTTTCTGTCTTCAGTGAGTGTGTTTTGTTTTTCAGGGTTTGAGTTTGCCCTCTTTTGGCCATCATAGGTGTGACTGTGTTGATTTCGCTGATGCTGAGGTCGGTCCCGTTTCTGTTTCAGGCGCAGTGATGCAGATTGGGCTGGGTCTGGGCTCACTGGCTCTGCCCACTCTCCGATGACTTCCGCTCACCCCGCCTCCGCGCCCACCACTTGCTTTTTGTTTTTTTCCTCGTTGTCGTTTTTCTCATCTCCTCCCAAAGGAAAATGAACAAAAAGAACCTTGTACATGGTGAGATTTTTTTTTTTTTGTTGTTTTCTTTTTTTCTTTCTTGTCATCCCTGACGCTCAAAAAAATGGACTAATCCAAGCGTAGATGATTCCTTCCTACTCGTCCTCCTAAATGTGATTCTGAAACCGTTGCCAGGGAAACAGAAGGGAAGACTCCGCAGCATCACTGGCTGATCTCCATCCTGACATGGAGTTGCTCGTTTTTTCTTTTTTTTTTTTTTTTTTTTTTTTTTTTTTTTTTTAAATAAAATATTTCAAAGCAAAAAAAAAAAAAGTCCCACGTGCAGGAGCTGCGGCGTTCCAAACGCGAGCCACTGTGCTGCTTTTGTTTTTCACTTTTACCATTTTAATTTTCGTTTTTAGAAACGGGCTTTTCTGAGAGAGGTTGGAACATTTCCCAGCATTCCCAGTGTGTCATTAATTCTGAGCTTTTTATGCTTTCATTGCCCAAGTGTTTCCTCCTGAAGTTGGGTGGGTGTGTAAGTACATATCTGGTCCTTCTGTTTGATTGATGTGGTACTGATTTCGTGTGTGTGTACAGAGTGAAAGGTGTGTGTGTGTGTGTACGGAGTGAGAGGTGTGTGTATGTGTGATCTTTTTAACACCCTGCTCTACATTGTCCTGGTGGCCCATCCATCCTCCCCATCCCACACGTTCAGCCCTGATGTTATATATATATATAAATATATATGTTGAACGCTTGGTTTTTGTTTTTTTGTTTTTTTTTTTCCTTTTTTACTGATTGTTTTTAAAAACTTCACAATAAAAGACGATATGCAGCCTGTGTGTCCTCATTCACTTTGCTACTGAGTCAGCAGGGTGTGAAACTCTTTAGTTTACAGGAGTTTATGTGGACTACGATTCCCATAATGTGATAACAGCGTTTCACTAAAACTGTCTTCAGGTGCAATCCTGTGTACCTTTCCAGTTTTCTCTCTGTAATGTTTCAATAAAATGCAGAAGTGATTAAGGTGTGCAGTGGAGTTTTTGTCCACTAGGGGAGAAATGGCACTATTGAGCAACTTGTGTAAAGATGACCAGCTTATCCATCTGAACAAGCATATGTTCCAGCTCAACCCTTTACTTCCTAACGTTGGCTGATGAAATATGGTGTTATACATGGAAATTACTGTCCTGTGGGGATCACATTAATCAAAGTACAACATCCTACAAATGCTTTTCATGTGATGTGTAGTTCACAAATCTGACTGTGTTCATTAATGAACAGTCAAATTTTCAAGACTGCGGTCTTTAACACTTCTGCCCAGCCTGGATAGTCACTTCAATGTATTTAAAATTACAGTAGGTTGTATTTAACATGGAGTGTTGGTGTGAGTCATGCAGGAATTTTCTTCTGAAATTCCTAAATGACGTTACTCTGCGAGTGTGTTGACTAGATGTTACGCCAGGGACCCCAGCTCTTCCTTTGGTCGTCTGTAAATGGCGCTTGTGGACAAGTTAAAACCCAGACACACCAGTGTGAAATGGTTTATTCAGATCAGCAATGTGTAAAGCAGTACACAAACTGGAAGGCATGACACAGGTGTGCAGACTGCTTTGTCTTTAGTTTTTTTTCCTTTTGGTACTTGGGTGTGAATAAAGGATTTACTGATCTCAAAGCAAAGTCTTTTAATGGCCTATTTACAATCCATGCTGGACACTACTGTTCAAAAATACAGGACACAGAGTCTGCTATTACTCAATTGGGATTTACAAACGTGTAGGCATGGACAGGATGCATCCTGGACGTGGACAGTCACACACAGAAAATAAAAGCTGAAAACATCTCCCAGCCAACCAAAACAGGTCAACCGTACAAATTCTCTTGGGAAGGTCATTCTACCGTGGTGCACTAAGGACATTTTCAAACCAGATTCCTTCCAACTGTACTAAAATACTGTTGGGTTCTGTCCCAAATCAATTAGCATAAATTCTCCCTCTGTGCCCTTCATGACTCAGCTGGAGAGGGGGTTAAAATCCCTTGGCTTATGGCCCTATGTAGCACACTGCACCAGAGGGGAAAGCTGCTTCAGGGACAGGGAGCACGCAGTATTGCTGGCAGTTGCATCGAAACAGTGTGTTGGACTTTGGCTCATAGAGAACATAGAGGTTCCTGATGCAGTCCTCGGTAACCCCACCCTCGTCCATGATCACTCCGCCTCAATCCTCAGTGACTCCATCTATGTAGTCTGGACTCTGCAGGCCTTTTTCTGATGGATGTGCAGAGAGCTGGATTCAAATGGAGACGAACTGGGGAACTCTTGACAATGTGAGTGAAGAACCAAGACAGTGGGAGATGTGTCACACAGCAGGTGTGGTAACAGTTCAGAGACATGGGCAGGCAGGCAGGCAGACACACACACACACACACACTCCCTGTTGTCAGTTTCACCTCCCTTCCCATGCATCCTCTCGCTGTTTTGCTGCCAGCCGTTTTTGCTCTAGAAGGAATGATTCAGAGTCGTGAATGAGTAAAGGAATGATTCAGAGACATATATGAGACAAGGAATGATTCAGAGATATGCAAGTAAAGCAGACCTGGGCATTGACCTGGGCAATTCTAAATATTCATTTACTAAAGTAAAATGTAAAGCTGTGTGCTTAGTTTGCAGAGAACAGTTAGCTGTGTTTAAGGATTACAATTTTAATCACTATCACAGTATTTATACAGTATATATGTATTGTGCAGAACCAAGTATGTTAGTCTGGCCCTCTTCTCATGTAGCCCCTTGGGAAAATTAACTGCCCACCCCTGGAGAAAAGGAATGATTCAGAGTTGTGTGTAAAGGAATGAACGTAAAGTAAAGGAGTAAACTGGTATAGATGAGGTGGATGAGCATTTGTTCGGTGTGTCACCTCTGGCTTGCCGTAGCTGGGTCCGCTCTGCCTCACGCTGTTCTTTGCTCTGTTGGCTCTTCACTCCCAGAGCACCAATGACCAAGCGGCGGGCCAGAGACGCACTCGTCTGGGGACGCTCCTTAGCAGGAAGGAGGTAGTCTACAGAGAGAGAGAGAGAGAGAGAGAGAGAAAGAGAGAGAGATAGAGAAAGAGAGAGAGAAAAACCAAAAAGGGAGAAAGGACAATATAAACAAGTAATAAGTTTAGTGCATACGCACGCACACACACTGTTGGGGAGTTAGAGAGATGGAGGAGTACCAGAGGAGGCGCGGGCCTTGGCTCTAGTTGCTGAAGACGACTTGGAGAGAGGCCGAACACTCAGCATCGGGTGTTTGGTCCTCAGAGCATCCCGTGCTAAAAGTGCACGTGCACGCACGCACGCACGCACGCAAGCACACACACACACACACACACACACACACACACAAACATGAGCACAATTTTTAATCCGCTTTCACCCCCAGGGACAGAGCAACAGAAACAGCACCAGCATTACTGCCCTCTACAGGCCGTGCTGACGTTAGGCACTGACCTGCTATGGGACTGGAGAACAGTCCAAGAGCGTGAGTGTCATCAATCCACTTGATGTCAAATCCTTTCTGTCTGAAAAAGGGGCGTGAGTAGAGAGCACTTATTTGGACATTGTCATAATAACAAACGATTGGGGTTTTAAAGGTATCTTAAGTAAGAGCATTAAGCCACACCCAGCAGCTGGACCTACTGGTAGGCACTGAAGGTTCTTATTAAATCCTCGGTTTTGAACTCAGAGGGGAAGTCGTAGATCTCCACAATGTGTGCCAACTCATCCTCTCGAAGCTCCACCTCCTCTTCTTCCGCCAGCCAATTGTAATAATCAAACTGTGGCTCCTGAATGGTCGCCTTTTTACGCTCCGCCTTTTGTGAGATCTGAAATAGGAAGCAGAAGAGCAGAGAGGACAACATCAGTGTGTGTGTGTGTGTGTGTGTGTGTGTGTGGGGGGGGGGGGGGGTCAGTTTCCTTGCAGGTTTGGTTCGTTTCATACATCATCTAGGGCACAACTGCAACTTTAAGCTCAGTGAGAAACATGTCCAGGAAAGAAAACTGTGATTTAGGTTCATCTGTAACTCATTACAGTTACAGTCACCTTAGGTGACCCTAATGGGTGAGCAGGATCTGAGACCTTTCCAGCAGCCAAATCCAGGGCTGTGGTCCAGCACAATGTGGTGACGTCCCTCCTCGTAGGCACACGATTCATATCATCAAACTGCTGCCCTGTTGCCATGCAAGGGTGTCATAGCATGGGGAATCACCATCCTGTGCTGGACTCCAGCTTCTGGAGTCTGGAGTGGGGTTTCTCAGATATGAGGAAGTGTCCAGCTAAACTAGTGCACCTCCTCTAGCAGGTGGGGGTCGAGACAGTCCCCATCATCCGTGAACAGAGAGTCCCAGTTGTCACCATCATCCTCTTCGTCCTCATCATCCTCTTGTTCTTTCTCCTCTGCCTCTTTCATGGTCGCCTGTGCTTTTGCGACCTGGCACATGCTGGCCTCGTCCGTTGACGCGTTCGCCTCTTCGTGGGCGAGGCAGTTTCCTGTGGTCTCCGTAGATTCTGTGACCTCCTTGGCCAGTGATCCATCCTCCCCATCTCCTTCAGCTTTCTCCTCTTCCTCCGCTCCCTCCCCGTTTATAGCAGTATCCTGCCCTGCTTTGGCTTTGTCCACACTGCCTTTGTCCTTCTTGTTTTTGGAATTGTATTTTCGGGCCTTGTCGGTGTAGCGGGGCCTGGGTCTGGATTTCTTGTCACCTGGTTCTTTGGGTTGAGGACTTGTGCGCGGGTGTCCAATCTCACCCTCGCGCCTCTTGGGTACATACAGAGCCTTGTCAGGCCTCCTGGAGCAGGACAGAGCAGAGGAGGGCTTGGTCTCACCATCAGGACACCTGCTTTCTTCCATTACCCTAGACAGGCGGTTTTGAGGTGTTTTCTGTAAAAACACAGTTACAATGCCTTGTAATTGAACGTTATTTTTCTGTTACAACAATTCCCAATACAATGTTTCTCAGTTGAAAGCGAAGGTAAGTGTTCCTTCTCAACGTAGTTTCTCGTATGTTTTTTCAAATGAACGTAGACGTTTAAAGGCGCGCTTACCACAACACGACCAATCAGTCGCTGCCAACCTTTCTGTACTCTGCTTTCGACGATAGGCACGTGTCCACAGAGTTACACAAACGTGTGGTCTAAAAGCCCCGATAACACAAGCTATAGTTATGTGTAACTACAAATGTTTGAAAATTCAAGTTTTAGATAATGAGAGAAGCGCTGCAAGTTACTTGGTAGCCCTCTTAGCTAACGTTAGCTTGCTAGCTAGACGTAAAACACCTTCGAGTTATCACTTGCTAGTAATATATGTGGTTTCCTTTTTTGGTTTAGAAATAAACTACGAACACCTCAATTTAAATACTGTAGAAACGAGCTCCGAATTGGGTACTGTACACTGCGTACCTATGTGACTTAAAAATAGACTTTTTTGCTTTACCAACCTTACTGTATTTCAGGACGACACTACACCATGACCGGATGTTTGGAAAGCGACGAGTGATGAGTAATAACACATGGTTGATGGGATTTGTAGTCCGTACAACATCGACAACTACATTTATCCAACATTTATTGATTTACATTTCCCTTTGTTTGACTGCGTTGAGGAGGTAGATTATGTTAGAATATGTAACTAATGAAATATTATGTTAATGGAGCACGTCGATAAGCCGCAAAATATACCTATCTAAAGTATTCCTTTAATATTACAGAAGTACTTTCATCTTAGGCACCAGGTATCAAATGTTCATTTTACAATAAAGATATGTTCAGACATTGGTTTTTGGATTAGACTGACCCTTAGAAATTAACCCATCTCAGAAATAAAAGCCTAATGCAGCTTCCATATCTTCCTCTGGAAACTGACAGCATTTCTGGAGCCTTAAAACCGATGGCATTTTTATGGATTTCCACAAAGTTAAATGAAACAAACCATTGCTACTGTTATTGATTACATTGTGGTGATACAGACCACCGCCCCCTGGAGGAGAGACAGTGACATGACAGGTGGAACGGGTGCTCTGGCTGAGGTGCCTGACAGTAGGTTCTTTGGTGTGGTGGTCAGGGCCTGTGCTGATGACCTGGGTGGGGTTGCACACATGGAAGGAATCAGTTGCCCCATTGCAGCATCTGAACTCTCAAGTAATTTTAGAATCTGACTATCCATCAAAGGACAAATCAATTCAATAATGTAATAATGAATAACAACAAACAATCAGACAGGCTGTTGTTTAAACATAAGATGTGTATTTATTTGCTTTGTTACACAAAATAAATAAATAAGGGTAATATTCTAGCCAGTGCAAGTCTCATGAAAAAGCTATATGCTTGCATAAAGATGAGCCAACTATCTCGTTAAGGAAGCTCTGTGATGAGGGTTTAACGAGGTGTTGGCCAATGGCAGTTTCATGACCCTACAGAGGTTTGATTTGCATTTGAACTTTTTGGCTACAGTGAAATGGTAACGGCAGTGGACACTTACGTCTATGTGTTTTGACTTGGTGCTCTGGTGTCTGTTTGTATGTGCAAATATACATACATACATACATACATACACATATATACATACACACACATGCATACAAACACAAACACACAAAAGTGTAAGAGTGCTGATATAAGATTTAGTTTTGGCTTTTTCTCTCTTAATAAACCCTAAATCAGCTTTCCTACTTTGATACAGTATTGCTCCTGATGTGTAAAATTGTACCATCCACAGATAAATGCATATCTATTTAGTTCAATGACTCATTGATCTGAAAGTGCAAACATGGCCTCCAGTGGAAGACTCTCCTCTCTTCTCCGTACTGACTGCTACATACAGCATCATTGAACTACATGGGATAATTGCATAATTGAGAAAACAATGGAAGTCTATGTAACTGTTTGAGGACGTTAGCAAGTCACTCAGCACATGACTGCTGCAGATGTAGACCACCCACTGATCTCTATACTATTGTGATGGACTGGGTGGCTGGAGCAGGCGGTCTATACATTAGCTCTGCTCAGAATGGCCTGTCTCCTCAAACTCTACACAGTCACACTTGATTTGGTCAGAACCAAAAGATGGGTCTATTCATGGGTATGAGACAAAATGCAAAATGCATGTGTGTGTGAGCAAATTAGTGTGTGAATGTGTGTGTGTGAGTGAGTGTACATGTGTGAGTGAGTGTGTATCATCGTCCGCTGCTGCTGGTGGTACTGCTGCCTGAACTGGACCCACTGGAGCTCCTGTCTTCATAGATACTGATCTCAATCTGACCCATAGCAGTCAAGGCAAAACTGACCATAGGACACATGCACATGTACATGTACACACACACACACACACACACACACACAAAGAGAGGATACAACTCTCATCCCTCTCTCTATAGGGTCAGTAATGAGAAGGCCTCTGGGAGCATAGATCTTCTCATTCTGCTCTTGGATGTACCGTGATATCTTCTTCAGGACCTGCTCTCACACACACACACACACACACACACACACTCAAATATACACATACCTACTCTCAAATATACATGTACCTACTCTCAAATTCATTGAAAAAACCCAACTTATAATTAATAAATAATATTTAAGCATCTAATTAATTACTTCACTAATTATGTTTCTCAGTTGTTCTCAAAATGCACTCACACACATACAGTTACCTTTTCATAGCGTGTCTCCATGCAAAGAAATATGAGGTAGGCTGTGATGCAGGCGAGACAGCCCTCCAGGTAGGCGTGGCCTCCAATCTTCTCTGCCTCTGCATAATAATTGTTCAGCGTCTTCACTGTGTCTTCAAACAGAGTTTTCTCAATCTGACCAATCACATGACAGATATCAGATCAGCCAATCAACACAATGTATAAAAATGCAAAGCAAACATAAATACAAACATCAGAAATTCACATACCATCACTAAAACATCATGAGTGACAGTCTTGTTAGTGACATCAGAGGTCTACTTCTCAGGTTTCTACCACAGTGTCAATTTGTCTTGGAGTTTCACCAAACTGAAATGAAACTGGCATTGTTTCTTTCCGTGTCTTTTTTACTCTCTCTGTCTTCTGTGTCTCTATAACAGTGATCCTCTGCTCTGATGAATTTAAATGCCTTCTTATAGATAACACCATTATAATTTAATACCCATTCCCCAGAGCTCATTTAGCCTGTGTGTGTGTGAGTGTGCGTGTGTCTGTAAAATTGATGATGTGTGTTCAGCACTGCTGAATCTCTGGGGAATTTTAAATCCCTGAATACAGCATGATGCTACCAAAACAGAGCATAGGTAAAGCTTACTCAGATATAATTCCTTCTCATTCTCTCTCTCTCTTTCCCCCCCTCCTTCCCTCACCCTATTGTCCAGTTCGGAGGGGAGCTTGGTGTGGAATGTGCAGACAGTCCCCTCAGAGTAGTCTCTCTGGATGAAGACTTTATTGGCCAGAGAGGCACTCTGTCTCAGTTCCTGCAGGTTATGGAACTATAGAACACACATACAGACACACACACAGGCACACACACAAAACAAAGATACACTGAATGGGTTATGCATTATTTCCTTTAAAGTTGACACTGAAGTGTGATTTATTCCGTTGGAAGTCCCATGAATGCGTACATATATACATGCATGCATACAGACATAAAGACAAATTCTAACACACACACACACACTACCCAAATGACACAAACATATACACACGCATTCTAACATTATTTTCAGTATCACTGCTCTGATTAACGTGTCTCTGAATTCTTGGTTCTGCTAAAGGGAAGCCGCACTTTCAAGACTGCGTCCTTACCGTGACTCTCTAATGTCTCGTTAGAGGTCGAGACAGGACTTCTGTTGATTTGTGAAAAGTGTATTTATGAATGTGTTGCAATTCTAAAACGGCCCTAACAGGTGTAACAAGCACACACAGCGACGTCCTTGACTCACGTGACCAACCACAGACGTGTCGTGTAGGCCTGTGATAAATTTTACCCTTCCAGACCGGCAAAACGCGCGGGTGTCCCGGGCCGCTGTCGGCCTGTCTAGTGTGGTTGAGTTGCTAAACCCAGCCTGCATGTCGTAGTGTGACAAACTCTCTGGGCTACTGATATTATACACTTCATTAATAATGGATGTCCCGATGGAAACGAAGCGCGTGTTCCCTGGCTGAGGTGAGCAGACAATGCCACCGTGAGCCAAACACTCATCATAACACATCCGATCGATCATGCAAATGAACCGTCAGTATTCTGACCGCTAATACTGACCTCTTAGAAGTCATTTAACAGATACGCACATAACAAAAAGCAACCAAACTGAAAAAACGCTCCCTCCCGCGCAAAAAAACAAGTAGGTTTAAAGGTATATATATATATATCTTTACACAGATAAAAATATCGTTATGTGTGAATTTATTTTGAATAAATAAAGTGTTTGATAACAATAAATAAACGTAGACTTATGAGGCACCCTGGAGATCCCTCTTGTCGCGCCTTCAAGGTTACTTATTTTGCTCGGACGCTGTTAATCTAAATGAACGGTCAAGGAAGTTACGTGACCAAATAAAACTAACCTTAAACAACACAGAAGTATGAAGACAGCCACAAACGTCGCAATAGAAATCACTTTTTGAAATATAAATAAGAAGGCTTACAGACTCGTGACAGTAGGGGAGCGTGGTTCTGCCGATCGCTTTCCGCGGTCCTGAAAGCATTCCTGACGTTAGTCACCGCGGCTACGGGATTCGCGACTAGTCCCCAAAAAACAACAGATATTTACTTGCTTTCAGCAGAGAAGCTGAGCGTCGCGAGCATTGCCGCTTTATCCGCTTTGATGTCCCGGTCGTCCTCTCCGCTTCTACGTCACCCCCCACCCCCGCTCGCCGGAGCCCACTAGCTACATGCCAGTAAAACTGAGCTCGCGGACTGCATGCCTTGGTTTTAAACGATAACTGATCTTTCACACTGTCCACGTACCGATTACGTTCACTTTGGGTAAAAAAAATAACCATTTGCATCATCGAATTGTTAATGGTCCCAAGGCAGACTTATATTCATTGATATTTATTTTCAAATTTGAGAGAGCATTCAACGTTCATTAATTCGAAACTTTGGCATGACGTACGGCTACCTGCAGCAGTTTAAATGTCGGGAATCGGACTATTAATAACATAACGGGTTATTACTGTTATCCATCTGAGAGGTTTTATTGCTAACCGGACGATGCCTAACGGCTACTGATCGCTGACACCTTCGCGCGACGGAAGGATGAGGCGCATCAGAGCTTTTACGCCTGGAGGTTCTTCTGACAATTCAACCTAGATTTTGAGCGCCTTTGGGCGCAGGGCAAACGAGCCTCTAAACCTACTGCTGACAACAAAAAACATTCGTTCTATGTAGAACCCGCCTTAGACGGATCACGAACTTGCAACGAAGAGATTCTTACCTCTGTCGCCATGTTCTCATACGAACACGCAGAATCTGCCTCGGTCGCCGAGGTCGGTTTATGGGAACACGCGACCGACGGATTGCGGGAGGAGGACTGATGGATAGAAACGGGCGAGGGAGGAGCCGGAAACAAGGATAACGATCAGCCTACAGAGGGAAGGCGGAGCGGGGGCGCGCCGTCATCTGTGCTCCACTCAGGAACGTAAATGAAGCGTCGGAGAACTAATAGCAAAAAAAAAAAAAAAAAAACTAATAGCAACAAATATCACAAACGTAAAACAACCTTATCCTTTTAAAGTTTTTAAATGCTTCTTGAAACATGTCGCTAAAAAAAGTAGTTTAAGTTGAATTTTGACACCTATAAGAACGATTAAATGCAATTTTGATTTATTACTGTAATTGTTTATTGAACCTATGCAACAGCAAAAGACCTAAAGTTACAGAATTGGGCCAACAGGGCTGAATCCAAGAAACATTTAAATATGCATTTAAGATGGTTTTAATACAGGTGTATTACAGTATAACTGTCATTATCGAATAATAACATAAAACAGTTACCTTCATCTCCAGCTTAAAAAAACAGAAAATTAAACAAAGTAAAATCAGAAGTATAAATAGCGAATAGCAAAACCGTTTATAATCACGTATCTAAAATACTGAAAGATCAGAACAAATAAGCCTTCAGCAAAATAAATTCCTTAATGATTAGCTGAAAAAATGATCATATCAACCTACAGTGGACAGAGTTAAAGAAACACCAATGTGATGAATCTGTAATGTACTGAACATTGTGATGAGTCAATCTGGGAATCCCGAATCAGGGAATCCTGACTGACAGATAAACAGAACTACCAAATCATCAGCCAGCAATGACCCCAAAAAGAAAAAAAAAACCTTGTATGGTTGTGCTGTCTGGGGATGTACCTTCTATTGATGTAACTTTTCAGAATAACAGAACTATTGTAGAATAAATAGTTCCAAGGGTGTCCCTTGGACGGCCACAGTATTCAGTCTTCCTGCAGTGCGTAACACACTTGCCCTCCTTCTATAAAAACCTGATTTGAATACCAGGTCCGAGAAAGTAACCGTTCAGCATCAAATAAACACAGAATATTATTTCCTCATCTTTGAGCAGCTGGAGGTTTATGAAGAATAAGAGGCCAGGGGCTCAGTGACATCAGAGAAAGCTATGGAAATTAAATCAAGGTCCTTCTGATTGAGGAAAAGTCTGGAATTTTCTCATGACATGATGTCACAAAAGCAGTTGATTCTGGAACATGACATCACAGTAACAGCTTGGTGATTCTAGCATGCAATGACAAGAGTGAAGCCAGGTTTTCAACAGATTTGGGAATGATTAACATGGCGCAACACATTTCTACCCACAGGAGAGGTCCAGTCATCATAAAACCGTGGAGAGTCAAAGCATCCAGGGGACCTGACCCGCTGCACATGGGCAACAGAACACCCCAGCTGTCAAGTGTTGATTGAGCTGCAGAGCCTGGCGGTCCGCACCCCAGGCGATAGCAGCAGACAGCATGAATGGTGCTTGTGAGCATGCTCACTGCCGGAAACCTCTGCTGCAGTAGGACAAGCACTGGCAGTGACTCCTGAAAGGCTTTAAGAGCAAATGTGAGGAGGAGAGGTAGGGTCAGAGAGGGGCGGGGCAGGGTCACGTGGCTTCAGCACAGTGCAACTAGCAGACACAAAGCTGATGAGTCAGGACACACAAGAGTCCGCCTACAGCTCCTGTCATCAAGGGGATTTTTGCCATGTTGGGATGGAGAGAGTCTCTTATTATGGGATGTAGGTCCTACTTGCCAATGAGTGACGTATTACACTGGGCACACACAAACACAGTCTCCCTCTGGGCCTCAGGAGCTAGAGAGAGGGAGAGAAAGACGAAAAGAACAATGGGAAAAAGAAGAAAAGGTATAAAGCAACAGAAATGAATGTTGCTTGTTGACTTTCTGTCTTGCCAATAGAACTACACTGGACAGGTACAGTTTGAAAGGGTGTTACATACGCAACTCTAACGTCGCCACCAGGTTTTTGAGTGTACTATGTTATATACCAATGTAACACAGTACTATTACAGTTGTGCTTTTGGTACCAGAATACAATCAAAATGCAACAAATGAGTGTCACCATAAGTCATGTGTTACGAGTGTGTTATAAATCTCAGGACATGACCAGTACATTGCTTATGCTGCAAGATTGTGGTCAGCAGTGCAGTAGTGATGCTGTTCTGGAATCAGTGCAGTTGTGATGCTGTTCTGGAATCAATGCAATTGTGATGCAGTTATGGAATCAGTGCAATTGTGATGCAGTTATGGAATCAGTGCAGTAGTTATGCTGTTCTGGAATCAGTGCAGTTGTGGTGATCTTCTGGAATCAGTGCAGTAGTAATGCTGTTCCCACCTGTGGCTCCCATACTGGATCTGAACACTTTGTAAGAGCAGCAGCGGGAGCAGAAGATGACTCCACAGTTAGTGCAGGTTCTCTGTAAACATACAACACACAGCAGCATCATTATGGCAACGACGTTACAGCAGGACTCGAACAACAGCGCTGCCCTGTGTTGCGCGGGGGGAATGGTGACAGCATACCCTTTTCTTTAACACGGAGAATGCAGAGGTACAGCTGGAGCAGTTACCTACATGGGGAAGAGAGAGTGAGAGAGATAGAGAGATAGGGAGAGAGAGGAGACAGAAATTACATTGTAAGATGAAAGAACCAGTTCATACAGACTCATGTGTCGATGAGCGAGTGAACAAACAGATGCCTGAATGAATAAGTGAATGAACAAGAGAGTCAGAGAGTGAGTGAGTGAGTGAACAGGTGGAGTCTGACCGGTGGGGTTGGTGGGTACGCGCTTGCGCAGTTTCTCCGTGAGCTTGGACACTCTGCTGCGGATGGGCTCATTCCTGCTCAACAAGCCGTTATCAGACACGGAGTCGTAATCAGACCCACCCACGGACACCTCCTCATCATCCTACCACACAGAGAGAGTGAAAAAGAGAGGGAGAGAGAGAGAGAAAGAGAGTGGCCAACCGAAAAACAGGGAACGTTGGAGAGGGGAGGGAGAGAGAGAGAAGGACAGAAAACTTTAAACCTTTAGTCACCCAGGGCTATTGACATGTTCCTAACGGACTATTCATACGGCACCCATGTCCCCACACGCGGCACCACACAGCGGAAGAGACCAGCGGCAGGGCCCATATCAGCATGCTGCAGCTAGCTCTGAGGGGCAGGAACCCGCACACTGACCTCTCGGAGACGAGAGTTTCGACGGTGTACCGGCCATGTTCCCTGCTGTAGAGTGAGCGGCAAGGGGCGGAGCAACTCTTCACATGGTGTGCATACGGGCATGCATCACACTCCCGACAGATGCAGACTCCGCCTCCTAACCTTCGACCCACTCCACAGCCCTACCAAACACATCGGCCAACGTCGAAGGCAGTGTCAAAGTTCCTTCCACCCACAGGTTGAGGTTGATCACTGAGGTTTAGGTCTGTGTGATGAGGTTTGTATGCAGCAGGCAACATGCAGGTTTGGTTATTTTGCTCTGCTTGACAGTTTGCCAATACAAATTAATTCAAAAGCATACAGAAAGAAACACCCAGGCCCACTAAATATGAAGGCATCTGTTGTTATAATTGACTCAGTTTACCTAATATCATTCGATTAAGAACACAGCTCCAGCAATTAGCTGTAGACCCAAGAGATAAAATGCAGGAACCAATCAGAGCCCAGAAGTGCCATGTTACCAGGGCTTCACCACGGTGATGCTGTGAGTACCAGCCAATACAGTGAAGAAAGACTTGAAGAGGCGTGGTTAGAACACCCAGAGCAAATGACAGGCGGCATGGGTGGGGCACCTTATGAACTATGCGTCTCCACAGGGCTTTGGATAGCCCATAGACTGCTGGCCACACCTATATTCAAAGCGGGGCAGTTACGCGTGGAATTACACCAGTCCTTCCCTCACAGGTAAATTACAACATATATATGGTTACTTGGAGAAGAACTTGCAAAACGTTTGAAATATCATAGCCCTAAATTAATTAAATGACATTACACACATGTGACACATAAGCGCGCACACATACACACACACCAATGAAACTCTACAAACCCTGTGTTTGTAAGGTTCACCACAATCTCAATCACAGACACAAACCAACACAGCCATTCAAGGTCTCAATCAACACACTGGTGTACATGCTCAGAAGTTCACATCAGTTGCGTGCAGATGAACACCCAACCAACCCAATCCACACACACCCCAGCATGCAATAGTGCAGTAATTCAATTTGTTTTTTTCTGTTTTTTTATCTCAAAGACTGTCAGACTACATCACCTGTTACTCACCACAAAAGACAGCTGTGCTTCCTTAGAGAGGAAAGCAAAGAGGTAAGCAGTGTAAACACACACGCAATCATTCACGCACACACACACCCCAACACCCACACCATGCAGACACAACACAGATCATCTAGCCATTTTGCTACAAACACGTCACAATCAACTACTTTGTTGTTGGAGTGGTGGTTAGTGGCTACAGGTCATTACTACTGGTGACTGTGAAGCTATTGGTGAGAATAATTAGTTGAACATGTTAACACTTCTCGAGTAACCCTAAAACCTCTGGTGCCTGTTGCCACTCAGACTGTGACACTTGATATCGAAAAGGCTGAGGAGATTCTAAGGTTGAGGAGATTCTAAGGCTGAAGAGATTCTAAGGCTGAAGAGATTCTAAGGCTGAAGAGACTCTAAGGCTGAGGAGACTCTAAGGCTGAGGAGACTCTAAGGCTGAGGAGACTCTAAGGCTGAGGAGATTCTATGGCTGAGGAGATTCTAAGGTTGAAGTGCTCCGCCTCAGAAGGAGCTGCTCACCTGGAGGGCCAGCTGGTTTTCCTGGTGCAGCCAGACAGCAGACACAGGAGAACAAGTCAGACAGAGCTCAGCAGATACGAGAGAGAGAGAGAGAGAGAGAGAGAGACAGACAGACAGACAGACAGAGAGAGAGAGAGAGAGAGAGAGAGAGACAGAGGGAGCTCTTCATTACCTCTATGGCATCTTTAAACTCATCATCAGGCTCTGCCTCCTCAGCCTCTTCAACACTCCCTGGTGACAGATCCTGCAGGGAGAGAGCAGACAGACACTCAGTCACTCCACTTCTCCCTCTTTCTCTCTTTCCCTGTTTCTCCACCTCTGACCTCCAGACTGGGTGGTGTGGGGGTTTGGTCTGGTGGATTGCCCAGGTCTTGGTCACTCTTCTCTGACTCTCCGTCTGCAGGCGGAGCCTGGGTCGGGTCCGGGGGCGGAGCATGGGGCTGGGCATGGAACAGCTCCTTCAGCTGCAGTACAACTGCAGAGAGAGGGAAACAACAGTTGTGTCCAGTCACCATCTGTGTAAATTAACACGCTGTGCGCTTTTATGCGATCGAGTGTGTGCATGTGTTAAACTCACTGACCTCTGCAGAAGTTTCTGTTCCAGAGGAAGAGGGCGCTGTTGATCAAAGACAGACTCCAGCCCACAGGAGCAGTGTAGAGCAAACAGACCATCATCAGGAGAAAACCGTAGAATCTGTGCATGCATGCGTGTCACACACACACACACACACACACAGAACCAGTCAATAAGTTAACAATGTTAACAATATTTGTTAACATTTTTGTACAAAAATCTTTATTCCAATCCAGAGTATGCTCATGAGGTGTGTGTGACACTCACATAGAAGAAGCAGCGTGACTCTCCCAATACAACATCTTATACACAGACTCAGCATACGCACACGCCTGACTCAGGAGTTCATCCAACTGCTTCAGTCTACAGCACACACATACACACAGAAACACACACACAGTCAACAAGCTTAATTTACAGCTCTATTTATTCCGCACCCTCACATATTACGTTTAAACACAGGGCTCTATGACCTCACCAGCATGGCTACTTCCTGCCTTTGACCTCACTAACACAGCTACTCACAGGCCCTTGACCTCCAGCATGGCTTCCTGACGACTCATGTTGACGGTCTGCAGCTCTCGACGCTCCACTGCATGGTACCTCTTCTTCTGTGCCGCCGTCTCACTGGCAACACCTTGGCATCGGTCACCAAGGTAACCCAGCGTGGCTGGGATGGAGACCAGCATCAGCAGAAGAGAGAACCAAGCCACTGAGAGAGAGAGACCCCAACCGAGTGAGAGAGAAAGTGAGAGGAGAAATAGAGCGAGTGAAAGAGACAGAGTGAGAGAGTGAGAGAGAGAGAGAGAAAGAGAGATTGCTGCTTGCTATCCATCGTTTTGCCAAGCCACTCACTGGTCTCCCTATGCACGCTATGTGCTTACAGCCTTACCGAACGAATGAAGTCAAGACAAACTTGGAACCTACAAACTAACTCAGCTCTCTACATCCATCCAAGACACAGCACAACCTGCTTGGACAATGATACTCAAGTCTAAGAGTATGAACTCCAAATCTATCTGTCCGCATGTGTGTGTGTGTGTGTCCCTCACCTTGACTCAGGGTGATGAAAAGCATGTTCAGAAAGATGCAGCAGAACAAAGAACAGAGAGGCATTCTCCACCTACACACACAAACACAGATTTGGTGGAAGCTGTAGCACAGGGAATGCATTAAGTATCAGATAAACCAGCAAGTATTCATAATACAGTGTGTATTGCTGATCCACCATATTCATACTACTGTGAATATTACTGATCCACTGCATTCATACTACTGTGAGTATAACTGATCCACTGCATTCATACTACTGTGAGTATTACTGGTGCACTGTATTTTATTTTACTCACCCCAGCAGGTACCGCAGTACCTCAACTGCATCAGTGACCGGTTCCAGAAAGATGGTCATCCGCTTGTAGGAGACCACCATGTTCAGGAGGTCTAACGTCAACACTCGGGGGCTAGTGTGCTCGGCAGTGGAGTCCATGGACGAGTCTTTTGCAGGTAACTGGGTGATCTCTGCACGTTCCCCACTGCCCTCCGGAGACTCCTGGGTGTCTGCTGCCGTCGCCGCAGACTGCATCTTAAGTTATAAGACCCCGTGAATAAGGACAGTAACAGTGTGTTGAGCCTGGATGCTATAAGCCAACAGCGCGGGTTATCTCCGCTGACAGTTAAGTTTAATGTAACCCATAAATCGACGTGTCTGTTGCTCGCTTTATCGCTAACTGATACGGATCTTCATTGTTTGAATAACAAACGGGGAAAAGAACAAAGCGTCGTCTGGAAGAAAAACATGTTTAGCCACCGAAAGGTTCATTATCTTTTTCATTGACAAAGAGCAATTACGTTAGTTAGCAAACTTGCTAGCTTGCTAACTAGTACATCAGAAATCACACCATCACATAAAACATACAGGAATGAGAAATGGCGACTGACATTTGTGCAGTCCCCCACAAACATGATACGCTACACCAAGGACAAACATGTGGACCGGTATTTAACTTGACCTGATATTTCTGCTAGCAACGTTAGCCAGCAGTGTTGTAGCTAGCAAGGTTCACTTACCTTTCCTAGTAATTTTACTTTTAACAGCACAGTCCGTGTGAGCTGTTATCACACCACCCCCCATGCAAAGCTCCCCGAGGAGTATGAGGAGAGTTAATGATTATATAAACCCACTCAATATTCTTAAATAAAATTCCAAAATTCCTTGATAAATTTGGATACTGTCTACTTTTTAATCTGCTTCCGCTATACACAGACCACGTTGCTGATCACAGAGAATGGTGCGAGGGCATTATCAGGCTTTAGAGATGAATACCGATTGTGTCGTTTGAACCTTGGCTGGGTTTCTTGAACTCATCGTTTTTTAAAGTTACTTAGTGTTCTGACAAAATGTAACTTTGGTGATTTAGGAATGGAGACGAAATTAGATTAAATATTTTACTGTCTGTGTTCAAATACAATAAGATGGCATTTGAAGCAAGCTCGTGGATGTCTAATGAGGGTACAGCTATATAGACACCATAATGAATGTAAATAAAGCTAAAACAACAAGCAAAGTAAATATACAACGTATATATATATATACACAAAATGAAATAATAAAGTGCCGAGTATTGGAAACAAGTTGGGTGGATATTGCATAGCTTGGGTTATTGCTTTGAAGTTACCACGGTTGCGGTGCTGTTATTAAAGGAGGGACTGAACACTGTGTTGTCATCACTGTGATTACTGGGGTAAAAATGGTTCTTCAGTCAGGTCGCGTGTGTGTACAGGGCTCTAAAACAGACGGCAAAGGGGAGAAGATGCTGTAGCTGGCGGTTTAATAGTTTCTGCGGATGTTCACAATATAATTCAACGCCAGATGTCACTAGAGTCTATAAAGGAATCAGGTCTTTCAAGCTGTCTCTTCGGGGAGGCATAACCAGTAGGCTACCCAGTGTCTGAAAAGCACCGCATTGTTATGATCATCTTAAATGGCAGGAAGAATATTCCGTGTAACAGTCCCTACTCTAACATAGTGTGTTACGAAGCATTTGGGAAACCCTTTGCTGCTGGGTAACCTGAAATCATAACTGTTTAAATATGCTAAAAACCTCACAGAAAACGTAGAGCTCACTATAGTAAGTGACCTATCCCATACACAGTAACCTCCTGAACCAAACTGTGTCAAGTTCAGAAAACACAATAAAAACAAACCGTTTGTTACATGTGTCGAACAGCAATGTAATGTTGAAGGTCACCCAGTCTAGTCACGCGTCCTGAACGAGTAGCCTACAGCGTCATATAAATACATTAATGGCCGGAGAGTAATGCTGTATTTGGACTGTGTCTCGTTTCTTGGCTCAGCATATTGGATCTGAAATGAAATAATGACAATATAATATAATTAACGATTAAATTAAGTCTAATAATAAGTATGTCAGAGGGACAGTGATTATGACAGGGAGAAGCTTTCACTGATGTAAAAGGTTCAGTACAGCATGTACAGCCTCAGCAGGGATAACGCTGCTTTGTCTGCAGAGCACTGAGAGTGGGCGGAGCTTCGACTTACGTTCAGCTGCGATGCATTTCCAACCCATCTGAAACCGAGGTGTCTTACAGGAAAGACTTTTGCCCAGAACACTATCCATCTCATTGCCTGTTACCAGTGGTTGCTATGGAAAATGAAGGAATAATAGCATAGCCACAACTCAATTCCAGAATTTTCCTGGACCGAATTCATAAATGCTTGCCAGAATGTATGAGCAACGCCTACATTAGCGAGTCTGTTAGCACAAACCAAACAACTGATTTTAGCATAGGATCTGAATGGAAACAGTGTCTAGTATACAAGGTCTTGGTGAAACATTAAAGATACATCTTAACAGATCTCTAGACATAAGCAGTGCTGGAGCGAGAGTTAGGGAGAGAGATTGTAAGGTGTCTTAATAGAATTAAATGATGAAATCATGGATATTGAATGAGAGGTTTAGTTTTGACAGTTTTCGCAGTAGAGACTGTATCGGCGTGGCCAGAGTTAAAAAACTAGCAAGAGTTCTAGAATTGATGACTATCAATTAGCTGTCCACAAAGGCTGAAGCTTCATTTTTGGTGCTGTCTTCCACAGTAATCACACCTTTCTAAACTACACATGATCTTAAAGCACACACAGGGCACATTTCACAACAATGGCTCATTCAGTACCAGTTTTAGATGTGAATTATTCCAGGACTATGAGTACGTTTTCTCATTTCTAACCTCTCTCTGTGAATCGTGAAAACACATCTGAGTCTCTATGTTCTGTGTAATGGTAACTGTCCAAGATGACTCAGCCTTTGTGTCTACTATCTGGTGTGTCTGCATTTCTGTAAAGGTGACCGGGATTAGGCAAAAATCCTTTATGACAAATCCACTAGATGGCTGTGGCATTCACATTGTTTATACTGTCAAGTGGGGTGGGATCAGAAAAAATAATAATGAAAACAGGAAAACTCCTCCCACCCTGCTTCTTGAGATGGGCTACCAGAATTTTGTGCTAAACCGATGCTATTGTTGACAAACTTTGTTTAAACTGTAGTGATGACTCCGTCAAACACACACAAACAGAGTGTGTAAGTGATATGTATATATATACGACTTTAGAACTATAGACTAATTACCTAACGTTTGACGCAAGGACAGAAATTAGAGACGATATTAAACACTGTAAATTAAACTCCGAGCCTCAAAGGAATAATGACATCAACATCAATGACAGCTTTTCATCTCGGACGTTCCCGCCACATCACTGGTAACCACCATCGGTCTCTCGAAATAGAAACGAGGAAGTGCCACCGGTCTATCTAGTGATTATTTTGACATTGTGCATGACCTTCTGTTATTTATAGAGTATAAAATTTAGCCTATAAGTCGCTCTAAGTTCTCAAAGAGACCGTTCAAACTAAACTTTGTTACATTGGCTCCTAGTACTATAAGCTAAACTGCAATGTGTCTCTATTTAGACTCACACACTGGAATGAATATACAGTATTGACGTCAATGAATAATTACACTTTTTTCCTTTTTTTAAAGCACAATCGTCACCAAGAGGGCCGTCGTTATTGGTCAAAACAGTCTACGCTAAGATTGTGGGTGGGCTTAACTGTCTCATCATGCCCGTACATTGGTCGACGCTGCACGATAAATTAACGTTGTGAAACTTTTTGCATGATCTCCTGTCAGTGGCGAACAACAAGAATCTAATAAAGACATAAGAATTGGTGCCTTCCGGAGGTGTTTGAAGGGCCAGCTGTTTACCGATGATACCAAGGAGTTGAGGAGGCTCAGGACTGCCCACAGGTTCGGCGAACGTGAGTTGGTGTATTTATCTTTGTACTGTAGCTACCATCCAGTGGGCCTACTGCACCGATAAAACACCATGACGTATATTCGTTTGTTTATCGAAGAAACCATAGTGTGATTTGAACGTTAGAAGACCAAATCAACCGAAGCTACAGAGAAAGGACTCCGTGTCCTTAAGGATTCAGTCTCAGTTTGTGGTTTCACCACGACGTTGCATTAGTCACGTCGAGTAGTCATTCGGTCGTCACGCAGACCGCGCTGCAGAATCTGAATCTCTTGCTCTTGTAATGCTGCGGTGTTGTCGCGCCATTTCTGCGACCAACCATGCGTTTCTTATACGATCTGATCAAATATCCCACTTTTTATTTTGGCCGAGACAGTTATTGCAATATCGACGTGCGACAGTGTAGTGTCATGTGACGCGGAGAAGCGTGAGAATCTTTAAGCATAGGAGCAGCGTCACGGCGTAAGGCACTTATCACAAACCAAAACGTTATTCTGACGTTTGTTGATGCGGATACAGAACAAGCAGGATCTGTGCGGGACAACGTGTGCTAATCTTTATCGGTCTGACGAGTGCAAAATATTTGTGGCACCAGCTTGACTTGTTTATATGTGAGTACAGTAGGGCGGGGCCACATGACGACCAAGAGACCGTATTAAGCCCGCGCTTGTTTGAGTTATAGACAGTGGTATATGCAATATTGGTTCATTCTTCCGTATGTAAGACTTTGGGAGTATGGTCGTTATTTACTAGTAATTCCCTTGGAATATGTTAATACATCGTTTCTCTCTGAAGCATTCTCTCCCACTTTTCCAACAGTATAATTGCTGGTATGAATTAATAGAAAAATAAGACTGTAAAAAAAAAAAAAACTGCACGTGAAACTAAGAACACTTAAATGTCTGCTTGTTTTATGTCCAGTGAATCCTACAGACGTCCTTTTAACCTTTTAACTTCATTTTTTTAACCTTTGAATCCTCTGACCCCTCAGAGTTGCGGATGGACGAGGTCACGACCTCAGCGGTCCCACATAGAGGACTGTCCCAGCCTGTGTTCTGCCGGCCTGCGGCCCCGGAGCGACGGATCCGCAAGTCCGGTTCGGCCAACATCTTTCAGGGTGTGAACCTGCGGCAGCTCCGGAGGCTGTTCCAGTCGGCAGGGGAGCCGGACCCCGAACAGAAGGCCCGCTCGGTGTGGGGTGGTCGTATTGCAAATGGGGACCACCAGGGAGGCGACAGCGGCAATGATGAAGAAGACGAGGAAGGGCTGGCGCAGGCGCTGGTACGGCTTCGGGTCCGGGCCCGCAACCGGAGCGGGATCCGAACCGAGTCTCACCGTGGGGACCTCGTCATGGCAACGAGAGGGATTCGATCATTTGGTCATGGAAGGTGAGACGGAGAGAGAATTTATGTCGACTTGTCAGAATAACAATGAAAGCTGTTCATCTGGTACTTATGTGACTAAAACCACTATTTTGAAATGCTGATTTCTAGTATTGCCGTGTGTATATAAAACCCTCCCAGCATTCTCCTGTACTGTCTCAGGCTCACCATGTTCACAGAAATGTGCTCATCTGGGAAATGTAGGCCAAGCCACAAGTCTGTAGTTAAAGACACACCCTAACTAATCTCTTGGGAATGGATTAAGTGTGTTCACTCATAACTCATTACTGTTTAGCAATTCATCCTTGTGTATTTTTTTTTTGTTTCTCTCCTAATATGCCTTTAGAAAGAATGAGCCATCACCGGGGCAACCATCTGAGGTCAGAACTGCTGACCCTCCCAAGGCTGGGTCTTGTGACCCTGGGCAGTTACTGTTACCAGAGGAAGAGACACGGGGCAGTTGGAACAGGAACGGTGCTGGTGAGAAGGATCCAGAACGCTACCTGCACCGTGTCCAACACTGAGGGTGGAGTAAAGCAGGTGGAGGTGGGAGGATGTTAGGGGATTAACACAGACTAAGAGAATGGGATTAGCTATTAATCTAGGAACATGGTGTGAGAGTATCAGAACACACTAAGCAAGACACTCGGTCGCACAGACAGACAAAACAATGCAGTGTGCAACACTACACATTCTGGATCACAGAAATAATGAAAAGGGGGGACGGAACTTCACTGAGGAACAGGACACGGGGCAGGACATCACAAAGAAGCAGGACATGGCTTCAGATGAAGGCCTAGAAGCGTGAACCTTGAACCACAGTGGTCACTTGAGTCTGCTGTTTTCATGAGGTTTGCCTGGCTACAAACAGTGACATTGCCAACGGTCACTGAAACCAGTCGAAGGACGGTTAGCATGTCCACGCCAGCCCGTGCATGCAGTTAGCAAGGCCATGTGGGCTTCTGTACATCACATAACAGCAGTTAGCATGGCTGTGGTAGGTGTTGTGCACTGAAAGCTAGTTGTTAGCATGCTTCTATACTTAAACCCAGCAGTTACTACATGGAGTTTACATCCTACGAAACCTCAACTTGCTGTTTGCAATCTTAGCATATGCTGTTAGCTTTTAACCTTTCATTTTTTTTGGTCTGGACCTGATATACAAGCACAGTTTGAGTATTCACTAAAACCATAAATAAGAAAAAAAACACTATTGGACCAGTATGAGTCCAGAGAGGCAGGTTAAAAGGCATGCACCAGTCAAACTCTCAAATGTTCTTTCTTAGTCCAGACAGTCATTTAAACGAAACACTAAGGGTGTGTTCAAGACCCTGACTAAACCAGAGTGAATCTGGTGTACATCTCCTGGCTTTGACTTCTAACCCACTTCAAGCACGCCCTAACTTCTTTGTATGCTCTCCCTCGCCTCATCTGATTGGCTTAGCTCTGATCATGTGACAGGTCATGTGACAGAACTGGTCACAAAGGAAATTGCTTTACACACCATGACAATTGAAGTATTTCTCTTGGTATTCAAGTTGAAATGGAACATTTTACATACTGGAACCTACTTCCTTGTCTCTGTGTGAACGTTCAGCTAGAGTTAGACCGCCTGGTGACACTTGAGATTCTATGCACATTCAGTAGCATGTTAGCAATATATGTTCCAGCAGTGTATACGGCCTATATACTTAAAGAAATCTAGTGAAGGTTGTGCTAAATATGCATTTATAAGCAAACAGGACTGTCCTTGATCTTCCACAGTACAATGCTAAACAAATATATTTAAATGAATTTAAAATTATTTTAAATGAATGATACTAGATTAGGGTTAGTAGGTAAGAGCTAGATGTAGAATCGGTCCTCATTTTGGACCAGAAAGTTCCAAAAGCTGTACTACCGTTCTAATAGGGAATGTAGCTGTAATTTTAGAGTGAAACACTATTTAAGTTGCCTTAGAACACCAGTTGATTCTTTTGTGTTCCTGATTGATAAGGTGTTTATCTGTGGTACTTGAAACACATTTGTCTTGTGCTGTAACTGCCAAAATTCCTGATTAAAGTATTATTAAAAAAAAGAAGCATGTCTGTTTTAATTGAATATGGCGCTATTATAGCTTTGTTTATCAGTAAATACATACAAATTACAGAGTGCATTGCCACAGGACATGTTAGAGTCAGTTTTGTTGACACCTGTAAATACATTGTTAAAAAAAATTACAATTTCAAAAATAAACAAATGAAATATGGACAGATGTGATGCAGCGAGGTGGTGTGGTGGCAGCTGATTAAAATTCCTGTCTCATTCCAGTGTTTCTGCACATGCTCAGTGTAGTTCAGCAACCGCCTCCAAAACGAAGGCAACAGGTAGATATGCATCAAATAAATAAGGGGGTTGGTGTAAAACTATAATGGAAACAGATGAGAGAGAGAGAGAGCACAGGAGAGGTGTACAACGCGGGGGAGGGGGGTTGTTTGGCCAGAGACAGTGCGAGAGAAGCTCTGCAGATGCCTACGACCAGGAGAAGGCCACAACGATGAGTTGCCACGACGAGCAGTTGCCACTTCAGTGTATCTGAACAGAGAGAGCCGGGACACCACAGACATGCAGTGGTTTACGCCTGGAGGCTTGCATTTCCTACTCCGCACACCTAGAGGGCAACAGAGTGCCAAGGGAAGGAGCAAGCTGCACTGCATGGAACTCGCGTGCCTGTCCATCGCAGGTCTGAATACAGTATTACGCCTCTCTCCTTCTAAACCGGTCACTATGATGTGTGTGTGTGCGCGCGCGTTAAGAGCACGTGTGCAAATGGCAGTTCATAGAACCTTAATCAAGGGAGTACTCCTTGACGAGGAGGAATCATTTGATTCAGAACAAAAAGAAGCTAAAACAAAAAGACACCCTCTGCTCAGCTGTCCATGCAGACATAATTCCCCATCTCCACTGGCCAGTCCTTCATTCCTCCAGGAATCTCTCTCCTTCCAGTCCAGTGTGCTGGGATCGCTGGTGCCCCCCCCCCCACATCACCACCAGGTGAAGAACGGTCGGCGGCTCTGGAAACTCTGTGTGTAGGACTCCGTGTTGGCGCGCTGCGGCGCTCGCGCCGTCTCCACGACAACGGGCGGCATTTGAACCAGCTGCAGCGGCGTCTTACCGTCCTTTAGTGCCTGGATCAAGTTGAGGATCTGAAAGAGGGAGGAGGAGAGGGAGGGCAGTCAGGATGTACACATTCAAAACCGGTTCTGGATGCACTGCACAGTAGAAAGTAGCTAGCCAAGCTGTAAGCACATGTATTAATGGAATATTATTTCACATGAAAATGGGTGTCAAGTGTCCCTCTGGTCATCTCAGAAAGAACAGCAGAGAACAGACAGAAAGAGAGAGGAGTATAAGCAACTGACCTGTCCCCTCATTACAGAGATCTGCTTGTGGAACTGCCCTCTGTCGAAACCTGGATCTTTCTGTAGCAGAGAAATACACAAGCACCTTTCACTGCTGAACGCTGAATAAACGTCCAGGATATTTAGGGCAAAACTAAAAATGTAAACTTGTTTTTCTGTCTGTGGTTTGATACAGAGGCTAAACTGCTGAAGTGTGGAGTGCTGTGTGGATTGCTGAGAGCAAAGGGGCATGAACCCCACCGAAGCCCAATGCTTGAATCTTTCAGTCTTGTTGTGGAGATTTGCGTCTGCTAGAGGGGCATGTGCTAGAGGGGCGTCTGCCTCCGGCTACCTTAAAGAGCTCATAGAGGTCCTCCTCCAGGTCCTTCACGAAGTTGGGGTCAGCCAGTTTGGGCAGCACCAGCTCACGGATCTCCTGAGAGAATGGGACCTTGGCCTGGGCTAGCCACGCCCAGTAGAACGGGTCTGCGGGAAACAAGGACACAGACATCGGAACTCCAAAAAATCCAACGGTAGATTTAGAGCTACAATCAGCAACATAGTTTCAAGTATAAAAGGCTCATTAAGAGAAACTTGCTCGGTACAGGAACTCTTAGGCAAGCAGTGGCATGTTGTGAGCTGTATGCATGATCGTTTTCACGTGAAACTTGAAAATGAAGCTTCTCAAAAACAGCCAGTCTCTCGCTCTCTCAGTCACTCACACACATACACACATCTGATTTCTCCACCCTCTCTCTCACCCTTTTTTATGGTTTTATGGTGGTGAGATTTAAGGAGGAGTTTAAATGGGAATTGCAGGATTCTTTACATTAAGTTTCAGTGTATAAAGTCAGCCTAAGGCTCATTGTGATTGGTTGCTGGCACACGAGTGAGGTTAAAGGCGATTAGCTTACAGGCTCTCCAGGAGTCTGGGTGCTTGAGTGGGAAGGCTAGGCCATTATCAATGGCAGCTAGTTTAATAATGGGTTCCTTTACCATTACCCAGTCAGCATCCTGGAGGAGGAAACACACACATGCACCAAAAACATACTAGCATACTTCATATTTTATACTCATACAAACAGTGTGTAGCTGCTTAAAATTTTAATTTCAAGCACAAAGAAACAAAGGAAATCCACCTTACCCTGTTGTCCATGGGACAGTCGTATTTTAGGAGCCAGTTGTCATTACCTCGGTCTACAGGTTCAGACACAACACAACCATTACAACCCAAGATTTAATGACTCATAGAAAAGGCACCAGTGTTCTCGCTGCAGTGCCTCACCCAGACCATCCACAGTGAGCTGAACTTTTAGACACTTTTCTCCAAACGTCTGACAGCTTTCAAATTCAGGAACTTTTGTCCAAGCATTTGTGGTGGTGTAATCTCAGCAGTTGACGTGCTTTACCTGTGTTCCGGATTATGTAATCCAGCACCACCAGTCTCTCGAACTGAAGCTGGAGCTGCCGGTTGGTGTTCTCCGGTAACGGTTCGGCTTCAAAGCGTCGCAACCAAAAATCAGCATCCTTGTACCCATCGACAAACAGCTGGAAGGAGCCAACCTGGAGCAGAACGTCATACACAGGGCACAAAGGCACACCTCAATCAACATCCACGTCTGTCTACATCTACATCTTGTTCTGTGTCTATAGGTTGCGCTTTGATCTAGAAATGCAACAGAGTGAGAAAAGCCACAGAACTACAAATGAAAATATACTTTTAAAATTTTAATTTCTTCTCTCAGACATAAAAAAAAGGAAGTCTTCCTGGCCAGTGGGAGGCGCTGTGTCCCAGAGGCCCTCACCTTTGGTGGCAGGCCGATTCTGTGAAAGCGCTGGCCGACCTTGGGAACCTTCTCGAGAGCAAGCCGCTTCCCTCGAGACTTCACCCTGTCTATGGCACTGTAGTTAAACGTCTCACTAGCCAGGTACACCACCTGAGACACAAAATATCTGTGGTTGGCCAGCTGCAGTCAACACAGTATTTTAATGCGAGAGGGTTATGTACGCACTGGCATAGTTATACACTGGTGGTAGCTGAGTGGTGCAAGTACATCTTTGCATGCCTGTGCGTATCCCATACGCATGTGACGTACAACTGTACGCATTGGGCATGTGTGGTGGTGAAGGTGGTAACAGGCGTATGTATCACGACAACAGGAAACGAACGCGCTGATAAAGGTTGAGGTTGAAAGAGACAACCTGCACACACGCACAGCGGTGCCTGAACGTTTGTGAACGCTTTAGGACTTTCCGTTTTTCTGCATAAATTTGATAGATTTTCACACAAGCGCTGAAAATATATAAAGAAAACCAAATCAAACCAACGATAAGATATTACATATATTATATATCTGTGAGTGATGAAAGAATGGCAACTTTTGCTTTCAGTATCTGGTGTGAACCCTTGTGTAACAATAGCTGCAACAAAAACATTTCCAGGAATTGCTGATTAGTCGTTGACCATGAGGAATTTTAGGTCATTCCTTCATACAAACCAGTCTCGGCTGAGTTATGTTGGTGTGTGTCCTCCCAAGAACTGCTTACTTTGGATCCTTCTAGAACATTTCTACTGGATTATGGTCAGGACTTTGAATAGGCCATTCCAGAATGTTTATTCTTCTAGAACCATTCTTTGGTAGAATTTGCATTTAGAATTTGCTGGCATTATTTGAAAGTCATTTTACACAGAAATACAGAAACCTCTAAAAGGTTCGCAAGCTTTCAATGCGGCAGAGAATGGCCAAGAGAGATGATCAGACATGGATGGAGAGTGTGTAGGAAGATGTGTTTCACCTTAGTGCGTGGTACTATGTTGAGCTCCAGTTTCTGGTCCACTAGGCTGGCCCCTGCCTCAGACAGGTAGCCCTGGTTCAGCACCAGGCAGTCACGGCCAAAGCAGCAGGGACAGCACAGCTTCTGTAGCCACTTGGTCCATTTGGGGTTCAGCTGCCCGTACGGCTCCTCGTTCTTTGGCTTGAACACGCCAATGATCTTCTGCACGACAGAGAGGGACGGCACAGGCTTTAGACCTGTTGTCACAGCGCTAAACAAAACTGAAAGCGAAACCAGACAGTAAACCTGACATGATCTGGAGAGAAACCAAATATCAACATTAATTTAGGCGCATGTGTAGAGAGAATATGGAACATTTAGCACTATAACACTCACAAACTATCACAACCCATTAACAAAAACATGATTATGTGAAAACAGTACTTGTTGGCCTAGTACAGACAATCCATCATAGAGTACTACAACCAACATGCGCAAACTAGCCAAATATCGAAGGAGAGGGGAGATCACCAGCGCACCTGCCGTTAACCTGCGTCTCCAGAGATCGAGAAACCAGCGTTGAACAGCAACTGTTTAAAACTGTATTGCAACTCTGGATCTTCAATAACAATATGTCCTCTGGCTGTGTATATGCTGGATATGAAACGCAACAAGAAGGAAACGGGAGCAACAGTGATGGTGTGGGCAACTTTACTTTAGCACTCTTTACGCCTGCAGCTGTGCGGTGTCGCAGATGTGACGACATTGTGCACTTAAAGTCCAAAGTCCATGAGACCACTGGTCTCTCAAGCCGAATCGCTGTAGGTAAACAGAAGACTGTAGTTGCTCCTCATCATCACTTCAAACCAATTTTTCTGAAGGACTCATCTTTGTTATTTAGTATTGATTAGAATCACCTAGCACAACACTGACTTGGTTATACACATATGCCTAAACGGTAACTCTGAACCAGAGTCAGGGACTGGAGGGATGGCATTCTTCCATATCAAAGTCCTGGTGTGACAGAGCAGGACTGGTCAGGCTTGGGCTAACGTCCTGTCAGTGCGGGGTACTGCTACAGCTAAGTGTGCACATACTCTTTGATTGGTCCAAGCAGTATGATTCTCAGTCTGGAGAACTCCACGACCAAGATAAGATTAGTGACAGAGGCCTATTTTGTATTGCTTTCAGTACTGACCCAGTAATTATTTAAGTCCTGTGACAGGATGTCCCTAATACAACCATGTGTTTTCCACATCAGTCTCCACCCCTTGTGGGCGGGGTTTCTTGCTGTAACTGCTAAAACTGGATCCAAGCTACACAAGTAAAATCAGAGATGGCACATACCTTGGACTTGAGATTAGCTAAATTACATGAGTCTGAGGATTACTGAAGAGACTGTACCACACTTTATAAATGCAGAGTCTCAAAGCCCTGAGTAAAAGCCGTCTGTGGGCTCCACTGCCAAAGTGTAAAGGTCTAGCTAGGGATTAGGCCCACAGATCACATGACCTGGTTTCTCAAGAACCTTCAGATGTCTCATTTCAGGGAGATTTAACAAAGAGAGGGGGAAGGGAAGCCAAATGAGATGTTAGATTTCTTTAACTTTCCAGTATTTTCTAACTCTTGGGGGATGTTTTCCATGACCAGATCATCAGTTTAACTGCTAAATTCAATAGAAGCTTCATGAACGTATAGCTTCTTGTGTATACCAGTGGAATGAATGCTGACAGCACATTCAGTGTCCACTGTGAAATAGAGCACAGAGCTGCCAAGCCTCTCTCCACCCCTATGTCCTTCAGGGCTCTCTCCGTCCGCCCATCTGATGCGTGCATTGTGATCTGGAAGTGTGCATTTAGTGTCTTACAGATTCTCTATTGCCAAACTCAGGAAAGTACTTTTAGATTCTGCTTTTCACTGACACACACAAACACACACATCAGCTTCATGTGAGATTTAACTTGACAGCACGTGACTAAGAAGTAGCACGCATCATGCACAACACATCGTACCCCTGCACCTCCCGGCCTAGGTTAGGGTAAGGGCATTAAAGGAGGTAGTGGGACAGAAGGGCCTTGGCCAACGAGATCGGATCACTCAGAAACACACACGCGCACGAGCAATAGGCTCCCTGCTAATACAAAATAGCGCGTCCTGTGCCATAACAGGACATAACGTTAAAGAAATTGTAAAAAGGCGTTCGGACTTCACTGTTAGAGATCACGCGTGCGGGCACCAATAAAAGGCCGTTTGTCATCGTTTGTTTTCGTGGAGTTCCACATTCTAGACTTAACGCTCGAGTTTCAGAACTTAGCCCAGGTGCACGCGAGTTCCAGCGCTTCTGGAACAGGAGAGTGAAAGGGAGACGTGAAAAGGTCCTCTAGTCGCTCATCCCAGTCAAGACCGGCTAATGTTACGTCCAGGAGCAACAGGACGCGGGATTAGTAGTTTGGTTGCCATGTACAAGGCCACAAAGCAGCGGGGAACATCTCAATCAGACATCAAAAGTCACGCAACGATTCTTTCAGACCGCACGGGGCAAACTTGGCCGAGTCCCACATTTTGAATAAATCAGTGCCGCTTTCAGGGCAATGCGTAGTAACAAATTAAACTATGAGCGTGGAGTTGTTACATGTGACAAAGGTTTAAAGCCGTCGACACACAAAAGACATGACCTGCTCTGATCTGACCTCGAGCTACATTCTTATCTGGCATATGGACGTCTAGTGAAGGAGAAGCGAGAAACAACAAACGTTTCTAAACGATTAACTTCCCTGCAAGAGTGAAACGTGTGGTAACGTCGGGAAAAATCCCAGATCACAAAGAGCTCTCCATCAACTATATCAACCACTAACGTTGATCGAGCACAGGGGGTCAGATGAAGTTTAAGCCAACTATATCAACCTAATAAGCTACCCGTGATTTAAAAACATAATTTAGAGCATAGCTTTCCTGCTCTAAACATGCCTAACAGTTCAGACCACCGGGGGTGCGATGGGAAGCCGTTGAAGTGTCGGATTATGGAGGAGTCCGCCGGGGTCGGCAGGTAAACTGCAGTTTAGCTTCCCCTGCTGCTGTTGAGTTGGGCAATGACACAGCGGTTCAGTGGGGCGCTGCATCAGACAGACGTCCAAAGAAAAAGCCTTAATCAGGGCAAAGTGTTAGACACACTAGCAGTGGTTTTCCACAACAACGGAATTGTCATTAAAGTTTAAGGGTGTTTTATTATCGATATATTTAAGTTCATTTATGTTGGTGGTACATCTGAGGCCTGGCCTTACATCAATAAGGCTAGATGGCTTTTTTGTAACGCAGCAAGATTTCAAAGGCGGTTTCGACTGCAGACAGGTTAACTGGCGGAGGGTTTGTTAATTGGGGCAGGGTTAAACATCAACATTGCACGTTTTTCTTACCCCTTGAGAGTCTTTAACAAAGTAGCTCCCGCTCGAGCCCTGATATATTCTCTCCGGGTAGATGCCTTCTTCTATGGCGCGCTCTGCTTTACGGATGATTTCTCGAAACTCGGGATCCTCGGGAAATTCGTTTCTGTGTGGGTCCCTGGGAGAACCGCCTCGGTCTCGATCAAGCAAGGGCTGTCGCTCGCGGCTGCGTCCGGGACTCCCTGCCGGGATGCGAACCACTGTGCCCGGTGTTCCGCCAAATCCGCTCCGGGGACTGGTTGGCTCGGTCGGACAGTAGCTAAACTCGTTGGAGTCGCGGAGAGGGGAAACCAACGGGCTTGTCTCGTCCATGGCAGAGACAGGAAGGAGGAGGGGAGGGAAGTTAGACGGCACAAGGGTCCGTTTCTTGCTTTAATTAAATGATGTTGCTTCGTAAAGTAGACGCTCAACAAACAAGTCACCTGACAACGAGCTTCCGGGAAAGGCGGTCCTAACGGACGACTGCCAGACCGCTAAGCCAACTGCTGCATGTTTACAACTAGCTGTTGCGGGAAGTGGCGCGCCATTGGACAGCATTATGCAGTGCACGTCAAACACGTGACAAAACTCATAATAATAGCCTTTGCTATGAGTTATGTATTTATTCAGACTTTTCTGTTATTCAGTAACGTTTAAGTGGAAGTATAAATAAATGAGCAGAAATAAGCGAATAAATGACATATATCTTAGATATTATTTAGAAATTATTTTGTTTATCTAACAATAATTACATATGTAGAAACTGTGTTGTCTCTTCCTCTCTTCAGGTCCGCAACTTGGGTGTCACTTTTGACACAACACTGTCATTTGAGCCTCCTATTAAAACTATCTGTAAAACCGCCTTCTATCACCTCAAGAGCATCTCAAGGATCCGCCCATATCTTTCTTTTTCAGCTGCTGAGACCATTCGTCGTTCAAAATCAGTCTGAAAACTCATCTATATCAGCTAGCATATGAGTGAGCAATCATTTGTGTAATCATTGTTTAGTATTTTATTATTATATAACATTTTTATGATTTTGTTTTTTATTGTATATTTTATATTCTTATTTTACAGTTATTGTTTTACATCTGACAGTATTATCTATTTTCCCTTATATTCACTTTACCGTTTTGTGCTGATGAAATTCTGCATTTTCTGTTGCGTTTTTATTGTACATTGACCTTGGGTCTTATGAAAGGCGCTTTATAAATACAATTTATTATTATTATTATTATTATTATTATTATTATTATTATTATTATATCTAAACTAATATATAGTTTGGTTGACAGGGACGCGATGGTTTAGTTGACAGGGCGGGTAGCAGCTCCGGGGAGCAGAGACGCGCAATAAGGATCAGAAGTTCGCTTGTTGTAGCAACAGTTGTTAAGGGGAGGGAGTTTAAATGCCCATATGGACAGGGGAGGACGCGGACTTCACTTTGGCAATATCCATCAGCTGTTCTCAGGAAGGAGTACATCAGCCCTAATCGATTTACAGTTTATTTGTTTGTTATTCGAGTGAGTTGTTTTCCATTTCAAAATTAGTGCATGCATATTTACCTTTCTCGATGAATGCTGAACTTTGTAGTTGGTAGTCCGTCAGTAGAGATATATAGTGCATCGTGTTTATTGGTTTTGTGCCCTTCGTTTAAATAGAATTTGCATGGATGGATTCGTCCTATCTGAACGATTCTACCTGGAGTTTATCGCCACGTGCCGAATGCTCGCCCGTCTCTGAGCTTTCTAGCTGGATGAGAAGCCTTCTGCGCCGGGACAGGCATGTCACGTTTGAATTCTAGTCAGAATATGTACTGGAAATAACTCCACGCTCGTGGTGTACATTGCAAAACTGAGCATCATATATTAGCCTACATTAAATGAATGTTAGTGAAATTTGAGTACGGATAACTGGACTTTTTAACATCTATGAAAATAGTTCGACCCCCAGGAGGCGTCTCGCGCTGACTCCGGAGAGAGGTCATCCCCCGATGTACGAGACGCCAACAGGTCCGGACAAGATCTCCGAGAGATTATTAGACACACGCGCGCACACACACACACACACACACACACACCTTTGTGCAAACTTCCTTGTTTTTGCATATTTTTCTTGACATAACAATCCTACATAATAGTAGTACATATAATCTGTCAAAATAAAAAAAAACATAATAAAAGTCTTGTTTTCTGACGTGCTGTATTCTCCTATATTTACAGAAGACACGAGGAATCAAAGGTAAGTGCTTCTACACTTTACCTGCAACAATGACAGACTGTACAATTCATATCTAACAGTGCTGACAGAGTGTATGATTTATATTTCACTCTCAGCAAAATGTCATCACCAGCATCGTCATCCCCGAATATGGTAGGACATTTAATAGGTTTTTAATGTCCTATTCTCAAAACAGAGTTGTTGTTTTATGTTTTTTGATAATAGTATTCACAGTATGGTTCATTTCCATCGCTTTGTGTCTACAGTGGTACAGGCGAGGAGACGCAGAAGAATCTGTGGATGACAAGGAAAACACAAGCACACGGGTCAGTACCAATGTCTAATGTGAATATCATGGGTCAGTACCAGTGTCTAATCTGGATATCATTGGTCAGTACCAGTGTTTAATCTGGATATCATGGGTCTAATATGGGTGTGCAGAGTCATCGATTAGATGAACTCGGTAACCACAAGGTTTACCCTGCTATAGATTTTTGGGTAACAAACATCTTATGATGGAAGTTAAGCCATGATGTGTCTGATGATGTAGAAAGGAATCATAGCAGTTCCTTACAATGGTGAAATCAGAAGAGGCAGTTCACATTGACCCTTGGATCACTAGGGTGGTGGCATGGAAGTGATGGAGCAGCTTTCCTGGGTGGAGGGGCATTCCACAAAGCCACTGTTCACACCCCCAGCCCCGAAATGTGTTCTTAGGATGTAGCAGCTGTTATTGATGATAATTTTCATCACAGTGACACATAATATTATGTATTTATGCTAATGTTTGACATTGTAACATTTGTTGTAAATCTGGAAGGTTATTCATAGGAGCTCTAGGTGTCATCTGGAAACCTGGGAAATGTAGTTTTTTGTATTACAGAAACGTGTGCGGGTGAGGCTGTTCAGCAAAGCCGGTCCTGATGATGAACATGAGCCTGGCAGTAGCAGTAAGAGACATCATGGTTCTCCAGAAGAGGGTGCCAGCGATCTGGAGACACCTAATCCAATGGTACAATGATATAATGAGTCATTGTTTAAAAAAAAAAAAAAAAAAAAACTTGAAACTTTTGCAAATAAGATTTTCTTCACTTTAATTCACTTAAGTTAAAATATTTCATTGCATCTAGCCAAACCTCCACAACACAACAAAACAGTGAGAAAGTTTGTGTTTAATATGAACCAAACCTCATGGGTGTACAGGACAACAGAGACCGATATGAAGCAGGTCTGTCCCTTTCCAGACAGCGATGCTGTTCCAGAGTCTGAGGTCTAGACGACGGGCTGCTCACATGCCTGTCCCCGATGCTGCCATGACGGACCACTGCCTCATTGGAGACTTCACTAAGGTAGGACGCATTACCCACATTGCACAGCAGCAGTCACACGACCTATGTTGTGATTGAGGTAGATGATGTGCATTGATGTGCACTGATGTGTTGATGTGCATTTCAATGAAAGGGTATAGGTAATCTAGCTCTGTATTATAGCAGAGCTCTTTGAGTTGGGTATCAGTGAACAGGATGAAATGCTCAACAGATGATCTGTTGTGTCTCTATAGCAACATGTGCTTCCTGTTGAGAGAGTGGATCACCAGGATCTTCACTGTGTTTCAGCTGAGACTGTGAGTAGACTGCTGCATTGATTCTTGACTGCACTGTCTACAGCAAATTGTACTGTGTTTACACTGTGTATTGCACTTTTGCAAAATGAACACCTTGTGAACAACAGAATAATAAATGAACAAACTATGAATCTCATTTTGTTACGTAAATATATAACGTATATTTCTACTTAATATCCCATCCATCTTGCTTTTTTTTGACACCTTTTTTGTTTTTTGTTTTTTGTAACACACACACACACACACACACAAACCTATCCAGTACAAATTCCATGTACATCAGTTGTGATTCTGAATAATGTTAATAAAATAAAAAAATCACATATTGCCCAAATAGCCTCATGTTGTAAATCAGGCACTTAGTAACGTTTGAATCGTGGAGTCAGATGTTTGGTGATGTAACTTGCATGATTATTAAATACTCAGCTGTTTCGCACTGCATCTCTGGTGTGAAATTAATGGTGCGTTTTCTCTGCTGGCCTGTAGGTGGCAGCGCTGATCAGGGGTCAGTTCAGCGCCGAAGTTGAAGACTTCCTGATCGTAGACTGCCGTTATCCATACGAATACAACGGAGGACACATCAGGGTAATGAAAATAAACAGTTTTAGTTTCTCTGATGTACAGGAGATATACACCTGAACTGTTTTTCCTATATTTAATCTGTTGTGTTAAAACACTAACCCACGCTGTGTTCTGAAAACAGATTATACAATCAAAAATTCCAATTTAATTATTGATGAGGTTAGAATGATTAAATTATGGTGAGATGTATTTCTGTTTATGTTGAGACATGTGAATAAATGATCATTCCAAACTCAGCATGCATGGATAATGATAATGAGTCACAATGTGGTTTCTGGAACATCACTGTTGTAGATTTAAGTATCTTAAGTATAAGAACTTCACTTGTCAATGAATAATAATAATAATAATAACAATGTAACTTTTAATAATATTAAAATATGACAGAACCATAAAATAAACACAGAGCCACAAAAACATAACAAGAGAACTGAAACAGTATGTGTACTGGACAGGAAGAGACAGAGGGCAACAAAACAGACAGTGGATGAACTGGGGATGGGGGGGGTTCTTGGGCAGTTCTAGAGAAGTGTTAATCACTAAGAGATTGGAGGATTGGCCAGATAACAGACCTGAGAACATGCAAGGGTGTAAATGGGTGGAGGACCTGACTGCACAGCTGGGTGTATGGGTGGTGGAGAGCAGAGAGATGATGAGGGAGCAAGACTGTTAAGAGCCTTGAATGTAAGGAGGAGAATTTTGAGATGATTTAAGCAGAAGCCAGGGAGGATTACATAACACGGGTGTTATGTGCTGAGACGATGCCCATTGTCGTTCACACAGGGAGCAGTGAATCTGCACACAGAGTCTCAGATCCACCAGGCCATTCTCCAGGCCTCCACCCCCTTACAGGCTTCCCCAGGGGCTCCTCGTGCACCGCATGCCCCAGAAGGGGCCTCCATGCTGTGTGTGGTGAGCCCAGGCAGTGGGGAGAGGTTGAGGGTAGCTGGAGGTTCCACAGCTGCAGGGAAGAATAAGGAGGAGGCATCATCATCGTCATCATCACCACCACCACCACCACTGAGGAAACTGATGGTGTTTCACTGCGAGTTTTCATCGGAGAGAGGACCACGACTGTGAGAAAAAAAACCTCCGCAAACACACGTTGTGTACACATTGTGAACATGTCTGTCTGTCTGCCATCTATCAGATACACACACACAAAGCATCCAGTTCTCATGGTTTTTGCCTTTTATTGTCTTATGTGCATTTGGTGCAGGGTGCAGCGTCTTACTGTTTCTGTGTGTGTGTGTGTGTGTGTGTGTGTGTGCGCGGTCCTATAGTTGTCATTATTTGCGGGGGGTGGACCGTGCACTGAATGTTTTGACCTACCCATTCCTGCTCTACCCCGAGGTCTACCTGCTACAAGGAGGATATAATAACTTCTATTCTCAGTACCCGGTATTGCACACAAACACACACACACACACAAACACACGCACATCTAGATCACCAACACCACCCACACTTCTACTCTCTCTCTTCTGTATCACACATTGTGATTTTTCTCTCCCACTGTTGCTCGTCATTGTCACACACAGACACTCTCTCTCTCTCTGGCTCATTATTGCGTCCCTCTCACACTCTGTTGTTGCATTATGTCTCCGCCTGTCTCTCCCCTCCATCAGGAGCTGTGTGAGCCATGTGGCTACGTCCGCATGCGTCACAGGGACTTCAGAGAGCAGCTTCGTCGATTCAGCAGGAAGAGGCATCCTCACCACCGCAGACGGCCAATCAGGTCGCACAAGAAGACAGCATGCTTTTAACATGGATAAAGATAAAATCTGCATCACTGTTGACCTGTAATAAAATCAGACATGAATGTTCATTATCTCGTGTGTAATTCCGTTAAACATGGCTCTTGTGTGTAGGTGTTTGTGTAAAAGTTACATTTTGTAATATACTGCTCTCTGAGCTGCCTTGAAACATCTGAAAAATATATTAATAAGCCTATATATTTCCCAGATTTGTCCAGTACATAAGCAGTCGCGTGCTTGTCTTTTTGGTGAGCTACATCGTGAAAATAAAAAGGTTGAGCTGAATTAGTAGGCCTAAGGTTCTAATAAAGCTCAAGGTCACGTCATGGCACGAGGCTGCGCTTCGAACGTGCTGACACCCGCGTTGTCTTCTTCCGTCGGTCGCTAGGGGCGTTCTGATTGGTCGAGAGCAGCAGGAAGCCCTCTTCACTTCCCTGATACCTTTAATTCCGTACCATCGACCTCTGAATCAGCGGGCGAGAACGCGAAACCTCGTCAAGCATCCCTTCCTCGTGTTTCGGAGGCCCTCAAGGTTGTGTTCTCCGTTACTCTGTGCCGTAATTTCAGTTGAGGTTTGCGGCGGATCTCTACAGTCGTCGTAAATATCGGTCCAGTAAACCAGAACATTTCACGAGATGGCTGCTTACAAGCTCGTGTTGATTCGCCACGGAGAAAGCTGCTGGAACCAAGAAAACCGCTTCTGCGGTTGGTTCGATGCGGATTTGAGCGAAACTGGAATTCAGGAGGCAAGAAAAGGTGGCCAAGCACTTAAAGGTGAGGATCCGTTAAATCTTCGAGCGCAATTAGCTTTGCTAGATTGTACGTCTCTCCTCGTCCATGGGTTATAGTGTGGGCCGTTAGCAAGAGATGTGTCTGTTCTTCCGCAGTGATGAAACAGGCATCCCAGCCAGCTAGGCCATTGCGGCACTGAGCGAAGGTCTGCAGGACGTTAGTCTAATCGCCGAATACTGTGGAATGAACCGATATTGCAATGTTGATCATTACTATCGGTATGTGCAGAAAGTGGCTGTTCGTGACATTTTTCACAATGGCAGCAGAAACAAACCTTGTCAATGAAGCTGAAGGAGCCAAACGGTTAAATGGCTGCCTTTCGTTTACTATTTTATTCAAAGAACACGCAACAAGTCTGTTTGTATCTGATTACAATACAAAACATAGGGCGAAATAAAAACTCTGGATATAAGTATTTTTTTCTTTAGTTTAAAAGGATGTGTCGACTCCCTGCCTTGTCTCTGTGGCACATTAATTAGACCGCTGTTCTGAATTTTGCATGTCTGCATAGTTGATCTTGTGTAGACTTTCACTGCATTGTCCCTCACTATTTACTGCGTTGCTTCCCACCATTCAGTGTTCATCTCTGTAATGTACCTCAGTGGCAGAACGCTGCACAGTAGAATCACTGTTGTGTGCTGAGGTGATACACTGAGAAGTGCCTCTCCGTGCTGTATGAGTTTATTGTACAAGTTTATTTTATAATGATTCATTTCCCAAGGTGCTCCTGAGACACAGCCACATTATCCAAGAGTTACACAGTACTCAAATATGTTAGTTTAATTGAGCATGTTTTTATGTCTGCGTTGCTGGTTTCTTTCCTCCCCATCGTTCTGCTCTCCAGACGAGGGTTATGAGTTCGACGTGTGCTACACGTCGGTGCTGAAGCGGGCCATTCGGACCCTGTGGCTGGTTCTGGAGAGCGTGGACCAGATGTGGCTGCCTGTGCACCGCACCTGGCGCCTGAACGAGCGACACTACGGCGGCCTGACGGGCCTCAACAAGGCCGAGACCGCCGCCAAGCACGGTGAGGAGCAGGTGAAGATCTGGAGGCGTTCCTATGACATCCCACCGCCGCCCATGGAGCCGGACCACAACTACTACGCCACCATCAGCCAGGTGGGGGTGCCAACAGTCGTTTACACCCAGGGGGTTCCAGATCCATGTCATTGTGCTCTGGGGTTACTTTTAGTAGCACTGCGTGTGGGTTCAGCCTTCGGAATTTGGATAAGTGATGCGTATGGTGGTGTGGTGAGGGGTCCTTCAGTCTTGATCTAGGATCATTTTTAGTCATAGAGCTGGTTGTAGATCTGATCTGCATGCATATATTGTAATGCTGCTTTTCTGGGCAGCGTTAGTGTAGAGCTTTAATGTAAATTCAGTCTGGCACACCATGCAGAAAACAAGGTCTGGGAATTATTTTTCTGTTCTCTTCTCTTTCTCTCTAGCCCTGTCCCTTCTTGGCCCTGCACCCCCCCTTTATGCCCTGCCCCACCCCTTTATGCCCTGCCCCTTCTTGACTGTGCCCCACCCATTCACACCCCTGCCCCGCCCTTCTTGCACTCCCAGTGCTGATCCTGAGGCTACCGCGCTGTAGAGTTCAATTCCATCAGCAGTGAACACGTGCCTCTAATATTCAGATCTTGAAGGCCTGCATTAGCAGAAGGAAGCTGCCTAATGGTGTGAAATCAATGTTTTAGCATCCTGAAATTCAGATGCATTGCAGTGGGTTAGGATTGCATTATGATATGTTCATGTGCATGATCAAACATGTCCTGTGGCTGTATTAGTTTAAGGTGAACTCTCCTTCCTGTGTCCTGCCACTGCAACACTAATCCCCTGCTTTCCCGCAGGACCGTCGTTATGCCGACCTGACAGAGGACCAGCTGCCATCATGTGAGAGCCTGAAGGACACCATCGCCCGTGCTCTGCCCTTCTGGAACGAGGAGATTGTCCCGCAGATCAAAGAGGGCAAGAGGGTGCTCATCGCTGCTCACGGCAACAGTCTCCGTGGTATCGTCAAGCACCTGGAGGGTGAGCACCCTTGTTCCGTATCGCTTGTGTAGGCCTTGTGGAGGGGTGTGGCATGAGTACTCAGAGCTCAGTGGTGAGGATGGAGCGCTGCTCTGTAGGTGGAAACTGGACCTCTAAAATGGATCTTTATTTATCCACGATTTCAGAAAACCCATGACACCCAAGGTTGAGGTACAGAAAAACTAAGAGGTCCTCACTGGGATAAAAGTAAAGAGACATGACAGTTGGGGGAAAAACAAATTGAGCAGCAAATTTGAGTTGGCAGCAAAAGCAACCATCAAACAAATAAAAACTAAATAAAAAAATAATCTTTCCTAAAATAGTTAATTTTAGGGTTGCATGATTATATAATAAAATACAACATTAATATTTAATAAAAGGACATATTGCAATTATATTAATATATATTTCAAGTGTGCAAAAATGTCCAATATGCTGAAACACATTAGTTAGTTAAAAGGTGATTTCCGTTTGCTGGATTGTGTCAAAACTGTGAGTCATCAAAACGGCCACTGAACACTCATCTGGAAATACTGCCATTGGTCTGGCTGTTCTTAGCATGCGATCCACAAAAAAAAAAGATTTACTTTATTTTTTGCTAATGTGCATATTGAAGCTTTGTCATTTCAGTATTGTGGTTACCAAACAATATATTCTGCAAACCCTAGTTTGCCCTGAAATTCTCATGTGACAAGTAGTTACTAGGAAACATTGCATTTGTGCCAATGCCTCAATCATCACCTGATTTTAAATATTGTATGTAGAACCTGACCCATGCGTATTTGTGTGCACGTGTGTTCAGGAATGACTGAGGAGGCCATCATGGAGCTGAACCTGCCCACAGGTATTCCCATCCTGTATGAGCTGGACAAGAACCTGAAGCCTATGAAGCCCATGCAGTTCCTGGGAGATGAGGAGACTGTCCGCAAGGCCATGGAGGCAGTGGCCGCCCAGGGCAAAGCCAAGAAGTAGAGAGAAGGGGTGGGACAGGAGGTGGGGCAGGGGGTGGGCACAAGGGAAGTATGGAAATCATTGAGTGGTTCATCAGAGTTTCTCACACACAAATGCACAGTAGTGGACACCATAGATTCTTGTTGGCTGCAATCCCTAAAGAACACAATTCGACCATCTGCAATAGGCCCGGTAATAATTAACTTAATAATAATTTATCATTATAATAATTTAGGGGAACACTCAGAAGGGACCATATAACCAAATCTGGGACTCGATCTTTAACTAAACATATATTCCACATTATTTGTGTTCTTTACATACATGTACAGGAAATTACCAAGCTATTTGAGATCTTCAAATTACTGTAATCTCAATTATTGCAAACTCAAGAAGTCAAGGCACTGTCAGTTATAATCTGCATGTCTCAAAAGAAAATACTTGGCTTTGCTCTGTGGTGGCAAATCTATGTCAACAGTATCCGGGCAACAGCGTTCATTGACGACAGCGCAGCAGATGAATTCCGCCTGTCCTTTCTAGCAGAGAATCCAAATGCAGATAATTTCACCACTGCAGCGTGACTCCGAGACGGCCTACGCACCTGGGTGGTCTCTGCCCACCATATAAAACACACCACCTAAAAGCCACAGCCAACAGAAGCGCCATTCTTCAGAGGACCACTTTTAAAGGTTTCCCACTTGAGTTGGTGTGAAGCAATGTAACTTGGAATATTCCTAATTTATTGAGTGAGTTCAGATTTTAGAGGCATTGTTAGAAAGTTTTCTTCTTCCCAGTCTGCTACTGAACTGATTGTATGTTGAAAAATAGTAGTTAAACTGATGCTGTCTTTCTCAAAATGAGTGGAAGCCATTGTATTTAAATGTTGTATGATTATATGATATATATATATATATATATATAAGTACATATATAGAAGTGTGATATTCCTAAGCCTATTAGTTGCCACACTTCATATTATAGTTTTGCTCAGCTGAATGAAATAGCACTGTCATACTTGAACCTACACTGGTGTTTGTGTGCAATCATCAATAAATGTTGGCTAAGCAGAAAGATTATTTTGTTGTGGCATGTTTTGAACAGTTTCAAAAGAAAACACTTGTTGACGTTTGTTTAGCAACAACAAAGATGGCGTCTCAGGCGTACCATATTGCTTCAATCTGCTTGACCAATCAGCATAACCTAGCAGTCTTGGCACCAGCCAATCAGAGCTTCTGCGTTTCTCCTTGAAAAGATGTCGCCTATGAAGCTGTGTGTTCCAGGTATGTGGATATTGTAAACGTGTTTTTGTGCGGCATATTATGATTATACTGACTATGATTTTTGGTGTATGTTTTCATTTGCATGGTTGTTCATTTATCTCTGTGTTGATTTGGATGTTAATTTCTAAAACAAGTGAAAAACCTTCTCGTGCTATATAGCAAATTCAGCAGCGCGTGCATTGCTCTGGGCTGAATCATCAGCACGCATTAGCTAGCTAGCTAGCTAGCTAGATAGCTAACAAGCTAAATCACTATTACGTTTTGGTTCGCTTAAAATACATAGCTATTCGATTTCAATAACAATACAGTGAAGCACTAATGTATTTTTATTTAGGTGACAATTCGATAAAGTGTTGTTGACTGACTTACTTTTACGGGACAGTCAACTAGTTTGGTGAGCCCTGCCCACCGCCCGCGGCGCGAGAGTGCTAGTGCAGAACATTCCGCATAAAATGTTTTGATTCGCTTTCAGGCATATCGTTACGAGTATGACCGCCGGGTGTAGTTACATCAGGGCTAGATGTGTCTTAACATGATCGAAGCTCATCTGACACCTGTTCGCAATGGTAAACTGGTTAGAGATCACGAATTCACTGGACCGTGTAATCACAGTCATGTGTATCAATTCAAAATCGAGCGTCACAATCAGCAGTGTTCATAGCGGATTTAATTGTGCTGACGTAGACTCCTGAAATGAATGATTATGATGCGATTATAATTATTGACTCATTTGGTTATTTGTCTATTAATTTGTTATTTGCAGGTGAAAGGCTTTGCAGTACGGAGGACTGCATCCCCGGCGCGGGCACCTATCTGCGGCACGGATACATTTTTGCCTCGCTCGCGGGCTATGTGCTGAGGAGGAACGAAGGAGAGGAGGCGAGTACCCGAGGGACTGTCCAAGAGACTTTCACAATAATAGTAATAGTGTGTGTATATATATTTAAAAGACTGCGCAAATGTGACCAAACACTCTGTTATCCGTTTTTATTTCGGCTCAAGTTAACTGTCCTCGTTGTCATGTTTAATGGCCATGCAGAAGGAAGAATAAAGCCTGCTCTGAATTTGCTTTTCAACCCTTTGGTTTTGCAGCTTCCAGTAATTTCAGTCGTTAAGGAGACAGAAGCGCAACTTTTGCCTGATGTAGGCGCTATTGTCACGTGCAAGGTGAGCATTTGATCCGCTACTAGAGGACGCCTAACACAACGTCTGGAAGGTCGTATTTGACTACACCTCTTATGATGAACAGGCTGTGGACAGTGCAGTTTCAGGGAGTTTATGGTTCTGCACATCCTTTTCACAATCATCAATTCTGATAATGATTCATTTGTTCCAGGTGACGAGCATTAACCCCCGGTATGCCAAGGTGCACATCCTCTACGTGGGCTCCACGCCTCTCAAAGACCGTTTCAGAGGAACAATCAGGTATGCACAGACACTCTCACTCTCTCTTGCCCAAAGGCCTTTTACACCTGCACTCGTCACTACACCTGCTCGAATGTTATGCATGGAATCTAGCTAATGCTATTGCATGTAAGAACAAACCCAGGCCAGCTGTTGCTCTAGGGAGCTCAGGCCTGTTTCTGGCACACGCCGGAGAAGATCAGGGCGAAGATACACCTTCCAGCACACATGTCCCAAGACTTAGAACCAGTGTCTGGCAAAAACACGCACTTCAAGGAGAAAATCAGAACAGTGTGAAATCAGCTTTTTCCTTTTACACCGAGTGAATTCCTTTTATACTCCGTGTGAATAGTGTTTGTGATTTTGTGCGTGGTTTAGAACTCCTGTAGCTCGTGTTTGTCTTTTGTTACGGGGCACGTGCGGCTGCTCAAACGCTCCAGGCAGAGCTGCTGAGTAGATCTCACCTCGGTGCTTGTGCATGCCTTCACTGAAGTGCTCCCATATTTTTGGTGCAAACAGGAAGGAAGATGTGAGGGCGACGGAGAAAGACAAGGTGAGTAGAACAGAGCTTGTCTTCTCCCAGGAGAAGAGCTCTTCAGCTGAAACGCGCTGTAGAGCTCTTCATTAAACACTTCCACGAGTAGAGTAGCTCTCTAAATGTATTGCCATCATGACAGTAGATATTGCTACACACAGTATTATCCATATGTATAAATAATTACATATAGAAGTGCTTGATTAGATGTTTGAGGTGGTGTGTAACTGTGCTTTAAAGGAGCAATCTTATTTTTACCATCATAAAGTAGCAAACAATATTTATGCAAGTGATTTTTTCCCCTATAAAATGCACTAGATGAATCAGATTGCCTTGTCTGCAAATGAGCCAGTTTATGCTTCATAGAGCAGGCCCCCACATGCAGACGGCCATGTTTTAAAATACTCTCAGACATCCAGGACACTAGGTGTCAGTATAATGGCTTTCAAAAAGTGAAGAATTGTTTCAAAAATGACTTTTTTTTGTTCCTTTTAAAGTTAATAAAGCTTGTGCATGTCCTTTCCTGCAGGTGGAAACATATAAAAGTTTCAGGCCTGGTGACATTGTTCTTGCCAAGGTGGTATCCTCTGTGTTTAGCAGGAGATCTCAAAATATAACACTTAAGTGCAAAGGTGGAAAATGTCAAAATATACTTCTAAAAATATGTGCATTAGTCTGCGTGCTTCTCTCCCTTTGGAAAAATGTAGTGCACTGTAGTTGCATGATGCCCACAGAATCGCTATGAGGCACAAGTTCTGTCCCCAGAATACCTTGCTGTTTACCCTTGACCTCAGTGTCTAGATCTCATTGGGTGACGTGCAGTCAAACTACCTACTGACCACCGCAGAGAATGAGCTGGGCGTGGTAGTGGCCCACAGTGAAGCAGGTGAGTGAACATGCCCACTTAGATGCCTCATGCATCTATCTACCTGCCAATCAAAAGCATGCACATGTCACTCCATTGAGGTGTTCTCAGTAGAGTTTAGACTGCGCTGAAGATTTACATTTACGGCATTTAGCAGACGCTCTTATCCAGAGCAACTTACAAAAAGATCAAGGCTGTGGGCTGAACTCTTGCTTTGTCAATACTATGGTGTTTACATACTGTCACTCAAAAAAAACAATTGTTTTGAATCAGAAAGCTTCAGTAATAAAGGCCAAACGTTTGGGCCAGTGGTGGAATTCAAGACCAGCCCAAACTACCTTCGTTTATCTTGGACTGTGAAAATGAGCACCAAATTTCTGTATAAAATCACACTTTGGTCATAATTGCTTTGTTGGAGTTCATGGCTTGATTGACTCACTTCTCCCTCTCCCTGCAAATCTCTCTCGCCCCAGGGGTGCAGATGGTGCCCATCAGCTGGTGTGAGATGCAGTGTCCCCGCACCCACAGCAAAGAATTCCGCAAGGTGGCCAGGGTACAGCCGGAGTACCTGCAGGCCTGAGATGGACGTGCCACATCCTTCGATACCTTACCCGGAACACACAGCTTCTTACACACACACAAACACAGGCCATGGGGCCCAAAATGAGAATAGGCATGATGTAGACTTCTCTCAACTGAACTTCCTGGGTTCTTGGACAGATATTTCCATGCTATCCCTGTCTAGATTTACCTAGAATTTTAGACCACTGATGTTGGGCCTACACCAACATCAGATGACCCTCATGGTGTCATTTGGACCTTTTGTGTTCTGAGAGTTAAACTGTGGCAAATATGAGCCAACAGTTCCAGAATCCCAGGGATTCTAGAACCACTCTCCAGGGAGTCAAACTGGATAATGGGTGGGCTTTGTTACATCACTGTGATGACATGTCAGTCAGAAAGTTAGGTTTCATCACAGGACATAAGTAACTAATTTTCAGCTACATAGTTTTCAGGGCTGTAAAACACATGAACCACTTAGGATCAGATGCTTTCATGAGTTTTATTCAGAACTTCTGCTTTTTATACTTTTTCTGCTTTCTTTTCTGTACAGAGGTCATGTATTTACAAGAGACAAAATAAAATGTTTCTCCTGAATCTGTTCATATTTTAGTTTGACATTATAGGTCTTTGTTTAAAAAAAGTTCAAAAATTATATAAAGCCTAAAACAAACTTCCTAAAAAACTGACAGGAAGAGTCAGAAACCATGATGTTTATGACCCTGTACATGAAGTGCAATGTCTGTTCTGCAACAGTAGGCATTTAAAACAGTTGTACACAAGTTACTGATGTGAGGAATCCGACTTGTGTCTGGTGCCACACTGTGAATAGACGGCGACTCCAGTCCAGAGGACCCGTTCCAGTCCAAGAATTTACGTAGTCTGCTAGTTAAATCGAAGGTTTTCAGAATTTCTCAGTTAATCCAGAGGAGGTCACAGGGACCTCAGGAGGTCCTCTACCCTACTAAACAGGGTGATTTAGTTCTGTACACAGTGATCATCCAAGACTGTAACAAGCAGCAAGTTCAAGGCAAAAAGCAAAAATTAATATCCTGCTGATGAAATGACCATCCCAGTTTTCGGTCTTCATTGACTGAAGACGTGATCATTCAAATAAACCATGGCAATTCATTGCTCCTCCACCAGAGGCAATAATGACACACGTCCCTGGAGGTAGCAATAGATTCCTTTATAGATGTCCATATATGGCATGTTCTTTTTTGCCTCAGTCATCAAATCGTATTGAGTTCCGAGCATTAATATCAATAGCAAATTTCTTATTGGATGGTGCTGTAAACCCTAGTCCTGCCCCTTTGTTCTGAAAGTCCAAGTGACGTCCATGAGCACGCTCAAACTCTCCCAGAAGGCCTTGCTGTAAAGTCTGTTGGCTCTCCTTGCCGAGAGCCGTGTTGACCCGCCCACTGTTTTGCCCAATTGGCTGGCTGCCCTTCTTAAGGCCGCCCATCAAGCGAAGGAACTTCATCTGTCTCTCAGAGTTGTCAAAATGGGCCGTGTCCCACTGACCAAAGTTCTAGAAGGAGACAAACAAAAAAGGTCAAAAATCCTTCTAACTAAATCAGTGTAGTTTGGATGCAAGGAAATAAGATACTCCATAGATATTATCCTAGAACACATTATGTAAAAACATTTTCAAGCTGTTTGAGAAATAGTTTATTTCTTCATAAAATACACATGAATATCTTGTTCACAGAGCACATAAGGAAATGTTTGGACTGATACTCACTGATTTGGGTTGAGATTCCTCATCAATCTCTCTTTGCAAGGCTAATCTACGTGCCTGAAAATAATGCAATACTACATTAAACTTGTGTGTGTGTGTGTGTGTGTGTGTGTGTGAGATTCACATTGTCAGTCATGTATACTGGTGCTTTACCTGGTCGATGGAAACCTCATCTCGATTCCCTGGCCTTGCAGACAGGAATACGACATCAGTAGGCTGCAGAGGTATACAGCACCAGTATTAAATCCAGTGTTACACTATGTCAGGGAAGGGCAATTAATTTCCCCAAGGGGCCACATGAGAAACTGGAACGGTTTTAGAGGGCCAGACAAATATACTTAACTTGGTTCTTCACAATACATATATACTGTATACACTATACATACTATATCTTAATAAAACACTGAATTAAACATTACAATGAAAATGTGGAGGACAGAATTATATAATTAATTAATGAACTTGTGATTGTTCAGTTTAGAAAGTACTTTTTTCAGTTAAAAAAATAGCATCACATTAACTGCATAGCTGCAGCTCCTCCGTCATCTCAAAGTTTATCACTACCCCACATATAAAGATCAGTAACTGGACTGCATCACCACAGCTCCACGTACAAAGATCAGTAACTGGGCTGTATCACCACAGCTCCACGTACAAAGATCAGTAACTGGGCTGTATCACCACAGCTCCATGTATAAAGATCAGTAACTGGGCTGTATCACCACAGCTCCATGAATAAAGATCAGTAACTGGGCTGTATCACCACAGCTCCATGAATAAAGATCAGTAACTGGGCTGTATCACCACAGCTCCATGTATAAAGATCAGTAACTGGGCTGTATCACCACAGCTCACGTATAAAGATCAGTAACTGGGCTGTATGTATAAAGATCAGTAACTGGACTGCATCACCACAGCTCCACGTACAAAGATCAGTAACTGGGCTGTATCACCACAGCTCCATGTATAAAGATCAGTAACTGGGCTGTCACCACAGCTCCATGTATAAAGATCAGTAACTGGGCTGTATCACCACAGCTCCATGTATAAAGATCAGTAACTGGGCTGTATCACCACAGCTCCATGTATAAAGATCAGTAACTGGGCTGTATCACCACAGCTCTCATCCAGAGCAAAGACAAAAAAGTAAATATCTGCTCTGCTTTGCATCTGAATGTCCAAATTCCCCTCAATTAAAAATTGTAATCCTTAAACAAAGCTACCTGTTCTCCACAGACTAAGCACACAGCTTTATATTTGACTCTAGAAAATGAATATTTAGAAGTCTGTTCCTTGTTACAAACTGCAATCTTTCAGTAACTCTTTGTTTTCCTGTTAGCTGACATATAGAAAAAACATAAAAGCTCATGTCTTGAAAGCTGTGCATGAGCGAACCCACCGAGCAGATGCACATTTACAAACAAAAACAAAACAGCTGCCTTCAAAATAAAAGCAGTGAAGTTTTACTTCATGCATGTATCACAGTGTAATAGGTATCATAGTCAGACATTTACTTTTGACTTCTAACTGATCAACGATCTCACGTGGGCCAATTGGAGATAGTCAGAGGGCTGGATGTGGCCCGTGGCCATACAATGCCCAGGTCTGCTCTATGTGGAGCAGCGTCATGAAACCACCCCCGTTAATCCACTTCCTTAACAATCCTAAACCCTGTGGTCTCGCTGACTCAACAGTACTGTATAGTGCTGACATTCACCCTATGTTAGCAGTTACTATGCTTCATTAAAATTGTAATAAATCAAATAAACATGATAAAAATCCAGTGCTTAGTTTCTTATTTGTAGTAACCTATAAACATTTCAGTGTACTTACTCCATTATTGGCTGTGTTGCTTTCTTCGGTTTGTTTCTCATGTTTCACCTTCACCATCCTCATTGTTGGCATGTCATCAGCATTCTTCTTCCTTTTTTTCTCTTTCCATTTCTTTCCTTCATCCTCAGCCTCCCCTAGTCCTGCACTGTCTTCTAGAGCATCTCTTTTCTTTTTCATCTTCTTCTTCATGCGTCCTTCCTCTGGTTCTCCATCCGCCTCCCTTGCTGAACCTTCACCTTCTGCAGTCTTTCTCGTGTTTTTCTTCTTCTTGGTCTGCAGCTCTGCGTTCAGTTCCAGTTCTTCCACCCCCTCCCCTTTATCCTCCAAGGATCGTCTCTTCTTCTTCTTCCCAATTTCTTCACCGTTTTTCTCCTTGCTGACTTTTCCTCCTGCTTTAGTTTTCTTTTTCAGAGGACTGCCACCACGCTCATTTGCCCCGTTTCTCCCCACCTTGCTCTTCTCTTTCTCATGTTCATCTTGCGTTTCTCCTGGCACTTCACCCTTTTCGACCTCCAAGTCTTGGGCCAATAATGCGTTTATTCTCCTCTTCCTCTTCACCTCCATTGGTGGGGCATCTCCATCTACCTCCACACCTGTGTCCGCGGGATCCTTCACCTCTGCTGCTCCTTGTTTGATCATCTTTTTCTTTTTACCTCCTTTGCTCCCATCCACCCTTCCTTCAGTCACCTCCTCCCTTATCTTCTTCGACATTACCTTCTTTTCATGGTCACCCCTGACCCTCATTTCTACACATTTCTCGCTGCTCTTCATCTCAATCACCTTTTCTTTCGCTTCCGTCTTTCTCTTTTTTTTCTTTCCCTCATTTTCTGGCATACCCACATCCCTTGTTTCCACACCACCCATGCTAACCACCACCTCTACATTTTCTTCTTTTACCTGTGTCTTTCCCTTTTTTTTCTTTCCCTCATTTTCTGGCACACCCACATCCCTTGTTTCCACACCACCCATGCTAACCACCACCTCCACCTTTTCTTCTTTTACCTGTGTCTTTCTCTTTTTTTTCTTTCCCTCATTTTCTGGCACACCCACATCCCTTGTTTCCACACTACCCTCACTAACCACCACCTCCGCCTTTTCTTCTTTTACCTGTGTCATTCTCTTTTTTTTCTTCCCCTCATTTTCTGGCACACCTACATCCCTTGTGTCCACAACACCCTCACTAACCACCACCTCCACCTTTTCTTCTTTTACTTTTTTAATCTTTTTTTTCTTTTCCTTCTTCTCAGGAACACCTCCACCACTAAAGACCATCATCCCACTGTCTGTGGCCTCTTTCTCCTCCTCTACCACCAACTTCTGCTCCTCCATCACCTCTTGATTGCTCTCCTCCACCCATGGCCTCCCCCCAGCGTCCTCTCCCTCTTCTGTCGACTCAGCAGTCTCTAACCATCTCTTCATCATCTTCTTCTTCTTCTTCTTCTTCTTCTTCTTCTCAGGCCCGTTCTGTCCCTCCTCTCCTTCATTTCTGGACCCATTTTCATCTTGTGCGTTGATCATTTCTTTCTTCTTAGAACCCGATGAGTTCACCTGCTTCTTCTTCCTTTTTCCTACGGAAACTGTGTCATCTATGGAAGTCTTGCTCAGCAGGGTACAGTCATTACCCAAGAATCCGTGCTGTTTCTTCTCTTTCCTAGCAGGTCCCTGCTTCCCTCTGGCATCGCTTAGGCTGTTTTTCTGGTTCACTGTTTTCTTCTCATGCCTGGGGAGAACCTGTTTAGCTACCACGTTTTCCTGGGCTGGACAGGAGTCATCTTCCTGCTGCATCTCTTTCCACTTCTTAGCTCTTCTCAGGTACCCCTTCAGCAAGGAGATGATAATCTTCTTATTCCGCCCTCTGTTATTCTTTTTCTTCATGGATTTATTTTGTTTTGGTAATTTGTTTGCTATTGGTCCTGAGGGTCCTGGTGCTGTTGGGCATGTCCTTTTCTCTTCTGCTTCTGAGATGTCACATTGGCACCCTGTTATTCCACCATCTGAAAAAATGCAAATTATAACAGTTAAATGCAGTTTAACAACAGACAGACTGAGCATTCAGACTTCATTTGCACATATGCCTCCAGGAAGAGGATTTAATTATTTGTAATAATAATATGACTCTGGTTTATAAGGACATTACAAATTATATATAGACAAGGAGGCTTCACTGATATATTAATTCGACGTGATTCTATATTCATCACTCCGCAATTTCTGTCTTTGGTCAACTCTCTCCCAAAGGAATTTCCTAAGGAGTTTCTGTCGCTACCACAATTCTGGGGAAGACACGTTTTTGGTTAAAATTATCTGGTAAATGTCGAGGTATTTTGTTTTTCTCGTAGTGGCTCTCGAATATACCGTGAGCTGATATCCCAATGTATAACGTAGAAATATCATGAAGTAAATTCATCTTCACACAATGACGTTGGATGCCAAGTTCCGTGGGTATACGGCCATTAAACAATGAGAGAAGCCATACTTTTAAACAGCGGGCTTTAAATTACGGCATATGGTGGTAAGAGCCAGTGAGGTTTGGTACAAAAGCATCTGTTAAGCTGTTAAGAACAGCCCATAGCTGTTTAACTGAGGAAAAGTTATCTGCGAAGCTAGCTAGATAGTTATTTCGCTATCTATCCTAGCTAGCTAAAATACTTCATCTTGGCTACCTAGCAACATTAGGCATGTTTTGCTTGTTTAACAACATTCACCATTTAATAATTCACCAAATAAATAGACATCGAAGAGTATTGTATATAAATACCTAGCTGCTGTTTATGTGGAGAGAAATTAAAAATGAACGTACTTAACCTAGCTAATAAATCAGATAGAAATATATGTAGCCATCTAAGACCTTAGTAAAAGTAACTTAAGAGTTGTGGCCATAAACTACTTTTCTACGTTTCTAAGGTGAATAAGAAATAAATCCATATAGAGCAATGTAAATACTCCGTGCCACCTTGGTGCTTTATTTAGACGATGATATAACAAAAAGATTTAACTTACTTAGTACTACACGTGTTACAAAGCTTACATCTGCAGAGCAAGCAGGAGTGACCCGGAAGTGTCTGCAATAAGCTTCCTTGGTAACACGCACATACTTGGCGATAACGGCGGAGCACGCTTGAAACCAGACTTCAGGATGTTTTGCTGAAACTACAGATATGGGAGATTCACTGTTCATACATTTATTTGGTCAATCTCCACACATTCTATACGTATCACCTACACGTTTGGTCGAGAAAATTGCTGTCCTTGTGTACGAGCGAGTACGCTTTAGTGCAGGTGCGCGTGTAATCCGTGTGGCGTTGGTTTTCAGACAGCGAAGACACATTAAGAACAAATAAACTTCACAGTTTATTCAACACGACGGTATTTCTCATAAGTATGTGTGTTATTTGTACAACAACAGAGGCAGTGTATCGTAACTAAAGTAATATTTATTCGCCACACGAAAGCATAACTCCTCCCGTGAAATAGGCAACAATTACGAACCAAACGTGGTGGCAGCGAGGAGGATGGATGTAGGAGTTGAACGACAGCTGGTATTAAAACGTACAAAAGTCACACCATCGATTATGGTATCAAATTAGTATGAACACCAGTACAGATAATAAACGTCTCTTCGGCAATTTAAAGTGCTACGAACATGAATCTACTCCTAAAATACCTTACATATTAAAACACGATATAAGCTACTCAAAACTACTCACGAAATAGCTACCGAACGCTTAAAAAATTCCTTTTACTTTCAGCGATTTAGAAAATTCACTTTGAATGTTTGAATGGTTCAAATAAAATAAACGAGTTTATGCATTACAGCATCTTGTCTTAAAGTGCACATAAACACATCCCTGAATAGCAAAAACCAGTTAAATGAACAAAATAAATAAATACATACATACAACGGGGGTGGTGGGAGGAGGGGCATCCATATCAAAACTATGAATATTTAGCATTAACGCATTAACGAAAGCAACTTTGTGGAGATAATATTAAAATAAAAGGCTTAAAGCAAAAGACTCAAGGGTGCTAAAAAATGTATCACAATTTTGTTTCCATCTTTGTTAATACGTTTTTTAATGCTAACTAATCAGTCAACTTATCAAATTGCCTAAACATTAAGCCATTACAAAATACAAAACAAAACCTTTCTTTCTGTCAATATAAATTATTATTTAAGTATTACTGAATACCTATTATTAAAGTATTTTAGTGCTTTGTAGGAAAGAGAAGACAGGCTAGTTTTTAATGACTGGCTATTAAATAATACAGTACCTCTATTTCATAATGACCTTGTTTGTCACTGTAGGTGATTGAAAGCGACTTTGAACAACTAGTGCAAAATCAGTGTGTCACCCACACCATCCATAAAGTTCAGTTTTTAGTCTATAATTTTTTCCAATATCACAATAAAGCTTGGACACAGCTTCTCGAATACGGGTGTGTGTTTGTTAGCTCGTCATGGACACTGGACCCCTGCTGTGTGCCTTTTGACCCTGTGACATCATCTAAAGGGTATCAACCAAATGACAAGTGGGCTGTGTTGCCATGGTCATGGGTTTCACCACAAATTCCTTCTGGTATAGTTTGGAGGAGCAGTGGGAATCTGTAAGACAGTGAGAAAGACCAAATACATTAAAGTTTGTGTGTGTGTGTGTTTTGTGTGTGTGTGTGTGTGTGCGCACATTACACTCACTGTTCCCCCATTCATTAGCAGGGCCATCTCAGTGGGCTGGTACACATGGCTTCGGAACGGAAGTGTTGGCCTTATTACTCCAGCATGGTACCCTCCAGCCTGTACAGCTAGACACACACACACACACAGTTAGCAGTGCACTATAAAAATAACAGTAAAAACCACAAAGACATGTTAAAGTGTTCAACTCAGTCAAACGTAAATGTCATCCATGCAAACACCCACACACAACAAACACACTCGTATTATATTTGTACCTGTGCTGTGTTCCTCTATGGAAAAAGCCTGCCTCTCTGCATACCCTGCTCTGCTATTGGCCGGTGCCTCATCATCGTCCTCCCCAAAGCGCCTTCCCTGCGACGCTGCAGGTTGCCGGGCATCGTAGTAATCCTGCACCGCCTCTTCACTCCTCTGATTGGCCTGCCGCAGACACAGGTGGGCTTCCGGTATAGCGTGGAACAACAGCAACACCCATCCCTCCGTCACCAGGGCGACTGCCAACGCCGGCTCGTCCCAGTCTGTGGCAGCGGTGGCCATGGCAGCATCACCGTAGAGATAGAACCCGAGCCAGCCGGCCCAGATGAGGAGGGAGGTGAGGCAGGAGAGGAGAAGCCAGACGGCGTTGCACCTCCACCTACGCCTCTTACTGCTGGAGCTGCTGCTGGCGTCACCCCGGCCACGCCCAACACACAGCACCACCCCCAGCGAGATCGCGGTGGCAACCAGCAGCAGGCTCAGGGCATAGCCACCTGCCAGCGCAAAGTCCAGTGGTGGGTAGTCGCAGGCGGCGTGACCTTCGCGGCCCACCGTGAGCAGCAGCCACTCGGCGGCGATCACGCCCTGCACCAGCGTGAGGGCAAGTGCCAGCCCGGAGAGAGAGCTTCCCGCGGGGCTCCGCCCACCCGCCACCAGCCTGCGCAGCCGCACTGCCTGCACCAGCAGGCACGAGAAGCACAGCGCGAACAGCGCCCCCCACAGGGCACGCCGCGCCACGCATAGCGCCTCCCCGCGGCCCACCACGAAGGCCAGGGACAGGCCAAACAGGCTGGCCACACCCAGGAGCAGCAGGAGGAGGGGCCCCACACCACTGCGACGCTCCGCCTCCGTCACCATCTTCAGCCGGGCGAGGAGGACGATGGTTAGCACCAGGGACGAGAAGGCACCGCCGCACGCCACGCCCTCAAGGACCACGCCCCACACTGAGTCCAGGTCGCACAGCACACGGTAGGGGCGGGACACACCCGAGCCACACCCTCGAGGAGGTGGGGGGACTTTTGCATGAGTTGTACCCTCAGAGGAGGTGGAGCCAGTCAAAGAGAGGAGGAGGAGGAAGAAGTGGAGGCCAGGTCTAACCATCATGGCTGCAGTGGAAGGAAATTATGAATGTAAAAAAAAATGCCCCTTTCATTTCTAGACAATAAAAGCTGTCTGATCTTATTGCGGATTACGGTTAAACGTGTAATAATCCTGTTAATTTAAATGTGTACAGAATGCCTTGTTAAGGTGTATGTGCCCTATCCTCTCCTAGTGCGCGCGAGTGGACTGATGATGTCATGCTTTTGTTTTGTCTCTCGCATTGTGAAGCTTCCTAGCCATACCAGGCCAAATCAGTTCCTATAGCAACCAGAGACACGCGTGGGATGGCCTGCATGGAAGTGAGTTGAGTTTATATAAGGAGCGATCACTGTGACAACCAGCTGACACACACACGCACACACACACACACACACACACACACACACACTCTTGTACACACCAGTGATTAAGCAGGCATCATAACGGTACTCATGCTTCTGAAATTAACAATTTATAGCACTTGTGAAATGGCTTGCGTCATTTCACTACCACTATATTGCAGGATTCCATAATTAAGAATGATCAAAAGATCGAGAAAACCCAGAGCTAAACATCTCACCTTGTAGTGTAGAAATTACCTGTACACGCACTGAAACGTACCCAAATTCCTTTCTCGTTTAAATTACAGGCGAATTCAAAAGACTCTTTGTGGCGTATATTATCCAGACATATCTAGCGTGCAAAGTTAGAGACGCTTCTCAGTAAGCCCCCAGTGAGTTGACTCAAATCTCTGGCGCACAGCTGCGAACGTCGCTTGTCATTTCAGTATGCTCCTCAAACTGTGCGCTCAGTGGCGATCGTGCACGCGCTGGAACGGCATTATCCAGTTTAAGACGACCGTCTTTCTACCGAAGAAAGTCTTCGTGAAATAACCGCTTCGTTGTTTGAAGAGGCAGAATGTAATGTAATGATATCGACGTCTTTTCTTGACGTGCGGGAGGAAGATTTTTTATCATCTACGCTCGACATTCCATCCAGAAAGGCTTACAGCAATGTTGCCTCTCTCTCTCTCACACTCTCTCTCTCTCTCTCTCTCTCTCTCCCCCCACCTTCAAAACCATAAATATCTGTCTCCGAAACCGTCAGTGGTCATTGCGTATCTCACATGCACTCACCAGAGAGCTGTCCATTGTCCGGTATGCTTCTATTACAGTTTCTCGGTTACTCTTGCGCGAGGTGTGATAATAAAGATACTGTAGACGGATGACTGGCTGATGAACTTCCGTTTCAGATTCTATCACTCATCCAGTGGTCTTATGCGCTAAGACTCTTCGATACCAAATTTCTACCATATGTCTACCCTTATACTCCAGACTGACGTGAACCCCATCACACACACACACCTGCAGGTGCGTATCCACGTGGGATGTCCTAGAGCGGATTATGCAATCTTAACCAAGCATGTGTACGCGTCTGTATGTGTTTTAGCAAAATATATATGAAGTTTGTTGTTTTAGTAGCATGAAACTAATCTCACCTTCTCGCACTATTCTCTCTTCTTCTCTCCTCCGATCACGTGACCTAAGGAGTAGCGTTCTTTAACAAGTTATAATACTTTGCACTGCACCACTTTTTCTGTTTGCCGCTATAGTGCTGTTGGCACGGTTTGTAGCCTGGATGTATGCATGTATGTATGTGTGTGTATGTGTGTGTGTGTGTGTGTGTGTGTGTGTCTCAGGGTGCTCCAATTTTAGTGCTGAGAAAAGAATTCTCAGTCAGGGGTCTCACACACACACATCCGTGCAGTTTAGGTGTTGATCACTTTACGCTGATCTCATGACAGCTGATAAAAGGCTCCGTTTAGCGCCCCCTCATTCTTCTTCGGCTTATCTGGCCGCCTATTCTTATAAGCAGATTACCTGCGCTTCCTGTGTGAAGAACTCAGTCGCCATTCAGTGTCCTGTACCAGCCCCACACTGCGCACATCTCTTTCTCTCTGCTCACAAACAATATGTCTCTCCACCAGCACGTGGAGCAGCTGCATGTGCACTCCAGGAGCAGGGGCGGGAAACGCTGATCTGTGGTATCACTCCATGATGTTCATCCATATCTTCTCTTTCGCTTGGGTAGGGGTGTCACTTTTTTGTACATTATTGTGTGTGTGTGTGTGTGTGTGTGTTTGTGTACATATATATGTAAGTGATTGATGATGAATGATGATTATTCTGCCTTATTCTGACCATTCTGACCTTTTTAATTTAAAAGTGTGTGTGTGTGAGATGCGTAATGACCTGTCATAAACTTGAGAATATCAGGTTTTATTATAACGAATGGATATGATACACAATAATTGATATTTATTTTAGTAAAACAAAAATAATAAACATAATTGTGGTAATCATCGTAAATCAAATGTTCACTAAACAAGACGCTTTACTAGACCCAGCTAATTAGGGTCTTCAAAGGCGCGTCGTGGCAGAGGCGCTTGAGCAGCACGTGCACAGCTGGCGTGTGACTTTTCACAGCGATTCCAGTGTCTTGGCAACAGCGCCGCGTGGTGGGAAAAATTATTTCTGCTGTCCATTTGAGACAGGTGTTTTGCAGCAGTATTCGCGCACTTCTGAGTTAAAGGTGTAAATACCTTTAAGAGAAATATACAAGAACTAGACTGATGCAGGGCGGGCACGGGTATCTGGAAATTTGCGCGTTTGCAAATGTGTCGCTGTCCAGGAGAATCGCAACAAGACGGGTTCTGGAATGGACTGGCATGACGTGGAGGAGCTAGCAGATGTGGCATTATCAAGTTCAGTTGATTTTGTTTTTAATCAGAAAATGACGCATTATATTTTTTCTTACCGACGTAGGTTTATTCAATGTAAAATGCACAAAATAAAAGTATGTGAAAGTATATGAATTATAGTTAACAACAGTCCAAGCTAACTGAGATTAGCAGTCACTAGTTAACGACTAAACGCTAAAAAAACAAGTGTCTAATGTAAACAACAAAAATATTAAAAGTAAGAAATCTCAATCACCCGTTTTTCCCAATGCATTCTGCACTTGTATATGGCTCAAAGAGCAAATCAGAAATAAGTATTGAAGTAGCTCTACACCGAACAGTTAAAACATATTTTTGTGATTGGGTTCACAAAGAACGGCACAAGTTAAAGAAAAATCGGCCATGCTGAATATATAAATAAAGACATGTAAATAACAAACATTTGATATAATGCATGTTTTTACATTAGTAACTGATTACTGAATACACACGTTGGTGCTAAATTAATTTAAGCAACAAAAAGTGGAGGAGCCATTTGGAAGGCGAAAGAACACAGGTGTTGTGCCAAATTCAGCACCCCCGCCGTGAGATGCATCCCCTTCTCGGGAACTCTCTCTCTGTTGATCCTACTTTAGGTATATAGTTGGGACCAATTCATGTTGACTCCATGAGTTACATGACTGTAGCACCAGTGTAGCCAGAATAAAGAGGGGTCCATTTCTCGGCAGGTGCTCTGCCAAAAAAAGCATCTCCGTGCAACTTTTCGTTTAAATTTTGTTGATTCTACTTCAAAATCATTTTAGCCATATAGACACAAACAGCCAGAATTACCGATGCAACACCATAAAATAAAAAATAAAATGTATATGCATGTCAGTTAGAAAATACTGAATAATAATACTCTCAGTATTAAACATAACAGGATGCACTGCTGTCAGGACTCGGTTTCTAACAGACTGAAACAGGGACAGCATTCACATACAACACAGTATGTGTAGACATAACTCCATCCAGAAATCCGTACAGCGCGCGTTCCCAAGAAGGGGATGCATCTCAATTCGGCACAACACCGGTTCTTTTTAGTGAGCTGAGCCAAAAGAACTAAACAGAGTACTACTCAGGCATGACCATACTCCTCCGTATAGCATATATACTGCCCCCCGGTGGTTCACCACCAAAATAACTTCTCCTCATTCCATCCCCTTTGAATAAATAATTCATATTTCCAATTAAACAACATCTGAAAGTTAATACTATGTCTGTGGACAACTGTGCCTTTGGTCTCAGGTGATGCAGCTTCCCAGAGCTATAACATAAGTGACTCTTTTAAAGCATACTCATTAACTTACACGGGGGCATCAGTATGGATCCTCTCCAGTCCCGAAAGGGGGGTTTTGTACGCTGTGTCTGGGGAATCCATCACTACTCTGTACTGGAGCTTTCTGTCTGTACCCTGATCTTCACAGTACTAAAAGGACTGCCGGCTGGTCCTTGAAGAGATGCTGGATGTGTTTGAGTTTCCATCCAGCTCCATTTGCAGTTGTGAACTTCGAGTGTCAGAAGAAGCAGATTCCTCTTGAGGGAACTCTTGGTGGTGTGTCACGTCCTGCAAAGCACAGTCCTGCTTTCTACTCAGGGCTGCCATCCTGTCCCGATCCCCAAGGCCATCTCACTGGACACTGGTTGTCTACTAAAGTCCATTAACTTGGATGCTGTATGTCATATCCAAGTAAGACATTAAACAGTGCAGTTTACCACTTCTGATTCGTAGTATATTTTTTATGCTATCACATTTAAAGTCAGTAGATGGAAGATCTAGGCCCTATGAAACAACTTTATTTATCATATATACTTGGCCAATGTTTGTGAACCATATAACCCACTAATCCCAACCTGCTTAGAGGTTGGGGGCAGAACACAGGGTCAGCTATTGTACCCCTGGAGTCAAGAGGGTTAAGGGTCTTGTTCAGACCCAACTGCGTGGCAGAGCTGGGGTTCAAACATACAAGGCTGCGTGGCAGTTTGTTTGATTCAAACACACAACCTTCCAGCTAACCCAACAGCTTCACACACTAGGGTGCCACTTTTTTGGGGTAGGTGTGTAACATTTTTATGTACCACCCCATTTTGGGGTCATTTGGGGCATCTGAGGTCATCTGAATGAAGGCTAGCAAGTGTTGAGCAGTTATATTTCCCTTTGTGACGGGCAGTGAGTGCGAACTAAACGGCAAGTCTTAGGGAAATAGAATGGTTTAATGAATAAAGTGTGCAACCAAAAACCCGTGCACTGCTACAAATTAAGGAAACAATAACCAGCAGTCAACTGGTACAAAGACAAGACATATATAGACAGACAAACGACCGTCAGGTGAGGGGCTTAATAGGCCCCGCCCACCTGAGGGATGCACGCAACGCAACAACAACAGGACAACTGCGGCTGTGACGGAGGCGACCGGTAGGGGGGTGACACCCTTCTTATAAAAGTAATATTCAAAGCTTCTGATTTTAAGAACACATCTTCTAAACTGATAATGTATTATTATTTTATGTATTATTTTTCATGCACAGCACACAGAATGGCATGTGATGACGATGTTGATGATGAGTTTATGATGCTGCTTCCTCTCTGAGTTACCACAACGACTGAACACACAGTAACACTCTTTTGTGTCATAAAGAAAGAGAGGAAGAGGAGAGAGAAGAGGAGGGAGTGTGAGGAAGAAGATAAAGATAGAGGGAGAGACACCTGGATTTGGGGCAGCATTTTGTGTTTTCTTTTACAGACCTTGTAGTGTCTGACTCAGCCATGTCTGCTGTTTGAGTCAGCTGTAGGTGTTCAAACAGTCGACCAACACACAGTGGAGTTACAGTGGAATACGTTTGGCTTTCCTTCCCTGCCTGTCTCCTTATGTGATAAATTAGAACAGCGCTATAAGCTATGAGCATATTCTGGTATGAAGAGGTCAAAAGGTGCCTCACGTGTAAATCCCCCTGAGCAGATCTTCTCAGTGTTGACGTGAGAGGTAGGATGGTGTGGCATACCCAATATGAACCTTACCTGTCTTCAACTCTTGTACACATTGTAACACAAACTGTAACACACACGATAAAGAGAAAAACACGGGGATGACGGCCTGTGTGATTACTGCTTTATTTACATTTTAAGTGGATGAACATGTTTGTTGTGGTCAGATGGAGGGAGTGAAGCTCAGGTGTCTTCTTTACTAAAGCCTGCAATCCAAGCCTGTCATCGCTTACCAGAAAGTATCCAGAAAGGGTTTTGGAATGCTCAGCATTCCTAAAGTCATTCTACAGGTTTGAAAAGTAATTACCAGCATACATTCAATTCCTGCATCTCCAGAAATAACAACGAAAAAGTAGTAAGCTGTAGTAAGCTGAGAGAATATATAGTTTTGAAGGATGTTGAATGTTTATTATATAGCAAATGTGATTTCTTTGAAACAGAAGAGAATCCCTCATTGGTTGATATTGTAGCAGTTGCCATGGATTTCCAGATGTCACATGCGCCTGTGGATGTGCAGAACCCGTTGGCAGATGGGACAGCGATGTTCCATGTCATTGCAGGAACGCACGCAGAAGGGAACCAGGCAGAATGGCCATAGTCTGAGGAGGAACAACATTCAGTGACTTCCAGTGACATACCGTTCACAATCATTATAGAGTTTTCATCATGTTCCACAGAGAGCATATTTAGTGTAGTGTGTGTGAGGTGCCTCACAAGAATATAAAGAGAGTAGCAAAAAGAATCCAGGTGAGGGCTCCAGGGATGGGCTTGGTCACTGTGATGACTTGCCGCTGACAGTAAGCACAATTCATCTGTACAGGTACATCTTTTGGTGACATAACCACTGCACACACACACACACACACACACACACACACACACACATACATACATACATACATACATACATATATAACTAGACCCTCTTTTTTCAGTATAGGATTTTGAACAGAGAGGGTGGAGTTAGCAAAAGTATAAATTATGACCACTATACAGTATAATCATTATATGGTATGACCTCTATACAGTATGACCACTATATGGTATGACCTCTATACAGTTTGACCACTATACAGTGTGCAGTACGATCAGCTCATCATTATTTATGTAGTGATATCCAGTCCCACTCCACCTACATTACACTATTTAGTGGTTAATTAGCTGTTGAGTGGACTAATTACCAGCTAATTAACAAGGCCTTCACTTTAAATGGGGGTGTCATTTTATGGTTTGTCCTTTTTGATTACATAACCTGTTCTGTATGTTTAGGCTGTTGTCCAACTCACCTACGGGGTTCATCACTGTTACCGCCGGCTGCACGGTCTGGACGACTGCTGCAGTGGGAGCTGGCTGGATCACCGTTACCGCCGGCTGCATGGGCTGCATGATTACTGAAGCAGGTGCAGACTGGACCACTGTTACCGGCGGCTGAAGCCCAGGTTGCATGACCACAGGTCCAGACTGGAGATTTACCTGTGACTGGTACACAGGCGTAGCCGCTGAAAGAGAGGAGAGGAGGAAACCATAAACATGTTACACAGACACAGAGGCATAGACACGGACACAGATACAGAGGCAGTCACAGAGGCACAGACACAGATACAGAGGCCCAGACACAGACACATAGAGACAAACACAGAGACAGACACAGAGGCCCAGACACAGACACATAGAGACAAACACAGAGACACACAGGGCTAGGCTAGCATTATCAGATGTTATCAGACATACATACCTGGCTGCCCAGGATAGGTATAAGGCGGGGCAGAATTGGCTGCTGTAGGGTATGGTGGAGGAGGAAGCTTCTCCATGAATGTGAACTACAAAGCAGAATGGGAGGAGAGAGGTCAGGAAGCCCTGTGTGTATTTTCAGAACACAAGACAAACCTCTCTCCTGCTATCTGACTCTTTTTTTCAGTTATGTTAGTAAGACTTTACCCTCCTGACCAGCAGGTCTGATGGGATCTCTGTCGTGATTTGCGTCAACACAGATATGTGTGAAGAACAGTGACACAGAGGAAACAGATGAAAATATGTCCTTAAACTTTTAGACACTTCTTGTTTTTTTACGAGCACACTAAGTTTTCTGTATTAGTAACCAATGTTATTATAATTTTGGTTTTAGTTTTACTTCACTCAGTCCAGTTGAGGGGGAGAGGGGGAGGGTTTACTCTGGCTAGAAAAAGAACGATGGTATATATACCATATATATTAATTCTTAAGAATAAATAACTTGAGTCATAAATATCTTGAATGTTTTTCCTTGGACATCCAGTACAACGTTCAACAGCATCAAAAACAGCATCAAACATTGTCATCACTCTGCTAATAAGAACTGAATGAATGTTCAGCAGCTCACTGAAAAAGACGATAAATCCTTTGTTTTACGGTGGTCTTTTTATTTCTTTATTTGTATATTTTTTAATTTCTTAATTGGCACTTTACTGAACTGTTAAGGAATGTCCTTATTATAAACACACACATACAGACATAATATATACCTGTGTTTTACGTCCTTTGAGAAAATTTGTGGAGGTTTGAGCGTTCAAAATCTTGATGACGCACCTCTGTTCAACAGATTAGAAGTTCATCAAACATATGGCAGACTCTCAGAGAACAGGAGAGAGAAAAACTCTTGAGAAAGGAGAGACAGTGAGTGAGAGAGCAAGAGAGAGAGAGAGAGAGAGAGACAGACTGATGGAGATTATGACGCAGAGAGACAGATAAACAAAAGTTGCCATTGTAATGTCATGGTCAACTTCATGACAAAGCAGCTTCTAATTTGAATAATGCTAAACATACAAATTTAATTTGAGATTAAACAATTTATTCATTTGTAAATACTACTAATACACCAGTTCCTTATAATAATTATAATAAACCAGCATTTTCAATCACTTATACACATTTATTCAAAGTAATCCAAAGTATAGGACATTTTGTTTTCAATTTGTTTAATTTGCTGCCAGTAATTAAATATTTTAGTAAACTAAAATATCTATACATGATGTTATAGATGATATATGACCTACCTGAGCTCTATGGCACTGTGGACACTGTTGGTGCAGCGGTGAGAGTGACAGAGGAGACCACCCCCCCTACTTCTGCAGAGCCAGTCAGAACACAAGAATGCCATGGAACCAGCTCTACCAGACCTGCATGGGTACGGAATCATCGCTGACGTATCGCAAACACACTGCTGCATATCAGACACACACTGACCCCAGAGGAGGTCAGAACAGGTGAGAAGGGGACCACAGATGGTCCAGTAAAGTGAAACGCAAGAATGGGAAAACATCTTCCTGTAAGTCCAGAAAACACATTGGGCTTCTTTCAACGCAGTAAAAACGTATCAAACAACACATATCAAACAACCAAATATCAAACAAACAAACTACCATGTGATACAAAATACAAGACAAAGGTTTGCCTCCTGTTTTGCTCACATCTCCCCTGACTCTCATATTGGGGCCACATATGTTCATCAACATCACAAAGAATATTTCCCCTGGTAATGCTGCATGGGAGACATCTCTGGTGACGATTGATCCAGCCCTGGCACTCTGATGCTGTGAATGTTATGCATGTCTCAATCATCTAAATGTGCCATCTGGTCATAGGACACATATAACTAACATCTCCAGAAATTCAGGATAGAAATTCACAATCACTTGGCATAGACTAGTATTTAAATACCAGTAACATTGGTTCTTGGCATAGGCAAGTATTTAAATACAAGCAACACTGGCTCTTATCATGGGCTGGTATTTAAATACCAGCAACACTAGCCCTTTGTCACGGTCCGAACTGAAAGGAGGCGTGACGCATGCGCAGGAGAATGCGGTTTATTCAAATACAACGAAACTGGAGACTACACGAACATGAGGAAACATCTATATTTAAATAAACAAGATACAAGAACGTTACAGGATAACGTAATCGACATACACATAGATATACGAAGGCGACTGAACAATAACTACTATAAACCAAACAGACAGGCAAACCATGAACGAGTAACTAAACACGAACTAAGAAGTCAAGACACACGAGAATAGGCTCAGAACGAACTAGACAATAAACATACAGGAACTATGAGCGGGGGACTACACGACTAGATAAACGAACGGGGCGATACCACGAGAAATCAGGGGAACAGCACAACAGTAATATACAACACAGGGAAGACCAGGTAGTGATGGGAACTTCGGCTCTATTTAGGGAGCCGGATCTTTTGGCTCAGCTCTTCATAAAGAGTTGGCTCTTTCGGCTCCCAAATGGCTCTTTGTTTTGCCACTTATTTCCAGTGGTAAAGAACAATGTTACCTACATTTTACATGACTATATGCACAAAAGAGTGCAAAAAAGCTCAAAAATAGTGTTGCTGTGGCCAATTGTTTTCATGCTTGCCTTGTAATAACTCGCCGATTGCACTCACACAGTCAATTGTATCATCGTGCTATCATTATGGCCAACTTTTTATCAATTTTGTTCTGTCTTGCTGGTGTCAATGTATTTGTCACAAAGTGGTTCATGGAACTCTGTGTTATTGTTCGTTGACGTGTACCTGATGGTGCAGATGCTGGAGGAGCAGCAGCTTTGGTACCGGGCCAGGGCCCAGAAGTTGAAGAGGCAGTAGCAGAAAAAGGCATGCTAGCTCGCCTTTCTTCCAGCTGAACTGTGGGATGTATCGTTCTCAAATGTCTATGAAGATTATTAGTGAATCCTGCTCGAAAAGATATTTTGTTCTTGCAAATAAGACATTCTGCCGTTGCGTTATCATGGCTTTTAAAGTGCAGCTAAATACTGCTTCTTTTCCTTTCTGTCATTTTTCTCCCTCCCGCTCTACCTTTTGCCATGTGCTAGCACTTTGCACACCCCATCCACCCCTCCCCTCATTGCATGGTGGTATAACCCTTCGATGATTGGTTCCTCTGCTTGTTGTTGTCATTATGTCTATGGTTGTTGTTCTCTGATTTGTTGAATGACAAGCCTTAGAAAAAAATGGCTCGGTCTTAGAGGGGAACCAGCTCTCGTCGTTCATTTAAAAGAGCCGGCTCTTTGAACCGGTTCGTTCGTGACTGACACATCACTAGTAGTTAACATTAGAACATGACTACAGAAAACACAGCGTAACAGAAATGCCAGGTAGAATAACGAAACGTAGAAACGCGACACTAACCAGGAAACCAGGAATACACGGACACAGAACCGGAGCTAACAGAACTAAACAGGGAAAACTTTCACCAGGAAAAGCGCTCTCTCATACAGGGCCTTAACTACAGCAGTCATTGTAGTGGTTATGTCCCTCCCATTTGGTCAAATAACTTACATTGCATATCTGGTTATTTACATTTTTGCTGCTCCTCTGGTGCAGTCAGTCAGATGGCAGTATCTAGTCATGATGAGATGGCATCAATGTTAAAACTTTCCACTTTTAGAAAACAAAAACTCAGTAATCTAACAAATGCCACTTATCAGTACAATGCTTTTGAGATGGCTAATCAAATAGAATAAGGTGGGATTTTGGAGGTCTTGTCTTTTCTGAGTGTATATAGCTCAGGGTGCACTTAGCATGGCAGCATTGACTAGACTGCCTGCCATGCCTAGCATGTAGGACTACATCTGTGGCGATTTGTGTAAATGGCATGTGGACTACTGGTAGGCTGATGGAGGGTTCCATCTCTCTCTTTCTCTCTTTGTTTTTTGTTTTGTTTTGTTTTAGCTGGAGATGTCAGCTGACAATGTCTCTGTGTCAATAAAGACATGGATGTACTGTTGGGTTCAACATCAGCTGCTGGCCACTTGAGAAACAGATCAGAATGATAAATGACTGACCCACTGGAAGATCATAACCAGCGGGTTCAGGTCAAAAACCAGAAGAGCAAAACCAGGTCAACAAATCCCAGAGGGCAAAGGCAGAGGCAGAAACACAGCAGTACAACATCAGGATAATGTCAATGACTAAAACTGTCAGGGCAAAATAGACACAACAAACAGGTAAATAACAAACAAGTGAACTCAGCCTGGTGAGTACGAGCATGTTAGTGGGCTGTATTCTGAATTCTAGTGATGTAAAAGCCACCAAGGACAGGTTGTGTGACATGGAGACATGTTTGTGGACAAGTGTGAGCGTGCCCATCAATATTTAAAAATTAATAACCCATTGTTGAAGAAAAGAACTAAAGAACATTGAATGAAACATTGAGTGATGTCATTTGATTCCTTTCATGGTAAGGTAACACTGGCCTTACAGTAATTTAGTGTCAACATAAGACGCAACCTGACTCTGGAACAAACCTGGCATTCCAAGCATGGTTGTCAAGGTCTTCCGGAATGCTGTGGAACTTGTTCCATGTTCTGACAGTCATACTTTGGAGGGGAATTATCACAAAACATTCACTAGGTTTTCAAGACCTAATAAATACAGGCTGCTTTTCTAGTAAAGTTTCAAGAGAGAAAATGCACTGATTGGAGGATTATGCTTAAGTTTGTTCTTTTATTACCTACACAACTTGATTTCTTTGAAGCAAACTCTAGTAACCTTTGATGAATTCTACAGTTCCCAGTGTGAAGAGTATTATACATGTTTGGAATTGATGCCTAATTTAGAAGTGTGACGCGGGTGACGTCATGGAGAGATTTAGAGGCGGATGCAAATGCAGTGAAGAGGTTTATTTAGAACAAATAATTGAGTCGTAGTCACAGTCCATGGTCATATCCACAAGGCAGTCAGAAACAGAAAGATAACCACCATGTAAACGGGGCTTAGGCATGACAACGCAAACGATAGCTTAGCTTAATAAGACACATATGAACGAAACACAAAATACTCGAGAAGAGACACATTATATCAAAACATATACATAGAACTAAGTTAAGTTAAGTTAAGTTAAGCCACATTGTCAATTGTGATTTTCACCCCAATCGAAATTTGTCCCAATTTACCCATCTGTGCAGTCAGAACACACACACACACACACTAGTGATAACTAGGGGGCTGTGGTGCACACGTGCCCAGAGCGGTGGGCAGCCCTAGCCCGGCGCCCGGGGAGCAGTTGGGGTTAGGTGCCTTGCTCAAGGGCACCTCAGTCACTAGACACAACTGAACACGATAACAAGAGGCAGGATTATAAATAAAGAGCAGGAGACAACCAAAACGCATGGAAACAAACACCAGCACAAGGAACAGGGAAACAAGACATGATTTACAGGTGGGGGTGGGACTAGCTGTGACAAGAAGAAAGACATTTACATTTACATTTACATTTACGGCATTTAGCAGACGCCCTTATCCAGAGCGACTTACAAAAAGTGCTTCATTGTTTTACTCAGAACAAAATCTCTAGCTAGTTAGTTTAGGCTAAAATCAGGAAGAAACTTTAAGCAAAGATATTATTAGATACAGTCAGTATGGACGCCTAGATATACTCAAATATATACTGAAAAAACCCTACTAAAAAGATAAAAAGCAAGAAAAGTCATTACAGTCACAAATATTTAATAAATGCTAGTGTAGTAAAATTTAATTTAAGTGCTCTTGAAACAGATGTGTCTTCAGTCTTCGCTTAAAAACAGCAAGAGACTCTGCCATTCGCACACTCAGGGAAGTTCGTTCCACCACTGAGGTGCCAGAACTGAAAAAAGTCTGGATGCATGTTTTCCGCGTGTTCTGAGAGATGGTGGGTCAAGCCGAGCTGTGCTTGAAGCTCGAAGAGCTCTGGGTACAGATCGGGATTTGACCATTGCCACCATGTATGGAGGTGCTGGTCCATTCTTAGCCTTGTAGGCCAGCATCAGGGTTTTATATCTGATGCGGGCAGCTACAGGAAGCCAGTGAAGAGAGCGCAGCAGAGGAGTAACATGGCTGAACTTAGGAACATTGAAGACAAGTCGAGCCGCCGAGTTCTGGATCAGTTGCAAGGGCCTGATGGTACGCATAGGAAGACCAGCCAGGAGTGAGTTGCAGTAGTCAAGTCTTGAAATGACAAGAGACTGAACAAGCACTTGAGTAGCCTCGCTAGACAGAAAAGGTCGTCGAATGTTGTAAAGGAGAAATCTGCATGACCGAGTCAGGTTTGCAACATGGGTTGAGAACGATAACTGGTCATCCACAACTACACCAAGGCTTCGAGCTTCAGCAGATGTGGTGACCAGCGAGTTCTCAAAAGAGATGGAAAGATCCTGGCGAGGACTTGAAGTTCCAGGGATGAACAGTAATTCAGTCTTGCTGGGGTTCAGCTTCAAGTGATGAGCCGACATCCAAGATGAGATATCAGCAAGACAAGCCGAGATCCGAGATGAAACCTGTGTGTCAGAAGGTGGAAAGGAAAGGACAAGTTGAGTGTCATCAGCATAACAGTGATAGGAAAATCCATGGGAGGATATTACATCACCAAGAGAACGAGTGTAAAGAGAGAAGAGCAGAGGACCGAGCACTGAGCCTTGTGGGACACCCGTGGTGAGCCTGGAAGGAGCAGATGTGGCCCCCTGCCAAGATACTTGGTAAGATCTCCCATCTAGATAAGACTTAAACCACTGCCAGACAGTGCCAGTGATTCCAAGTCTTCTGAGGACAGACAGGAGGATCTGGTGGTCAACGGTGTCGAAGGCTGCAGAGAGGTCAAGCAGAATTAGGACCGAAGACAGTTTGGCAGATCTAGCAGCATGCAGCTTCTCTGTAACTGCGATGAGAGCAGTTTCAGTAGAGTGCGCCGGTTTGAAGCCAGACTGGTTAGGGTCCTGTAGGTTGTTCAGAGAAAGAAATAGAGACAGTTGGTTGTAAACAGAACGCTCCAAGACCTTAGATAGGAAAGAAAGAAGAGATACAGGTCTGTAATTGCTGATGTCAGAACAGTCCAGAGTAGGCTTCTTCAAGATGGGGATCACTCTTGCAGTCTTGAAGATAGATGGTACATGGCCTGTTGACAAGGAGCTGTTGATGACATGAGTGATGAAAGGTAGAAGGTCAGGTGCTATTGTCTGAAATAGCGTGGATGGAATCGGGTCCAGTGGACAGGTAGTAGGATTGTTGGATGAGACCAACTGTATGATGTCATCTGTGGAAAGATGAGAAAAGCAAGACAGGGAATGAGGTGGAGGGTGGTGTTCAGTAGGAAGGATATTGGTAGAGAAAAAGGATCTGCGAATCTTATCAACCTTCTCCTCAAGGAAGGTGACAAAATCCTCAGGGGAGAGAGAGTAGAGGGCGGTGGGGGAGTGGGAGGGGTTTAAAAAGAGAGGAGACAGAAGGACATGTTAAGTGTTATGGCCTGTTATTAATTAAGAGCCCATCGTTTTCTGTTGCAGTTCATGAAAGACATTTAAATTTGTAAATGTGAAGGACATTGGTTCCCTTTGTGTAATGATGCTTTATATTTTTAGAAGAAGTGACCCGAAGGAATTGCAGGGCATGGCCACAGACTGAAGAGGCAACAGAAATATATGAGTCATATATGAGGTCTCTGACAATATTTCTGTGTGTGGAGTGTGTGTGTTCACACAGATACAAATGTACATGTGTATTTGGGTCAGTGCAGGTCTTTGTACTAAGAAACAAAGAGACCTCATGAACGCATGAACAGGTGAGCACCATGACGCAGTAAATACACGATACCTGTACAGACTCAGCCTTTGGGTTTCAGCTGAAGTACCGCAGGAGGAGGTACAGCCCAGGGCAACCAATCTGGGGCAAATATACTCGCTTTTGAGTTCCTGTCAGAAGATGAACCGCAGCATTCTGGACCAACTGTAAACGTGAGAATAAATTTACAGTAACAAAAGAAACAGTAACTTCCGTGAGAGATGTGTGGGGCTTACAGGTGAGCCATGGGGAGAGGAAACAGTGGGAGAGGCGTGATTGAGGAAACTGGTCCCACTATGCATTTATTGACTTGATCAGCGGTGTAAGACAAACACCAAACGCCTTTTTACACACTTCTGTATCAGTGCTATGTGAGTAAACAAATGAATTCAAAATGTTATTTCCCATAAAGAATAGAAGAGTCAGACTGATGTGTCTAAGAAAGTAAAATGTATTTATATATGTATTTTATTTTATATAGAAATGCCACACCTGGATGGATGTGTTGTATTGAAGAACAGTACAATATAAGGTCTACAATCCTGACCGAATGCAGAAAATAGGTATTGTGCAGTGAGGTACATGTAAGACAGCGGCTTCAGTACAGTGTGAAAGCACAGCATATACAAAAGAACATGAGTCAATGAAATCATATCCTTGCAGTTTCTGCAGGACTGCCTGAAGACATCCTCGATGTGAAAGGCAGTGTCTTTTTATGGACAAACAGCTGAGTCATTGTCAGTCTAGTGTTGACAAACAATGGCATCAGCTTTGACAGGAAGTCATCGCACAGCAATCATGCCGGCATACCAATATGTGCGTCTGCATCTCATGACTTACCATGAAGCAGCAATTCCGGATTCCTTTTGGGAGAAACAGGATTAGAGTCAAAGAAGTGACAATGTGTGAGCAAGTGTCAGTGTACTACTTTAAACTGGGATAAAAGACTGTGTCCTGTTAGCACAGCACAGATACATTCAGACAAAGAAACAGGTAACCTAAGCAGGTGCCCCCATTCTGGAGCCTGGGGGGTGTCTGTGAGGGCCCCTGCCTTGCCTGTAGCTTGTAGCTTTGACTGAATGTATCTGACCACCACTGTTGTGTGAACTGTAGACACTGTAGTCCTGTGAGTTACTCCATAGTCATAGTACAGAGAATGTATTCTGTTATAGAGAGTCCTGGATTGTTTACAGTACAATATATGTCTTCTATTACAGGGATTCCTGGACTGTTCATTGAATATTATATAAAGTCTTTTATTGAGAATCCTGTACTGTTCAGGATAGAGTATATGCATTGTATTTCAGAGTCCTGTACTGTTCATGGTATAGTATATAAAGTATTTTATATATTGTCTTGGACAGTTCACAGTATAATATATGTTCTATATTCTATATTCTAGTACTGGGGTTCCTGGACTGTTCAGAGTATAGTGTATAATTTTTTTATATAGAGTCCTGTACTGTTCAGGTTATATGTATTTTGTTACAGAGAGTCCTGGACAGTTCATGGTATCTAATGTTGGCTACCATCTTCAGTTTACATTATTTCCACTGTGTTGGGTAGCTAGGCTACATTAGGGCATAACTGTGCTTATTGCTTACAATAGGGCTTCATTGCCATACTGGGGTTTTTTATAGACTGTTGTAAAAAGCATCTACTGTCAAAACAACTTCAGAACAGAACAAACTGTAAAATGTTAAACGGAATGGCAAAGCTACAAGAAAGTTGAGACTAGACAGCCTTCTGATCCATCCAAGATTATAGAGTCATCATTTGATATAAACAGCATGAATCCATGGACCCAAGCTCTCTTCTCTCAACAGCTCAAGCTGCTGCCAGTGGTATAATGGTGTGGGAGTGTGGGCTTGGCACACACTGGGCTTCCTAATACCAGTTGAGCATAATTTGAGTTCCATAACATATCTGAGTATTCTACAACATTACTGAGTATTCCACATCATATCTGGGTATCCCACAACACATCTGAGTATTCTACAATATTATTGAGTATTCCACAACACATCTGAGTGTTCTACAACATTGCTGAGTATTCCAAAACATATCGGAGTATTCCATAACATATCTGAGAATTCTACAACATTACTGAGTATTCCACATCATACCTGGGTATCCCACACCACATCTGAGTATTCTGTAACATTACAGAGTATTCTATATTACTGAGTATTCCACAACACATCTGAGTTTTGTTGCATTAGGAAGGTCATTCTTACCCTATTCATGAAACATGTTTATATTACTTTCTTGTATCCACAGTTTCACTGAAGGGCTGGCCTGAATGAGATTCACACAAATTTACATGAATGTGCTGTTGATAAATCTTGGGAAAGGGCCATTATAACATGAATGACGTGTGTGCAGCGTCTTGTGGAACGCATGCCAGGAACACCATTTTGTTCTCACAGTCGGGGGTCTCCTAGTAAGTGTTCTAAATAAAGTTGTGGGGGAGTGCTAAAGGCAGTATTCTATGTACTATGGAAGGTTAACTACAGACTGAGAGTTAAGGCAGTATTTTACTATTTATAAGTGTTTATATTGCAAGTATTTGAGAAAAAAAAGATTATTATTCTTCATTAAATTTTAAAAATGCAGTGAAAATGCTATGAATTGTTCTCTCATGAAATATGGTTTAAATACACAGGACCATATTATGGGTCCCTAGAGCAAAATTGGCAAGATATGTGAGTTAACTAAAATTGTATAAACAGTATATATTTTAAACCTCTAAAATGTCTTCTTTTAAAAGTGCATGAAGGTGTTATATAAATGCTTGAAACAAACAAGCAAACATGCAAAAAAAACTAATGTGGTTTTACTGACACATTGTAGAAAAACTTCATTGTAGAAAACTACATTGTAGAAAAAACGGATTCTAGAAAAGGGGATATAGGAATTTATCATTACAAATAGACCTGTAGTTTTGGGGAGCTTAATGTTACTGTGTAAACTGTCCCTGTGCGCTGTAGTGTTAAGAAGAAGAAATGAAGTTGACGTTTTAAGCAGGTTTCTATTTCAGCTGTAATGTAATAGGACTGCCAACACCGAGCTCTGTTCTCGGGTCAGAATGGAACGCGTCCTTGGATACAAGCGGTTACGAGGCAACCGAACGAATGCAAACAAGTCCGTGCAACATCACCAGCTGCTGCAGTGATGAATACCCGTTAGCCGGCTACGTGTCTAAAGTATCTCTCATGACCCTGTATTGATTCAACAAAATGTTATCTCAAGTTTTAGTGCCGCGACCGCATTTGGACACGAGGTCCGTAGAGCAGCTAAGACCATCGGACGCAGAGACTTCGGTCAAAGAAAACCTTTACGCTGGTATATCAGCGGGGCAGGTCACCGCGGGATACAGGTCCGCCAAGTACACGCCGGAGGAATGGTTCACCAACAACTATGCTACGCTGAACCAGGCCGCCACGCATAGGGATATCGCCCAAAGAATTCAGCGTGAGTCCAAAACGCTGTACACACAAACCGAGAATGCAACTTTGCGCACGCAAGCTGAGGGGACCAAGCACTTGGGCGAAAGGTTGCAGGACATATATTTTTGGAAGTCTGAGTTGGAGCGGCATATTGAACGCCTGCTGGCCGAAACGGATCTGCTTTTAGCGCAAAAGCGGCGACTAGAGAAAGCGCTGGACGCCACGGAGATACCCTTCGCCATCGCCACGGATAACTTAACCTGCCGTGAGAGGCGTTTCGGGCCTGACCTGGTACAAGACCAAGTAGAAGAGGAACTTCTCAAGGTATCCCTTATTAATGAGCAAACCAAATTACAGATTTTCAATAATCACTTTTTTCAATAACCATTTAAGAAAGCAAAATTAAACACAAGCACATTCAATCTAATCTGCTGTAACAATAGAACCTGAATTTATTGTATGCTGAATAATTCACAACAGGAAGTTGAACTGATTAGAAGCATCCAGGCTCTGCTGAAAAAAACTCTGGATCAAGCAGTCAATCAAATCAGGTACACATCCCTAATGATGTCTTGCAGCAGAACTCTTCTGAACTAACTACATATGCCCTCACAAACATACCGAGAATCTGAGGCTACAGATTACTGAGGCTACAGATTACTGGTGCGAACAGGGGACAGTGCTTCAGGAGAACTATTCCAGTTTGGTTATGTATACATGAACAGATGAACATCTCTGAACATCTGTAGTATGTAGTATGTAGTATAGTATGTGAATACTATTCAGCACAGGGTGGGTTCTGGGCCTGGTGGGTGGCAGCAATGCATGGTTTAGTGTTTTCTCTGCAATGGGTGGTAGAGGATTGCAGACTCAGTAGCGCCCCCTTTCTCTGTTGGCAGGCTAAACAGGGAGGCCAAGCAGACTCTGGAACTGGACTGGTCTGATAAACATCAGGCCTACAACCTGGATGATCAGTGTGGTCGTTATAGCAACAGGAGCAGGGACACACAGCACTATTCGAGCTCAGCTAAAGTGCATGATCAGTGAGTCCCTCTTTCTCTCCTTCTCTCTCTCTCTCTCTCACACACACACTCTCACGCACAAACACTCATGCACACACACTCACACACTATCCCTCTCATGCTCACACACAGTCACACACACACACACACACTCACATACCTTTGCTCATGTAGACACACACATGCAATGTTGCTCTCCCCCCCCCACCCCACACACACACTTTCACACTTTAACATGTTCATATGTATCCTGCCTCATTTCCTCTCCCTCTGTCTCTCTCTCCTTCCCCCTCCCTCTGCCTCCTTCTCCCTTGCCCCCCCTACTCCTCCTCTGCAGGCTGTGTGACAGTAGTGCGTGGGCAGGCTTCACCCAGACTAACCTGGCCCTAGCGGAGCGGGAGGAGGTGGCGAGCGCGGCCCTGCGGGCGCTGTGTGACCGTGTGCTGCAGGAGACGGCGGAGGACCTGCGGGCGCAGTGCGCCATCGTGGAGGAGGCCTTCAGCCAGCGCACTCAGGACCTCAGCCAGGCCAAGAACCAGCTGGAGCTGCAGCTGATGCAGGTGATCACACACACGCACTCACACAAAGCCACACTCACAAACACACTCACACACACTCATATACAAAACATGCTCACATACACACTCACACGCTCATACACACTCATATACAAAACATGCTCTCATACACACTCACACATATGCTCACGCGCTCCTACACACTCATATACAAAACATGCTCACATACACACTCACACACACAAACTCACACACACACACTTAAGCAAACACGCCCACACAGACACACAAAACCCTGTGTGATCTCACAGTTAAAACCACAGGTGATCTCAGTGAAACCCCTGGTGTGCGTGTGTGTATGTGTGTGTGTGTGTCAGGTGCTGGAAGAAATCGGGGCCCAGGAGCGCAATATCGGCTCTCTGCAGCAGGCTGTGTACGATAAAGAGGCTCCTCTCCGTGTGGCTCACTCTAGATTGTACTGTAGAGCACAGAGACCCAACATGGAGCACTGCAGAGACCAGCCACAGATCAGGTACACAATCACGCACACACACACACTCACACATACTCAATGTTATACACTATATTTGTGTACACACTTACATTTGTGTATAATGTTAATACAGTATACTGTATGTGTTCATGTTGTATATCTGTAAATGCATGGATTTGTTTATTTATATGATGGATACTTCCTAAAATTGGATTGACTGAATTTAGTTAGAAGTGGTGGTAAAATCCTCTTTCACCTTCTGCGTGTGGATGTACATATGTGCACTTGTGCATGTGTGTGTATGTACATATGTGCACGTGTGCAGTCTGCTGGGTGAAGTGGAGCAGATCTCAAGCAGTGCTCAGGCCCTGCAGGCTCAGCTGGCGGAGGCTCGGTCCTCCTTGGCTCAGCTGGAGGAGAGCAGACTCCTGCTGGAGAAAGACATTGGCTGCAAAACACACTCACTGCTCATCGACCGCGAGAAGTGCATGAGACAACGCATGCACTACCCCAACGTGCTGGCCCTGTCTGGATACTGACACACACACACGTACGACATGCATACACACAAACACATATACACGCACGCATACACAATCATGCACATGCAAGTGTACACACACCTCTCTCTTCCTGTCACTGTTTTTTATGTTTAACCCCCCCCCACACACACACACACTCACAAATACATGCAAATCCACATAACATGCACACACATACGCTGCATACATCTTGTTTTACAGCATTTGTGCTTCTGCTTTGACTCCAATGAAAAAAAATTACCTAAACTAAGCATAACTGTTTCTGCTTTGAAATTTTTGGATGTGTGCTATTATAAATAAATGAGGACCAGTCACCAGGACTTCCCCTATCTAAATAATTTGAAAGTCTAGCAACAATGCAAATCCTTCAATTTGTATTAGTTAAACTCCTATCTGCCTAATTATCTATCATACATCTTATCTTCTACCACTGTATCCCCAGCTACCACACTAAAACCTATTGAATCTTTGAACCTTTTCCTTGTTCCAATCATAATTTATTTGGTTTTACCATTACATCATACTCTCTTCTCTGGGTTTGTCATGTTGGTACCGTTCTTCACTGGTGTTATGATGAATTAAGCCTACAAGACCTCCAGAAGGATGACCAATGAGATCTGGTGTCCCAGACCTCACCTGTCCGAGCTCACTTTGGTAAATAGTGGCCCTACAGCAAACACCACGCAGTAAAGATCTTACCAAATCTGAAACGATCTGTATGGAGTGGCACTTTGTTGCCAGATGCGTCTGTAGCGTCGATGATTGCTTTGTTTTGTTTCCAAGAAGGGCAAGACATTCACATTTTAGCAAAGAAAATTACAAAAGTACACACAGATTTACACATGTGTAGTTTTTATCAGTAGGTACCGAAACCGAATCTGATGTAAAGAGTAGGCACAATACACAGGAAGTACTTGTTGCTGACCTTTATGTCAATGAAACTAGTGGAATTTGTAAAGCTTAACCGTGTTTTGTGGAACTCATTTTAGCCAGTTGGTATGCTTTTGTTTTTCTTGTGGGAAGCTACTAGCTATGGAAAGCGTAAGCTATGGTTAGTGAACTGTAAACGCTATCATTTCACTTACTTTTATTAACCATTTCCAGGTGGTTTACAGCGTTGACTGAGTCAACGTCTGTCTGCTCTATTAACCACTAGCACTGAAATGTCTCTTGCTGCCTTCACGTTAGGTATTTTCAGTATTGTACAAAGCTTTCTGTGTAAGTGGGGGTCGGTGCTTCCAACGTGCTGTGTCATTATCAAGACAACGGGCCATAATCGCTTCACAGCAGGAAGTTGGCTACTGGTTGGCTGGTTTACCGTGCGAAATTTTTCGTAGTGTTTGTCCTAGATTCCAAAGACACAACAAAACAAACGCACGTCAACTGGCCGCGAGAACTCCACTAGTTTGATTGACAAAAAGCTCGGCAACAAGCACTGTGTTTTTCACCTGCCCTTTCCGCTTGTTAATTTGTTTCGGTAGCCTACTGGTAAAGGTGTTAGACATTTTGTATATATGTTTGTTTGTACTTTTGTTAACTGAAACGTAGATTTGTCTTGCCCTTCTCGGCCACCATAGTGTACGGTCCCATTCTGTCTGTCGGTCATTTTCTACCAGGCCGCTTCTCTGGCTTTATTAATACGACAGGTCTCTCCTTTCCTCGTAAGATTTCTTTACATTCTTCATAAAGCCTTAAGAGTAATTCCTGTTCGGCGGGAAAAAAAACCTCTGCGCGTTGTTTTTGATTCTTTAGCCATTCTTTAGCCGATCTTCGATTTCAAAAGCTAGTTTTAGCTGCATTTTGTTAGTGGAAGGCAATATGCGTGAAGTTAAATGTTTGGACAATTTAAGCGAGACTATCAAATAAATACGGCTTTAGAGTACTCGCTTCGTGGAACAACCCCAGACCTCCTGCCCTGAGTGTAAAACAGTTGCTGCTTTACACGTCATCTTCATGATACGCCTCTAACGTGAACCGTCACAGACTTATGTGCTATCTACAGTTCACCACTGGGGGGCAGAAAAGTGCTATAGAGCTTGTTTAATGTACTTGGGCCAAGATTTCAGTACGTTGTGGTAGCAACATATGAATGACTGAACGCAAAAGGCATAGTTTATCTTTTACACCAAATATTTTAAGATGTCTGCATTGTGCATTTATTGCAAAAGTAAAAATCTTAAAATAAAAAATCTTTCTGGGAAGTTTCTGCACCCATATTCATCATCGTTGTAAGAACGTCGGCACAGACACTGCTGTGTGACTGCTGCGCTACTCGAGCGGGAGAATCGGCACTTTTTGGGTCGCGCCTGACCGAGTCTAGCAGGTTCTGTTGCATCGGCTTTGTCCTGGTACATGATCGCGAAGAAGCTGGACCTCACACTTCTGTTAAACCCCCTTATGGTGGCTGTAATGGGAACGAATGGAGGAACGTTCTCCTTCTGACCACTAGATGGCAGGAAATAAGCAAAGTATATGTTGAGGAATTGAACTGGCTGAGGGGTTCCAGTGTGTTTCTGAAGAGAGTGTTAGTCTCCATGGTAATGATAACAGCTGAGGTGCTTTGATGTCTGCAGAATAACCTCAGAATGCGTCTGCTGAGAATGGTGATTTGGTGTAGAGCTGTGATACACACACACACACACACACACACACACAACACAAACAGTTAGGTAATTGCCTCCAGATGTTCTAAAAAAGAGTGAGTGAGTCTTTGGGGGCGAGAGATTTTTGTCTCATATTAAGACAACAGGAACACATTTGTGTGTCTGTTGGTATTATAAGCCTTTGTTAAGGTGAGAGAGATGTGTGTGTGTGTGTTTCTGTATAAGCCTTTGCATTTCCTGGACCACTGTCCAATGAGAGATCACGTTGTGATCACTTTTGTGACCTGTGTTTTTCTAATTGTCATCAGGCACATCATTCTAGAAAAAAGAGGGAGTGAGTGAGTAGTGGAGAGGAGGGAAAGAGAGAGGGAGAGAGAGAGAACGAGTAGGATAGAGGAGGGAGCTCTTTATCAGTGACATATGAGCAGCCCTGCCGCCTGTCCCAGTCAGGCCCACACAGCCGAACCACAGCGTTCACGTGGGGTGAAATGATCGGACACGTGAACATGTTCAGCCACATGCTGAGTCACATGCACATGTACACACTCCGTCATGTGCACGATTATGTACATAGAAACTGCGTTATATGCTCATGCATGCCCATATCCACGATCTCGGTCAAGCACTCTGGCACAGGCTTGGTCATGTGATCTGGCATGTTTGTGTGCATGGTCACGTGCTTGCCCATAGGTTTGTGGGTTTGAGTATGTATGAACAAAAAGTGTTTAACTGAATTGAAGAATTAGCATGATGTCATTACGCAGTAACAGAATACATGGGGGCAGTAACAGAATACATGGGGCAGTGACAGAAGACAGCGGGGCAGAAAAAAACACAGGCAGTAACAGGACACATAGGGCAGTAACAGAACACATGGGGGCAGTAACAACACATGGAGCATTAACAGGACAAATGGGGCAGTAACAGGACATATAGGGGCAGTAACAGAATACATGGGGCAGTAACAGAACACATGGGGTAGTTATGCTATGTTGGCATGTTTAATCATTTGGGCTTGCAGAGAAGAAGGTGAAGAAGTATAGGGGTTTTAGTCAAGTATGATTTATTTTGTACAAATGTGTCTGTATTTGGAGAGTAAACTGTATTTGTGCAAACCACAATTGCATATAGAATAAATAAAGGAATTCTCATTCAGTTTATGATTTGATTAGACCCTCTCTCTCACACACTCTCTTATAGATATCTCTCTCTCTCTCTCTCTCTCTCTCTCTCACACACACACACTATCTTGTAGATAGCTTTCTCTCTCACACACTCTCATAGATATAGCTCTCTCTCTCTCAGACACTCTCTTGTAGATATAGCTCTCTCTCACACACTCTCATAGATATAGCTCTCTCTCTCACACACTCTTGTAGAGATATCTCTCTCTCTCTCTCTCTCTCTCTCTCTCTCTCACACACACACACACACACACACACAGATATAGCTCATGCAGGAATGAGATGTCCACTAGAGCATGCAGACGGAGATTGATTATGATGTCTGATTTTGAGTAGCAACTAATGCACTGAGGGTTGTTTTCATAGATGAACACACAAAGCATGAACTGAAAACACAAACACACACGCACACACACACACACACACACACACACACACACACACTGCCATACAGTGTAAATATTACTATGTTTTTTGCTTAAAGTTTCTTCCTGATTTTAGCCTAAACTAACTAGCTAGAGATTTTGTTCTGAGTAAAACAATGAAGCACTTTTTGTAAGTCGCTCTGGATAAGGGCGTCTGCTAAATGCCGTAAATGTAAATGTAAATGTAATGTAAATGTTTTCACAAGGACTAAGGGGATTTTGTCCAGTTTCTAGCTCTGGAGCGATGTCCTTAACTGTCAAATCTAACATTCTATCATGTGTTACCATGGAAGAGCTCTGAAGGGCATGACTCCTGTTTGGACTGTGGATTCATGGTCCATTTCGTGGGTGAGACAGGACAGGCAATGATTAGCAGGAGTCAGTGGGACTGGAACTGGCTGGTAAGACCAGTAATCTCAGTTTAAAAGTAAAGCCAATAATATCTTCAGGAACGTCTGTGTCTCTCCTTAAGGAGGATCGGCGTGAGTGGCGACGTGTGTGTTGTGTGCAGAGGACACTTGCGTGTGCGGTGTGCAGAGGACATGTGCGTGTGTGGTTTGAAGAAGACGCCCTCCCTTCTTTCATTTGTTTATTTGTGTGTCTGTCCAAGTCAATTGCAGGTCTGTTAGTGTGCAGGTCTGTTAGTCTGTAGGTCTGTGTATGGCTATGTGTGTCCTGCTAATTACATGTCTACATAAAGGAAGCAGTGACTCGATACATTTATAGTTGGCAGATCCTCTTATCTGGAGGGATTTATAATTTTAGTCATGTTACTGAGGCAGGTGATCAACACTGAGAACAATGAGAACTGAATACCGAGCCATGAGATAAGATGCAGTAAAATCAATCTCTGGAAGACTGGGTGGAGTGCGTCTGATGTTGGGTACCTCACCTACACGCATAGCGATCAGAGGTCAACACACTAGGGTTTCCACTGTCCTCAGGTAGGACATGCGGATGTGGCCAGGCTAATAAGCCCATGGTCACACTGTGATGTGGATGTAACAGGCTAATTAGCCCATGTTCACACTGTGATGTGGATGTAACAGGCTAATCAGACCATGTTCACACTGTGATGGGGATGTGGCCAGGCTAATCAGACCATTTGTGTGTTTTGTGTGTTGGGGGTGTATTGGAATCAGATCTGCTACAGATGGTATATGTGTCCTGGCCATCAATTATAAAGTCTCATGTGAATATACCTACACACACACACACACACACTCAAATTACAATATTTATCAAACTAATTATCATGAGACTTTCCATTGAGCATACTCTGTCCAATCTCTTTTTAATTTCCATCTGATTTTTAACTTGATTAATTTGCATGAATTTTGACAAATTACTCCCATTTACATGTGCAGCAGCTGAGGAGATGCTGTTGGTTTGTATTAATTTACAATCACAGTCTCTGGAATCACGGGTACTGACTCTACCATCCGCATCACAAGCCTCTTCTAGGAAGTCTGTGTGCATGACACTGTACATGCTTTTGTTCCAGTGACTTTGTTTTTTACATGGAAATAATTAATTTCACTGGTTTTAAATATCTGTTTAAAGGGCGTGTTGTATTTGCATATGTGAGCCTTTATCTCTGTATAATTATGTTTTGAATAAAACTATCTAAACAGTGACTGCTGCCTTTACACTGCCAAGTGTTTTGGCATTAGTGACGCGAAAACAAATATGATTCCGTAACAGTAACAGTGCAACAGCACATCCAGTCGGCAGGCAGCCAGCATCATACCAGTTCCCCTCCCCACACAGACAGGCAGCAGTAGTGCTACATACGCAAGTCTACATCTCTTGGTCTCCACCTTTATATGTCTCAGACATCTGGTTTTGATCCAGTAAAGCAATTTGGTGAGGCGCTAGCAGCCACCGGTGGATCTGGTTTAGTTTATACAACTCCAGAAACTACATGCTTCTATCACACCGATTATATATTATATTTCACCTCCAAATAGCCATGAATACAGAGCCTAAATATTTAGCTCTTAATCATTCAAGAAACATAACAAATTGGGAGAAGCCATGAATAATTAAGATTGTGATTCATTCTCTTACTGGTCTGGTTTGATTTTATAGTCATCAGGACACATTACTGGCCACTTACCAGAATGAAGCAGCTGTTGTTGGATACAGGGTCTTCAGTCCTTTATAATTATTGGGTGAAGAGGAAACGAAGAGAGAGAGAGAGAGACAGTAAGAGGGAGAGAGAGAGAGAGAGAGTGAAAGAGACAGTTAGAGACAATGAGAGAGAGAGACAGTGAGAGAGAGAGACGGTGAGAGTGAGATAGAAGGAGAAAGATGAAGTGAGCAGCAAAGAAAAACATTTCAAGCAAATAAAATACAATGTTTTGGTACTTTTTAGAGTTTATGTTAATTACAGTGTGATCTGCATAATTCATGCTAGTATAATATGCGTTCAACTGGAATGAGTGAGTGACTAAAATATTATTTCATTCAAGTGGAATGAGTGAGTAAAAAAAGAATAAAGAGAAATTCATTCTCTCGAAGGCATAAAATCATATTAAATATGGAAAATGAAATTGGGTCTCCCAGGAGCTTCTGATGAGTCAGCTTGTAGAAAAGCCTGATATGATGCAAAGATTAAACTGATTAAACTCTTATTCTCTCTTTCTGTGTGTGTGTGTATCTGAGAGAGAGATGTATACACTCACCGGCCACTTTATTAGGCACACCTTGCTAGTACTGGATTGGACCCCCTTTTGCCTTCAGAACTGCCTTAATCCTTAGTGGCATATATTCAACAAGGTACTGGAAACATTCCTCAGAGAGTCTGGTCCATATTGACATGATAACATCACGCAGTTGCTGCAGATTTGTTGGTTGCACATCCGTGATGCGAATCTCCCGTTCCACCACATCCCAAAGGTGCTCTATTGAATTGTGATCTGGTGACTGTGGAGGCCATGCGAGTACAGTGAACTCATTGTCGTGTTGAAGAAACCAGTCTGAGATGATTCGCACTTTATGACATGACATTTTCCTGCTGGAAGTAGCCATCTGAAGATGGGTACACTGTGGTCATAAAGGGATGGACATGGTCAACAACAATACTCAGGTAGGCAATGTTTTTCCAATCTTCTATTGTCCAATTTTGGTGAGCCTGTGCGAATTGTAGCCTCAGTTTCCTGTTCTTAGCTGACAGGAGTGGCACCCAGTGTGGTCTACTGTTGCTGTAGCCTATCTGCCTCAAGTGTTGTGCATTCAGAGATGTTCTTCTGCATGCCTTGGTTGTAACGACTGGTTATTTGTTGCCATTCTATCAGCTCAAACCAGTCTGGTCATTCTCCTCTGACCTCTGGCATCAACAAGACACACAGAACCGCCGCTCACTGGATATTTTCTCTTTTTCGGACCATTCTCTGTAAACCCTAGGGATGGTTGTGCATGAAAATCCCAGTACATCAGCAGCTTCTGAATTACTCAGACCAGCCCGTCTGGCACCAACAGCCATGCCACTTTCAAAGTCACTTAGATCACCTTTCTTCCCCATTCTGATGCTCGGTTTGAACTGCAGCAGATCGTCTTGGCCATGTCTACATGCCTAAATGCATTGAGTTGCTGCCATGTGATTGGCTAATTCAACATTTGCGTTTATAAGCAGTTGGACAGGTGTACCTAATAAAGTGGCCGGTGAGTGTATGTGTGTGTGTGTGTTTATTTTTATTTTAGTAATTTTATTTTACCATTTATTATTTAGTATTTGGTATTTTTAGTGTCTCAATATTATTCTCAATTGTTTTAAAATGACTTTTAATTATAATAATTATGTTAATTGCTTTGGCAACAGTTGTTAATTACAATTCATGCCAATAAAGCAATTTGAATTTGAGAGCAAGAGAGAGACAGAGACAGACAGAGAGAGAGAGAGAGAGAGAGAGAGAGACAGAGACAGAGACAGACAGAGAGAGAGAGAGAGAGAGAGAGAGACAGAGACAGACAGAGCTGTAGGACAGTACCTGTATTTCTGGGTGAAGAAGAAATGAGAAAAGCTGACAGGTATTATGGATAAATCAGTTACACATCCAGAAGTAATATCACTGACTGCTCTGGCTTTTGTTATATAGAAATGAATATTTGATTTGGTGAGAGCATACACAGACACACACAGAGTGAAGAGACGTTATGTATGGAGTGTGTGCAGGGCAGGACAGAGAAATGCCACTCCTGATAGAGTTAGTGCAGTCTCCTGCTCCTTTGGGCCGTTTAATAGACAGGCAGAATCTGGAAACGCACTTGTGACCCTGTGCTCATCCTTGGGCCAGTAAGGTCCAGACCACGCCATCGGGCTCGGCTGGCCTGTCTGATTTAGTACGCATGTGTGTGTGAGCACAGCCTAAGCTCATAGGAAGAGCTGACAAATTCGAAAGTGTGTGTGTCAGTGTGTGTGTTCATATGTGAAAGGTAACTCTTTGCACTTCTAAACTTCAATTCACCGAATTTCTCTTATGTATGTGAGTAATATCATTTAAATGTCAAATGAATCAATATTCAATCACCTTGCAGTAATTGCAGAGGCTACCTCAGAGGGGCTACCTCAGAAGCAGAGGGGTACTTCAGAGGGGCTATCTCAGAGGAGCTACCTCAGAGGTGCTACCTCAGATGTGCTATCTCAGAGGCGCTACCTCGGAGGCGCTACCTCGGAGGCATTACCTCAGAGCGGCTTTGTTAGATTCAAGGCAGGTGGGGTAGTTGGACAGGTGATGGTTCTCACTCTTGTCATCTTTAGAAACTCTTGACACTGTCAAACAGTATCTTGGTACAAACACATGCAGTAAAGTTTCCCCAACACCTCATACTCACGCAGGCCCATATCAATGGACTCCCACGTCTGTGTCTGGACTGCACTGCACTGGATCATGCATTTACTGCCGTATTCCTGACAATGTTTACACCAAACATTCTGGACACAATCTGAGCTGAGCAAATCTACTGCGGTCTCATCTGACCAAACAATGTGCTCCCAGTATTCATCAGGCTTCTCACCACCTTCATGTTTCATGCAGAGTTGAATATTGCAGTTTTGTGCTGATAAACAACTGAGAGTTGTTGATTTTTCATTGATTCCATCCAAGGAGATAGTCTTGATGTCCTTTGTTCTGTCTGTGCTGTCACAGAAACTCAATTTTCACTGATGGCTCCTGACGGCTCCTGATGGCCCCTATTCCAGGCACTTGGCCCTCAAGTCTTCAGAGCCACACTGTACAAGTAGCACACTGTCTATGCCTCTTAACAAGCAGGTTTTTCTTCATTAACATCATCATCATCACCATCACCATCTTCATCATCATCATCCCAACAGTTTCAACTCTCTCATTTTCTTTCCTTTCCTCATCACCTCGTATTCTCATGATATGGAAACATTACCGGCTGTGTTTAGTAATAGTGAAGGAGATGTGATGGGAATGATGCCCCTGACCTCAGAGGTGACCTCCTTCTTCATTTGAGTTATATCTCAGGATGCTTCCATGCGCCCGCTGCAAACAACAACGCCCTCCTTAAGCGTTGCCCACCCAGGCCGACAGCTTCCAAGTTTCCAGGTTCCTTTTAAATGTGATTTAGAATGAGCTCATTTGTGTCAATCTCCTGCACTGTTGTCAATGCATTTCACCTCATCCACAGACATAACACCCAACTAGACTTGGTGAGAAAAACGCAGTTTGTTATGCTTGCATATAACATCTGTTTTCAAATATGAAAAACAAAAAATGTTTAAAATGGTCAGCGGATGGTCAGTTTTTATATATAGTGTGTATGAAGATCGCTGTAGTTTCAAAGGAGATTTATGGTGATGTTTGCTGAGTGAGGTTATACCATACAGCCCACATGTTGGACTTCACAGTGGAGGTCAAATGCACATTTACTTCCTGTTACCCTCCCATCTGTCCTCCCGCCCCCATCTGCTTTGTGAACTTTGACCCTTATGAAAGGCAAAAAAACACGGGAAGGAGACGCGGGTGTGATTTTGGATATGCTCTCTAGAAGTCGAGGACATGAGGTGAGGGGATGGGGAAACATGCCGGCATGTGACAAGACAAAGATGAGCCTCTGGTGAGATGAGCATGCTGGCATGTGACGAGACAAAGATGAGCCTCTAGTGAGATGTACAGCTTGAACAGCTCCAAAAACGACCTTGTCAGAAAGCTAATGTGAAAAGCAGAAGTGATGTCAGGTGGAGCTTGGTCACAGGGGCAGCAGGCCACACCCCCAGATCATCTGAATGACAGTGGAAGTATCCAATCATCACTTTGGCGAATGGGAACAAAGACACAGACAAAAGCAAGGTTAAGACCAGCCCAAGAACATATGCGGTAGACAGACAGGATAATTAACATGGAAGAAGGGTTAGAACTCAGCAACAGTTTAACAAGACTGTACAGTGACGAATAGGAATGTAACTTTAAAGAGTTTGTGATGAGGATGCTAGTGTGCTAGTGTGCAAGTGTGCATGCAGGGGTGTGGCCAATGAACCATTAGAGCAGCCAACTGCAAGAGTCTGTGAGGGGCTGTACCAAAACCATTAGCTTTCCAGGGTTTACAAGCTAATGATGAATTAATTGTGATTATTTATCACAATTTATGCATGCGTGTGCACACACACACACACACACACACACTCACACAGTACACCAGTGAACACATTTTAGACAGCAAATCACCAGGAGGGCCATCCGACTACCATCATCAGGAAATATTAAACTACAGGAATTAAACATTGGGGGAAAGGAGAGAAAAGAAGAAATGAAGGATAAAGGTATGGGTGTGAGGATGAGTGTGAAAGATACTCTGTCCTCTGCCTAGCTGTGTGGATGTGTGATGAAGCATAAAGGAAGTGAGAGACCATTGGTAATAAAAAGTGCCATTGGAGACAGGAACAGATAGCTGGAATTAGTTAGGCCAATCACATCCAATGAGTTAGACCAATCACATCCAATGAGTTAGACCATTCACAGCCAATGAGTTAGACCAATCACATCCAATGAGTTAGACCATTCACAGCCAATGAGTTAGACCAATCACATACACTCTTCATTAGAGGTCACAAGACTGTTATACACAGCCATACACTCTTCATTAGAGGTCAAAAGGCTGTTCTATACAGCCATACACTCTTTGAAGAGGAATTTGAACACAGAGAATGTTTGGACAGGTTGCTAGGAGACCATCAGCAGGGCTAAGTGGGACAGTGTGGTTATGATGTGGTGGTAATGAAGACCATTGCTGGGATCTGCAGCTGATTAACAGTGAGGGGGACCAGGTGTAACACTACAGCACTATAGCAACACTCATATAGGGTGTGTGTGTTTCCATTAACCTGGTTGCGCCCATGTTGAAATACAAGGTGACTTGATGACATGTTGTTGATACATTTTTCATAAGTTGTTGATTCAATGTTCATTCGTTGTTGATTCATTGTTGGGGAACTACTGCACTCTATCGTAAAACTGAGGAAGCTTGTGAATATATTGTTGGTGGGACAAGAACGTGCTGGCATGCTGTGCGAGTTTGTTTGAGTCTGTGCATGTCTGAGTCTGGGCGTATCTGTGTGATTCTGTGTGTGTCTGTGAGTCTGCATGTCTGTGCATATCTGTGTGAGTCTGAGCATGTCTGTAGGTCTGTGTGTGTCTTTGAGTCTGTGCATATCTGTGTGAGTCTGTATATGTCTGTGTGAGTCTGAGCATGTCTGTAGGTCTGTGTGTCTTTGAGTCTGTGCGTATCTGTGTGAGTCTATGCGTATCTGTGTGAGTCTGAGCATGTCTGTAGGTCTGTGTGTGTCTTTGAGTCTGTGCGTATCTGTGTGAGTCTGTACATGTCTGTGTGAGTCTGAGCATGTCTGTATGTCTGTGCGTGTCTTTGAGTCTGTGCGTATCTGTGTGAGTCTATGCGTATCTGTGTGAGTCTGAGCATGTCTGTATGTCTGTGCGTGTCTTTGAGTCTGTGCGTATCTGTGTGAGTCTATGCGTATCTGTGTGAGTCTGAGCATGTCTGTAGGTCTGTGTGTGTCTTTGAGTCTGTGCGTATCTGTGTGAGTCTGTACAAGTCTGTGTGAGTCTGAGCATGTCTGTATGTCTGTGCGTGTCTTTGAGTCTGTGCGTATCTAGCTGTATGAGACTGAGCTTATCAGACACATCTCCCTGTTATAGTCTCAGGAGCTTGCACGGCTGTGCTAAAGACCAGCGGCAACCAGAACCAGCTGTGTTTGTGTATCGGAGTGGGGCTGTTGTTTTATCATTCCTTGGTCACGGTTAGAGAACTGGTATCCGGAAATATTCGCTATTCCCCGCTTTGGCCAAACAAAATCCTTGCAATCCAACCTCCAACCCCTCCAAATCCAAAACAAAACCTGCTGCACAACACTTTAAAAGAGTGTTTGGCTTGGTGGCCAAACCATCCGACAGCAGGCACGCAGCAGATGTTTGGGTGCTTGGACCCCTGACACTTTCCCCTACTTGACTGAAGTGTTGACGCAACTAAAACGATGCTAGCAAATTCAGAACGCAAAATTTCAGAACACAGAAATTTCTCTGCATTGCAGGGTTGCTCTAGGTGCCTACCGGCACACACTTTCTGTGGCACCAATTGCAGCTTTCACACATTTTTTTTTGCTTTAGTAATCCCTCCAAAACACATGGGCAGATGGTGGACACATTCCCTGTCACAGGCCCCACTTTTGTGTCACTCCAACCTGCACATGTTAATTATGGTACATAAACACCAATTCCACACCTCTGCTTCTTTTAGCTTGTTGTCTCCTTCACTCTCTTTGTCGTCCAACATTGCGATGTTCCCTTGAGTTTCACACACACCAACGGACAGCTGCATGCATCTGTTTGAAACATTTTGCAAAAACTGATCATCTTACCTGCATGTACACACACAAGTGGTGTGGTCAAAAACATATTCGTTTTATTCAAAATGCTGACCATTTGTGCATATACTATGCCACAAAATATGCCTATACATTCTTCACACTGTTAATAAATTTAGATTAACCTCAGATCTTCTGTGATACTCCTTAATATAAAATTCATGTATCAAGAAATAATAAAGTGTTTACTGAACTGGATTTCAAAGATTTTATTACAAAAATAAAACTAGAGTGACAAAGCAATACAACAAATTCACTCAATATGATGGTTCGGAAAGTGTTGTGTTTGAAAAGCAGAACTAGAAACATTAAGTAGAGAGGGATTACAGAATCATATAAAATGACACAATGTTTGCATCATGCACTGACAAAAGATATTTCCTTTTGTCGGGTAGGACAGTGTTGCAGCATCTTGCCTTATTCCAAACTGGAAAACCATGACATAGGCACCACATTTTCTGGTGAATAGCTTGCATTCTGACTTTGGAGGCCTGTTGACATACTTCCTCATGAACACACATCCATTCAAGGATTACACACACACAGACATCCATTCAAAACTCCATCCTTGCACTGCCTTTCTTAAAGTATACTGCTTCCCACACACTTTCATCAGCTAGCCTAGTACAGTGATTGAATGCACGTACATGTGCTTTATACTTTAATGCTACCTCGAGCTTCTTAGCCCAGTTGATGAGTGCATGTGATGAGGATCTCTGTCCAATACGCACCTGCTTTTTATCCGGGTGCATTAATGGAGTAACTACAAATGGCAAACCACAAATATTTCTTTTGATTTTCAGGAGTGCTTTACATCCCTCCTTCTTTTTGCTGTAAACTGGCAGGATCTGTTATTTATCCGACATGAAGATATAGCATTTTATACAGCTTATTACAGTGTGTGACTACTGAATTCCACCAAGTTTGTGCAAAAACTGTATGAGATTATAATATGAAAAATGTAAACTTACTTCACCGTGAATATAAAATGAAGAATGTAGACTTACTTCACCATAACTATAATATGAAGAATGTAGACTTACTTCACCGTGACTATAATATGAAAAACGTAGACTTACTTCACCATGACTATGAAGAATGTAGACCTTCTTTATCATGACAGTATGAGTACTTTTCCAGCCCAATTTCCTGCTCTTTTTTTGTCTTTCTGTTTGGCCTTCTCCCTCTCTCATTCAGAGGTGTTCAGTTCGCCTGTGCATCACGCCTGACCATTAATGCCTGTGACTGTGGACCATTAACACCATTAATGCCTGTCACTGTGGAATGACTGACAACTCGAACACTGCTGACACTGAGGTTGTCACAGAGATGATGACAAACCGAGACGTATACAGTGATGGAAGGATCTTGGCTGTCTTCCCCACTCAAACATACCATGCTAATCATAAAGGCTCTATAAGCCATACAGAATGAACACTTGACCTTCCTGATACCAAACATTAGCGGCTCATTGTTGACACGTATCTAAGGCCGTGCATTAGGTACTGCCTAAAGGATTTCCTTGAGACATAGATGGCTCTCTAAAAGATGTTTCAGGCACAGAACACTGTCTTTGAACAAAACATTTATGGGCCAGACCTGAACTACAGGACAAAGCAGGAACTGATTCAAGTCACCATGGTTATTGAAAGAACAAAAACATGCTGTTGTTATCATAATTGCGAAGACATTTGTGGCCGGCTAACCAAAGAGAATGTCTAGAGTCAAATTGCCTTTCACGGCTGGAGTCCAAAGAAAAGACTACAGAAGAATGTAAATGTCCATTACAGTGTGAAATCCTTTGATAATGGTCAAATTGAAGTAAATTAATAATTTTCAAAAACTTTAAAAGATGTATTTTCGTCGAGCTCTTCCGTTCTTCGTGATAGACTGGCACGTCTGCCCCTCCATGGCGTTTCTGTTTCCTTGGTTATCTGTCTCGTGTCTTTGTTTTGCCTTATTTCCTGGTTTTAGCTTCTTGGTTTGTTTTTTCCTTTTATTGGTTCCACCTGTTCCTTGTTAATCTCGGTTAGTACGTAGTATGTACGTAGTATGTATTTGAACTCTGTGTTTTCGATCCTTTGTCACTGGTCGTTATGTTTATCCTGTTTTGTTCACGCTGCCTGGTTTTTTTTGTTCTAGCCGCTGTTCGTCCTTGTACAAATCCCTGTGTTCTTGTTACCTGCGTGCACACAATCCGTCCTGACCTGTGTTATGTGTTATATGTTGTTGTCTGTCTTTATTTAGCCTGTTCGTTCATTTCACTGTTTTTTGTGTCTTGCTTTCTGTTCATATTCGTGTCTGACCTTGTACCGTTCTATCGACCCTGATGATTGTGAATTTGCTCTTAATAAATCTCGCTCTTCTCAGCGTATGCGCCCGCCTCTCACTCGCTCCACGTTACAGAGTTATATTAATAGAACAAATCTTTTTTTGTCCACTGCCTAGAGTGTGAAATCATTTACTGAGGTATCTAAGCACTGCAGCTGATGTAGTCAGTAGAGTGTGTAGTACATGATATGCCATTCACTCTGACAGTTGTGAGGTGTTAATGAAGCTTTTGTGATGATAGCTGCTTATGAAGTTCACTGACTGAGGTTGAAGTTGAAGTTGATTCATACGAAAGGGTGAAAGTAGGTAATTTCTTACAATCTATATCACTTAATCACTTTATATCTCTCTTCAGCCTCTTGAAAAAAACAGCAACGAACTTTTCAATATTTTAATGGGTCTACATGTTATGTAAACAAAATAATAAAATACTGAGACTCATTATTTACAGTAATAGGCTTAAGATGAAAACATTCAATCCTCACAACTTCTTATGTTTTAATTTCATTAATAACTTCAGTACATGAACAGTTAACAATTGTCTTTCTTTTCGGAACATTTAATTCAGCACTTCATTAACAGATAACAGATTGTATATAAATACATAAATAAATAACAGATTGTCACAGAAAGGAATTTCCTTCAATGCACAAAATGATGAATTCCCTCCATCAGAAAGAAAAATACTTTAAAGAAAATGTCCAAATAGGCCTAAAGCAGCTATATCCTCTCCTGGGTGCTGGCGAGCCATGCTGCATGTTGTATGAGATGCTTTATTTCCTTTAGCCAGCCAAGTCTTCACATAAGGCTTCAGATAAGGCAAGGGCTTCCGCTGTTTGCTTGGTGGTCCCACTGTGCTGATGAAGAGGAGGTTTGCTGTGTTTTTTGTTGACAGGTTGCTCCTGTACTGTTATGATATTGTTCATGGCACTGAACCCCCACTCACAGTCTGCGTTAGTGAGAGGGTGTCTACTGCTATGAATAACTTTTTGATGAATAACTTTTTGATGTGTCTCTCATTCGTTCGCATGTAGGGCATGGTCCAAAGCCCTCACCTCATTCTCTTCATATTTAGGATTTCCATTTCTCTGGGTCAAGGACTGCCATTTGGTTGATAAGTCCATTGTAAGTCTCTTTTCTTTGGTCTGTGACACTGGCCTGTGCTCTGTTAGCTGTGGTGAAGAGTCTTTCATTCAAATTCTCTGCCACTGCATGCGTAAACCATGCAGAGTCAACTATATGAGACTTGCCAACTTTGAACTGCTCTCCCTTAAATTTCATCACTTTCTCTGCCTGACATTCCTCGACTGTATGTTGTCCCCTATATCCCTCTTGAAAGTTGTGAGAATGCTGGGGAAGAATGGCAAGCTGCATTGACAGCCCTGCATGAAGAAGCCTCCCAGTAGACAGTAAACACTCTTCAAACATAGTTGACATAGGGCTTTTGCCCTTTTCACCCTGTCCTTATACACACATGTGACCTAAACATAAGATTCATGGTTACACTGAATCACACTTACTAACAGATTGTGGTCCTTCTGCTAGTCAGAATGACTTATAATAAATCATACAGTTCATGATGATCTGAAATAATCTAATGACACGATCAAGATGACATTATCATAATAATTTCTCTCACACAATCCTTCTTAGTGTGATGTAAAGACTCACTCAGCTCAAACTTGCTTTTTGGTGACTCTCTACATAATGAATACAAGGCATCAAGGACGGCTTGGAAGTCTTTTGTTCCCCCAGTATAGCATCCAAAGCCTGGTCCACAGCCAGTCTGTGGTTAAGTCAGTATCACAAGATGATCTCTGAGAAGCCATCCTTGGGTAGTCTCCCAACACCTAACTTAACTCCTAACATTGCACTGTACCCCTCACTGCAAAATCCAATTAACACTTCTTGCAGTAACTCTATGGTTGAACGAGCAGCCTCTTTGATATGAGCAGCACAGACTATCCAGTTCTACTAGGTCTAATGGAAAAGCAATAGGATCCATGTCTCCATCAACAGTAGCCTTCAAAAGAACCCCACACTAGTAGACTCATCAGCTAATACTATCTTACATCTGTCCTCTTATCTATGTGTAATGACACATAATCAATTATATCAACACAGACTTGTGCAAAACACAGCCTAAATCAAGAGAATTTGCTTGTTGCAGGTCAGTCAGATTCTCAAAATCTGTGAAAGGCTTGTCATCTCTGGCTAAATAACATGCTGTCCTGAATACTCTGACAGTGGCCTCAAATGCAGATTCCTGACTGGTGGCATTCATGTTCAGAAGTATATCTTTCTTTGCAGTCTGAAGAATCTTAATTGCTTCATTATTGGCTACTGAGTCTCTGTGCTCACATATTCTTTTGCGCAGTGATGAAAGCTGGACATTCCTTGAATGACCACATGGGGCGATCTTCCCGTCTACCCACTGGTTAGCAATATTGACACCACGGGACGCTTTGACACCAAGGTCCTATACATCACGGCATGAGGTACAGCCAAGCTTTCCATTTTGAGCAGCCTTTCATTTTTACTTCTGAAATGCTCAAACTGTTCTTTTGACCATTTAGATGGGTAAGCCATAGGCCCAGCATCATCAACTGTACCTGCTTCTGAAGGTCCTGCACCTGCCACTTCTGAGTTCCCACTTTGTGCCTCCGTGCTCTGGACCTCCTGCGCTGAACCATTTATTATACATGTTTTTCTGACATTTGTGTTTGCATTTTCATCACCTCTGTCTTTTCTTTTAAACATCTTAATGACTGGTTTTCTTCCTAGCAAAAGGCTGTTCTTTTATTTCCTGAAATAACATCTAAGAATAGTCACAGATAGACTATCTAGTATATATATTGTTAACACGTGAAAGCATGTAAACCAACCTCAAGAAGGTTTAGGATGTCTCAATAAAGCATAATCCCTCACGAGGGAATATGCACGCATACAGGGAACACAATATCACAATATCACAAAAGAGCTACACGTTTTTGTTTAGGATATTTAGGAGCACAAAACGCCCTGCCAAAATCCAATAGACCACAAATAAATGAGCTGTCTGCAGCTGGCGCATGCAGCACAGATCAAAATCGCTGCAGGACTATTTCAAGTTGACTTAAGCATTCGATGAGGAGAATAGCGCTAGTTTCAAATGACATATTGTTGGTATACGTTATCACCCCCACTAATACCATCCCTCTGCTGCTAATACATAATAAGTGTTTAATCACATGATTAATTCCAGCATTCGGAGTACCTCAGGTATCAATACTGACACGGAACTCTTTAGCGCCACATTAGTCAGAACACTCATCAACACCGTTGGAGTGCATCTTACACTCCCCATTCCTTAATCCCAATCAGCAGGGGGCATAGGAAGGCCAAGAGGAGACTTGAAGGTTAACTTAAGAGTAAAGTTGAGGTAAGATTTGCAGGCAGACAGGACTTATGACCATTTTACAGGAGGTCACAAACATCCTCAGAACATCAACGGGTTTTTCTCCTTTTGTGGTCGGCAGCACTTAGAGGTTTGGAATGTTAAAGTAAAAATGTTTCTGTACTGTATGGTACAGACCAGAGCCAAAGGCATGAGTTTTGAGGTATGAGTTTTGAGGTATGAATTGGGTGATCAGTGACAAGTGAGTGCTGCTCCTCTCTCACGAATGAAAATCCTGGCAATGCGTAAAAGCCCCACAAAGTCTGAACTCTGTATGTGATTATGAGTTTTATTCAACACGACATACCCAGAGTGAAAGGACAGGAGCCTTAGCTTCAGTAACAAAATCAGATCATTATGTAAACAGAGAAATACACTTAAATATACTCGGCCACACAAACTCACACACACACACACACACACACACACACACAGCCTGCAGCAAGACTGATGTTTCAAAGCAGCATTCCACTGTGTTCTTTACCCCGGGATCTGTGACAGGCATTGAAATGGTGATGTAAACATTCATGGGTACTGGCCCCTCATGGCTGCCAGTGCCTTTCACAGATGGGAAATTGGGGGTAAATAAACACACTCCTCCAGAGGGAACAAACATACTTGTTGAGTTGTTTGATGGTTTAGTGTTATTTGATGACTTGTTATTGTTTGATGGCTTGGTGTTTGATGGCTTGTTGTTAGGCCAAGCAGTGGTCACTCTTGTCAGTGTATTAATGAGTGAGTTGGGGTTCTGTTAAACTCTGTTTTCCCTGATTTTCAGCTTCATATGAAAGTGGTATCAGATCCAGATCAGATCCAAAAGTCGTTGTGAGTGTCAGTATAGAAGACACTCAAGTGTGATCGGATGATTACAAGACATCTAGAAGAGACACTAAAATGTGATTGGATGACTAAGGGACATCTAGAAGAGACACTAACATGTGATTGGATGACTAAAAGACATCTAGAAGAGACACAAACGTGTGTTTAAATGATAAGTTGAACACAGTAAGGGGTGAAGAAGTGGGCATGTCCCATATCCCCATACATCTACTTATCAATATTTAGTTTCAGCAGCTAATCTTCAAAGAACCGGCAGCCTGTGGCTATTTATAGAGAGAGATGAAACATTTATTGCTCATCATTGAAGGTATTCAAGTTATTTAGTGTGTGTAAAAGTGGGAGTGAAGGTGTTACAGTGGTGATTATGATTGTACCTAAAGTTGATGATAATGATTGCCATGGTGATGATTATGATAATGTGATGATGAGGAAGATGGTGGTGATGATGATGGTGGTGGTGCTTTTGATGAATGATGATGGTAAGACCTTACTTGTATGACTACGCGAGCTCTGCGTAATTCCCCTCACTCTCTCTCAGTGAGTGGGTTGTCTGCATCTCCTCCTCCCCACACACTCACTACTCCTCACCCAGCACTGCTCGATCAACAGCTATAGAAAAGTGGATCAGACTCCTTGTGTTGACATCAGGAGAGCACAAAGGCATACATCAGACATGTGACAGGAAAGAAGAGCAGAGACCGCCAGAGTGAGAGGAAATACACTGAAATATTGTGCCTGATCCAGCCTTTCCTCTGGCAATATCCTGAACTGAACTTACTTCAGCAGTACTGCTCTGAGAGCAAAGGGAAGACAGATTGTTGATGTCATAGAGATGGATGTTGTCATAGAGATGAATGTTGTCAATGTTGCCACTGGCACTTTAATAATCCACACACACACACACACACCAATAACATCTCCATAGTGTGTATATATATATATATATATATATATATATATATATATATATATATATATATATATATATATATATAGAGAGAGAGAGAGAGAGAGAGAGAGAGAGAGGGAGAGAGAAAAAAAATATATATATATATATTAGAGCCATTGTTACAGCCATTATGGAAATGAGTAGAATATAATTTATTTATAAATTTTATTGTAATGTATAATGTTTGTTTGAATATTTGATAAGACTTTAGTGAAGTTAAATTTTGTGAAGTTAGCTGTTAAGGTTTATCTTGCGTAATCATATTAATTACTGCGTGACGTAATTCGTAGACATGAGTAGCATGAAGCTGCTGTAGCCTCTATTCTGTTAAATATTAAAAGAGCCCTTTGTTTTACTTTGTAATTTGAGCATGTTTGGTTTAGTAAACACTGAAAATCTCAAAGAAGAAGTCATTGACCTAAATGCAAGGAAATAATCATAAAAGGAAAAAGCTGCACCTACATTAGTCAAAGACTGGCTCGAGGATACCTAAAGGTGGACGTGGAGGGTTCTGGAAGAAAGCCTTTATCAATTCTGAGCATCCAGAAAGGAAGGTAAACTAAATTTCATCGAAGTAGACTGTTCTACAGCTCGTTTTATGGAATGTTGCTTTATGCTAAGTTAATATTCTAATTCCTGCTGCGGAAACTAGCGCTAGCAAAACTAGCATATAAGCGGAAGAATGGCTGATGACTCAACAAATGTAAGCAGGGATTATGTTAGCCAGGAAAGATCGCGAAAGCTCACAGAAATTGCCATAGAGAAATTGAATAGGCTAGGCAACAAAAGACAAGGAAAGTTGGCTTTGCTCACTCGCAAAATGCGTGATATTCAACAGATGAAAGAATTTGAAGATGATGTGTAAATAGTTCGAGTTGAATTGTCGCATGGCTTGCAACGCATATTCAGCGAAAGAAGACAATGAAGAAATGGTTAAATATTTATCAGAAGCAGAAAGGGAAAATGATCAGTCCAATTGGTATGAGCCCAAATATGATGCGTTTGAAAGGTTTATTTTAGAAACTGAAAAATAGGTTTCAGAAACACGTAAACGTAAAGGGCATAGTGAAGATGATGAAAATGAAAACATTATGCCAAAGGACAGTGTTTCAGCCGTTTTCACATTGGGTACTAGGAATAGTCATAGCTCTTCACAATCTTCAGTCCACTCTACACGCATTAAGGCCAAGGCAGAGCATGCAGCATTACTTGCACGTACAGCTGCATTAAAGAAAAAACAAGAATTACATGCAGAGGAATTGAAGTTAAAGACAAAATGTGAACAGGTTGAAATGGAAACAGAGATTGCAGCTTCTATGCCAGACTGGAAGTATTTAGTGAACAAGAGGATACTTATGATGGCATGAGTGATAATCATCATTCACACAAAAAGGTCAAGGAGGAGTGCAAAACTGATTTTTCTGATTCTCCTTTGGAAGAGAATCAGGAAATAAGAGGAAATAAAACCTGTACCACCTTTTCTAAGGCCATTGTTACAGCCACCTGATGTGTCAGCTGAACAAATGCCTGACTCTGGTTTCATACAACAGTTAGGCTAAGTGACCCTGAGAATAAATTCATAAGATAATGCAATGCCAGAACGAAGTGACAGAGCTACAAGTCATGCAGCAAAGTTTGCCCCAGCTTCCTCAAAGAGAGGTTCCGGTGTTCGCTGGAGATCCACTTGCCTGTAGATCATTTATGAGGGCATTTGAAAGTGTGATTTAAAAAAGGACTAACAGTGATCAGGACAAGTTGTTCTACTTAGAGCAGTATATGAGGGGCGAACCAAGAGATCTTGTCTGCAATTGCGAATATATGCAGCCAGATAAAGGGCTTTGAGAAGCAAAGAGGCTGCTTCAGTATCATGGCAATGAATTGAAGATAGCCACAGCTTACTTAGACAAGGCTCTTAATTGGCCACAGATTAAAGCTGAGGACGGCAAGGGTTTAAGATCATATGTGTTGTTTCTTATTGGATGTAGGAATTCCATGACTGATGTTGAGTTTATGGACGAGATGGACAATCCGAGCATTATGAGGACAGTGATCTCAAAGCTACCATACAAAGTCAGAGAGCGTTGGAGGAACACTGCGTTTGACTTTCAAGCACGTCGAGGTAGACGAGCGAGGTTTGAAGACTTGGTCAACTTTATAGATGAGTATGCACAAGTTGTCAACGATCCTCTTTTCAAGAAGTGACATTCAAGAAGTAATCACTGATGCAAAGGCCAAGCCCAAGGCAGTTGCAAAGAGCAATGAGAAGTATGATGGTAAAGGAACCAACTTTGCCACAGATGTTTTCCCCATTGTGAAGGACATCACACAGCCTCCTATAAGGAAAGGGAACGGCAGAGTACAGTCAAGTCTACTGATGCTTCAGAAAAGGCTGGTATTGTGAAAAGGCACACACACTCAGCCTGTGTGAAAAGATTAAAGAACAGGAGCATTCAGAAAGAATACAGTTCCTGAAAGGAACAAAGGAATTTGCTATGGATGTCTCAGCAAAGGACATTTAAGTAAAGATTGTAAGAGAAGACTGACGTGTGCAGTTTGTGCTTTGAAACATCCAATGAAACTTCATAAGATGAAGGAAAATAGCAGTTCTGCTGGGAATACTAACGATAGTCATACCGTTTCAAATGCTCTTCTGTCACTGGATCAAGAAACTTGTGCATCTAGTGGGGCTGGCGATAGTGAGTGCATTTTGTCAATACTACCTGTAAAGGTTAAATCAAAGAAAGGTGACAAGACTAGAGACGCATGGGTTCTTAGACCCAGGTAGCACCACTACGTTTTGCATGGAAGATCTGATGCACAGACTTAATGTCTGAGGTAAGAAGACAGACTTCTTACTGTTTACCATGGGACAAGAGAGGAAGGCTCAAGGACATGTTTTAACAGATTTGGAAGTGTGTGCAACAGAAGAAAACACATCCATTGATTTGCCAAGAGTGTTGACACAGCAACATATTCCTGTGAAGAAAGGCACCATTCCTAAGCAACAGGATATAAGTAAGTGGCCTTACCTGTGTGAAGTTTGTCTACCACACATCGAAGCAGATGTTGGACTGTTGATAGGTGTGAATGCCTATAAGGTCATGCTACCATGGAAAGTGTTGAACAGTAGAGAGAATATGCAGTGCAGTGCAGTGCAGACAGCACTAGGCTGGATTGTGAATGGCCCGAAACAAGAAAACACAAGTGTGAATCCTGACACTGCAAAACTGAACACTGCAAAAATGCAGAGTGAATCGCATATCAGTGGAGACCGTTGAGGACTTGCTGGTTCAACAGTTCAACGCAGACTTTCATGAAAGGCGATATGAGGATAACACAGAAATGTCTCAAGATCATTGATTAATGTAATTAGTAACAAATTCAGTACAGTTCAAAGATGGTCATTACCATATCGGATTGCTCTAAGAAGTGAAAAGATTCTGGTCCCAAACAACAAATGCATAGCAAAGCAGAGACTGCTGGGTCTGAAATGGAAGCTCATAAGAAATCCTCAGTTTCACAGTGCATACTCTGTATTTATGGACATATGCTTGATAAGGGATATTCTGAAAGAGTACCGGAGGATGAGTTGCAAACAGACTGCAAAGGCTTGATCTGAAAAGGCTTTCCAAGTTTAGAATCAAAAGATGCTTTAAGCCTGCAAGCTTTGGACTTGTCAAGACAGCACAGTTGCATAATTTTTTGGATGCCAGCGAGGGTGGTTATTGGACAGTGACCTACCTTGTGTTAACCAATTTTCATGATCAGAAGTTTTGTTCATTAGTAATGGCCAAGTCCAGAGTGGCATCACTCAAACAGATAACCGCACCCAGAATGGAACTTACAGCTGCAACTATGGCAATCAAGATGGAACAAATGTTAAGGCAGGAATTGGACATGCAGAGAAAATGATAAAGCTAGATATAAGACATTTGTAGCTAATCAAGTGTCCTTGATAAGAGAGGCCTCTAAGCTGTCACAGTGGAGATTTGTGAATTCATCAGAGAATCCCGCAGATCAAGTCTCAAGAGGTTTGATGGCATAAAGTCTTATGAGATGTGAGAATTGGATTGAAGGACCTTCATTTTTGCTAAGACCATGCAGAGATTGGCCAATCAGGGCAGACCAATCAAGTTCATTGTTAGAAGAAGATCCAGAGATTAAAGGAGTGTGTGTCTTGTGTTATTAGAGCAGAAGATGAAAAAGATGCTTTTGGCAAGCTCATTGCATATTATTCTAATTGGCATAGCTTAAATTTAGTGAAATGTTATACTATCCAAATGTTGCAGCAGAAATCGAGACTCATTAGACCAGGCAGCGTGTTTCCAATCGTCTATTGTCCAATTTTGGTGAGCCTGTGCGAATTGTAGCCTCAATGTTCTTAGCTGACAAGAATAGTACCCGGTGTGGTCTTCTGCTGCTGTAGCCCATCCGCCTCAAGGTTCGGGAATGTCCCTCGGGGATTCCTCTGGGGGGTGCTCCGGGAGTATAGGGTACGGGGCCCGTTGCTACGGGCTATCCAGTCCCTGTACAAACGGAGCAGGAGTTTGGTTTGCATGGCCGGCAGTAAGTCAGACTGGTTTCCGGTGGGAGTTGGACTCCGCCAAGGCTGCCCTTTGTCACCGATTCTGTTCATAACTTTTATGGACAGAATTTCTCGGCGTAGCCAAGTGGCGGAAGGGGTTCGGTTTGGTGGCCTCAGGATTCCACGCCTTCTCTTTGCAGATGATGTTGTCCTGTTGGCATCATCAGGCCGAGACCTACAGCTCTCGCTGGATCAGTTTGCAGCCGAGTGCGAGACGGCCGGGATGAGAATCAGCACCTCTATAACTGAGACCATGGTACTCAGTCGGACAAGGGTAGAGTGCCCTCTCTGGGTCGGGAGTGAGTCCTTGCCTCAAGTGGAGGAGTTTAAGTATCTCGGGTTCTTGTTCACGAGTGAGGGAAGGATGGAACGAGAGATTGACAGGCGGATCGGTGCTGTGGCTGCAGTATTGCGGTCGCTGTACCGGACCCTTGTGGTGAAGAGAGAGCTGAGCCAACAGGCAAAGCTCTCAATTTACTGGTCAATCTACGTTCCGACTCTTACCTATGGTCACGAGCTTTGGGTAGTGACCGAAAGAATGAGATCGCGAATACAAGCGGCGAAATGAGTTTTCTCCGCAGGGTGTCTGGGCTCTCCCTTAGAGATAAGGTACGGAGCACAGTCATCTGGGAGGGGCTCGGAGTAGAGTCGCTGCTCCTCCACGTAGAGAGGAGCCAGCTGAGGTGGTTCGGGCATCTGGTTCGGATGCCACCTGGGCGCCTGCCTAGGGAGGCGCTCTGGGCATGTCCAACTGGGAGGAGGCCCCGGGGAAGACCCAGGACACGCTGGAGCGATTATATCTCTCGGCTGTCCTGGGATCGCCTTGGTATCCCCCCAGAAGAGCTGGAAGAGGTAGCTGGGGAGAGGGAAACCTGGGCCTCTTTGCTTAGGCTACTGCCCCCACGACCCAGACCCGGATAAGCGGAAGAAAATGGATGGATGGATGGATATATATAATTTTTTTCTTGGGGGTCCAAGAATTTTAGTCTACTTCACCACTCCCCCTTCTCACTCAAATGAACCAAACAGAGTAGGGGAGGGCGTGACTAGTTTGTGAACGAAATATTTCTCGAAATTCTATGTAAGCTCTAGTAAAACAAAATCCCGGACATTTGTGAAATTCCACCCGGACATTCTCAAAAAGAGGACATATCCGGGTAAAAGAGGATGTCTGATTAGCACAATTCAGCACAATAACTTCTGACAAAGATTGGGCAGCGCAGTTTATACACAGGGCTAGAGTGAAACGTAATGAACCGACAACAGCGACCAGGTTGTGTGAAATGGAGCTTAGGAAGTCTGAACAACTCACTCTGTTATGACGCCGGTGTCAGGCAGGACGGACCCACGTGAAGAAACCTCTACAGAACCCGTAATTCCACAAGTTTGTCTTATCGGAGCGCCCCCCACCCCCTGCTCTCAGCAATGTTCCATCTGTGTGGCCCTTACAGTCTCTGTTGTGCCAGGAGCTCTGTCACCTTCTGGAACATTCTACCAGCATATTTACAGAGAGGCATAGACAGTGAGAGTGACACACCATGACAGAAACATGCAAAACATTTCCTAAGGTTTGATGAGCAAATTGCCTCTTGTGTATGTCTGATGTTTCTCTCTCTCTCTATCCCACATGCTCAAACACGTACAAACATGCATAGATACACATACAAGTGACAGATGACTGAGGACAATGCAAAACAACAGGTACACACAGAGATGGGTGAGCTGTTCAGACTGCCAGAGAGAGAGAGAAAGAGAGTGTGACAGAGACGACACAGAGTTGGACAAACGGGAGAGAGATATCACACTTTCATGTCCTCACATCTTCTCGCTGTCTGCCTGTCATTTTCTTGATTCTCTCTTTCACTCTCTCAATGTCTCACCCTCTCTCAGTAATAATTGGTCAGCATCTTCACAAGATCCCCCCCCCCCCACACACACGTGCACACACACACATCTAATAGGACTCAGGTTTAGACAAATTCAAGCCGTCTTGCACTTGTTTGCTGAGTATAATGCGTGGGTGTGGAAAAGGCGATTGAGATCAGATTCCATGTGTGCAGGCATCGCCAGAATGATTAGATAAAGATCAGACACGTGGCCGAAGAGTCAGACTCAATCATCTGTCAGACAAAGAGTGGCAGAGACATGGTCCCTTCATGCTGTTATACTGCAGGACACGATCCCTTCATCCAGTGACCCTGCAGGACATGATCCCTTCATCCAGTGATACTGCAGGACACGATCCCTACATCCAGGGATCCAGTGATCCAGCAGGACATGATCCCTTCATCCAGTGATCCAGTAGGCCATGTTCCCTTCATTCAGTGATTCTGCGGGACATGATCCCTTCATTTAGTGATCCAGCAGGACATGATTGTGTATTCCTGTCAGGTAAATGGGGCCTGGCACCTGGAGAGGATCGATGGCTAAGGACTGCCAGACTCTTGCCATATTCTGTTCTGACAACTTCAGTGAAAATGAGCTGCATGTTCTTGATCCTGGTCTACGGAGACAGATGCTACAAGCTCCAAGGAATGAGAAAGCTCATCAATTAATGTTTTTTTTTTTTTTTTTTTTTTTTTTTTTTTTTTTAGCAGATTGCAAAACTGTGAGTTGCAGGGTTGCCAAGGCTGGCAGTAGCATGGTGGAAGTTGTCAGCAGTTTGGCTGATGTAACATCAATGCTGCGTGACTCAGATTTAAGTTCTGCATCCCAATGGGCCTGTGAAACTATTCTGGGCTGCAGTTGCCATGACGCACAGAACTCACAGTACCATGGAAGCAACCTCATAACTGCACAGTAGGAGGATCTCATTGAACAAACAATGAGTTTTGTGACATGTTTTTAACATCCTCACCCTTGTCTCGCATGATATATACCAGAGCTGCTCAATGCTTCTGGAGCCACTTCCTGCACACCTTAAGTCAGCATTCACACTGAGTGTCACATGAAAGAAGAGTGAACGCAAAAACCTGGACCGGTTCTGGAGTGGAGAGCCAGGATTGAGCATCACAAAGGTCCGCTTTGAGACTAAGGCACCATGCTGCCAGGTATACCTTTCTACACGAGACATACACTCAAACAAATGTGTGAAGAGTTTATTTATCAATCAGGAACAGGGTGGATTAAAACAATATGATTTACCTCACGTCTGTCATGATCTCACAAGCTGAGATCCCCAAACACCCCCCAAAAAAAAAGCCCCAAAAAACAAACTTAGGAAAAATGAATTCAGTGGCAAAGAGAATGAGAATCCTCACGTAATGTTGCAAGAAGTGACATTTACCTTTCATGTCAGTGAAACATTTTGTCATCCTTCCTGGTGCTTGGGTGCAGCTTCACCCTTTAAACACCTTAGGAACGACACTTGCACTTCACTGCCCATCTCTGAGTACACACGACCCCTATCAGCCACTGTCTGTATATGGTAGAAGAGTGTTGCAGATTTTGGGGGAAGACGTGCCAGCTCTGGAACACTGTGGTGGAATCGTTTTCTTCTCATGACATCATTAAGGCAAACACTGTTGTTGGTGCCTCTGGGACTCACTTGGACACATTACGGACGAGGTCCACTCTGAGGCTGCTCGCTGAAGTAGGAGAAGACCAACTACATGAACATGGGGAACAATAACAAGGAGAGTGATAGAAAGATGAAGTAGAAGAATAAGAAACAGAGAGAAGGAGGGACAGCAAGAGAGAGTGGGAAGCAAAAGAGAGTGAACATTTTTAAGTGAGTGAGCTTTGCTTTTTAAGGGCTCAAGAGCTTTGGCTAAGCTCATCTCCTCTGGCCTGAAACGCTACTAGATGAACACACTTGCAGATTGGATTTCAAGGTTTTAACACAGAATAAATAGTCTGTACAAAATATGGTTTAAACCAGTGAGCCAGGCAATCCTGGTCATCAGGGAATATCTGAGCTGTAGTCTGAGACATAATATCCAACAGGGTCAAAACCAGAAGGACATAAACAGTATAATCAACCAAACCCAGAGGGAAATCCACAAAAGCATAAACAGAAAAACAGGCAGAGATATAAACACAAATAAAGGGACCAGCAAAAAGCTCAGTACACAGTAGGGATAATAGAGGCAATACTTCACACTGAATGAGGAAAACAAGGAGTCTTTATAGGATTGACTAATGATCCAACCACGGGCGTGTCTGATCAGTATTACGGGGATGGTGACCTTGTTAGAAGGTGATACCCACATGGATATGTCAACCTGTTCTGGCATTGAGCTAACACCCCCAACGTGGTGACGAGCATCTTCTGGCCCCAAATGGCCGCTGCACATTTGTAATGTTTGTCACTTATAATTAGGGTAATTTTCAGTGATTATGAGTCGTGTGTTACTCGTGGGAATTCTCCAAAGGTATTCCGGTTCTACCAAGTTCTTCTTGTTAAGATATAGGATAATGAATCATTCTTACACAAGTAAGACATTGATGAGTGTCAAAGTGTCTTTCAGAATAATCTCACTCCTCCCTGAGTCCTTCTGAGGGTCCAGCTGTTCCCACTGTAAGCATGTCAATGTAAAGCTCATCCCTACATAGAGAACTAGGAGCAGCCCTAAAGGTAGACTTTCAGCCAATAATGCCCACAGGGCTATTGCCGTACAGAAGCCAGAAGACATGATATCCAGCACTCAGTAGACTGCAGCATCAGCTCCGAAGAAAGCCATTTCTGCTCAAGGACATTGATCTCTATTAACCAGTGGAGTTTTTAGAATGGAGCACAGCAAGCCATAGAGGGGAACTGAAAATTGTAATTAAGAAACACACATCAAAAAGATGGTAGCACTTTTCTGATATACTGATAAATTGCAAGGAGACACACTGGCCATGACGATCACTGGACGACCTGATGTCGGTATTTGCTAATTACTGGGCATGTTAACTGTTTGACATGTCAACTGCTGGACATGCTAACTGCTGTACGTGCTAACCATTAGACATGTTAACTGTTGGACATGCTAATGACTGGACATATTAACTGTTGGACATGATAACCGCTGTATGTGTTAACCATTCAACATGTTCGCTGTTGGGCTTGCTAACTGCTGCACATGCTAACCACTGGACATGTTTCTGCAATTGTTGGACATGCTGACTGCTGTATGTGCTAACCATTGGACACGTTAACTGTTGGACATGCTAATCTATGGAAACCCTAAAAAGTTTGTACCTTGCCCTGCATTAGAAGAAATGTATCATTGAACCTGACCTATATGAGTATCTTACATTCCCCACATACACGTATCTCCATAACTCCAAAAACAGACTGTTTGTCTGATTTTGTTTTCATTATAGGCCATTCCTGCATAATGTTTTATTATGCTTACTCTCCGAGTAGCCTTGGCAAAATTGTATTCTGTCAGTCACACTGACACTGATAAGCATTGTAAATGCAAATGAAAAAAAGGTAATAGGGAGAAGTCAAGGGTTGATATTTAGCTTTAAATTTTAGCCCTGAGCAGACAGAAGTATTTCAGGAAATAAAATATCATAAAGTTTTTGGCCTGGCCTTCTGACTCTAATTACCTCAGCAAGAAAAACTTGCAGCACTTCTCCCATTTGAATCTGTGGGTTTACCCCATCCTGTTGTCTTCAGCTGTAACACACCAAACACTCCAGCCCCGGGTCTCACTAGAACACACAGTGTACACTTCATAAAACACATCAAGAGTGAAATGTAGGAACTCACAGCTATTGCTGTGCAGTGTTGTGGAGAGAGGCCAATATGAGAGGGACAGAGTTGGGGATGGAGGTGTGGTGGGGTAGACATGGGAGGATACCTTGTGCTGGATGCTTTATGCTATACCACACATCACTCCGATCTCAGGGATGAAACATGCTCTCTGGGAAAATGAAACAAATACTTTATGACTTTAACAAATACTTTAACAGAGCCGTGAAATATAAAACTGATCAGTCGCTGCATACATCCAAGACATTTGATCATTAAAGTTTGTACTTTTGAGTTTGGTCAGTCTGCCCTTGTTATTCTTATGTGAAACGCACTGATACTTGTGCTGATGGTGTCCCTGTGGTCAGATTATTCAGACGGTTCCTTTATTTCTGTGCTTCGTGCTTTCCTTCCATCGTGTCTTTCCTCCTCCACTATACCCCCCTCCCCCCACCCCATCATTAGGACACTGGGCACTGCGGCTGTGTTTGACTTGTTGGAATTCAAATGAATTCAGTCAAGATGAGATGCTGCAGTAATACAGTGATAGCTGCCTCCCCAGAAATCCTACCATTACTATTAAAGAGGCATAGATTTTGTGTGTGTATGTGTGTGTATGTGTGGTGCGTGTGTGGCTGTGCATGTTTTGAACACGTCGGTGGATGCCAAGTGATGCAACAGAAATGCGTTCACCCTATCATTGAGAGTTTGCTGGTTTGAACCCTGCCATCTGTGGATGGGAGGCGTGGCATTCCTCTGTCAATCACAGTGACACTAGGCAATCATCTAATCACTTTTATTCACAACCTATTACACTGTCTGTTCCAAAAGTACAAAAGTGCAGCTATTAATGTAAAAGCTGTGAAATATACAGAGGACCATTTTTCCATAATACTATAGACACTCATATGTGCTATTGAAGACTTACATGTGTGCTGTTGTATTCAAATATACAAGACAGATGTACAAGATATAGCTGTATATGTTGTATATGTGCAGGTGTAGGTGTATCAGAATGAAAAGGTATGAACAGGGATCCAGTATGTTCTGTACCAAAGAGGTAGATTGTGAACAACCAAGATTGTGAAGATGAGAAGGTGAGATGTGTGAGGGTCAGGTCATGGACTGCTTTTGGCTGGCAGCAACCTGATGGCCTGGGAGAAGAAGTTCTCTTTCTGCTTCTATATCTGCTGCTGCTCTGCAGAGTACAGTTACCATACCAGTGGTAAAGTGACCAGAGAGAACGTTCTCCACATTGCAGCTGTAAGATGCCCTGAGGATGCAGTTGTTCATGCCAAACCTGCTCAGCCGTTTGAGGTAGAGTAGGCACTGTTCTTCAATTCCCATGTGGTGTGTTCTGTTCATGTAAGTTCCTCTGTGATGTGAACCCTGAGGAATCCAAAGGAAGCTCATGACCCTCTGTCCACTGGCCCAGCTGATGGTGATAGGGTTGTGCACTCTCCTGCTCCCTGAAGTCCATTATTAGCTCCTTGTCTTGTTGACATTTAGAGAAAGGTTATTCTCCTGGCTTTGGTGTGTCAGGAAGCTGACCTCTTCTCTGTAGGCTGTCTCACTGTTCAGGTCCATGATTGTCGTGTGATGCTCAGGCTCCAGTGTGTTTAGTGAATTTGATTGTGTTCAGCAGTTCTGAGTGTGTTCAGCTGTCCTGTGTATGTTCAGCAGTTCTGAGTGTGTTCAGCAGTTCTGAGTGTGTTTCAGCAGTTTTGAGTGTGTTTCAGAAGCTCTTAGTATGTCCAGCAGTTTTGAGTGTGTTCAGCTGTCCCAAGTAGAGAGAGACGTTGGTGAAAGATAGTGAGAGAAAGACACAGGATAAGTGAAGATCTGTGTGAAAACATCTACTGGGAATGATGGCAGAGAGTAAAATAAAATGGAATCAAATTTAAAAAGAGAGAGACACGAAAAGACATGGGAGTGAGCGGAAAGAAGAGATTGAGGGTATGTATTTGTGTGTGTGTGTGTGAGAGAGATAGAAAGAGATTGAAAGAAAATATTACCTAATGGAAAACTAATTAAAGAATTTCAAATGAAGAAATGAAAAAAGTTCAGTAGTGGAGGGTGGTTAAAATCAGCCTTTACTGAGGAACGTAACATGCACACGCACATACTGAGAGTTTATTGAGAGTGTGATAATATAACTGAGTACTGTGCTTTACATGAGCAAAGTCTTCGGTTCTGTATGTGCAGAGCATTGGTTTCTGTCTGAGGCCAGTGTTGGGTTAAAGTTGTTAACAGCTAATAATGTCGCGTAGCATGTCGGTAGACAAAGACACACACTGTGCAAAGACACACACAACCTCCCAGGCAACACACACAAAAGAATAGAAATCACCTGATGTCTCTTTCTTCTTCCTCTGATATCAGCTCTGCAGACCAAGACACCACCCTAAAGGTTCTGTCATGTTTTATATTTTAATCACTGCATTGTTCAGAGTTTGATCATCAGAACATATGCATGTCTGAAATGTCTGATAAGCAGAACCTTTGTATGTCTGTAATGTCTGATCAGCTATACCTGACATGCTGCATCTATGAAGCACTCTCATTCATCATGTGAACAATAAAACATCAGTTTTGCGTATTCATCAGACGTATGCTTAGACAGACCTCCGCTTCACCAGACATCTGCATCATTACACTTCTGCTTCAGCAGACCTATGCATCATCAGATCTCTGCATCATCAGACCTCAGCATCATCACATCTCAGCATCATCAAACCTCTGCATCATCAGACCCCTGCTTCATCAGACAGCTGCTTCACCAGCTGCAGAATAAGAACATGTGGAATGCTTACAGAATCTCAGACTGATTCAGTGAAAATAATTTTCAGGTCAAATGATTGAGGTAGAAAAATATCCAAATGATCCAAATAGCCATGGCTACAGCTACTGAGTGATTCAGCTACTGAGTGATTCAGAGACAATTTACTTAAGTGCTTGAAAAGTGGATTTGCATAAAATTAAAACCTTTTAAAGATGTCTAATGAGCACATGCAGTTGAAAGGCACCATACGCTTAGTGCATAAAAAAGGAAAGGGAGATTGTGTGGGCAGAAGTTTTTAAGACTGTGTGTGTGTGGGTGTGTGTCTGTGTATGCAGTAAACAAGGCATAATAGAACTAAAGACAAATACATGTTTTCTTTTTCTTTTTTAAAGATGAAAGGTATGTTTAGTTGAAAGGAAATTAATAAATAAAATCTTCATTATAAACACCATGGATTTCTCTCTGCACTGGTTATATATACACACACACAAATATGCAGGCATACATACAATACACACATGCATACACACAGGCCTTTTTGGTTAGGTCTGAGTATAAATAGAAATCGATTTTTCTCTCTCTTTGTCTTGCTTATTTCTGTCAGATGTCTGTGTAGATTAGTCTGAATGGGTTGGTCCGATACTGACTCATTACAGCAGCAGAGAGGGGCCAGTAATTCAACCAGTTACTTAATGTAAACCTTGGATTAATTTCCACCACTTTGTGTGTGTGTGTGTGTGTGTGTGTGTGTGAAGTACTCCATTGAACAATTTTTCATCACCCTCCCTCGCCTGTCTTCTCTATTGTTCCGTTTAAGTGTTTCAGATCCATTCTCATTAATTTCAACCCTACCGTAGCTGATCTCTCGCTCTCTCTCTCTTTTCAGTGTCATTCATTCACCATCATTCCTTCAGGTTGTCTTTCGATCCTACTAGGCATTACAGAGCAGAGACTTGGAGGGAGGGATGAGAGGAGTTTTAGTGAGGGGGTGTTAGTAGGGAGGTTCAGTGATGGGGTGGTAGTAGGGGAAAGGGATCTGCTAAAGAAGATAATGGAGGAAGATCAGTGAGAAAGATAAATTTTCATGTCATCAAGCAGAGCACAGCATTCTGCAGAGCACCCTGCATGTTGCCTGCAGTGCAGGAGAGGAAAGAGGAGTTTTTTCTCCTCACCCTGCACACTCTCCTTACCCTGCACACTCCTCTCTCCATGCACACTCTCCTTACCCTGCATGCTCCTCTCTCCATGCACACTGTTCTTATCCTGCACACTCATCTCTACATGCACACTCTCCTCACCCTGACACTCTCCTCACCTTGCACACTGTCATCACCCTGACGCTCTCCTCACCCTGACACTCTCATCACTGATACTCTCATCACTGACACTCATCACTGATACTCTCCTCACCCTGACACTCTCATCACTGACACTCATCACTGATACTCTCCTCACCCTGACACTCTCATCACGGATACTCTCCTCACCCTGACACTCTCATCACTGACACTCCTCACTGATACTCTCCTCACCCTGACACTCTCATCACTGATACTCTCCTCACCCTGACACTCTCATCACTGACACTCATCACTGTTACTCTCCTCACCCTGACACTCTCATCACTGACAGTCATCACTGATACTCTCCTCACCCTGACACTCTCATCACTGACACTCATCACTGATACTCTCCTCACCCTGACACTCTCAAGCCTCAGAGTCTTTGTGATGGGTCCTGTCACAGAGGTTGTTTTAGGATTTCCCTGGTGTACTAGTGAACAGGTCTGTGATGACCTGTGCCTGTACACAGGCACACCCACACTCAAAGACACAGTCACACATGTACAAACACACACACACATACTCACACTTATACAGAGAAATAGAGGAAACAATATAGACAATATTTTCTCAGTAAATTTTAATTTACTGTCATGTGTGTCACAATGTTTGTGTGTGACTGTTCCTCGTATACCTATGGCCTCTTATATAATAGATCTGTTCACTAGAACACATCACCATTTTAACTCTCTATAATACAAATAGTGTGTGTTACGCCTGTTGTTATGCAGCCTACAGCGAGACTCACTTGAGTCTCCCTCAAGCTCACCTTCACTCAAGCTCACCTTCACTGACTCACTCTAAGACACTCTCTCAAGCTTACTCTCACTCTGTTCACTATGCACTCTCCCTACAGATGTACTGTCAGCCTGCAGAGGCCTTGCTGAGAATGTGCTTGAATAAAGCTCACTCTCACTCACTCTCACTCTCACTCTCACTCTCACTCTCACTCACTGTCACTCTCACTCTCACTCAATGTCTCACTCAAATTCATTCTCAATCACTATCTTGCTTAATCTAATTCTTACTCAACCTCAGTCAGTGTCTCCTTCAAGCTCACTCTCAACTCACTGTCTCACTCAGTCTCACTCTTACTCACTGTCTCACTCAGTGCCTATCACCTTTGTCTGGAGAGCCTCGAGTTGATGCACACATCGTACTGACATTGTTTTCATCAGACATAAAAATTTAATACTAGTTAATAATGTAATATGAATATTCTGATTTCCACCCAGACAGGGAAGTGCACAAAAGACCCAAAGTGATGTGATGGAGTGATGGAGTGGAAAGGTGGAGGCAACAGGAGGCAGCAGGGGGCTGAGGTGGGTTGGGTGGAGGCAGCAGGGGGCTTGGGGGGGAGGAGGGCAGTAATTCAATCATGATGTAGGAGGCGAGGAATTGATTGAGACAGGAGATATGTAGGGGAGAGAGAGAGAGGAGAGAGAAGAGAGGGAGAGAGAAGAAAGGGAGAGAAGAGAGGGAGAGAGAAGAGAGGGAGAGAAGAGAGGGAGCAGACACACATGCAGAGTGGGTGAAGCCTGAAGCAGAACATGTACATCTGTTGTTTGCGTATGTGTTTACAATCCTGCGAACCAAAGAGACATATACTGTATATATATGTATTATAGCAACAGTGTGTAGGCAAGTCTGTCTGTAATCATTTGCTTAGTTAGTATTAAGGGTTAAATAGTAATTAGGAACACTATATCATTTTTAAACTAATCTCAGTCTTCATCTGCATTTTGAAAGTAATCTCAGTGTAATACTTGCAGGACAGCATGCCTGTCCCTCACTGTCTCACTAAAAGAGACAGGGGACAGCTCAGACGATTTCATGATCAATCTCATGATCTCCCAATCTTATGCAGCATTTTGAATCTCATCATGCATCTTGAGCCCAATCTCAGTCTATTGTCCATAACTGCCTTCGGGGCTCATAAATGTGTTTTGAATCAACAGTTCAAAACAGTACTTGAAAATGCACTGAATGATCATCTGTGGTAAACAATCATGCCCCAGTGATGTGGTGGACTAGATTGATAAACAGTGAAGAATTTCTTTATCCTGTTTCTATTACTTATGTTTTTCTGTTGTCATGTATGCAGTGACACCAAAATGGCATTTGACCTTTGAGACATACAAAAATGGTTTATGTCACTACATAAATCTCTTTTTAAATCTAAATTTAAGAGAAGACCAACCCAGGGAAGAAGAAGACATGTGATATCATATTTTTATTTAGAATCAAAATATATATTTACATAGCAAATGTGTTTCATGAAGAGAACTTGTCCAATGAGCAGTTACTATGGTGCATGTTCACTGAAGCACAGTGTACAACACAGGCACAAAAGCAGAGAAGGCCATCCGGAACACCCCTCCCTTCTAGATGCGTGGCCTTTCATGTAGAGGCGTGGCCTTTCATGTAGGGGCATGGGCCTTCTTTACAACCACGCCCACTCCACCAAAATGAAAAAAATCCTCATTTCATTTTCTTATATAGGAAGAGATAATTGTACTTCATTTTTGGCCAGTACCTGACTGTATAAGTTATACTGTAGGTATATTTAGTAGTATTGGTGTATATTTTTGTATTCTGTTGGAAAAGGCTCCATGCATATAACGACGAGGAACCATGGAGACCTTTAGAACCATATATGGCCCGTGTCAGGGTCCCGTAACCATCATGACCCTCAACACAGCTAGTGGGGTTACAGACTCCTTCTGGTTACAAAAGATTAGATAAAACACAAGCTAAAAATGGAGTGTGTGTGAGTGTGTGTGCATGTGCATGTGTGCAGTAGTGGTAAGACTGGCACATTTAAACATCAACTGAAATACACAACTTCTGTTACATCAACAAAGAGCATAATACTCACACCAAATAAGTGAACACACAGTGAGTCATTCTCAGAGCCTCAGCACAGACGTGCCGGACGTTCTACACGGTTAAAGGGGGCAAGCAGCAAAGAGAAAGAATTCCATCCCCCAGAAACAAAGAAGGGAAATGCAAACATCTTGCCAAAAAATGAAGGAAAAAAAACCCCTAAGGCATCTATGTCAGTGACGTTCAGGAAAGCCATGATGCGGCAGTCATGGAGACATCACTACGTGCTTCTTATTGTTATGGCAATGGGGACATTTTCAGGCAACAGCATTCTAGTATATTTTCCTCCATATATATATTATTTATATATATATATATATATATAATATTGAATATATATATTGGATAATAAAACCAATGCAATAATATTGATAAATCCAAATGAATAGATACATGTTGATTTATACAAACCCAGAAGCTAACAGACAGGACGAGTGGAGAACCACACACAGTACAGAAGAGCATGACCAGGTGGTAGCTGCGGTTGTCAGTCTGTGTCTCTGAGCGGCGGTCTGAGCGGCGGTCTCGTCATCCCTGAAAACAAGAAAGGCACTTCACTGCGTTTACGGCACATGGGGTTTCCTCTTTACTGATGAAGGTTTCCCATCCTGAAAAGTCTCAAGTTTACCCACAGCCAACACGTGCACGTGTCATGCTACATTGGCCAACTCTCTCTACGTGTCGGGAGCAGAACGATGTTCTGTTCAGGTCTTGGGGGCTGGCTACATCAGGCAGTCCAGCCTGCGCTGACGTCAGGGTCAGGTGACCACTGTGACCAATCAGCTACACAGGTTGCCCAGTTACACACAGTGAAGTTGGATTTGTGGAGTGGGACTGAGCACTACAGGAGTCAGTAAGCTGGTGTGACACACAAACTTGGGGGGACAAGGTAAGGGTCAAGGTCTGAATACAGGGCAAAAGGGAGAGGGGTGTGCTGTCTGATGGAGCGTTTGCAATAAACTGGGGTCGTGCAGAGGACCATGGGACATTGAGTACCAAATGCAGTGTGTCAGAGTAAATAGCAGCAAAAGATGCACAGAGTTTCTGTCCCATGTGAGGAGTTGTTTCTTTCTGCAGGGTTATGCAGCAGTTCAGAAACTCTGTGTGTGTGTGTGTGTGTGTCTGTGTGTGTGTGTGTGTGTGTGTGAGTGATAAGCTTATCAGCATTTGTGTTGAATTCCACAGAGCAGTGTGCATTTCATGTGGTTGTGACTCATGTTCTGAGTTTTGGGTAAGACAGTAAATATGTATATATATGGTTTGTGTGCATGTCCATGTGTGTGTATGGTCATCAAACTCTGTGCGTGGTCATCAAATACTTGAAACACATCTTAAAAATACACAGCAACCCCCTCCCATCTGCCTCCCTGTGCCTTCCTGCTTCCAATCTTTTTCCTCTTGTCTTTGTAGCCCCACCCTTCCTGTATCCTCCAATGAAGGCAAAGTACTCAGAATCCTTGCCTTGCTCTGATTGGCTGTAGCATAACGACTGCAAGGTCAAATGTCGAGGTTGGAGCATTCCATGGCAACAGACGGAGCTGGGTGAAGGCTGATCTCTGCTGTGTGAGAGGGTGTGGTCACCGGTGTCACAGGAGGCGGGGCTGGCGTATAAGGCCACACCTTCAACAGGAAGCCAGCGTCAGACGGACAGACGAATGCACGCACAGATGTGGTGAAGAAAGATAGAGAGATCGCAAGAGAAAGAGGGAGAGAGAGAGAGAGATGAATCACAGACAGAAATAAAAGGGAGAGAGAGAGTGCAGGTTTTAGACTGATGAATGACCAATGACTTTGGGCCTTGCAGACAGGGGCTCCAGGGCCAGACCTGAGCAGGGCTGCAGCTGCACGTCCTGCAGAGACACACAAAACAGGACACACACGCTGGAACACTGCATGTGTGTCTGTGTGTGTGGAGGGTGCATCAGTGTGTTGATGCATTTATACATTTAGCATATGTGTAAATTACTTGGCATGCACACATGAACACATGCTAGCACGCACCACACACACACACACACACACACTTGCATTGGAGAGTGCTGAAGCTGACTACCCGAGGTCTGTCTGGGATACACAGATGCAGAGGTACCACAGCAGTGCAGTTAATCAGGAGAACACGACTCACACCTTATCATATATTTGTAATATCTAGTGTCTCACAATTCTCCATCTGGTACTGCAAATGACCTCAATTCAGCAGCTTTTGGGAAATATACCCTGCTAAATACATTACTTTATTCTTGTATTTGTGTTAGGAATGTCTGCAGATCGGTAGACTGGTAGGATTGTCCTAGAGCATGTTCTCCACTGCTCTCCACACCCAGGTCCCCAGCACTGAGGAACCCTGCTGCTCTGCCAGAGCTCCACCACCCCCCACTCCTCAATACTCACTTTTCACCAAGTAATATTTTAGTTACACACTGACATGTGGGTGAACATTTTGTACACTGCGTTTAGAGAAACAGCTGCCTATCTGTCTATCCAGTGTTACATTTATTTTTATAGCCTCCATTTATTTTTATTTATTTATTTATTATTTTTGCTTTTGCCCTGCATTTTGTATTATTACCAGATTTACAATATGTTTTTTATTGAGTGTAATTCAACTACTAAGAAGCCAAGGCTAAGGCTTCAACTCTCTCTCTCTGTGTTAGTGTTTGTTTCCCAAGCCTTCCTCCAACATTCTTGTAAAATCTTTGGTATGTTAACCATCACTGTCAAACTATGCTAACCCTACTGCAGCTGATTGTCACCCTCTGGAGTAGGAAGGCAGGACACATGAAGTCATCCAGTTTTAGACATGTTGAGTACAAATATGATCCCTGGGGTTATACCCTGGAACACTGCAGACTGATCTCTGGTCAGTTTGACTAGTTTAAGTCTAAAGGCTACGCAGATCTGAGGGCTTAAGTCTGACTTAGTGTTCCTGCTCTCTGGTCACCCTACTGAACAAAAGAGAGGGGAGGCAGAGAGAGAGTGAGAAATATATATATAGAGAAAGAGAAAACTATTAACTCTTGTCAGGTTAATAGTGGGATTCAGTGAGATTTTAGTGGGTTCTTTCTCTTTCTTTGTAGACTTTGGCAATCTTGTGATATAGTCAAGCCAACTTTCAACTGAAGTGAAACTTGTAAAGACATATAAAATAGAGAGAAAGCGCAAAGGATTGTGTGAAGCGCTGCATGTGAAATGCTGTGATATTCTAAAGTCAGTGTTAAGTTAATATTTGTTTTTGCTTTTATTTAAATTCTATGTTACGGTCTTTGGTGTTACGGTCTCTGGCGTTACGGTCTTTGGTGTTATGGTCTCTGATGTTACTGTCTCTGGCGAGTCGAAATGGATCTTCTCATCCAAAGCTTTTCATTGCATCGTTGACCTGTGTTAACCTGCATATGACAATAAAGAATTAAATTAAATTCAAAATCTGCTGGACATAAATGGCCCATCCTGTCTATGAAACCCTGCCCCACCTCGCCAGGGTCCCCAGGGTGTGTGTGTGTGTGTATGTGTGTGTGTGGGCGGGTAGTATACACTCTCCCCAGCAGAAACGCATGCAAGCCCATCATAAGCGTCGGCCATCAAGAGCGTCCTCTGTCTAGAGCATCCCCTGTCTAGAGTGTCCCCTGTCTAGAGCGTCCCCCCGGCTCGGCACCAGGCCTGCGTCCCACTCGGCGAGCGGCCAGCCACAGGGAGTCTGACAACACTCCAAGGACAAGTACATTCCGTACTGTTTGTCCGACCACGGCACAATGGTGGAAGGTTTCGAAGTTCAAGGAACAGCAGACCGCGAGACCTACGCCTCCCATTATTATGAAAATGACCTTTTCCTGGAGTTGATTTTACCATCAGTGATCTACTCGAGATAGATCCCTCATGCTTCCTGATCCACAGCTGATAAGTCGGGATATCATATTCACAAGTGTGTAAGAGAGAGCATGTTACGATTAACTCACATCAGCAGTCAGTGTTCGGCAGGTGATCTCTTCAGAACGTACTTAACAAATTCTCTTATCTTCTATTTTAAAAGATGCTCGTAAACCGTAGGTCTTCGGTAAACGCAGGTGAGGCCCCTTATAGGTCTTTTCAAAGATCCTACACCTCAGGATGACAACCTACCCACAAAGCCGCAGGACAACTCCTTTCCTGCAGGACAGGGATTTAGGGAACTTTGTCTTCAGGTGCAGCCAGTCTGGGCCAGTTTTAAACACTCTGTGTCTGATTAATAACCCTCTCCGGTTTTCTTTATCCCCTGTGATTGGGATGAGGATTTAGCTTGCTGTCCTGAGCTCCCTGCCTGGTGTGGACTTGTATCTGCACCAGAGGATCATGGGACATGGGAGTGAATGTCCTCTGTTGATTTCGACAGAGCTGGCATATGGTCTTGAGGCCAGACTGCTCTCGGGTGGGGGTTAGGGTCTATAAGGTCCAAGCCTAATACACATGCTCTGACAAACACTTTTATATGTATGTACACATACACACACACACATGTATGCCAACACACACAAACACATACATACACATGCATACACACACATTCATGTACATACTGCTAGACTGACACAGAACATATGTGCAATTCAGTTCCCAAGGAACTTGTGATAACATTATTCTTCATATAACTTGAATAGGTCAACTATGACTGATAAATACCACATGTGTGCAAGCTTGCATACACGTGTGTGGACACACACACACACAAACACACATTGACTAACCCTTCCCTCCACAGAGGCAGTATAAGTGCTGATCCTGGAAGTGGAAAAGGTTTCCTACCTATACTGTGCTTTGGCAACACACAGCAGCACTCTAGCTAAGATCCACTGAGGATTACTGCATAGTTATACATGGGAGGGGAGGAGAGGGAAGGAGAGGGGAGGAGAGGAGAGGGGAGGAGAGGAGAGGGGATCAAAGGAGAGGAGGAGGAGAGGGGAGCAGAGGAGAGGAGAGGGGAAGGGAGGAGAGGACAGGGGAAGAGAGGAGAGGGGAAGGGAGGAGAGGAGAGGGGAGGAGAGGAGAGGGGATCAAAGGAGAGGAGGAGGAGAGGGGAGCAGAGGAGAGGAGAGGGGAAGGGAGGAGAGGGGAGGAGAGGAGAGGAGAGGGGAAGGGAGGAGAGGGGAGGAGAGGAGAGGGGAAAGGAGGAGAGGGGAGGAGAGGGGAGCAGAGGAAAGGAGAGGGGAAGAGAGGAGAGGAGAGGGGAGGAGATGAGAGGGGAGGGGAGGGGAGGAGAGGGGAGTCAATTTGGCAGACGTTGCTGTAAGTCATGAAGGAGAATGTGTTTTAGAGGAGGGAAGTGTTGAATGATTGTGATTTGTTGTGCATATGAGGATCACTGGCATGCATTCAGGGATTAGACTATTCCTTGAAGAGTTATTCCATCTCTGCGTTCCAGAGTTCTCTCACGCTGAGCTCTCATGATGGCTCCCAGACCAAGGCAGTTCTGCCTACCCATTCTGCACATACACCACGGCACCCAAATGCCGGAGAGCCCTGCAGCTCCTCGAGACTTAACTGTGCCATATGTGCAGAAGAGCACAAATGCTCTTGGAAACATATGGAGTGAGAAATCTTATTTGCGTAATCACACTGGCCATATCAAGAACAGATGGCAAATCTAGAAAATTCAGCACTCTAGAAGATTTGAACATTCTAGAACATGCAGCCATGGTCTGTTGAACAACAACGGCCAATCAGATACAGCCATCATTGTTTTGGTTCTGGCAGGTTGGTGGCATTCCAGTGTTCCAAATAGAACTACTTCTTAGCTGTTATTACAAGAATGACCTTTTTAACAATGATATTGCGGAATGTTGCAGTGTCCAAACAAGTGATCTAGTAAAGACCATAATTTTTGTGTTCTCTGCACGTCCGAATATCTCCACGGCCCCAGACGAGTGCCCTGTAGGTGTTCTGATGCATCACTGCATTCACGTAATCTTATAAGCCTCATAAATCAGAATAGTGCTAGCCAGATTTTAACTATCCAAGGCTGAGCAGTGTAATCCAGTATATCTCACGACAATATTTGGCAATATAATCACGCAACATGATCATAATATGATATTTCTGTCCATACGGAAACCTTCAGAGTGCACCGATGTGAAGATCTTTCAATGGTTTCTTATATCTGTTGATCCAGGGCTGGAATGGTAGAGCATGGATTTCACTATTAGGAACTCACTCTAAAGTGCTCAATCTAAAGGACTCACTCTAAAAGACTTACTCTAAAAGACTCACTGTAAAAGACTCACTCTAAGGAACTCACCCTAACGGACTCAGTTATATACTCACTTTAAAGGACTCACTAAAATACTCACTTTAAAGGACTCACTCTAAAGGACTCACTCTAAAAGACTCTTGATGCAAAACTTTACATTTTAGAATTAAATTATTTTATAGGATAATGTTTAAAATTCAAATGATGAAATGCAAATGCAGTGTAAAAGTTTATATAATTACTTCTTTACCTAGTTGTAATGTACAGTGTACAGCCCAGAGGTTACATAGAGACTGGTGGTGTCTGAGAGACCGGTGGGAGAGACTGGTGGGAGAGACTGGTGGGGCCAGCAGAGGCTGGAGCCTCCACCCCTGCACACACAGCAGGACGGCGCCTGCACCGTCAGGGGATTTATGATCCTGCGCCCTGCACGTCAAAAGCACACGGGTGAGTTAGCGTGATCTTTACTGCATAGGACTGCACTAGCCTACCCCAGGCTCGAAATAACGTGTTACCAATTAAGGAGGATACACACACACACACACACACACACAAACATAAGCGGAAACCCATCCCCCTTCCCCTACTGTGACCTGAGGGGATGTGTAGTGACACCCTACACTTAGTCCTCTGGCACAGGAGGTTAGGAAACCAAATTTAGTTGCAAAACAGGTCAATGTGGAGAAAAACTCTACACACAACAATGTACACACACACACAGTCCCACTCTGTAGGGCTGGTACCAGTACCTGGCTGTTCTGTGCATGTCCATTGAGGTCGTTGTTCCGGGGAGGGAGGAACAAGTCGTGCATGGTGGTCTTCTCAGTCCGCGGCGCGCTGGGTTCACCGTCCTCCACGCCGTTGGCCTTGCGCACGCACAGAACCTTCCGGAAGCTCTGCTTGAAGTTGTCCGACAGGAAGCCGTAGAGCAGCGGGTTGGCACAGCTGTTCACGTACGTCAGGATAACCGAGAAAAAGTACACGCCCACCATCAGACTGTTCTCTGGGAGGATGATGATGAGGTTGACAATGTTGATGATGAAGAACGGCAGCCAGCAGAGCACGAACACCACCACAATGACCACCACCATGCGCGTCACCTTGCGCTCGGAACGCCGGCGCTTGGTGAAGCCGGCACGCAAGCCAGACGACTTCACCCGTACGATGATGAGCAGGTAACACATGCAGATGACCAGCAGGGGGCCGAAGAAGCCGAGAACGGCCGTGTAAAGAATGAAGGCCGTGGACCACACGGCCCGCGGCTCCGGCCAGCTCATGTTGCACGAGTGGAACGTGTCCTGCACGTTAGAGAAGATCACCACGGGCAGCACGACCACGAACGACACGGCCCACACGGCGGCGCTCACTGCCTTGGCCACGCGTGGGCGGCGCCACCTGGTGGAGCGGAGGGGGTGCACCACGGCCAGGTAGCGGTCGATGCTCATGACTGTCAGGCAGAAGATGCTTGTGAACTGGTTCAGCGAGTCGGCAGTCATGACAACTCGGCACAAGAAGGAGCCAAATGGCCAATAGGAGAGCACGTTCTGCGTGGTCAAGAACGGCAGGCCCAGGATGTAGAGTTCGTCGGCCACAGCCAGGTTGAGGATATAGATGTTGGTGACGGTTTTCATCTTGGCATAGCGCAGGACCACGTAGATGGCCAGCGTGTTGCCGACAAGACCGACAATAAACACTGTCAGTGATATCACTGCGGTGACCATGGTGCTGCTGCCGTCGAATGGCAGACTCTGGTCCGACATGTTCATTGAGATATTTCCCAAGAATTCTGAGACCTTTGGCATCGCGGGAGTTCCCGGAATTCCCGGAATTCCGGTTCCAGTTGTCGACATGTTAAAGGCTCCCGGGAGGGGCTCTTCCCATCCAGACCTACTCCCCAGCTCCATTCCTGATCTGTGTGTGTGTGTGTGTGTGTGTGTGTGTGTGTGTGTGTGTGTGTGCGTGTGTGTGTGCGTGTGTGTGTGTGTGTGAAACAGAGAGATAGGATAAAAGGGAAGAGATGAAGTTCGAAACAGTGGGGTCTTTAATTGTATTGTAGTACTTTTTGCGTGCATACTGTTTGTAACGTAATCCGATGCATGTTTGTATACATTCGGTATGTTTCGATATGTTCAGTTTAGACTGTCGATCATTTTTGTCGTTAATCAAGAGAACCGGGGCGAATTTAATTATCATTTTACTGATGGCTGTTTTAACAGCATTTACGCGCTGACCAACGAAACTCCACGTTTATCAGCGCGTGAGCTGATTCCGTTTGTCGTAATTGAGAAAGGCAGGAGATGTAATATGTGCCTTGGATGCCTCGAGCTGTTTTTCTAAACGTTATCTTAATAGCACGCCTTCTGTGAAACGATTTAGGAAGACAGACAAGAGATGCGAACTATATGCCCTGTTCTATAGTTCTCTCGAAGTATATTGCCCAGTTCTTTACTTCTCTAAACTATATGCCCTGTTCTATACTTATCTCGAATTATATGCCCTGTTGTCTATTTTCAAGCTATTCGTCAGAAGAACATTAGTCTCTAAGGAATCACGTTACACCAGGATTTCAACTGCATTTGCAAAATCCAATGATATTGCCAAATTGTGCAAATTGTGCCTTACTACACAGACATGTAGAGGTGCGTGTTTGACGCCGTATACGTTATTTTCGGTCAAATAAATAAACTTTTTGTAACGCGCCTAACCCTACGGGTTCACTCAACTTTGTCTCAAGAATTTTGAGAACAAAGAACAGAAGAAACGAGAGAAAGAACGGAAACCACTTTTACATATTTACACATAAATATAAAAAGTTCCTACTTCGTTAACGCGAAGTACGAACGTGAACATACATACACCGGTTGTTACGGATAATAGTTGTTGTGTATGGGAGATCATGCTCTCCATAGCATTAGTGTCTCACGCAGGTGATGATAACATGGTGTTTGGTTCTTTGATACCCCTCTCTGTTGCATTAATTGTGCTTCCTGTCAGGGAATGAGACACAAAGAAAAATACCTACACGCGAAGTTTGGTACGGCAGGCTCGCGTGGCTTCAGCTTCCAAAACGCGCCAGATTCCTGTTCCAGAATCCAAGTAGACGTCCAACACAGTAGTTCAACCACACACGCTGGGTTCTTTAAACATAATGCAGGATAGTGGTGAGACACGACTCGTCGGTATTATCTGTGTTGTTGCTTTATTTCATCTCGTAAACATCCGCTGTAAAGTCCGAGTGAGAGTGCACTGTGTGTGGGTGTGACTGCGCGCGTGTGTTTAAATAGACAGGGATGTTGCGCATAACCCCCAGAGCTCTCGTTTTTGAAGAGGGCCGGTCCCTGCGCAGAGGGTCTTAACGCGATGCCCGCGTGCGTTGCGGAGTTTATGCGCACGCTTCGCGATCTATCATATCAGCAAGCACCTGCAGATATATGCAACGAAGAGCAGTCGGGGGGAAACCTGGTTACTTGCGTTTCTGCTTGAAAACCCCCGCTTTTTCGGAGACAGTTGTCTTGATTATAAATTTAAAACGTCCAAACGTCCGTGCGCGCGCGACTGTGTTAAGTTAAAAAGAAATAATGAGAAGAGGAAGAAACAAATAAAGAATCTGATGAGGACGGACAGAAAAAAACGGAGGAATTAAAGGAATAGAAAACTTCCCGAACAGTTTGCCCGATAGTTCAGGATGAATTCATGCGTCTAAGGTAGCGCAGGGCAGCGGAAGGCTGGGCACGAGCGCTCCTTCCTCCGGCTGAGCGCGTGTGGAAGATATATCTGCTCTGGACATTGTAGTCGTCACTGCACTCAAATATCACCCCACACAATATAGTATAAAAGGCGCAAACTTTCACGGCGGCCTGTGGCACATACATATAGTACATAACACATGCATTAAGTGTTTAATGATGGTTGAAGTAGAAGGCGCCAAAAGGGGGGGAAACATGGAGAAAGAATTACAGAGAAAGAAGCGTGTTTCGGACTGACATGCGGAGAATCGTATTACTGACCCCTTACATATTAGCACACTGTTTGTAATTCACCTTTAAACCGAACCGTCGTGATAATATGTTTTGTTGACATCAGTGTGATAAGATTGATTAACCAAAGCACCCCCCCCCCCACACACACACACATATAGACACACATAGCTGTGCAGAACGGGGCTCAGAGGTTGGTGGTAAACATTTCTATTGCTGGTATGACTTGGTATGACATTGCAGTCTGGACTGCATCAACGGCGGTTGGGCATCACATGACTCAGCGGACACGCCCAGCAGTCGCAGGCCACACCTACCACCCGGCTGTCCGGCTCCCCCGGAAGGGGACGCACCTTCTCCAGCACCCGTGCACGGATCTGCAGCTGGGATTCAAACCCACGTGAGAACTGATGACTTGCATTTTGGCTGAGTGGTGTGTTGGTTTGGTTCAATTAAGGATCCAGAGTGAGGAGAATAAGAGATGTTTTTTATATCACACACAGACACACACAAATAGAGGTACATCGTTCCATCCTCTCTTGTGCTTTTAAACGAATCATCAGGGGTGGAGTGCTGTACCTGTGCACTAGCATTTAATCTGAGAAAAAATAATTGGTAATTCAGATTAAATAGAAATTTTATCTCACCACTGTCATTTAAAAAATCCGAGTCAAACTGATCTGTGACCAGATAAACCCAATAAACCCTGTTATTTACCACAATACAGACAAGTAGAGCAATTGGATTTGGTAATTGGACCAATCAAAAGAGTTTATTAACAGTTCCAGCCTTCAATAGGCTCCTCCTAGTGGTCACAGCAGGAACAGTCTGAAAGGTTGACTCAACATTCTGATGAAGGACCTCTATCCAAAATGTCATGTTTCTGTGGAATCATTGGGTACTTTCTTGAATACCTCTACAAAATATATAATACTGAATTGAATATGACTGAATATAATAATTGAATAGATTACAGTACCCTTAAACCAATACTACTTTATTTAAGCCCCATGATACATTCATTATTTATATCTCTAATATCCTACATCATGAATGATTAAATATATATATATATATATATATATATATATATATATATATATAGAGAGAGAGAGAGAGAGAGAGATAGATAGATAGATAGATAGATAGATAGATAGATAGATAGATATAGCACAAGGAAATATTATATATCATCCTGAAGTTCAAATTTTTGTCACACTTTTCACTGACCTTTACAAGTTGTGTGTGTGTCTTTGTGTGTTTGTGAAAGAGAGAGAGAGAGAGAGAGAGAGAGAGAGGAAGTCAGTGTAATTCATTTAGATAACTGTCAGGTTAATTTCCTTCATAAAATTCACATAATCTCTGGTGTGTGTGTGTGTGTGCACCTGCTGCAACAACCACCTCAGATAGATCAGGGACCAGCATGATAGTATTGTTAGTTTCTCTTCCTCTCCTTCTCCTCTCTCTTTCTCTCTCTCTCCTCTCTCTCTCACATTCTCTCTCTTTCTATCTCACTCTCTCTCCTCTCTCTCTGTTTATCTCTCTGCTTCTCTCTGTGTCTCTGTCTATCTCTCTCTCCTCTCACTCTTACTCTCTCATTCTCCCATTTTCATGCACACAAGCACAAACATGTGCAAACAGATGTGTTTTTAACTTTAATTTTGAATGTTCCCTCTGTGTTGATGGACATGTATGTGTGTGTGGATGATGAAAAGGCTGTGATCATGTGTGTGTGCATATGTTTGTATGTGTGCAAGTGTGTGAGTTTACAGCTTGTTTGTGTGTTTGGTTATTTGATCAGCTATATACTGTATGCGCACCAGAAATGCTTTTTCAGAGCCAGAAATAGTGGACTGCGTATGCAGAGACTGGACAGTCACCTCACCCAAGAACCACATAATCTCATAATCTCATGAAATCATATTTTCATAATCTCATGATCTCATCCCCCAGCCTCCCAATGCAGACACAACATAACAACTGTCCCATCAGACTAATTTACCGTAGGTCCTCATTGTAAAGCCACACCCACCCATTATTACATAACGAGGGCTCCCATTGTGATGGTGCATGCTGATAGCTAGTTACTGATGGAGAATGGACTGACACTCTGGAACATCGTAAATGAGCCAATCACATCTATCGGCAGAGGTTTCCTTCCATTCAGGGGGTGAAACAAAAAATGCTCTGGTGTAATAGCCATCAACATAATCACAACTGAATAAGGTCATCAAAGAATTCTCCAATGCAGGATGGATGGGTAGAGGGAGTAAGAGAAAGAAAGGAAGAGAGAAGGGAAGGGAGGGGAAAAGGCTGGTGGAGTGGACAATGCTGGAGTCAGACTTAATATCATCATAGCATCAGTATCTCCACTCCACAATATCTTCATAGCATCAGTATCTCCACTCATCAGTAGTTCCATTCATGCTTTTCAATGATTGGAACTAATATCATGTCATTTACTGATTAGCAGCTGTATTGTATTGATTGCTGTAAAGCTAATATCATGTAAAGTATTGATTAGCAGCTGTATTGATCAGAGATGATATCAGGTAATTTATTTATTAGCAGGTCAGTTAGAGTGATGAGTAGATTACTTTGAGTGGTTAGTTTGTTTGTTGGAGCAGCTTGCAGCATTTATTCAGCAAATATAGACAAGTGCAACACTTTATTTAAACTCAAAGATTAGAATTTTTATGTTACAGTAAATAGAAAGAGAGAGGGAGAGTGTGTTTGTGAGGGGGGAGAGCGAGAGAGCATGGGGAGAGAGAGAAAATGGGAGATGGGAGGTTTTCACATTAATGACAGCTGACCTTATGGAATGCCACAATAGATTAGTGTGTGTGTTTGTGTGTGTGTGGGTATGAGTGTGTGTGTAATTTGATGGCGTGAATAGTTGCACTACAGTGGTGTTGAGTTTGCTTCCTAAGGCATACTGTGCCTTTCACACTCACTGTGCACTGTACTGCTACAGGTATGAGGGAGAATACATTACTGCAGACTAGGAGCAGGTGTGTGTGTGTGTGAGAGAGCGTGCAGATGTGTGTGCATGTGTAAATCACATGTATATATAAGAGAACCAAAGAAAATAAAGATAGAGAATGAGAAAGAGAATGATCAACAGCAGAGAGAGAGAGAGAGAGAGAAGAGGCAGAGAGGCAGAGGGGAGTGTTGGAAAGTGGGAGAGAGGGAGAGAGGGAGAGAGAATGGGGAGGAGAAGGAGAGAGGGACAGAGACTTGGTCTTTGCCCTGTTGCTCCAGGGTATTATGCAGTTAGGTGGGCATAAAGGCCCTGTGTCTGTAGCAGACACACCTCAGACTGAGGAGACAGCCGCCCACGGGCCTAGGTGCAGGTCCATGTCACAGGACGGAAGGACAGGGTGATGATTTTAATAGAAAACCAGGAGAGCCAAACCCCAGGAGAATCCAAACACCCATGTGAAACAGTACCAAACAGGCCACTGACTGGAGAGGCACAAACCACAGAAACAGAACAAAACCACAAACCGTTGTCCCAAGAACAGGTGAACCGTGGTGACTGTGAACAGACCCACCAACCGAGGGCTGAGTTCATACCAGGGCCGACAGAAGTTGAGGTCCCTGCTGGACAGCTGCACTGGCGCATGGACGATTCATAATCAACCCACCCAGCTTCACCTGTCCACCTCCCCAGTCCCTCCTCAGCCGTAGGGGTCCCAGAGGGAGCTTAACAGGGCTAGTACACAACCATAAGGATCTATTCCATGGAGACAACTAAGCATTATTGTATGTCATTCTGGACAACAATAGATTACTACAGAACCACTCATCTACTGTAAGACCACTGGATTACCACAGGACCAATGATCTGCAGGACCACTCATCTAGCACAGGACCAATAGATTACTACACTACCGATGTACCATCAACAATCACATCAACCATAGATCCACTCAATAACCACAGGTGGATCTTCACTACTGTGGGACCACTCATCTACTATGGGATCATCTGAGTAACTGGGAGTCCATGGAATCAAAGGTGATTATTGGCCCAAAAAACACTGGAAAGACATTAGACTTGGAGAAGTGAGTCTGCTTGAGCTCTGCGCGCCAGCTGCCCAGAAGGCTCCAGGTTCTTCTCCCCTGATGTCCTCTCCATCCCATGATCTCTTCAGAAGTGTTGTCTGGGAAACGGGTTGATAAAGACACTTCTTCCACCTGCCACACATCCTCTTCCTCGTCTATGTCACACAGTGTAAGAGAGCACATGTGCTCTGGTCAGTGGAATTAAGGATTGATGGCACCTGGCAACACAAGACAGATCAGCTGGCTTCCTGGGACAGGAAGTAGGACACCACGCCTTTCTGATAACACAGTCCCAACCCACACCTCCTTATGAAGCATACGCCTCCACCAGGAACAGACGAGAAGGACTCTGACTCATGAGCCATACCTAAGGCCATATTGGGCTGACACAGAGCAGAAGAAGCATCTGTAAAGAGGTCCTGGTTGGTTCTGGCCATGAAGGAACGCTGTGTGCTTTTGTGGTTCATTTGTACCTCCTCTGGTACAATGATGTACCCAAGGATGAAGAAGATAGAGTGGTTGGTCGTGGCAGAGTGGAGATGTCCCTGGGCAACAGGTACGTGGGGGTCACTGTAAAATAAAGGTGCATGTGTGAGGCCATGGCAGGTTAAAAGCTCAACAAGTCTCTCTATGATTATTCGCTATGATTATTTTCTATGATTAGTTGCCATGGTTGCTTCTGATTGCTTGGATTTTTTTCCTTTTGTAATACTGCGTTGTTAAGGTTTCATTAAACAGATTATCAATTACATCAGTCCATGCCTCTGTGTCATGTGCTCGCACTGGCTTTACACAGAACCCTTTTTCTTCCATAACTCAATTCCTCAGTTCCTTACAACCTGATAATGGTCCTGCTGCTGCCTTGAGACAGGTGCACTGATTCTTACAATTATTCTTTTTCCTAATAAGGTTCTTATGCCCCCCCCCACACACATCTCCTCCTCTCTCCTGATCTTTGATTCCTAGGGGGCCTTTTTCTGGGAGTTGTAAAGTTCTAAAAACACCCAGGCAGGTGTCTGGATTGAATGTTCAGTTGTCACTTATTTATTAAGTACTTACATTTAAAAAATGCATAAAGCTAAGCATAAACCTTACCATAATCTTAACCATAGTAATTAAAAACGAATACCTTATTCGTTTTCTAAATAGCAGAATACATACAGAAGTACTTCGTCTTCTTGTGATTTTTTTCTGGTATTTGGACAAGATAGATGACACGTGATTTTCCATAGACATGTACAAAAACCACAATCCACACCCACACACATACCATCCCACCCACCTTCACACACACGCGCGCTCGCAGAGACACCGAAAGCACCTACACGCAGCCCGATTGCGGCTGGGAAAGCGATAATACAAGCATCCGAGACCAGTAGGGCTCCCCCTTGTGTTAGTAAAGAAATTCGCACCGATAATTGGTGTCTATTGGGAACACCATGACCACGTTGTTACATCGGTTGTTGAACGTATTCCGCGCGAGAAATTGTTTGCTGACAATAATAAAGATGTTTCTTTACATTCGAGGAACACTGTTTACCAAATTATAACCTAACGCTCATTAATATAACCTGTAGATACAAATACTTTTTACAGTAATGTGTATACATTTCGTTTCCTTTCGGCAAACTAATAAAGCCATGAAAAGAATTAGAAAACAGTGTGCACAAAAGTTTCAAGAGTCATAACTGCCTTCTCCAGTGGTGACTTTCGGCAATGCAAGACGTGCGCGAGAGAGGGAGAGGGGGAAGGAAGTTCTTCTGGAACTTCTGGAGCACAGTTTGATGCGTTTTTTCCCCGTCTCTCGAGAAGTGGAGCTAGTTCCGTTAACGGTTAGAGGGGGACGTCATCGAACTTGGGGGGAAAACGCAAATTGGAAAGTTTGCGCTTCACAGCCTTTCTCTTATGAAAACCACTCAAAAAGGCTAAATTTTCCTCTTCCGCATCCCGAGGAAAACTTCCACCAGCGAGGGCGATGCGGTGTGACTGAGCTATGCCTTGTAGAAATGGACAGACTGTATCTAAGCGAAAACATGGCGTCTGCGTCCCAAACTTCGGACTATTTTCCATTCTGCTGCTCATACTCTACTGCCTCGAGGCATCATCTGGGGCTACGGAGGACGGCAGAGCATGCAGCCCGTGTCCGGGGAACTGCTCGTGTACAGTGGTGGGACCCCAAAATTCCTGCGTGGTTAATTGCTCCAACCGCGGATTGGAATGGGCCCCTCCGGCGTCCGACCTACCAAGCGACACTAACACCTTGTAAGTTACTAGTAATCTTTTTTTAATCAGGCCTGGGGTTTTTAAATGAGTAGTGATCAGACTCGCGCGAGGGTGCGCGTGCGTTCTTTGTTGTCGTGCTGGGGTGGAGAATATTGGGGTAAATGTTTGATACAAGATTCGGGCAGCGATTGTTTATAGTAGTTGGCTGCCTATTATGAAACTCCTACCGTTACATACTCTCTTCTCTACAACCCCCCCCCGTCATATTTTGATATTTTCATATTTATCAGTGAGATGCTTCAAGCATTTATACCTGATCTCTCGCCTACAAATTAATTCCTACAAATTAATCTAATCACATTAAATGTCAGTGATTGGTGAAAGTAGTGCATTTCCAGTTATCACACATTCCCTTGTTTTTAAGCATTTTAGTAAATATTTCAGCTGTAAAATCTCTAGAACGAATTGTAAAATAAAAGAATTTTTATTTAGGAAATTACATTATTGCTTATATTAAACGGTATCTTAGGGTTTGTGACTTGGCGTCAGATGAGATGAAATGAAACAAGAAAAGAAAACAGTTAAAAACTTAGAGACACGAGCACAGCACAACAAACAAATATCGTACGACCAGTGTGCGCGCGGGCCCGCTGCCTGTACGAGATCCGTGCTCGCTCACATCGGAGTAATCTGTGAGCCCATCAAAGTTTCAACTGTTGAACCGCACGAGGTAGTCGCGGGTCAAGCTCGAGCCTTGCACGGGTCCGATAATTAACCCTAGAAAATCCAGCTCGCACTAATATTCTCGAGGAGAGAACATTGTGTTCTCGGGCGTGCGTGTGGCGCTCGCATATGTTATCGATTTACCCTACCTCATTCCGCTACTTAATCCGCAAGAGAAGAAACATTCAATTGTGTAATTTCTTTTGAACACACCGAATCTAAACGGAAGGTGCACCGTATCCATTTGCTAAAGTAATTTCCAGCAGAGCTCATTTTTTTCGCCCCGTCGAAAAGTTCATATTTTTACCTAAACCCGTTTTTTTGTGTTTGTAAGCTTTTAGTGTGCATGCCACTGTTTAATCAAATTCTTTAGACTACTAGGCTATTTTCTACACAGTGTAATTGGTGGATTTCCATCGTCATTGCTTTGCCTTTTAATTTGAGACGCGAGGCTGAACTCGCGACCAGGCCTCCGCAGGAAATGAGCACGTTCCCTAGGAGCGAGCGTACTGTCATGCTGGCAAACGTACGTAAGTCTCTCTGGAAAAAAAACGGCTGCCAGAAGCTGTAAAGGTTGAAATGTAATGTCACGTGTATGCTGAATGTTCTGAAAAACGTAGTAATCTGTACTATTGATGTCCTTATTTGTCCAAGCAAATTTGGCCCTATCGCTGGTCACCTGACAGAAGATTAAATTGTTAAATTTAATCTGATAATAACAACTATAACAACAATAAAAGATTGGAACAGATTTCCAGAGAGACTTGGCTGTTCTTTTTTAGAAGAGTGTAGGGCAGAGAGAAGTGATGAGGAAGAGTGTTGTGGAGAGAAGTGAAGGGCTGGTGACTGAGTATAAATGGTTGAACAGGTGAAGATCCATGGCTACAGGTGTTGCATTTTCTAAACTAAAGGGATGTGCACACACACACACACACACTGCATCTCTGAGCAGGTCCTGTTTTCCCTGAATTTGTTTACTACTGGTTGTTCAGTAAGATATTCTTTTTAATCCAGTACACACACATGCACACCTGTACTTTCAGCTATTTGACATAGTGACTGTCATTTCTTCTTATCCTCTCTCCACATTCCAGTCCATCCCTGTGTATAGCTGTTGTCATGACAACCATACTTTCTGTCTCATTTCTTCTTCCTTAATTGCTTTTTCTAGAGTTTTAATGTTTACTTAGATCTCCTCTTGTATTTAAAGACCCTCACCCTCCTCTTGTTCTCTTTTTTCTTTCTCTCTCTCTCTCTCTCCCCCTCACCCTGAATGGTCATATCTGTGGACCTGACCAGTCTGTGTGTGTGTGTGTTTATCATTTATAACTGTCTTTCTGTCTCTCTCAAAAGTAGTGATGCCAAGGAGACACATATTTTACTGCCGTCCTGGTCTTTAGGTGTTCTGGTTTGAACCGGTTGCTACTGGACCACACTGGTGTTATTGGTTTCCCATCTTAGGCCTCCTGGCCTTGTGCGGAGTCTCCCACAATTCACTGGGACAATTCTATTACCCACAATGCTCAAGGGCATCGACACACCAGGGCATGGGAATGGTGTTTATGATAGTTAGGAGCACATGAGGGAGACAGTTAGAGAGACATAGAGAGAGAGACAGCGAAAGACTGAGAGCAAGAGAAACAGGATGCTCCTGTAAGAGTGTGAGTGTTTGTGTAATAGTATGTGTGTGGGCACGTTCACCTTACACAAGCTGTTCATGGCACTATTCACTGGCCATGTGCTATGGAAGCATTGTTTTGTTGTCACAATGACCGTGCTTTGTGACAAGCCCCACTGAAAAGGGGCGGGCTCTCTAGAAGGTCCTGACAGGGGAGGCATGATTCACAGACGGCCGCACACGCCTGACGGGCCTGCGAGAGGGTCCTGCTCTTGGTATTTCCCTCACCCTAACCCTACACGAGATGGCGCCCTCTGGGGCGGTGCTTTGTCATGACAGCAGCCACACCTGAGACGGAACTGGTGATGTGCAGCAAGAGTGGCTGTTACTCAATGTGTTTTTAATGAGTTCGTTTATTCATTCCTCTTGAAATTTTTACACAAAGCAGGCGTGTCTGATATCAACTTAATAATTAGGAGAACACAAAATGAAATCAGCATAGATCCAGTGGGGAGTAATATTCAGCTGTGGCTGGGCAGTGCTTTGTAACTAACTCAAGGTCAATAGTTTGCACTGACACAATGTGCTCTGTGTTGCTGATTGCTGACAACCTCCCTCTGATTAATATATGTGGACGTTTCAGTTAATTGCATACATGTTTTGTCTTTAGTAAGGCATTATGGGTCTAAGGCCAACAGCAGAATACCATTGGTTTGTCAATGACTAGCTATGATGAGAGGGGAGGTGTGTGTGTGTGTGTGTGTGTGTGTGTGTGAGAGAGAGAGAGAGAGAGAGAGAGAGTGTGCACATGTGCCTGTTTGCAGGTCAGTTAAACAGTCAGTCATCACTTTGTTAAAATGTCAGAGTAGTCAGTATGACTTGAGCCTTGTTCCGCTTCAGCTGTAATACCTGTGTGGTTATTGACAGTACTTGGTGCTGTTCCACCACTTCCTTTAAAGGATGCACAATAATCAGTCCTACATCAGTATCGGAATGATACTTGTGTTCATGTGAGCTAACAGAAAACTGGACCATCCAGAAAACTGGACCATCACCATCCCCAGCAGGTCCAGATAAGGAAAGCCGGGGTAGCCGTATTCACACAGTATACTGGTTCAACCCTGTAAATAAACATCAAAAACCTTATTTCTCTCCTTTTCTCTCTAACCCTCAGTGTGTGTGTACATTGTGTGTGTACATTGTGTGTGTACATTGTGTGTGTTTGTAAGAGAGACAGAGAGATATGATGGAAAGAGCAGGCATTGGAGAGCCCCTTACTGAGACATCTGAAGCTTTTCTGCAGACAGTGGTGCACAGTTAATCGGGTGTCTTTCTCCAGACTACGCACAACAGCAGTGTAGTATGTATAGGTGTGTGTGTGTGTGTGGGGGGTGTTCGTGTGTGTGTTAGTGAGAAAGACAGAGGGAGAGCGGCATGTTTTTGTCACCAGATGGTAGACTTATTTTTGGAGTGCGTTCTTTTAAAGAGGTGTTCTGGTCCAGAGGGGTGTTGCCGCCATCACTAAAGCTGTGTCTGTGTGTGTATGTGTGTGTTTGCGTGTGTTTGTGTGTGTGTATGTGTGTTTCCTTCCTCTCTTTCTTCCTTTGATTTACTATTTGACTATGTTCATTCCCAGGCAGGTGAAAATAGTTAATGTTTTCCTCATGAACACTCTATCTTTCTCTCATTCTCTCTCTCTCTCTCCATCTGTGTGTGCATGTGTGTGGTGTTCTGTTGCCATGGCTGCAGGTCTCTCATGGTGGTTCCACAACACTTCCAGATTCAGGCTGCAGTTTTGTCCTAGATGAGTATAAATACTGGCCAGCCTCCCTCTACCTCTGTTCCTGCACCCACACACCCAACCACCCACGCACACCCAACCACCCACGCACCCAAACACCCACACACACCCAACCACCCACGCACAAACCCAAACACCCACACCTCAAACTTGTCCAACACTCCAAACCACTTACACACCTCAAATCTGTCCCACACATTCCAAACCACCCACATACCCCAAACTATCCACACACCCCAAACTGCCCCCACACTCCACCCCAGATCCAGATCAACTGCATTGTCACTGAGGGCTGGAATACATACTGTACCATCAGAGATTCAGAGAAAGACTGAGGAATGACCGAGAAGAAGATAAAAATGCAATAGATCTAGAGACAGATGGACAGGCAGAGAGAGTGAGAGAAATAGAGAGATAGAGGGAGAGCAAGGACTAATGGCGATGAGAGAGAGAGTAATGGTGATGAGAGAAATGTGATAGAATCCATCCATCCATCCATTGTCTTCCGCTTATCCGGGTCCGGGTCGCGGGGGCAGTAGCCTAAGCAAAGAGGCCCAGGTTTCCCTCTCCCCAGCCACCTCTTCCAGCTCTTCTGGGGGGATACCAATGCGTTCCCAGGACAGCCGAGAGATATAATCTCTCCAGCGTGTCCTGGGTCTTCCCGGGGGCCTCCTCCCAGTTGCACATGCCCAGAGCGCCCCTAGGCAGGCGCCCAGGTGGCATCCGAACCAGATGCCCGAACCACCTCAGCTGGCTCCTCTCTACGTGGAGGAGCAGCGACTCTACTCCGAGCCCCTCCCGGATGACTGTGCTCCGTACCTTATCTCTAAGGGAGAGCCCAGACACCCTGCGAAGAAAACTCATTTCGGCCGCTTGTATTCGCGATCTCATTCTTTCGGTCACTACCCAAAGCTCGTGACCATAGGTAAGAGTCGGAACGTAGATTGACCAGTAAATTGAGAGCTTTGCCTTTTGGCTCAGCTCTCTCTTCACCATGACGGTCGGTACAGCGACCGCAATACTGCAGCCGCAGCACCGATCCGCCTGTCAATCTCTCGTTCCATCCTTCCCTCACTCGTGAACAAGAACCCGAGATACTTAAACTCCTCCACTTGAGGCAAGGACTCACTCCCGACCCAGAGGGCACTCCACCCTTGTCCGACTGAGTACCATGGTCTCAGTTTTAGAGGTGCTGACTCTCATCCCAGCCGTCTCGCACTCGGCTGCAAACTGATCCAGCGAGAGCTGTAGGTCTCGGCCCGATGATGCCAACAGGACCACATCATCTGCAAAGAGAAGGCGTGGAATCCTGAGGCCACCAAACCGAACCCCCTCCGCCACTTGGCTACGCCGAGAAATTCTGTCCATAAAAGTTATGAACAGAACCGGTGACAAAGGGCAGCCTTGGCGGAGTCCAACTCCCACCGGAAACCAGTCTGACTTACTGCCGGCCATGCGAACCAAACTCCTGCTCCGTTTGTACAGGGACTGGGTAGCCCGTAGCAACGGGCCCCGTACCCTATACTCCCGGAGCACCCCCCAGAGGAATCCCCGAGGGACACGGTCGAATGCCCTTTCCAAATCCACAAAGCACATGTGGACTGGTTGAGCAAACTCCCATGCACCCTCTAGGACCCTCGCAAGGCTGAAAAGTTGGTCCAGTGTTCCACGACCAGGACGGAATCCACATTGTTCCTCTTGTAACTGAGATTCGACTATCGAACGGACTCTCTTCTCCAGAACCCCTGCATAACACAGCTCTCAATGATCGGAGAGGCCGTTCCTCCCAATCAACACTCAATGACAAGCAACTAAAAACACAGCTCTCAATGACAAGCAACTAAAAACACAGCTCTCAAAGACAAGCAACTAAAAACACAGCTCTCAAAGACAAGCAACTAAAAACACAGCTCTCAAAGACAAGCAACTAAAAACACAATGTACCTCAAGAGATCCACAACTGACATTGTAAATGTGGCACTAAATCAATTGCAAAAGGAACAGGGACTCACAGAAACCTCACCCGCCATCCCAACCACCCACACCCCCTAACAGCTCCCTCCACACTGACCATTAGCTGTAGTCCCATGTGTTCCCACACCCACTACTGTTCCACGGATACCGTCACTAGGGTGACATCACTCTCCTTACCTCCTGCATGATGTTCACTCTTCACTCCAAATCACTCTCCTTACCTCCTGCATGATGTTCACTCTTCACTCCAAATCACTCTCCTTACCTCCTGCATGACTCTGGGATTGCTGACAGGTCTGGTCTCGATCACAGGTCCCTTGTCCTCTCCTTGTCATCTCCAACCTCTGGATTTGACCCCTTCCTGACCTCTGTGCACTGATGTATTCTGACAATCCTCTCCTCTGCATGCAACACCCGACATCCCCTCCACACCCAACGCTGTTCGTCGTTTCTGTAGAACCAAAACTATACAATCAAATTGCCGATCTAGATTTTGAATGTGAATGCAACATTGAGTTCAGAGGGAAGAAGAGCCTTTCAAACAGGAGAAAGGGAATGAGAGATATAGAGAGGGAAAGAGAGGTAGAGAGAGAAATTCCCAGATGCAAATTTTTATTCAGTATTTGTTTTCCAGAGAACTTTCCCCATGTGCTTTGACATGCGTAATGGGACTTTTGTTGTGGGGCCTGATGTGACAGACTGACATGGATCTGCTGCAGATCATCCAGCAGAACATCTTTAGAGGACAACATCTACATCATGATCTACATCTACATCACGATCTACACCATGATCTATATCTACATCTTGATATATATCTACATCATGATCTACATCTACATCACGATCTACATCTACATCTTGATCTATATTTATATCTACGTCATGATCTATATCTATATCTACATCATGATCTACGTCGACGTGTACATCAACATCATGATCTACATCTACAAGTAAACCAAGTTCATTGTACATTCTGGGTCGTTTCAAATGTGCTATTCAGATTCTTCTGGCCTGTCTGATGACCTCAGAGTAATGGTCTGATGACCTCAGAGTAATGGTCTGATGACTTCAGAGTAATGGTCTGATGAGGTGGGTCTTAGCAAGCCCACTGAACGGCATTCCTCATTCTGCCTGATCGCGACTGCCACACATCAAGCCCCTCCCCCACAAGCCCCACCCCCCGAGGCCCGCATCCACTCAGGGCACCAATCAGAAGCTTCAAGGCAGGCAGCGCTGGCCTCTTGAAAGTGTCAGCAATTGAACAGTGTGTTGATCAACAAATCATTCCACACCAGTAGCAGGATTTTGATAGGAGTATAAAAGCCTTTTTGTGTTACATATGCATTGCACCATCCCACACTCCCTCTCTCTCTATCTCTCTCTCTCTCTCTTTCTCTGAGTCTGTAATTTTCTACTGTAGCTCTGGCAAATAGGCATTTTGGTGAAAGAGATTATTTGATTTGCTGCACTGTAATTAAATGTCAGAACGTCAGAGTGTGTATAGTGAATGTGTGTTTCTGTGTGTGTGTGTGTGTGTGTATGTGTGTGTGTCCAGACATCTGAATAGTTTCATCTGCGTTCTTACCTAAGTCTTAGTCTGTTGCCCTGGGTGTTATTCTTTGAATTACTACTTAATTCAATCTATACATAGTCTCCCTTTCTTCACCTCCTTTCTTTGTGTCCCTCGCTTCAACCCCCTCTCCCTCTCTTTCTTTCCCCTAACCTCTTTCTCTCTACCCCCCCCCTCTCTCTTTCCTTTGGAAAGTCCCCTGTAAGTCCTCCTCCAGCTGTTCAGAGCTCCAGGGTGAATAGGGGAGCAGTCTGGCACACAGACCCCACTCATGCGATACAGAGGCAGGTTATACCAGCCTAACACATGTGCACACACACAAACACATGCACGCGCACACACACCAACACACACACACACAACACATGCGCGTGCACACACACACACACAGCAGCCCAGTCTCCCTCCCCCCAAACTTTCCAACATAAACATGATGTAGTGCTGTATAAAACTCTGTTGTTTCTGTTCTTTTTCTTCTACATCCTTACCCATTACTTCTCTTTCACGCTTCTCTTCTCCTCTCTCCCTCTCTTTCTCTCCTCTCTAACTCTCTCCTCTCTCCCTCTCTCTCTCCTGTCTCTCTTTACAGCTGCCTCAGACAGGCTAGTGTTTTTCAGGTTTCTGGGTAACCATGGTTATGGTTGGCTGTGACTTGCACGTTACCGTAGTGATTCAGACTGCCTACTTGCAAAGACTGTATGCTTTCCACGAATGATCAAAATTCATCATCTTCAGTTCTGGCATTTTTACACCATGCAAGATTTATAATGTCTACACATACAAGAGGTAGCAAAATAGAGAATCCCTGTCTCTCTCCCTCTGTCTCTCTCACCCTGGTCAAAAATGAGAATTTTTGTTTAAACTGTGCTTTATAAATGGTGACTCCGACCCTGAGATGATTGTGAATTTGAAATAGAAAATATGCTATTTGTATCAGTCATGTTGATCACATTCCTGAGAGAGCCTCATACAGGATTTTAGTCATCTTTGAAAAGCCACTGAATCTACTGCATTTTAGCTTTCTACGCTGAAAATGTATCATGTTTCTATTCCTGCTGCTGTTATGAATACTGCAGTTCACCTCCCTACTACACAGAATGTATACTACGACCTCCCAGTGTCATGCAGACGTTATGGGAAATAACAAGGCTGTTTGATGTTTCTTACACTGTTATGACGAACATATGTGGATGTAGTGGGCTTCCTCCATATCTTCCATATAGACAGTACAGTTTTAACTCACCTCTCTCTCTATCTCTCTATCATGCTTTTCCACTCAAAAAAATAAAACTCAGCAGGGTCCATCTCTTTTGCCCCTCTGCTACCAAGGTGATATAAAGTAGTTCATTCTTCTCTCTCTCTCTCTCTCTCTTTCTCTCTCTCTCTTGCTCGCTCTCTCTCTTTCCCCTTATTTCTTTCCCTCCTGGGACAGGGCTGCAGACGGTCCTTATAAGGCAGTGGTCCAATCAGGCAGCTCCCCTTGTAAAGCAGAACCATATGTTGCTCACCAGCTCCCTTTTGCAGCTCCGCCATGGGCTCTGGGCCCTGAGACAGAGATGCACACGGGGGCCTGGGCCCTGAGACAAAGCTGCACACGGGGGCCTGGGCCCTGAGACAGAGATGCACACGGGGGCCTGGGCCTTGAGACAGAGATGCACAGGGGGGCCTGGGCCCTGAGGCAGAGATACACAGGGGGGCCTGGGCCTTGAGACAGAGATACACAGGGGGGCCTGGGCCCTGAGACAGAGATGCACACAGGGGTCTGGGCCCTGAGACAGAGATGCACACAGGGGTCTGGGCCCTGAGACAGAGATGCACACAGGGGTCTGGGCCCTGAGACAGAGATGCACACAGGGGTCTGGGCCCTGAGACAGAGATGCACATGGGGGCCTGGGCCCTGAGACAAAACTGCACATGGGGGCCTGGGCCCTGAGACAGAGATGCACATGGGGGCCTGGGCCCTGAGACAGAGATGCACAGGGGGCCTGGGCCCTGAGACAAAACTGCACATGGGGGCCTGGGCCCTGAGACAGAGATGCACATGGGGGCCTGGGCCCTGAGACAGAGATGCACATGGGGGCCTGGGCCCTGAGACAGAGATGCACAGGGGGGCCTGGGCCCTGAGACAGAGATGCACACGGGGGCCTGGGCCCTGAGACAAAACTGCACATGGGGGCCTGGGCCCTGAGACAGAGATGCACATGGGGGCCTGGGCCCTGAGACAGAGATACACAGGGGGGCCTGGGCCCTGAGACAGAGATGCACATGGGGGCCTGGGCCCTGAGACAGAGCTCAGGGAACTTGAGAGAGGAGATGTCAAGATAAAGAATGAGAACAGTGTGTATATATATATGTATGTACATTTGTATGTGATCATGAGCATGTGCACTGTTAAATAGGTGATATATATTGTTTGTCTTGTCTATGTATTGTCCATGCTCAGACTGTATTATGTGAAACAGCTGCTGGTGTTGGGGGAGGTGGGTTTGGAGCTACTGTGCACCAGGTCATGCGTTCCTCTCTGAGAAGGTATTAGATGACATCATGTCTGTGGAGCTCCAGAAGCCTCATCGCCATGTTCTGTTCTAGAAGTATGATACCATAGTTTTACTTTCCAGTGAGTCAGTTTGCGACTGTGGCCCCTCTGTGTCTACTGGGAAACAGGAATGTTCCCCCCAGTCCTGTCATACTCTCTCTCTGTCTCTCTCTCTCTCATCTCCCTCTCCCACTCTCTTCAAATTCAAATAGCTTTATTGGTATACATTGTAATTAACTACCATTGATAAAGTAATTAACAGAATTATTAATATTAAAATTGCCAAAACTATGGAGAAAGAAAAAAGCAAATAAATAAAATATAACAGAAAGTAGATATCCTCCTGTAGATTCTCAGAAACACACAATTAAATAAGTATTATATATACATTCAATTAGGTTATGATACAGTTTGATTCTTCCCATGAAAGCATGCCACTTCTAAACATGATATTGTAACACATCAGTCATTCTAAATACATATATAAATACGTCAATCACTTCCAAATACATGTATCATAAATACATCAATCACTTCTAAATACATATATCATAAATACATCAATCACATCTAAATACATGTATCATATAAATACATTAATCACTTCTAAATACATATACAGCATGTCCATCACTTCTAAATACATATCTAAACATGTATATATGTCATATATAATATATGTCAAATAAATATACATATAAATACAACACATCTTCATTTCTAAATACATATATAATATAAATACCACACATCAACAAATTTTTACTCCATTTTCCAGTCTTTCCAGTAATAAATTGTAGCATTCAGTGTGCACACACACATACACAAATACACATACATTCATGTATTCTTCAAGGGGGTCTGTTGGTTTGATGGAAAGTTCTGTGTCAGGTTCATCAGAAATGGCAGCATAGCTCTGCATCTAAATGAGTCACAATACATAGAAACGTGGAGCAGTAATTAAACTCAATGTAGAGCAGTAATCATACTAAATGTAGAGCAGTAATCATACTAAATGTAGAGCAGTAATTCAACAGGTAGAGTAGTAATCATACTAAATGTAGAGCAGTAATTCAACAGGTAGAGCAGTAATCATACTAAATGTAGAGCAGTAATTCAATAGGTAGTGCAGTAATTATACTAAATGTAGAGCAGTTATTCCTCTAAAAGTAGAGCGGTAATTCATAGTAATTGACTGCACATAATATCCTGATTTTTTCATAATATAGTGCTACTCTTTCTAATTGAAATTTGCATTATTAATGATTACTTACTAAAATCAATGATACAATCCACTTTTATTAATACAATGTACAGAGTGAGGTCTTCTAAGGTCTAAAAAACATTAAAACACTAAATAAATTCATGTCAATATTATTCAGAAAAATTATGCAGAGAATGAGGAGGGGTCTCCAGTCATGAGGGTGAGGGGAGGAGTGGAGAGGGGGAGGAGTGGAGAGGAGGAGTCCCACGATAGTTCACTGAAACAGGGAAGGTTTAACTTGCTGCTCGGTTGACCACATTGGCCGTGAGAGTTCAGTGCCATATTGCTCCTTCAGAACTGTTTATAGTCCACAGCTGCAACAGAGCATACTGTGCCATCTCATTCTCAGAAACTCTAGGCCAGAACACACACACACTGCATACACAAACACATGCACGCACACGCACACATGCTGTATACACACACAGATGCTGTACACACATACACACACAAATCGTCTGCATGCACATACAAACACACACAAGCATGATGATCATTACCATTGCTGTGCTAGTATGAATAAATGTCTTCATGAAATCCCTTCAAACAAAGTGCTTCCCTGGCAATCAGACCCCATCCGCACCTGCTTTGTTATGCAAGCAACTGATACAAGCCTGTTAGCTTTTGCTGAGTACAGTAATGACTGTGAGGCAACCCATCCACACACCCGATCACTATGACACACACACATGAACAGACACACACACAGACACACAAACATGATCACTATGACACACAAATGCATGCATACGCACGTGCATACACTGACATTCATGACACAGACAGAAAAAAAGCTTAAAACACACACACACACACACATTTCCCTCCCTCTTACACAGTCTGTCTGGAATGGACAGATGTTTCCTTTTGGGAATTCTGTTCTAACACACACATGCATGCGTGAACACACACACTCTCACACAAACACACACACACGTTTTGCTACACTAGACATCTGTTGCTTCCGTCTGCTCTGCAATATGAGATTATCCTGATTTATGCTGAAACTGATTGATTATCTGATTAACTGAATTGATCCATTAAGTACACTTCCATGCAGCAGCGTAGGAAGCCAGCAGTGAGGTGCAGATGTCTTGTCGTAGTTTAACTCATGTCAAACTCAAGTGAAACTGCTCTGTGTCCCAACAGTGACTTTCTGCTGTGTTAACGAACCCATTTTAAGCTGAACTCTTTATCAAAAGTGAAAAACAGTGAAAACACTGTTTGGTGTACCTAAGCATCCTGTGTTTATCGACTGGTGTGTGTTGCCTGGCATGGTTTTAATGTTGTGTGTTGACTGGCGTGTGTGCTGACTTGCATGGCTGACAGCACTGAGGGGCGGAGCTGTGCACTAGGGGCGGAGCAGCACTTTGTTGTGTAATGTTCAGCTACAGTTCAGCTACAGTTCAGCTACAGATGCTCATAGAGCTGGCAGAAGCTCAGTGTGGACACTCCATTGGTGTTTCTGAGTTCTGTTGAATATTTAAGGCAAAAATTCAACCTGCTTGTTAAAAAACCTTTTCATAATGATTTAAAAATAATAATAATATAAACATTGTTTTGGGTTTGTTCTAAAGGACAGAAATGGATTGTTTTTTGCCCTGCTTTTACATTAGCATGAATTAACCCAGACAAACCAAATGCACTCACTGTTATTATTGTGATTTATGATTAGTTGTATAGTCTGTGTTTCTTATCATCTGTATGCAGTCTTCTATAAATGGGTCTAATGAGACAAACAGAAAATAACTAAACATGTGTGGTGAGTGTACCAGATGAGTGCTTCTGTGTGTGTGGGTGGTTCCTTTGAGTGTGGGTGTCTCTATAATTATCTGACTGTCTTTGTGCATATGTGTTTATGTTCACACTGCTCCTCTGATGTTGATTTACATTATACTATGTGTGCAAATACTACACAAAACTGAGGTCTGTGTCTAATCTGATCTCTAAATCTATCGTCTTTGGTCTGTTTCTCTTCTCTGCTGATTCACTCTCTTTTGTTGTCCTGCAGAGATCTCTCCAAAAACCAACTCTCTTCTGTGGACTCCAGTCTGTTCAGTCACCTCACCGCAGTCAAGGAGCTGTAAGTGTTCTGTGTGTGTGTGTGTGTGTGTGTATCTGTGTTTTTGTGTGCATCTGCAAGACTGAGAGAGAAGTTAATTTCACAAGGCACTGTATATGTGTGGACTGTATATGTGTGGACTGTATATACTGTATATGTTTGGACTGTATATACTGTATATGACCTTCATATACTAGATCAAAACAAATATATACATATATATATAACCCCATAGGAAAGTTAATACAGATACACCATCACTCTCCTATCCCCATCACCAAACACCATCACTCTCCACAGCCTCACCCAGTGCAAGGCCGCCCTCCTCTCCAGAAACACCTGCACCTTTGTTTGCTCTAACCGCACTCCACCTAAATATTTCCCTGGCATCACCTCACGTGCTGCCACGTTACCCCGCCCAAAAGAGGCATATTAATACAAATTACCCCGCACAAAGAGGCCGACTAATACATGTTACCCCGCCCAAAAGAGAACGATTAAGACACGTTACCCTGCCCAAAAAAGGATGATTAAGACACGTTACCCAGCCCAAAAGAGATTTTTTTTAAAAAAGAGAAAAAAAGTTTTAAAAACATGCAGACAATTTTCAGGTATTCCCATATGTCCCCTTGACAGAGAGAGGGGGTAGAGGCGGGGCGAGACAGAAAGAGAGACCAGAGAGAGGGACAGAGATAAGCTTTTTAAAGTAAAAACACGAAATCTGATTCCTCAGTTTAATGATATGACCCAACATGGTAACCTACAAATCTTTCAAGGAGTAGGGCACACAATGTGTGTGTGTGTGTGTGTATGAGTGTGAAAGAGAGAGGGAGAGGGAGAAAAAGAGAGAGGGAGGGAGAGAGAGACGATGTCAACCTTGCCCATTTCTACATCTGTTATTCTTTTACCCATGTAATTGCACCACTTAAGGCTTTAACATCCTGTTAGCTGCCATCAATATTGTGATTCTTTTTGTGTTTTGTGTTCTTCTTTATTAGTAATATTATTGTAATTCATTTTAATAACTCAGTCATGATCACACTTATTGAAAATGTTAAACTATATTTTCTTAAAATGTTCCAGCTTCCAGTGATTTGGCAATATTGTACTACACAGAGCAATGTAGTCCAATAAAGCCATCTTGAGTTATTTTGACTTGACATAAGAGAGAGTGAAATTGACATGACTGAAGTATTTCACCATGTTCTGCCATGTTCTACAGTGTTCTATAGTGTTCTACAATGTTCAGTGTTCTACCATGGTCTACCTTGTTCTAACATGTTCTATACTGTTCTGCTGTGTTTTACAGTGAGTGTGAAAGTAAAAAACAGTTTTTTCTTTTCTCTTTATTTCCCCCTCCCCACTTCTCAGGTATCTCCAGAACAACCGTTTTACAGCTCTTCCTCACAGGGTGTTTGGCTGTGGCTCATTAGCTGTGCTGTAAGTGTTTGTGTGTGTGTGTGTGTGTGTGGGGGGGGGTGCGTGTTAGTCAGTGGCATATTCTAGTTACCAGGCTATTTGTGTGCTACAGTGTTTTTCCAACAAAAAAACAAACCGATTCAGGCTAATGTCAGCCATTAGTCAGCTTTTAAGGCTGCTGAACCATTTAAACTGAATCACAGTTAAAGAATGGAAAGATTAGAAATCAGTTAATGGGCTGATGCAGCAATAGCAGTTTAGTGTACCTGAATGAACAGGAAACAGATTGGTCAAGTTTTTTGGCCTCAGAACCATAACATGTCTTCAGCGAGTGTGATATTTCTCTCTTTTACTCTCCTTCTCTCTCTCTCTCTCTCTCTCTCTCTCTCACACACACACACACTCACACACATGCACACACACACATACACAAACATGTGCAAAGGAAAGCACACATGCACGCACAAATACACACACACACACACACACACAGACATACACCAACCCTGTCTGGAACACCAAAATCACTCCAGAACTTTTCCATATGTTTCTCCCAAAGAGCCAAACAAGGGATCCATTATTCAGAGAGAGAGAGAGGGGAGAGAGAAATGAAAAGAGAGAACGAGAGAGAAAGAAAAAGGAAGAGGGGCAGAGAGAAAGCAGAAGAAAGAATGACAGGGAGTGAAAGAATAGTAGCAGGAATGTGTCACATCAGTCATTACTAACTACTTCTTTCTTTCTCTAACTCGTGTTTTTCCTTTCTGTCTCCCTCTCTCTATTGCTCTTCCTCTCCTTCTCTGTTTTCCTCCTCCTCTCTCTTTCTCTCCTTCTTTCTCTGTCCCCTTCTCTCTTTCTCTGCTTCTTTCTTTGTGCCCCCCTCCTTCTCTTTCTCCATCTTACTCTTCCTCCTCACAGAGATTTGAGCAACAACCAGGTCACCTCCATTGAGGGACGAATATGTGATAATCTATTTAATTTAACTACAATGTGAGTACACACACACACACACACACACACACACTCCCACACACACACATTCATATACACACACACATTCATATGCACATAGACATTTTATCATGGGTCGACACCTATAGGTGTGTGTGTGTGTGTGTGTGTGTCTGTGTGTGTGCAAACTCAGAGCGGGTGGAAGAGGTTGATTTTCATAGACTGTCCTCACAGTGTAGTGTAGTGGTGAGTGCTGGTCAAAGCACACATTAGATACCAGTGGTATGACAAACTGGGTGTGTTTGCACAGACACTCCCACAATGCACCAGTGTCCACAGAGCATTTTGAAGCCATCAAAAGTATCATTGTGCATAGCAGTGCATTTTAGTAATCCATTAGTAATACTCATACCCAGTAATACTCATATCCAGTAATACTCATAATCATTAATACCTATACCTATTTACATTGTCTCTTCCAACTATTACCAGGAGATACAGGGCTATGAAAACCAGGACAAACCGCCTTATAAATGTTTTATCCCAAAGCCATCATGGCTTTAAACTCACAATAATACTGCTGCAATTAACTTTCAGGACATGTGTAATTTACTCATTGTTCAATGTTTATCCATCTGCATAATTTTGCACATTACTGTGACACCTCAAACAGGAATCAGGGTAATTATTCACAACCGATGCAATTTTGTATTTGTGTATATAGTCATTTTCTCAATTCTATATATATAGATATATCTTATATTTATTCATAAACATGTATTTGAGTCAAAAGGACTGCAATTTCCTTGTTCTTGTGAAAGTGACAATGACAATAAAGATTTATCTTATCTTATTCCCATACCCATATTACCCATCCATACCCAGTAATACCTATACGCATTAATATCCATATCCAGTTTTAGACCTACCCAGTAATTCTCCCACCCACTAATACATCTACACAGTAATACTATCCAGTTATACTCATACCCATTAATAACCATACCCACTAATACTCATAGCCAGTATACCTCATACCCATCTTTCTCTCTCTCTATCTCTATCTCTCCACTTTTCCCTCTTGTTTGACTGTCATGGTCTTTCAGTCCTCCGGTCATGATGCGTATAAGCGCATAAATACTCACATATAAAATCACACCACAAACTATAAACTTTGTCTCTCCCATTTCTTTTATCTGTTCTTTCTTCTTCTCTCTCTCTGTGTTCTTTCTCTCTGTCCCTCACATTCTCCCTCTGTCTATCTTTCCCTCTCTCTAACTCCCTACCTCTCTTTGTCTGTCTCTCTCCCTTTGTCTCTCTCTCCCTCCCTCTGTTTCTCTCTCTTTCTCTCTCCTTCTCTTTCACTCTCTCATGTTCTCTCTTTCTCCCTCTCTCTCAGTGATATGAGTGGGAACCCATTTGTGTGTGACTGTATGCTGGTCCAGTTGGTCAGCTGGCTACAGAAGAAGGGAGTCACCCTGAAGCGAGCCAATCACATGCTCTGTGACCGCCCACCCGAACTCAAAGACCAGCTGTTGCTCAATGTCAGCTCGCACACCTGTGGTGAGTTACTTGCCAGTCCACCAATCAAAAGAAACAACCGCCAGGAAAAGTGGAAAGTAGACTTAAATGGGCCTTGAAAGTGTTATAAAGTATATGGGCAAATCAATTTTAACACAGCACTAAGTCAAGCATAAAGGGAATTGTGGGTATTAAGGGTGGTGCTTGGGTGTACTAGTGCTATATAGGAAGGGTGGTGCATGAATGGTGCACAGGTGGCGTACAGCTAGAATGTGGTTGATGGGTGGTGTATGGGTGTTCTGTAGGTGGTGTATGGTGGTGTATGGGTGATGTATGGTTGGTTTCACGCCGAGCAACAAAAAACTGCTCAGTACTTCTTCTTCTCTCTCTCTCTCTCTCTCTCTCTCTCTCTCCGTCTCAGTATTGTACTACGCGGGTTGCCTGCAGGATGAGGGTCACCCGGGCGGCAGTGAGCTGGTGATCTTCTCCTCGTTGTCAGCGGGGAACTTTTCACGGGTGGAGTGTAACTCCATGTGCCTGCAGGACCGGCAGCTGTACGGGGGGTTGGGGGCTCGTGGTGAGTGTCTGTGCAGCACCAACTCTGAGCCCAACCACATCAGTGAGGCCCAGTGCTCCGCCGCCTGCTCCGACCCCTCCGTCATGAGGGACTGCGGCCTGACGGTAGCGCGGGACGTCTTCCAGGTGCGTGTGCGTGCGTGTGTGTGTGTGTGTGTGTGTGTATGTGTGTGCGAGAGTGTTTAAGTTTAAGTGAGTTAAAAATCAAAGATCTAGAGAAAGGATAAGTAATGGTGTATGAGGTGTGTGTGTGTGTGTGTGTGTTTGTGTGTATGACTCTGTGTGTCTGTTCCCCAAAACATTGTGTGTGAGATGCATGAAATAACAAAATGTGTTGTGACACAATGCAGAATCACATTAGATAAGGTTACAAGAGCACAGAACAGGCATTGGCTTATGTTACCAATCATACGCAGTTATATGTGTAGCTGCGGATTCAGTCATAGCCTCACAGACTAGTACTTACTCCTTAAAGCAAAGGTTTGCTTGGATTTCAAAACTGAGGCTACTGTGTGTCTTTGAGAAACTACATTTAAATAAATATGAAAGGTTTATAGTCCTATGGGTGAGTTCGTACCCCTGGTGGGTCCTTGATGTGTGAGGGTTTAACAATCTCAACAATTTCAAAACCCTCCTGATAATGGTGAGACGTGTGTGTGTGTATGTGTGCAGGTGGAGTTCTCAGTGCTCGTGCCAGCGGTGCGTGTGAGCGTCCACTCCGAGGCTGAGTTGTCTGTCCAGTCCTCGGTGCTGAATGTCTCACTCTCATGGGACTTTGGGGACACGTCACCCCGGATGAACACCTCCGGCCTGGCCAGCAGGGGGCGCCATAAGTACGGAGTGCCAGGGCGCTACTTGGCGCGGGTAAACGCAGTGGCGGCCCACCGGGAAGTGAGCACCCAGGGGGAGGTGCGTGTGGAGCTGCCCCCAAGGCTGGAGCTTCGCTGCCCTGCACTGCTGGTGGCCAATCAGAGTCTGGAGGAGGCGGTGACGCTGGTGAACTGGGGTGGAGTGGGCGTGGCTGTAGACTGGCGGGTCAGGAAGGATGAAAAGGAGGTGGCAAGAGGTGAGAGAGATCAAAAGATCAAATGGGTACACACACACACACACACACACAAATTGGTGTTCTTTTCAAAAACTTCAATCAAAGCTTGTGTTGTTATAGTCACCCAGGAAAACGCAGTTATATTCCTATACTGTGTGTGTGTGTGTGTGTGTTTGCAGTATGCTTGGAGTCTATAAAAATATATCCCTTACCTTCTTTTGCTCATCTCCTCTCTCACATTTATCCTGTCTCTCTCTCTATCTCTATCTCTCCTTCCCTCCCTCATGATCCTTTTTGAGCATATGTCTTTGCACTCGTTTATTTTCTGGGGCCCCTGCGGCAATCTGTCTATCGTTGTTTACTCTGAGGGAGCAGATAAGAGGGTGAGGATGTGATCCCAGGGGAGAGGCAGCGAAACCCAGAACAGCACCAAACACCAGGAGTGAAACTAATGACAGTGGTTAGAATCCCAGAGAGAACTCTGGGTAGGAGAGTGTTTGGATCTACAGCCATGCCTGTGTGCTTCCATATGGTTACTGTTGATAAGGATATGCATGTACCTCAGATATGGATCTCAGGCAAACACACACGTTTGTAAATATCACAAGCTGAATTCATTCAAAGTACTCCACTGATTTTATCTCTTGTTCTTTTTTCTCCTCGTTTTTTCTCTTTGTTTGTGTGTGTGTGTTCATCCTCGCAGCCGAGCCGCTTTGTGTGTCGGGCACCGTGCATCACGCTGACCCTACACGCTGTTTTCAGCTGGTCGCGGCCGAGTCCAGCTGGACGGAGGCGCGGCGCCTCTGTTCCACCAGAGGGGGCGACCTCGCCGTGGTCCGCTCCAGCCACGTCCAGGATGACCTCACCCAGCTCATTACCCAGTGAGTCCAGTATAGACACGCACACCACATCCCACATCTGGAACCACACGTTGTGTTCAACTGCAGACTAGTCCAGTTTCCATTTGGAACCAACTTAGAATGCAGATCTAGAACCCTTATTCTAGAACCTTCTCTTAGAACCTTAGAATGTGTCTCTGACCCTGTTAATGCTAATGAGGTTGATGCCGCTTGAACTTACACTTTGGGTCAACACCTCTTATCTTTTCATTATGTTTGTGAACATTGCTGATCAGAGTAGAGAAGGGAGTGTTAATGAACAGATCATATAGCATTGAAAACTGCTTCATAATGGTGTTACAAAGCTTTATTACATGAATAACTCTTCATTAGCAATGGAGGAATGTTCCAGACTGCAGTCACAGCAAATGTGTATGTGTGTGTGACAGAGAGAGAGAGAGAGTGCGAGAGAGAGAGAGAGAGAGAGAGAGAGAGAATGTGTGCTGTGAGCTATGTGCATTCCTTTTAAGTAGTCGTATGTGTCTGTGCACATGTATATTATTTGTGGTAGTTACTGCAGAGAGCAGAGGTACACGCATCATACTTTTTACTTTCACACACACACACACACTCTGTGGTCCTCCCATTTTTCTTGCATTTGCCTCACTTGCTTGTTTCCTTCTGACATCGATGGAAAAGCAGACGAAGCTATTAGGTCAAAACAGCCCGAAAGGCAACAGAAAAACAGCCTGAAAGCCATCAGACCAAACCAACATTATATTCATTTTTTTTACTGTTGTTTCCAGTAATGTCTTTGAGGAATGAAGTAGTGGGGGAAAACGAGAGAGAAGAACGGAAGAAAGAGAGAGAGTGAATTAGAGAGAGTTAGAGAGAGACAGGAGATTGAGTTAGAGAGTGTGAGAGAAAAAGAGTGAGTTAGAGGAGAGAGTGTGAGTTTTAGAGAGAGAGAGAGAGAGAGAGAGAGAGAGAGAGAGAGAGAGAGAGAGAGGCAGAAAGACAGGAGAGAGAGGTAGTGAGTTGTCTCTGTGCTGGTTTTTAGCCCACGCAGAAACAGGGAGAACTGGCCTAAAGACTCTAATCATGAGGCTTGTGACCCAGCCACATCAGGGACAGCATTATAACGCACACATAGGTTAAAGGTCAGCGAGGAGCCCAGTGAAGCATCTGTATGTGTGGAAGAGAGTGCAGGGATCTGCTGATTGTCGGTTTGGTTAAAAGGTAGAGCAAAGAATTATCAACTTTCATATTAATAACACATTTCCTGCTTTTTAAAACATTTTAAGTTTTCAGTACATAGATATGCAAAATACAATTAGTGGTTCCTTAGCAACACATTAGCGCTGCTGGATGCTTCTATGTACGTCACCAACCTGTCGCCATAGTAATGTCAGTAGTAGGCTATTTTTGTATTTTTTTTATATTATAATTTAACATTTTTTCATTCTTCCTTCAGACTATAGAGTATAACAAGGCTCTGATTACATTTATATACAGAGCCACCCTGATTGGCTGGAGGGCTACTGTGACTGAGCACACCACATGAATATGCATGAAAACAAATGTGGTCAGTGGCGCCTCATCATGACTATGTGTTTGTGATTCACCAGACATAAATGACTCACTAGACTTAATTGACTCATACCTGTGCATGGCACCACGTGGTGGTGAAATCTAACTGCTGTAGTTGCTGTTGCTTGTAGCTAATCTGAGTCTGAGTCTGACCTGAGTCTGAGTCTGACCTGAGTCTGAGTCTGACCTGAGTCTGTGTTTGTCCTGAGTCTGAGTCTGACCTGAGTCTGAGTCTGTGTTTGACCTGAGTCTGAGTCTGACCTCAGTCTGAGTCTCACATAAGTCTGAGTCTGACGTGAGTCTGTGAGCAGCAGTAGAACAGCCTCCTCGTGCACACTCGCTGGTCGAAATCTGCTGGAGCCCGGCTGTGGAAATATGTTACACCCCTGTTGGGAGTAGACACCAGGCTATGTGTGTTTATCTGTGGTTATGTGTGTGTGTGTGTGAATGTGTTTCCTCTGCCTTTCCACACCCATCATTAATCTGAGGGTTGTGCTATAACTGACCAGAGAGAGAAAGAGACTGTGAGAGAGTGTGTGTGTGTGTGAGAGAGAGAGTGTGTGTGTGTGTGTGTGTGTGTGTGTGACAGAGAGGTTCCGTAAACTTAATGGCTTTTGCTTCTTTTTTTCCTCTTTAACCTGCACCCACAACACACACACACATGCATACACTCACTCTGTGTCCACTCCACTGTCACTCATATGCATACATATGAACACATTTATAATGTTACTCCTCTGGAACAACACGCTGTTATACCACCTGTACCCCTCCTACCTTTTCCCTCTGCGCCTCTCTCTCCATCTCTCCTCTCTCCTTCTCTCTTCCTCTCTCCTCTCCTTCTCTCTCCTTCTTTTCCCCCCTCTCTCTCCTCTGCTTCTCACTGTCTCTTTTTACACCACTTTTGTTTTTTTATACGCGTTTTTTTAATTGTCGTTTTCACAGATGTGTTGGTTTGGCTTTATCCCATCAGAAACATAAATGTGAGAGAGAAAAAAAATGTGTGTGTGTGTTTGTGTGTGTGTACCTGACAGGGGAATCGAGTTAGTGGGTGATTCATATATTTGTAAAAACTCCCATCTCCTTCATTGTAAACATTTATACTGCTTTATGAAGCTCAGAGCAGCTGTGCTGTTAGACAGTACATTACTCCTAAGGGTTGCCATTGGAGACACGAGGATGGCCTGCTCCTCTTTCATCTGCTTCTGCTCTTATAACAGCCTTTCCAATAGATCCAGTAGGTCCCTGTTCAGTTGCTGTGCCAGGAGTGTTCTTCAGTTCTCAGTCTGCCATTTATAATTCTACTAGCAGGACCAGGTATTTTTGGGGAATGTGTTCATCAGTTTATATATAGTGTGTGTGTGTGTACAGGGAGCGTGGTGTGTGGTTAGGCCTCAGTGATGTCGACTCTCCAGGATCTCTGCGCTGGGTGGATGGTTCGGTGGCTCAGTCGGGCGAGGGAGGCCAGAGGGATCGCCCCCTGCTGGCGGACGGCAACGTGTGTGTGGCCCTGGACCAGGCCGGCCGCACCAGCCAACACCCCTGCAGCGCCAGGCACGCCTACATTTGCCAGTTCACCCGCTCAGGTAGTGTAACAGCGGGTAGGTGGAGGTGGGACGCAAGCGTGAACCTTTAAGTTATTTATTAAGAAAACAAACACAATCACTACAAACACAAACATCCGACGCATACAAACTAAACTATATTGAAAGCAACAACAAAGAACATCTAACTGAAAACCCTAACACACCAAGTAACAAAGACAAAAGAGCAAATATATATTAGCATAACTACAAGAAGTCATACACATGGACTTACAAACAATGACCAACAAACAGACCAAAAACAGGGTTTAAATACGAGACTAACAAGTGGACTAAACTAGAAACAGGTGACAACGATTACAAGGGGTGTGGTTACAAATGACAGGGGCGTGGCAGGAGAACACATGGAAAAGCAAAACATGAGCACATGGACAATCAAAAACAAAGCAGTGACAGGGAAACAGAGGAGGGGTTAAAGGGGACCAAAACAAGATAGACAGGTGGGGGCAGAGCTAAACGTGACAGGTAGGCGTCACCCTCACCCACCACGGAGGACACGCTCTAGAGCACCACCTCTCAGACCTGCCCCTCCGGGACCCTGGACGTGCCCTCTAGCCAATCAGCCAATCTGCAGACATCAACCAATCAGCAAACATTACAGCATCATAGGATATAAATACTTATGATTGCCATGCAAGGCTTCCCAGACTAGGAAGTGCTGTGACATCTGTCACTAGTGACCAGCACTAACTCCAGCACTGGGATCTGTGCTAACCCTAACATAGCCCTAACCTTAACATTAACCCTAACATAACCCTAAACCCTTACTCCAAAACATAACACGAACACCTAACCCTAACCCCAACCCTAAACCCAGTGCTGGGATCTGCTGTTTAGGATCAGATCATGTTCGGTACATTCACAATCACTTATGAGAAAGTGCTGAGGATCCAGTCTGAATTCCAGTGAAACGCACACACTGACATGGGCAGAGATATGCTTTCAGGCTGAAAGACATTACACTATGGCTCGGCTCTGATGATGAACTCCAGTGACGTTTCAATCAGTCTGTCCATCCGTGTTCTGTCCTTTGCTTCGCTGGAGTCACGGCTGAGCTGCAGTTCAGAAACAGAGTAGTTATATACTTATTGTAGTCCACTTGTGTATAATCTCCCTCTCACGCTGCTTCTCTCTCTGTCTCGTTCTCTTTCCCTCTGTCTCTCTGTCTTTGTCTCTGTGCAGTGCGTGTGTCCGATGCAGGGGTGTACAGTGTGGGCATGTCTGTGTTTAGCACTCAGAGAACTCTCTCTAGTCCAGAAGTGTCACCCGCTGCTGTAGCAAACACGCCATCCAACACAGTGGAGGTAAGCACACACACACACACACACACACACACACACTGTTACTGCACATTGCACATTGCACATTGCGTGTTCCCATGATTTGATCTGTTGTGCATCCTCCAACACTCCATCAGAGGTAATTTTCTGGCATTAACCTTTGAAGCCAGCAGGGACACTTACGTAGGTTTGATTCATTCTTATAAGCCCTCTAGACAACACTGTGTGTGTGTGTGTGTTACAGATGCTTCTCTTCCCCACTCTGAGTTTTGGGACTGCTGGGCGTCTCTCGTCTCTGGAGCTGATCACTCACACCCTCAGCTCACACACACAGGTGCGCTTCCAGCTGTATCGTCCACACTGCCAGCAACCCGGACTCCACCTGCATCTGCCAGGTAACACACACACACACACACACACACACACACACACATGGGTACACACTAATGCTATAAGTCCCTTTCCTCTACTTTATAGCGCCTCCCTCTCTTTCAGTCCCTCTCTCTTTCTCTCTCCCTTTCTCTCTCTTGTCTGTCTCTACTTATCTCTGAAGAAGCCATGCACAAACATACACACACACACACATACACACACCTTACAAACCCGCACAGGTAGTCGAGTGCATAGTTAGGAGACACATTGAATTGCAGTATATCTCATGCTCTTGAAAGTAGAAATGGAATGTGTGCGGGTAGGTGTATCTAAGCGATGGAGACTGAAGAGAGATATAGAATAGTAATTGAGAAAGAAGAGAGATGTCTGGAAGGAGAGCAGTAAATGAGACTTAGCAGGAAGGCGATGGAGACAGAGGTGGAGAGGGAGACAGAGGTGGAGGGAGGGAGGGAGGGAGACAGAGGTGTAGGTGGAAACAGAGGTGTAGGGGCAGTCATGGTATGGTGTTTAGGGAACCGGTCTTGTGACTGGAGGGTCATGGGTTCGATTCCCAGGCCTGAGGCTATGACTGAGGTGCCCTTGAGCAAGGCACCTAACCCCAAAAGGTCCCCGGGCACCAGCTAGGGCTGCCCACCGTTCTGGGCACGTGTGCACCACAGCCCCCTAGTAATCACTAGTGTGTGTGTTCTGACTGCACAGATGGGTAAATGCAGAGGACAAATTTTGATTGGGGTGATAATCACAATTGACAAAAATGTGGCAACTTAGGTGGAGACAGAGGTGGAGGGAGGGAGACAGAGGTGTAGGATGGAGACAGAGGTGGAGGGAGGGAGACAGAGGTGTAGGCGGAGACAGAGGTGGAGAGAGGGAGAGTCACTAATGCAAAATGGAGTGTGTGTGTGTATGCAGGTATATGTGAGTGTAGGTGTGCGGGTGTTTTCCTGTGAGTGTTAGCATTGTGTGTGTGTGTGTGTGTGTGTGTGTTTGCGTGGGTGGGTAATGCTGAGTTTGGGTGGATCGAAGCTCATTTGGGTTTAATTCCGTTATGTGTTTCTCTGTGGGAGTTGCCTTTCTGTGACTGTGGGGATTGTTAATTACACAATCAGCAATGTTGGGTGACTCATTCACTGCCTAATCATATTTTGCCCTCTTCCTCCAAATGACAGCCCAGAGTACCTCAGTGATCAAATACATCTCACACCCTCTCTCATCTTGTTTTCATTCTCCCTCTCTCCGGCTCTCTGTCCCTCTTTATCTCTCACTCATCCTCCTTTTCTGCCTCTCCATCTTAAGGAATTCTCAGAACCTGTGTCACACAGTTGTGTGAGAACAGTTGGCAGAGGTTGGAGCCGGCATACACATGGAACTAGCTGTCTTAAGATCGGACTCAGTGGTCTCAGTTTTCCAAGATGCTCATTTTCAGTTATGCTATGGTGATCTTCATATGTGAGCAAAGACAACTCGCTGTGGGTGGATCTTAAACTCTATGCTGCTTTGTTACCAAGGTTTGGTTTATTTAATCTTAAAACACTATTACAGACAAATTGAAGTTACTGTTGGTGTTTGTAGGAAGCAGACAAGATTGTGGTGTCATCTATAGTGCATTCTGGTAGGTCACATGATCATGCCATCCATGTGCACTTTGAAGCTGCACCAACTCACTCACCTTCTGCTTTACTTTCCGTTCAACTGTAATCAAATTCCCCGTTAGGTCTGAAGGGGTTTGTTGTTTAGCACTTACTGGTGTTGTCAGATTATGATCATTAGCATTGTGTTGTGAGATTATATGATCATGAGATTATTAGCAGCACTGCTGTGTCTGTTCCACTCGTCACCCACTACCAAGGCACTGCTCAGCTGAGAACAAGCAGATGGATGTGTGTGTGTGAAAAGCCTGATGGATATATGTATAACTGATGACGAACGGATACAATACTCATGACTTTGCCCTCTGACCTCCCTCCTAGGCTGTGTTGACCTTTGCACCCCCATCGCTGTGTGCCTGCCCCTCGGAGTTCGGCCCAATGACACCAGCATACCCAGCTCCTCCCTTCAGGTCCCATCATGCCCTGTGTTGCACCAGTGGTGCCCCTTCACCCACTCCTGCCTGCCCCTGAGCCGCTCCTGCCAGTCCGGCTCCTGCCCCAACTGCTCCGCGACAGATGCCTTGCCCCCGGCTGCCCACCTGCCCCGCTACACCCTGGTTGGGGAGGCCTTGTTCACCCTTGCCCCTGGAGCCTCCACACACATGCTGGTGAGATGCCCTTTCCGGCTACATGCGCCTGCAGCTAGACGGAGACTCTAGATTCAGACTCCAGTTCAGTCAGTTCTGGTGCTGTTAATAGCTCCGGTGAGTGGTAGAATGAACCAGTGACGCTGCTCAGTAGATGCTGAAAGAGAAACTGAAGAATTTCTTTATTCCAAAGTACTTAGCGAAGTACTTAATAACTCCTAAAGACAAAGTTCTGGAAGTTCTGGAGGGCTTGAACATTTCCTGAAGGTTTCTTCATATCCCCTGGGTCAGACGTCTTTAAGCTCATGCATGTAGACAGGCGCATTCTTCAGTTGGGCGGATTCTGAAGTTTTTCCTCCATTGCATGCTTGAAGCTTCCGGTCTCCTCTCTGTAGACACCAAAATGGAGTGTGAGGCAGAACAGTCAGGGCCGGCTGCTGAGTGCCTCTCAGTTTGGTGTTTTCATTTTCAGCCTGGTGTTAATGACCACAGACAGTCCCATTGTGCTAGCAACACCACCATTCTGTGATATTAAAAAACCCATTTGGGACAATGATAGCCAAACAGAGTGGTGCTGCTGGTGGGTGCTTTAAGGTGCAATTGAAGCAGTTAGTGCAGAGGTGTGAATGGGAAAGTGAACTTCAGTATACGGCTTCACTGGATTGATCTGGATTGATCTGACTTTTTGTTTTATTTTTCCATAAGGTACATTTGATGTTAATGAAGTAAAAGGATGTTTATCTGTTTCTAAAACTGGAATATGCTGCCTGGGTTTGACTATAATGTGGTGTGTGTGCTTGTTATAAATGTTCCATAAGATTACTCTGTTGAGTAAAATGTTATTTATTATAGATGCTCAAAATTTTTTAGATAGTTTTAACTGGTTGAAATGGGTAGCTAAGGCAACCTAAATTGTTACATATGGGAAGAAAGAAAGACGTTTTACTGTCTGTCTGCGTCACTCTTTCAGCTGAACAAGTGTCTCAGCCACCATAATCTCCCATGTTGTTTTGGTTTTGTGTCCTTGGGTGTTTGAGTTGTGATTTTTGCATGAGTGCTGTGTTCAGTTGTTTGGGCTCAGATTTTCATGTATGATGACAGGTCTGGGTTCTGTTTGGCATGGGAAGTCAGAGGTCTGAGCAATGTTTGCCATGTGTGGTGACAGGTCTGGGTTCAGTTTGGCATGGGAAGTCAGAGGTCTGAGCAATGTTTGCCATGTGTGATGACAGGTCTGGGTTCAGCTTGGTATACAAGTGACATACTGCGGAACTGAACAGAGTATAGCAGAAAGTGAGCATCACCAAATGGCTTCAGCTTATTTATAAAAAGTGAAATCAAACCACATTGCATTAAAAGTTTTACGATACAAAATTTGTGAAAACTTCTGAAATTGTAAATATTTTCTGAGATTTATGTATGTGATGATGCAGAACCCTGCATCTTTTTTGACTTACTGCTGTGATGGACACCTTTCAGAATAGAGCCTAATACAAATGTATTCCCAGTTGCTTTTATTAACCTCGATTCACACCTGTGAGCAAGTTGATTATGATCCCCTCCTTCCTGCTCTTGTTAAAGTTCCTTCCATGGTTTTCACACAGGTCCTGGAGGAGGTGGAAGATCTGCTTGTTGCCTCAGGTGACTTCATCGCTCTCCAACATGATGCTGGGCCATCAGGACTACTCAGCTGCTCTCCTGACCCCTCATCACCATGGAAACAAAGCTTCCTGCTCCAGAACCGCTCCAATTGGCTTAATCCTAACCAGACTCTGGAGGGTAGTGAAGTTGGCGACTGGATAAAGGATTCAGTGTGTCAAATCAGGGTTCTGTACGTTGGACAAAACCAAACCAAACTCCGAGGGCCTTTTCTCAAAGCTGGGCTACCCCACCCAGGAGATTACAGTCTGGAAGTGATGTTGGACGATCCTGACTTCCCAGTTACTGCTTCCTGTCCAATACATGTCATCCCACCGTTGGGCCTCACAGTCATTTATCCGACCAATCAGAATGGGACAGTCTACTTCTTACCCAATCAGACATCAATCCTGGTCAAAGTCTGCTCTGAAAACAGTGCTGTATTAGGCTGGCAGGGTAGCAATGTGACAGTTCCCTTCCAACATTCATGTCCACAGAATCTGGCCCTAACAGTTGCTGAGTGTAGGATGGCTGACCCAAACACTGATATACACTTTGCCTGGCTGGATCTCAGTCTAGGCTCCACACCCGGCCCAACCAGTGTGGTACTACATGTCCAGAGTGAAGTAGCTGAGACTGGGTTGGAGATTCAGGCGAGGGTGCAGGAACCCCTGCATGGCCTACAGGTGAAGCCTCATCCTGGCCACAGAGTGCTGATGGAGTCCGTAGTGGTAAGAGATACCATTAAAGCTCTTGCGGTGAAACAGTGAAAACGATATTGTAGGTTGGAATATTTTGTAGAATGTTTTGGATAGTTTTTTCTATAGTTTGAGTAGTTTGTAGTATGGGTGGAGTAGTTTGTAATGTGGTTAGAGAATTTTAGTATGGTTTGAGTATTTTGCAGTGTGGTTAGAATGGTATATAGTATGGTTGGAGTAGTTTGTAGTATGGTTTGAATAGTTTGCTGTATGGTTGGAGTTTGTAGAATGGTTGGTTCTATGGTTTGTTGTATGAGTGGAGTAGTATCTTGTATGGTTGGTGTAGTGTGTTTGGTTGGAGGTGTTTCTCATCCTCTTACTGCAGTGCAGTCTTCATGGCCTTTTCCCCTTCCTTAAATCGACAGTTAATTATGTGAAACATTGGATTAATCGCTCCCGCTTTCTCTTGCTCTCCCCCTCTCAACCTCTCAGAGTTACACTGCATTTGTGGAGGGAGGAACAGAACCTTCCTTCCAGTGGACAGTGGACGATAAGCTGTACTTCACCTACTACAACACTGTGCTGAACATCATCTACCAGAACGCTGCTGTCTACAAGCTCACAGTGAGACAGTGGCTCTCTTCTCCCATCTCTGAGATGCTGTCACTTTAATCTGAGCATGATAACACTAACTGAGGACAATGAGGTTGAATCCATAAGAGACAAAGCAAAATAAATCATAACCATTACTGAGCAATTGTAAAAGGTTCAAGAATATAACATGTTTGATTTTGAGCTATTTAAAAGCATTCCAACATAAATGTTGATTTTCAAAAAAAAAAAAAAAAAAAAAAACAATATAGATTGTAGATGCTGACTTTGTGTGTGCATTTTGAACTGAAGTAGAAGGTTGTGTCAGCACTGTCAGTGGGTCTCATGACCTGTGTCTGGTTTATTAGGTAATGGCCAGAAACCATGTGAGCAGCCTTAAAGAGGATTTCAACGTGACCGTGGACAGAATGAACCCCATGGGTGAGATCACTGTGAGTGGGGTCCCCGAGGTCGTAACGCAGGGGCTCGCCCAGACCCTGTCCGCCTCCCTGGAGGTGGATGCATCAGTGGACGCCACTTTCTGGTGAGTTCTGTGACCCTGAGAGCCCCTTTCTGTGGTCAAAAGATCTTCAGGGTTGTTGCTGTGTGTTTTGGAATTTTTCCATTCACTTTGTAACTAGTAGCACCCGACACTACACAACATACTGTTTGTTATTTGATATCATATTGTGTGCTTTGAGTATCTGGCAAATCTCAGACATTCCAGATTATTGTCGTCAAAGAATTATGGCATTTACGAGAGCTAACGTACAACACACAGGACCACCCAAGTCTTTTAATAATAAAAAAAGTTTGAGTGTTTCTGCATATTACTAGTAGATATATAAAATCAACCACAGAGCTGTACAGTCTCCGTAGACACACATTTGCAGCAGGACAGGGTGTTCTGAAGAGCTCAGTGACTACTCTGGCAAGGACGCCACTTTCGCCACGAGTCGGTTCATGAGGTTTCTGGCCAGCTACATCTGCCCTGCTGAGTTGGAGGTGCTGCTGTTGTGAAATGGAGGTGTTTAGAAGCAGCTGTGGGTAAGGCAGGGAGGGGCGGAGCATGCAGAAGCATGGAGCATGCCTAGTGGGTAAGGCAGAGCACGCAGATGGCCAGAGTGCTGGGAAACACATTGCCACTGGATCCCAGAACATACTCTGTAAACACATGCTCACATTTCTCGACAGGTGGAAGAAGCTGGTTTTGGTGGGTGCCATGGTTCTAGCGTTCCAATGGATGTGACGTTCTAATGGATAACTGTTTCGGGCTAATTTTCAGGGTTCAGTCCTTTAGTTCCAGTGAAGGCTAAAGCTACAGCATACAAAGACAATAATGCATTTCCAACTACTTGGGTAAAGTAATTTCTTGCACCAGTAGGACTGCACACTCAATTAGGTCTATAAAGTCCTGGGACTGGGACTTTATGAACTCCAGTGAACCATGACCTCAACTGCAATGAACACCTTTGGGATGAACTGCCTTCTCATCCAAAACCTGTACCTCACCTGAATTATTATGCAATTGACCATAGTGTGTTAAGACACAATCTTCCACATCTACAGAGTGTGCAACATGGTTGCCTGTAAGAATACATGTAGAAACTGCTTCTTGCACAGTCTCCTCTGGTTTCTCTGCCTTTCCCCCCCCTCACATAATGTACACTCACTCCCACCCTCTCCTGTCCCCTAATGGCAGTCGCCCCTGTGCACCTCAGCTCTGCATCTACAGCCTGTGGTTACTGAAGACTACTGAACAGTCCCCCCCCCCCCCATACACTGTCCTCAAGCTCAGCACAGCTTCCAAATGCTCCATTTTGTCATCCTGCTTGATCACTCACTCCCTCCCTCCTTTCACTCCTGGCTGGTTCCAGGCATCATCACTACTGCAGCATTTTTTTTTTAACATTTTCAATCTTCTGATAAGTCCTGTAACACTGATGACTCTTTACCTTCCTACATTATACCCAGCTGCTAGTCTCAGACAGAGGGAGAGAGAAAGATGACTTACAGGGGGGCATATCTAAACAGTGGAATCGTGTCTCACTAACTATACTGGTTCGTTCGCAGCAGGCGGCGGACAATTGCAAAGAGACAGGAGTTTTATTAACCACACCGAGTTACACTTTAGGATCAAGACAGACAAATCCAACAGAAACTGGAAACACGACGACGGGACCGGCTAGGCATTTTAACAGAAATTACACGGAGATTTATACAGTGATCCTACTATAAAAACATTAAGCATACAACGAACGATGGCAGACTGGGTAATACGGGTTGAAACGGGGATATAAATTGACAGGGGAGGGACAAGGGGACTAAGGAGACGGATACCCAGAATGAATCAAATCGAACTGAAACACAAGGAAGCAAACTGAACTAAAACAACCCCACAACGAACTACCAACCACGCTCCGAATAAAACAGAACTCACGATCTCAATATAAACAGAACCGAACGTAAACACAATCCTCCGAATATTACTACGAAAGGCAGCGTAACAAAAGACGTTAATTGAATCACACATCCATGGATGGATGGATGGATGGAAGACATAGGATAAACTTTACACATGAAACAATATCCAACAACGGCGGGAGGGACCACAAACAACCGGAAAACAGAGAAATCTATAAACGAAGACGAGAGGGAAAAAACATGAACGAGAACGATAGGCGACTAACGAGGCCATGGGCATTATAGAGCAACCTGAAAACACGACGAGCACAAAACAACGACCAACAAGGACTGTGGTCAACCTAGGGGTTTAAATGGAGAGGTAAACGAGGAGAGGAACGAGACACAGGTGAAGCACATAACAAGCACGAAGGGCTGGACCTAGACGAGGATTGGAAAAATGCTGAAGCAAAGGAAAAGTGGGGAATGATTGACAGGGGGGCGGGACGATGTGTTACACTCACACTCCTTAGAAACTTATTTGCATGTGTGCACGTGCGTGTGCATTTATGTGTCTGATGAGGTAAGAGAAGGAGGAACTTCAGTTACAACACTCAGATAAACTCAACATTCTGCACCTAGACGTTTCACAGCATTGAGCATTCTGTGAGTGTAGCGATAGACATTGCACATAAATGTTCTATGAGTGTATCAATGGATCACAACATGCACATGATCCAGCATGTGCATGTGTGTGTGTATGTGTGTGTGTGTGTGTATACATAGATTAATTTTTGATGATTCTTTGCTTCTTAGGTGGTCATTTGGAGATGGAGGTGAGGAGATGCTGCACTTTAAGCCACCCTATGAGGACCAGAGTCCTGACCCTTTTAAGAAACAATTAATTCTGCAGCATGATGTCAAATATATCTACAGCCAGCCAGGTAAAGACCACATAAAAAAGAACTGATATGGAACAGATCGGGTCATTCAAGAGCTCCAGTTGGACCTATCATACTGCAGTAAAATGCATTGAACTTGTGTGGCTGCAAGCTTAGTGCCAGCTGTCTTTCATTTCTGTCTTTTACAGATATTAATTATGTGTTGCATTTTATCTACTTTTTCCGTTTTACAGGAGAGTATACTCTCGAGGTCACTGTCTCCAACCGCTACGAAAACAGAAGCCGCAAAGTTGACGTCTACGTCTTCAGCATTTTAACGGCAGTTGAGATCAAGACTGATCCGGAGCGTCTGCGGGCTGGAGAGGTTGCCGCCTTCGAGGCCCATCCTCTTCCTTCTCCTCATGGAATCATCTACACGTGGAGTTTTGGCGACGGCTCCGGCCTACAGCAAGGCCGTGCGCGCAGGGTTCATCATGCATACGCAGACAGGGGTGGCCATTTGGTCTGCGTAAACGTGAACAACACCGTCAGCAGCTTGGACAGTTGCAAAAGCCTGGTGGTATACGAGGACATCAAAGGTTTGGACGTGACCTCATCTGCTCCAACCGAGCTCAACACCCCTACAGTAGTTGTGGCTACTCTGGAAACAGGCAACAATGTCAGCTGGAGCTTTGACATGGGTGACGGTACTGTACTTACAGGCGTGGAAGCAAGGGTGGAACATGTTTATATAAAAGATGGGAACTACACAGTCAACATAACTGCCGGTAATGCCATCAGCTCAACGTGGGCGACGATACATGTTCAGGTGTTTGTGCTGCAGGTGTTGTGGTTGGAGCCCGCTGGATGCGTTCAAGAAAAAAACGACATCAGCTTCCATGCTTTCGTCTCAGGAAATGCCTCCTCTCACCAGTACGTTTGGAGTTTCGGAGACGGAACCATCAACGAAACTCACTACGGAACCCCCAGTATTACTCACTCTTATTACAGCAGTGGCAATTACCATCTTTCTCTGCTCATGTCAAGTGGAGCGAATAAGGCTAATTTCTTCAATTGGATCTGTGTCCAACCTGTTGTTACCAATGTGACTCTAGTGTCCTCAAACGGACACATCACACTCGGAGAGGAAACCACGTTTACTGTATCCGCCCTTCCAATGTTTGACTATACCTACCTGTGGGACTTTGGTACCAGTAACTCCAGTCATCCCATTCAAGGCAGTGAAACCATCGTTTTCATATACAAAAGTGCAGGGCTGTATCTGGTAACCGTAACAGTCCTTAATAACATTTCTTACAGCAACAGCACAGTGCAGGTCGAAGTGCATCAGCCTGTGGGCTGTCTGCTGATGCAACACAATGGAACCAGGGGCAACAACCTGGCCTTGAAGCAGAACTACAGCTTCCTGTCATTTTCAGACTCCGCTAATGTTGTCTATGTTTGGGACTTTGGAGATGGTTCTGTCCTTCCAGGTCAGAATGTGACGCATAGCTACAACACCTCAGGTACCTTTAACATCTACCTAAGGGGTAAGAATGAAGTAAGTGAAAATAAAAGTGAAATCACCGTGACAGTTCTAGCGCCAATTCAGGGACTGTTAGTCAATGCCTGCCATGTCAATGTCCACTTGAATGATACGGTCAACTTTGTCGCCCAGCTTGAACAAGGAGATGATGTGCGATATTCGTGGATCCTGTGTGATCGCTGCACTTCCATTCCAGGATCAAAAACAATGTTTTATACCTTCCGCTCGGTTGGGACATTTAATGTCATTGTGACTGCAGAAAATGACATCAGCCTTGCTCAGGCCAGTATTTTTATTTTCGTCCAGCGGGAGCTGGAGGGCTTACAGATTGTGTCCGATGAGCTTGGGGAAGGATGCTGCTTTGCAACCAACCACATTCTTCACTTGCAAGCTTCATTAAAAGAGGGCACTAACATGTCTTTTAGCTGGAACCTTCTGAGGGAACTTGAGAATACCGCTACCCTTAACCTCACAGGCAAGACCATAGACCTCAATTATTCCACTCCTGGCCCCTGTGAGGTCATCCTGAGGGCCACAAACCTGCTTGGTCAATTGACTGTTAACCGCACCATCGAGTTTCTTGATCCTGTTGGGAAGCTTGTTATTGAGGCTGCTCCCAACCCCACAGCCATCAACACCTCCACAAACATGACAGTGTTTGTAAACGATGGTAGCGATCTGCAGTATAGATGGTGGGCCAATGATGATCGTTTGCCATTCAGCACCTCTTCTGTCTCACATGTGTTTGACAGTCTGGGGCTGAAACGGGTGACTGTTGAGGTGTCCAACAGAGTCAGCACAGAGACTGCTTCAGTATCAGTCAATGTGCAGGAGCCAGTATTAGGGGCAACATTCACCACAACCAATGTAACAGAGCAGAACTTCGTTGCAACTGGGGTTAATGTATCTTTGCATGGTAGTGTCCAAATGGGATCTAATGTCTCATGGATGTGGCTTTTACCAAGTGGAGCAATATCAAGCCACCAGTCCACGTCCTACATATTTCCGTCACCTGGAACATTTGCGGTGACATTGAATGCATCAAATGACATCAGTAGTGAAGTGGTGTCACGTGACTTTACAGTGCAAGACCGAATTCGGGGACTTGAGTTTACAGCCAGCAAGCAGAACGTTGCGAATGGTGAGAACGTGGAATTCACCATTTCAGTGTCCTCTGGTACATCTGTTACCTACATCCTCAGCATAAGCGGTGATATAACACTACAACCCAACATGACTTACGTGCACCAGTTTAACAGAGTGGACAACTATTATGTTAATCTCACTGCCTGCAATCAGATAAGTGTAGAACGAAAGAACCTGCATATCAATGTGGTGGAACGTATTTCCAAGTTGACCATCTTGAACTGCTGTGATGAAGCCATACCTGTGGGAGTTCCCAAAACATTTGAGTCTCACATAGAGACAGGCAAACCTGTGACATACTTATGGGGATTCACCCTTGGAGGAGAACAGACATATAATATGGTATATGATGTGGGAGTGACCTTCATACCTAAGGTATCAGGTCTTCTGAAAGTAAGTCTGAGTGCCTTTAATGCCCTAAGCGTTCAAAATGAGACCAAGATTGTTCTTGTTGAGAATGTTTTACGATCTGCCACACTAGAGGCACAACCTCGGGACACTTTTATAAACAAGACTGTCATCTTCCAAGCAGGAGTGACTCCACAGTGCAGCTCTCTCAATTACCACTGGAACTTTGGGGATGGAACCTCTACTGATGGCACTCCACCCACCAGTCATGTCTATTCTGTACCTGGCCAGTATGTAGCCCAGGTGAACATCAGCAACCAGGTTAGCTGGGTTACTGCTCAGTTTAAGGTAAACATATGTGTACTTGAGTGTGATGAGCCTGAAGTTCAGGTGGTTCAAGCTCCAAGATTGGCCATCTGGCGCTCTAAAGCAGCTTTGGTGGAAGCCAAAGTGGATTTGAAAGGCTGTGCTCGCTACGGTGCAGAATATCTGTGGGAGATCTTTTCCACACCTCACTGCTGGGATGTTGAGAAAGGTTCAACTCCTCCCCCAAAAGTCCAGCTTCCTGTAGAAGTCGATGTCCGAAGGCTCCAGCTGTCACTTCCGAAGATGTCACTTTCTGCCAAGAACTACACCTTGATCTTCTCCCTGTCCTACAAAGGAGTGCCTCTGAGGAAGGCAGCCTGTATTCATCTGTCAGTGATGTCTGCCAAGTTGGTGCCGATTATCGAGGGTGGCACTTACCGTGTTTGGTCGAAAACTCAGGACCTGCAACTGAGTGCAGAGCAGTCCTACGACCCCAACCTTGACCCTGAGCATCAGACCCTACTCAACTACCACTGGGAATGTGTGAACACCTCAAAGGTGAGAGTTGTCAGAACACACAGCTTTGCATTTTGCTAATATGAGTGAGATGTTGTGAAAATGCTTTGAAGAATTTTAAACTGAATTGAATTTTGAGTTTTGAATGAGATTCTGTTTGAATCAAGTTTTTTTATTTATTTGAATTATCACACTGATCATTTGCAACACCCTTTGCATTGTATTATGTTGGGTAACTATCAGTGATTGGAAATGTGTAAACATATCAAATGTCCTTAAAAACTTTAATCCTACATGTTAACATTCTAGTGCATCAGGAACTATGGGGGTGGGTTTTTGGGACTTCATTCATTGGTACGGCTAATGTAATGATGGAAGCTATATAATGACCTCTTCAGAGCAGACGAATTAAAGACCTGTCTATGTCTTGGTAGTTTCCTTTCTGGTCGTTTGGTTTTATTACTGTCAACACACTTGGAAACGGGGAGAAAGATGTTTACGAGTCTTAACTGGAGACATCAGTGAGCCTTTAAAAGATGCTTTATACCTCCAGTTTTAGGTGCACGCAGGGCTGAGAACACACTCAGCCAGAGGACTGGAAAGCAGCATTAAAGCTGAATTATTTCAACTTCCCCCTTTCTAGCCCCTTGGTGTGGTCGCCGCGGGTTCCCGTGCTGCTGCTCAGCTTGCCTGCTCCTTTTTTTCTATTTTGTTTCCCTCCTCCTTAAAATAACGAGATTCCTGAGCACACGCTCTCCATCTCCGCCACCCACCAGGCAGTGGGTTTTAGCGAATTTCGGTTGTTCTAGTGTAAAGACTAAACATGCTGGGAGTTTTGGGAATACTGACTGTAAAGAGAGAGTCTGTTTCTCTAAGTGGATTAGTGCAAATGTCCCAAAACACCCCAAAACAGAAATGGGTTTTAGAGGAAATTTGTAAAATGAGTTCCAGTGATTGGCATGCTCAGAGGTTGTTGGACGCTCAGAGGTTGTTGTACTGTGGTGAAAGTTGGAGGGTTTGTTTGATAAAGATTGATGGATTACTCTATGCCAGTAGATTGGTTGGCGTGTGTGTCTGCGTGTGTGTCTGAGTGTGTGTGTGCATGGTAGTGGTGGATGTGGTGGCAGTTAAGTGTGGTCTTACATCTGTTGTGACAAATGTTAAGTATTTTTGGTTTGGCTCAGGAAAATAAGTTTGATGTGTGTTGGTTGGTTACAATGTCTCTCTGTGTGTGTGTAGGCATGCGTGTGTGTGTGTGCATGTGTGCATATATATGTCTGATGAGGTAAGAGAAGGAGGAATCTCAGTTACAACACTCAGATTAACTCAACATTCTGCACCTATCTCAGATGTTTCACATGAGCATTCTGTGAATGTAGCGATAGACATTCCACATGAATGTTCTATGAGTGTATCAATGGATCACAACATGCACATGATCCAGCAGAATATAAACAGAAAAAAGAAATAAATACATTTGGTCAAGAAAAAAACGTTTGGTCAAGATAATGCAGACCCACCCACAGTTAAGTCACCAGACATTTTGACTGCCAGTTTTGTGATATTTTGCTGGACATGTAGCTGCATAATCACCATACGATCACTTTGTGCAGTCCCAGTTCACACAAATCATCACAGCACTGGTTAATATTCCACACTCATTAAAGCAACTGAACATTTTCATCAGCATGACATGGTTTCCATGATCCACAGCCAGTAATGTGCATACTCCTGTCAGAGGCCTTGCAGCACACATTTCAACACCACCACTGCGTCACCTGAGTCTGCACCAGTACCGCTGTGCTGCAGACAACTCAGACTTCTCTTCTACTAGTAAACTCACCAAGCTCATTCAGATATTGCTATGAATAACAGAGTGTGATCTCTCACTGTGCAAAAACAAACGTCCTGTACATTTTGGCTAGCCATAAAATCTACCCCACACCACCCAAATCAGGGTTGGCCACCTGTCTGTCTGTGGTTCCATGAATAATACATTCATGCACATCAGCTCTGCAGTTCTGAACTGAAGGCTTATGTGGGGACACATGAGAGAAAGAATGAGAGACAGAAAGAGAGAAGTCTAGCCAAGTGAGCAGTTGGAAACGCTGTGCGCATGTTCAGCACATTTCCAGTAATGATCTGACTCTGGGGCACAATTGTGTTTGCACCGTGTAAATAATATGTTTACACTGGTCTATGTCAACACGTTTAGTAAATATTCTTTACTGTATCGGTGTTGCTAAGCAGCTAACCTAGCCACAGTTATATTAGCCACTACTAATAGCAAGGGTTCCAAAATATTGGCAAGGAAATATTATATTATGTATTATATATGTCACTCATGTTCTGGTCTCCACTTCTGCTAATTCCTGATCTAGTTAAATATGTGCATTTGTGACTTTGTTGGTGAGGTACGTTTGTGTTTGGATCCATTGAGTTTGTGTTTGTATCCTATCTTGAACTCTAACCTACTCTACTGGCTAGAATACATTCTATAAGTAGATGACAAAGCAGTTGTAAGTCGTTCTGGATAAGATGCTAAATGCTGCAAATGTAAAAATGTTCATTATTTGTAGAAAAGCAAGATTTTCAACCCTCCAAAAATACCTGTCCAGCTGTGTCAGTAATATGATGATTGTCAGTATGGCTTGTAGTCTTCTGTCCAGTTGTGTCAGTAAAGCGATCATTGTGTCGGTAAAATACATAATCTCCTACATAAGGCCTAAGATATCAAAGGACTTCGATCTAATTTTCTTCTGTTATGGATGGAGATAGTGGAGATGGATGAGGTGGTGGATGAGGTGGTGGATGGATGAGGTGGTGGAGATGACGGCGATGGATGAGATGGTAGAGATGGACGAGGTGGTGGAGATGGATGAGATGGTGAAGATGGATGAAGTGGTGGTCATGTGGCCAGAGAGGATGGCCATGAGTTCCAATCCAGAAGGGCTAAAGGCAAAAATAGACCCCCCACAGACATGAAAAGGGCAGGAGGGCTGTCTGAATTGAAAATATAATAAAATGAATAAAGGAGAAAAAACTGAAGACTACACGAAAGATAAATAAATAGGGGAAATGCCTCATTTCTTTCAATCCCAAATGTTTATCCATCTGAGCAGAGAAGCCTCTCTGTGGCTTCTCTGCTCCGACGGATAAAGAAGACAGGATCCTTGAAGCCAGCGGGCGGGTGCCTGTCAGGCTTCAGCTTGGGCGGGAACATAGAGAAAACAGGAAATGGCTGATCCATCAAGGGTGGGTCCAGAACGTTTAGGATAAGGCTCCCAGATGGGAGGGAGGAGATTTCCGTGGCATGATGCACAGTTCGGGCGATTGAGGTCTGCGCAGTGACCCCAAAGGCCAGAGTTCAGAAGAGAGGGTGAGCCAGGGTTTCCATGGTGGTCACAGTTCTCAGATCATCTAGCCTAGATATTTAGTTGATTTCCCTGCGAAAACACAACCAATTCATGAAGGGCTTTATCATTATGTAATGGTTATGTAAAAATTACTTAGTAGAAGAATGATAAGAAACAAACATTTTTAAATGTAAACATGCTAAATATAATAAATAAAGGCAAGATGTAAAGTGATGGAATCCCAAAGTTGTAGAACAGGTACAAAGAAAACAGTGGTGTTTCATTTTATCCTCTCAGTCCCAGGTACCAGCATTTTGACAAATGTAGATACTGCAGTGCCTCTAGTGGTTATTCAATTATACTGCAATGTTTTATCAGTCTGTGGTAACCTGTGGACATTTACTATTGTATTGTATTACTATTGCTACTGTAATTGCAGAACTGACCTATTTGTTCTCTCCATTTCTCTGTCTCTTTCTGTCTTAAGGGAGCTGCTCACTGTTCTACTCTGAACTTTGGGCTGGAACCGACGGGTCCTGTGCTTGGCATCTCTGGATCTGAGCTGGACCTGGATGTTGAGTACACCTTCCGTTTGACCATAAGCAAAGAGGGTATGCCCTCTGAATCCACCACGCAGAAGGTGAGTTCTGATTGGTTTCCCATATCATTATTGGTGAAACCCCAACTCTGATTTGCCTCTCAGGACTGGGGTCTTGGGTTCAAGACCCTTTCTGAGTGGAGTTTTCATGTTCTCCCTGTGTCTGCATGGGTTTCCTTCGGGATCTCTGGTTTCCTCCCACAGTCCAAAAACATAGAAGTTAGGTAAATTGGCAGTCCCTGACTGTGTGTCTCTTCGTGTTCAATAAAAACAGTTGTCTGAGTGTGTGTGCATGAATGTGTGTGTGCTTGTATGCCCAGTGGTGGATGGTGCTCTGTCACTAGGATCTGTCCTCTCTCCCCTTCCTGTACCCCATTCAGTCCCCCAGGGGGCTGTAGTTTCCGGTAGAGAGTACGCTGTGCATAACTGGCTGCCGCTTCTCGCCGGTGTGTGATTGGTCGTGTAAGACTTAAAGTTAAAGTTGTTAAAGTGTGTAAAAGTTGTAAAGCGACCTTGGGTATCTTGAAAGGTGCTATATAAATTGAACATTCATTAATTCAAAAATGCCCTGCTAGTGGTAGTGCCCTTATACGCAGACATACACACACACAAGTGAGACAAGTGCACACATTCAGACAAACATGGTGTTAGTGTATTAGCAGGTGATGCATTCTGGTTAAGCCCATATCCAGCCAAAATGATTGAGATCAGACTAAATGTGGATTGACTTTTCTCTCAGCTCTCTCCTCCTCTACCCGTCTCCCTGTGCTATTGGATCAGTACGGCCAGCTCACTGCATTTGTCTCTTTCATTTCGATATTTCTCACTCACTCCACCCTTAATCTGTCACTTTGTTATTTGCATTTCAGAATAGAGAGAGAAATAAGCAATCAGTTTGACAGGTAGTTTGAATGCCAGGTTCATCAAAGGCATGTTAATGATTATGAATGCCATTTGAATGGTTATGAATGGCATTTGAATGCCAAAGTGAATGCTCTCCCAGCTCTCTAATCCGAATGCTTTGATTACTCTCCCATTTTTCCCTTCAGGCATTCGTTTTCTCTCTCGCCATCCTTTGCTTTGATTCTGAAATGAACAACTAACACACACCCCAGTGTCATCTACTCCCTTCTCAAATTCCTCAGACCAACACCCAGCCAATATTTATCCACCATCACATCACAGACGTGCCATCACAAAAAAGCAGGGGGTGAAAAATGTAAATATAAAAGCACTTGTCCTCTTTATTTCGAAACGGAAGTTTAAGTGAAATCAGACATCTAGGAAAAACAGATTTTCTCCTCTGACCTTTGCAAGCCAAATATCAAAGTCCAGGGCGTGCAAGTCGGCCCTGTTGGCGTGATAATCTCATTTAGAATAAACTGGAGGGGAGGGGCAGTGTAGTGATGGAGGTGTAGTTGGGTGGAGGAAGATTGGCAGGCTCAGCTCCTCTGCTCTTTTCAGTCTGCTGTTGTTCCCTGATTAACGTCGTCGGTGTTTACTGACTCTGTGACTCCAGTACTGTGAAGTACAGCGCGGGAGCACGTTCCCCAGCCCCGCCCCCTTTAAAGCTCTCTTCTTTCTTTTCTGCTGAGTGGTCTGCTGGAGAGAACCTTTCCCACGTGCCCCGGGGCCAGAGGACCACAGAGGCCTGCTTGGTTTTAATAAGCTGTCCAAGAGAAAGACGACATTTCATCAAAGAGAATTTGGTGCACCTCAGACCCAGCGGGCAAGAAAAAAATTAATTAGCATTCTTTGTAGTCATTCGTTAAGCTTCTCAATCCCACCTAAAGGCAGTATTTTCATAACGAATATGACAGTGTCACTAATGCACCATAAATTGAAGTGAGCACCAGGGACAGGCAGCATGAAATTGAGCTTGAAGACAGAGCGGCGTTGGTGGGCGGGGACAGGGTGGGAGTCATGCCTGATTCAGCAGATGTGCACTTTCTTTCTTGCTGTCCTTTCATCTGTTCTCCTCTCCTTCCTCTCTCCTCCCTCTCTCCTCTGTCTCTCCTCCCCCTGTCCTTCCTCATCAATGCCCATACATCAGGGTTTCTGACTCAGACAGAACTGTGGAGGAGATGTGTCTTCTGCCAACAGAGTGATTTACCACTGACCTGATCAGCTGTTTTCCTCCATCTCTTTGTGTCTCTCTCCCCCTCTTTCAGTCTCTTGGTCTGTACTTTTCTGTCTCTGCTCCCTCCACCCCATATATACACGTTTTGAGCGTTGGGTCTTTACTTTAGACCAGATGAAAGGAAAGGAAATTGCTCCTATTTGACCTCTCATCACCTCTGATATCACATCAGAGGGAGAGACAGTCATCTGCTGTAAGATCCTCAATGTTTTGTTTCTGCTGTGATGTTTTCCACATTTCCTCTGTCTGGCTCTCATGTTTTCTATCATCTCACCTCTGTCTCAGTTTAACAGTTTAACAGAACAGAATATTAACAGAACAGGGGTTCTGACAATATTACTAGCACCTACACTGACCAACTGACCTGTGTGGGATATTTGGAGCCTCGAGAATTGGATGTGGATCTGATTTCTGCCCGAGTTGCTTGTCTGTTCACACGTACGCTTCTGGCCAAACGCCATCAGTCATGATCATTACGCACCTGTGGGTGACCACTGCTATCCCATCACTTAGGACTTACATTTCCAAGAAGGAGGCAATGGAAAAAATACATTAAAACATACATTCAGTCTTCTGTCTCTGAACCCCATTTAAGTCTTCTGTCTAAAACCCATTTGATACATTCAATCAGTCTTCTGTCTCTAAAACCAATTTCAGTCTTCTGTCTCGAAAGTTCTTGAGATGGCTGTGACCTCCCAGCTACATGCCTTTCTGAACTCCTTTTTGAAAACTTTCAGTCAGGTTTTCACTCCCACTACAGCACTCAAATAACTCTTATTTATATTCTATACCATAATTTTCAATCAATTCTGATTCTGTATTTACCTTAGCACAGCCTTCAACACAGTTAGTCAGAACTTTCTCATTTCTCAACTTCCCACTGCTGGCCTTACTGGTACTGTGCTGTCCTGGCTTAGATCAGATTTAACAGATAGGTGACAATTAAAATCTCTAGAGAGGCACATATCCAACACTGCTCCTGCAATTCAGGGTGTTCCCAAAGGCTTCATTCATGGCCCTTTATTGTTTATCATTGACATTCTGTCCCTTGGAAACATCTGTCATCACAGTCTTCAAATTTACTGCTATGCTGACCAACATCCAAATGTATATTAACATCAGTCCCATAAACAAATTTCCACATCCCATGTTTCCTGTTTTCAGGAGTTAAAAGTATTGGTTATAATGATAATAGCATTCTAATGATAATTTCTACAGAAACAGAATTTATTTTCATTGGTACCAAGTCAGCCATCTCAGCCTACTCTGATGTTTTATTTGATGTTACTACACTCCACAGATGTCTTTCTGCTCTCATTTCACAATACTGGTGTACTCTTGGGCCCCTGTCTGACCTTTGGTCCACATATTAAACTTGACTAAGATTCTCTGTCTCTCTCTGTCTCTCTCTCCGTCAGGTGTTTGTTAAGAGTGGCCGTATTCCTATAGTCTCTCTGGAGTGTGTTTCTTGTAAAGCTCAATCCCGTTATGAGATCAGCCAGAACTCATATGTCTACCTGGCTGGCACCTGCAGCAACTGCCAAGGTTCCTACAGAGGGGTAAGTAACACAAAGGATGATTGGTCAAACCATCTGTCTTGTACCAGTAAAGGAGTGTGTAATTGGAGGTTATGGTATCTCATCATGTCTCATATGGTATCTCACCTCATATGGTATCTGGTTTTTCTGTAGAAACATCAAGGATGAATTCCACCAGTCATTATACCTTTTATGAACTGTGACTAGGATAGAATGCTCCATAATATATCAGGGGATGTGTTATGTCCAGCACTATGATCTCAACAGTCTCAGGGAATGTGGAACATCTTGTGAAATGGTTGAGTGGGTTGTGGTACCTCAAATTAATGACGAGGGACAGCAACGTTTTTGTCTTTACTCGTATAGGGACAGATGAGGCAATGACTTAGAGCTGATAAGTAAAAGAGAAAGTGGCTTTACCCCCAGGACCTACATCATGTCACCAGTCTCTTTTTCACTCTGCCTTGATCTCTGCTCTTTCCTGCTGTGTGTAAATGTTTAGTTGTATGATGTCATGATCCCAGAATAAGAAGTGAAAGGGAAACCTGAGTGGGAGCAGAGTGGGAGTGAATGATGTCATCAGTATTATGTGATGCATTCCTCTCTGGTTAGCTGTCTGCTCTGGGTCATGTGAAGTGTTGATAGTAAACACACACAAACATACACAAGCACTTGAGCTGTTTCTAGTGTTTTCTTTAGTCTACTAGACTGTTGGCCATTTTCCCTGATACGAATGCCCACTTTTTGATTTCAGATAATATAAACGATAGTGCATCAGGTTTGGCTCCTCTTATATCTGATACTTTAAATGTTTTCCCTGGAGGACTACACTGGGGTCAGTTTCCTAATCCATAAATTAGATGTAGATTTTAGCAAGATTTAAAACCAGAAGCTGGTCCTAGCCCTGTAGGCTTATTCTATATAAATATGTCCTGAGTAGCCACTCAGATGGTCAACATTGTACTGTCATTCAGGGGAATCCACACAGTTGGAAACCCCACGGTTTGAAATCCATTGTTTACATTTGTTCCAAGTGACTGTAAGAGCTGCACTGAGCCTAATTTGCACAGTGAATGTCCATTATTCTTTGCTGTGCACTGATGGTTACAGTGATGGTCATTTGTCCTGTTGCTGTGTTTTTCCACTAGCGCTGGACAGCAAAAAACATTCGACAGGAGCCCCTCGTGCTAGACCTGAACACAACGACCACGGGGCAGGACAGCATGCATCTGGTGCTGCGCAAGGGGGCGTTACGTGATGGCGACTCTTACATCTTCACCCTGAACGTCACCAACGACGGCATGGATGCAGAGGGCGTGGCCAACATCGAGCTCCACCCCAACTTGCCGCCGGCTGGTGGAGCTTGCTCTTTGTGGGCAGATGGGGAGGGACCAGCGGTGCATACGCTGCTGGAGAGGGTACACTTCAAGTGTACAGGTAAGAGAGGCGGGGCTAAGATGGATGAGGTTTAAGGTAATATTTTGCATTCTGACAAAATTCTCTGAAAAAACTTTCTGACAAAACGTATCTCTCTCTCTCTCCAGGCTATCTGGATGAAACAGACTCTGCTCTGTTCTACAGTCTGCTGGTTCAGCGATGCACCAAGTCCTATTGTGAGGACTTCTGTGTGTATAAGGGTACCAGTCCGGAACATTCCGCCTTCCTGCCTCCCGGCCTCAGCTCCACCCACTACAAGGTGTTGGTCTACGTCTTGGTGGAGGACTACCAGGGTGCCTCCATCACCGCTGTCAACAAGTGAGCATCCAGTCTGGGGTACCGTATGTCACTTCCCGGCTGTCCCCTGCTCTGTCCCAGGTCCTGTTGCCATTCAGTCTGCCCGGTTGCTGAGTTACGAGGTGTGGCCTCTTCAGCTCTGTAACTCTGGCAATGCGGTGGTAGTACGAGGGTAGTGAAGCTGGAAGGGCAGGAAGTGCAGGAGGAGGGAGGGGTTGACTGGCCATGAGCTGCTGCTCCATACTGCTTGTTAGCACGTTAGTTATGTATTAACATATTTATGTGTGTTCACGTTTGTTTGTATATGTGTATATGCACATGTGTATTTGTCTTCACAGTATAACACATGATCGTGTTTGTCACATGTGTGTGTATGTGTGTGTGCTATATCAGCACTATGGAGGTGGTGTTGCCCGATGCCCCAGAAGGCTTCAGCAGTTTGGCACACTGGTTGTCTGCTCTGATCGACTCCACCTTGACGGAGCTGCTCACCCAGGGTGACTCCCAGCGTGTCAGAGAGCACTCCCTCGCCCTCATTACCGTGCTGAATGAGGTCAGGCCCGCCCCCTCATACCCCTCCCTCCATCTCTCCATCTCTCTACCTTTTTGTCCTTTTGTCAGTCCATCTGTTGCTTGGTACTCCGATCAACAAACCAAACATTTGGTATAATTGTTAAAGTAATAATTTAAACGACCACTTGGTGTCATTGTTTTGTACATTGGTCCATCTGTCTGCGTGTGTGTGTGTGTCTTATTGTCTTCACTTGTGTATTCATTCTTCTGTTTTGATCACATCAGTCAGTGTTTCAGTGTTTTCTCTTTTTTGTAACATCTACGTTTGCTGATTTAATCTGTCACCTTTTTTATATGTGTACCTGTATTTGAATGTTTTTGTGTATATCTGCATGTGCGTATGACTTGGGTTTTGGGTGTGTTAATTTCCCTGTGAAAATGTGTGTGTGCGCAGTATGAGAAGGGCATGACTGAGAGGCGGGAGAGGGTGAGTAGGCAGGAGAGGCAGTACAGAGTGAGTGTGAGAGCCAACATCACCAGAGCACTCACATCACTGGACCTGAACACCGTCAGCGACATCCAACAGACCTCTGCTGCCCTGGCCCAGTGCACGGTGAGAAAGGGCATACACACACACACACACATGCACACAAATACATACACACGGTTATATGCACACACACATGTGACTGTGCCTATCATCACAGTCTTCTCTTAATCCCTGAGAGGATAACACAGCCTTTTCTTAATCCCTAAAAGGATAACACAGTCTTCTCTTAGTCCATAAGAGGATAACACAGTCTTCTCTTAATTCCTGAGAGGAATTAACAGCATTCATGAATATGATCTTACAATAAGTCTAAAAGTCTAAAAACAACACATCTAAAATCTTGCAGTTTGTTTCCAAAAACACCCAAAAAGTAGTGAATTAGCAGTGACTATGCGCAGTACAGGTACGTCGCTGGAACGTCTCAAATGCCAAAGAAGTGGCACAGGGACTCATGGGTCTTAATAAGTGCTGGAGAAGGGGGTGATGGGTATAATCAATAATGAGGTGATGATGAGTGAGGGAATGGTGGGGAAGGGTGTGTGTGTGTGTGTGTGTGCGTGTGTGTGTGAAAGAGAGAGAGAGAGAGTGGGAGTGGGTGTGCCAAACGCACAAGATAATATATAATTAAAGAAAATCATAATAAATAAAGGTGGCATGGTGGTGAGGTGGTTAGCACTGTCGCCTCACAGCAAGGCGGTCTGGGTTCGATTCTCGGTCTGGGCTGCTCTGTGTGGAGTTTGCATGTTCTCCCTGTGCCTGCGTGGGTTTTCCCGGGTACTCCGGTTTCCTCCCACAGTCCAAAGACATGCATGTTAGGTTGATTGATTACTCCAGATTGCCCATGTGTGTGCGTGTTGGCCATGTGGTGGACTGGCGACCTGCCCACGGTGTACCCTGCCTTCGCCCGGAGATGCTGGGATTGGCTCCAGCCCCCTGTGACCCTGACTAGCGAGAATAAGCTGTACAATGAATGAATGAATAATAAATAAATACAACATAAAATACAACTAGGAATAAAAATGATGCTGCTTAAATGCAGTGGCATAGCTGGGGTCCAGAGTCACAGGAACTGCAGTAACAATATCTCACCTGAGCCCAAAGTCTGGCCAAATATGGGTGTTTTTTACATTGATTTAAAAGCTCCTAACCTTGGAGCTCTTTTGAAATCTTCTGACAGCAGGATCCATTTAGAAGCGGCCCAATGTCTAAACTCTGCCTCTCCAGGCTCAGATGTGACCTCAGGCAGGACTAACTGATTACTTCCTAATGACTGGAGAGTTATGCCCTGCTCATAACTCCTGTGTTAGATACACTGGTCCTAGACCATTAAGCGATTTATAGACCAGTTTAAGTCAGCTCCATAGTGTACTGGTAGCCTGTGTAAGAATTGGAGTTAAGTGTGCACTCCAGCGGCTGCATTTTAAATCGTCTGAAGCTGTTTTGTGATCTGTTTGGGGTGTGTGTAGGCGGTGAGTAGGAAATTTGTGATGTTTAGTGATCTTTTTGGGGTGTGTGTAGGCGGTGAGCATTGAATTTATGATCTGTTTGGGGTGTGTATAGGCTGTGAGCAGGGAGTTTGTGTGTGAGGAGTGTCAGAACAGCACTCTGGATAAGCTGGAGTCCATGCTGGAGATCCTGCAATCCGACACCAGACAAGGCACCGTCACACCCACAGAGATCGCAGACAACATTCTCAATATCATGGGTGAGAAACACATACACACACGCGTGCACACGCACACACACATGCGTGCACACAGACATTTCTGACCTCAGTGCTGAAGCTGAATGCTTCTGTGTTCGCTACTTCTACAATGAGTGTCTCACTTTGCTTCTAAAGATCATTCTCTGTTCTTTCATAAAGACTTTATACAGTGACAGTCACAGAGCGTAGGTCATATCGGTCTGTATCTATCTGCTAGGTGTTGTTTTCTGAACAGACCTATTCAAATAATAATTAAAAAACACTTAAAAATGTATTAGTTGTTAGACCATAAATTACAATACAAACTTATTTTTATACATATATTATAATATTATACATCGTTTATAAATATATACAAAAAATATTGTACTATATATTTATTGCATGTGCAGTACATAATAAAAATATCAGGAATACGGTAGTAAGATATTGAAATATTCTTTCCAACTCCTGGATCCTGCAGGTGATTTGATCCATCAGGTGAGTGAGGCAGCGTCCTCCCCTCCAGAGCAGTCTGAAGACCGGGGTGTGGGGGCGGAGCTGGGGGCAGGGCTGGGGGCGGCGGCCGACGATCAGCCCCACCCCCTGCGTGTGGCAGCCAAGGTGTACACGCTGTCGTCGGAGCTGATGCTCATCATGATGCACTCGCGTGTGCTCAACGAGGAGCCCCTGGTGCTGCGGGGGGCAGAGATCGCCGCCGTGGGCAAGCGGGCGGACCCCCAGAGCCTGCTGTGCTATGAAGCCACGCCCCACAGCCACGCCCCTGAATGCGGCCACTTCTCCATACCGCGCGCCTTCAACGCCAGCCTGGGCCGCCAGCCAGGGGCGGCGGCAGAGGGCGTGGTCCAGCTGCTCTTACAGATGGAGCCCAACCCCTTCCCCTTTAATTACGTGCATAACTACAACGTGACAACCGACGTGGCATCCATAGAGTTCCGCACCAGCAACGGCACACGCATCCCCATCTCCGACCTGGATGAGAGCCAGGCCATCACAGTCGCTGTCAACAATGGAACAGGGGTGGGCCTGGGAGGTGGAGGGGCGGGGCTGCCCCTGGCGGGAGCAGTGAATGTCACCCGGTGTGGCTCTGTCATTGTGACGGTGAACCCCAGGAACACTAACCGCCAGGCCGGAGTCTACATCCAGCTTAACTTCACCTTGCTAGAGGGTGAGGCTACAGCTGCACCACCAGGGGACAGCACTTTAACCTGTTCCCTGTTACTGAGAAATCAATGTACAACCAGTCTACACACTACACTCCATACACACGCTACAGTCTGGGTCCACAGGACTTCAAGTAATTGTTAACTTGCAATTTGAAAGCACGTTTTGAGGAATTCTTAAGACAAATTACTTTTTTTTTTACCCTGCATATCTTCAGCTGCTGAGAACAGACAGATTGTGAGCCTTTTCAGAGCACTCGTGGAGGGTGCTTGATCATAAATTGTGAAAATAGCCACATTAGCTCACAAAATGACTCATCTGAGTCATCAGAGAAGAATCATTTCTCCCCAGGATATTTCTTACACTGGTCTAGATGAAGACGTAGCCATGAAGCACTGGAGTCTTCTTGCAGTGCTCACTTCACCACCACAGCTCACTAATCCACCACAGCAGTTCACTCCACCAACACAGATCAGTGGTTAGTGATTAGTCTGTGGTGATGGGCATGGTAGTGGTTATTCTGTGATGCAGGGCTTGGTAGTGGTTAGTCTGTAGTGGTGAAGCTGCCCTGTGATCCTGTCTCTAGCTTACTTTTCTATTTTGTAGCTCCCAAAGTTTAAGATGCAAGCTATTTCACTTAACTAGCTTTGGTGTGTGTGTGTGTGTGATGATATGTACCTTTGATGTGGTACCTTTTGCAAAGATTGTTTTTCTCCCAACCTAGTTGTCATTAGAGATAAGGAGTTTCTACTATTTTGCATTTCTAAATCCTTTGGAACAAATGGCCTGTCCTGAAATGTTTGCAGAAGTAGAGCACTTTTCTAAATGTTGTTCGGGTGTGTCATTTTGTGTGCGTGTGTGTGTGTGTGCGTGTGTGCGTGTGTTGTGTGTGTGTGTGTGTGTGTGTGTGTGTGTGTGTGCATGCCTCCCTGTGTTTCTCCACAGATTCTCCCAATGGACAACAGTCAGACCCATCAATCATGGCCTACTTACACACATCTGAATGGCCCAGTGAATACAACAGTACAGACAGGAAACGCATCTCCCTGAACATGACACGGGGCAATAACACAGACCACCAGGCCTACACCTTCTTCCTGTCTCCACTGTAAGAGACATTAGGAAAGCTTCCCCACCAATCAGCAGATTCCTTACAGATTCCCAGACAATGTAGAGATTTGCTGATTGGCTTGGTTTGCCTTTATCATGCATTCTATTGGCTGAAACAATAAATGATCAGCAAAAGCTCTTTCCCCTGTCTCCAGAGTAGCAACCTCATCACATCAATACACACAGCTGAACATTCCTGGATGTATGTGTTTGATAAATTACTCTAGCCCTAGGCAGTTGGATAAACAAATATTTTAAAAATGTTCCTGGGTTAATAGAACATATTTAAATGACCTTAAATGTTCCTCTTAGAAAACTTTAAATTAATGTGTGTAATGAATTCAAAGTGTGTTTTAAAGTTATTATAATCCTTTATGAATGTCTCATTATAAATGGAACTTAAGTGTCCAATAATCATTATTGTCATGCATTCTTAGAATGTAACTAACACCTATGATAGTTAGAATGTAATGATAATGCAAAAGAATGCTAAAACCTGCTAGGCTTCCACCCACAGTCACAGAATGTCAACAAAGGTCCATCATAATGTAGCTATGACTCAGTATGACTGTGTGCTCTGTCATAGTGTAGCTATGAAGCAGTATACTGACTGTGCTGTCATAGTGAAGCTATGAAGCAGTATAACAACTGTGTGCTCTGTCATAGTGTAGCTATGAAGCTGTATAATGAATGTGTGCTCTGTCATAGTGAAGCTATGAAGCAGTATACTGACTGTGTGCTTCATCATAGTGTAGCTTTGAAGCAGTATACTGACTGTGCTGTCATAGTGAAGCTATGAAGCAGTATAACAACTGTGTGCTCTGTCATAGTGTAGCTATGAAGCTGTATAATGACTGTGTGCTCTGTCATAGTGAAGCTATGAAGCAGTATAACGACTGTGTGCTCTGTCATAGTGTAGCTATGAAGCAGTATAACGACTGTGTGCTCTGTCATAGTGTAGCTATGAAGCAGTATAACGACTGTGTGCTCTGTCTCCCAGCTCGTACGACACGACACGGGAGCACTACGTTAACGTGTCAGCGGGCTGCTCGCGGCGCTGGCCTCTGCAGGTGCGTCTGGAGGTGGCTGTGTTCACGGCTCTGTGCCAGTATTTCAGCGAGCACAGCCGCCTCTGGCAGACAGACGGGATGTTCCCGCTGGGCGAGACGAGCCCTGCCAGGGCCGTGTGCATGACCAACCACCTCACCGCCTTCGCCGCCAGCCTATTCGTCCCGCCCCACGCCGTCTCGTTCACCATCCCCGTGAGTGTGTGTGTGCGCCGTGCATTGTATGAATCTGTGAAGTCGTGTGTGTCTGTGTCTTAGTATACTTTAAATGCCCTCCATTTGTGTGTTGGCACATATGTGTGTGTTTGTGTGAATCTATGATGTGTCTGTGTGTGTACTTGTGTGTCTGAAATTACTCTAAACCTCCCTCTGTGTGTGTGTGTTTGTGCGCTCTACCTTTTTCCGGCACAGCATGTTCATGATGCAAAAGTAAATAAGGACAGGTACCAGTCTTATGCTCATCAAACCATTTATTAAAGCCATTATATATCCGGGAATCTTACAACACAGCCCAGTGTGCTCCTCTAGCAGGGAGAAAGATTCAAAGTTTTAACACTCGAAGCTGTAACTTATATATTGTTACTCCACCCAAACATGAACCCGTTGCTGCATTAATACCATATATGAACCTGTTTTTCTCCTATTTGTTCACTAAAGATGATCATAACAACACCATATATGAACCTCCTCTTCTCATATCGGCTCATCTTAGTAGTAGCTCGTTGTCTCTTGACTCCATGTGAAATGTAGCTTCATGGTGTCTTCTGGGTTCCTGTTTTCCCGTGACCTCGCATCTTTTTATGTATTTTAATATGCTCAATAACTTTCTGTTGCCTGTGAGAAACTGTAATGCAAAGCAGTTGATTACCTATGGGATTAAATGCAATAATGCTAGTAAAATATAATGCTGCTGTAAATATAATGCTAAGTAATGCCATTCAAATATAATCAAATATAACAACAGTGTGTGTGTGTGTTTCTCAGGATGTGTCTGCGGGCCGCAGTCTGGTGGTGGTGCTGGTGTGTGTGGTGGGTCTGCTCTGCTACACTGTGGCTGCTGCTGTCTTCAGGAAGCTGGACCACATGGACCTGGACCGCGCCTCCGTCGTGCCTCTGTGTGGAAAGGACGGACTCTACAAGTACGAGATCCAGGTCAAGACCGGCTGGGCTGGTGGAGCAGGTGAGAGTGCACAGGTCAAAGGGCATAGGTCAGATGGAGTGATTAAAGCATAGACAGATGGACAGCAGTATTTATATGTGTATTATATGTATGTATATGTATATTATGTATGTATATTAAATGTATATTTGTGTATTATATTGTATATATTCATATGCAAAATTTAATAGTGAAGGTCCTTTTGATTCAGTAGTGCATTCAGTATTCAGTATATCAGGTCCTGGACCACAGACCCTGCCCTTCTTTCTCACTCTCTCACTTTCTGTGTTCTACTGTCAGGCACCACGGCCCACGTTGGCATCGGTCTCCACGGCAGCGAGAGCCGCAGTGGGCACCGTCACCTGGACCGCACTGGAGCATTCGCACGCAACAGCCTAGACATCTTCCACATTGCCACGGACACCAGCCTGGGCAGCGTGCTCCGCATCCGCATCTGGCACGACAACAAAGGTAGCGCCAGATCAGCTTGGAACCAGGCTGCAGACTAACACACGACCGGATTGGCAGAGTGGATGAGGGGGTCCTGGATTATCTGAGGGGACAATGGAGTCTGGAATTATCTGAGGGGACGAGGGGCTCCTGTATTATTTGAGAGGACATGGGTGTTCTGGACTGGCTGAAGGAAAGAGGGGGTCCTGGATTATCTGAGGGGACGAAAGGGGTCCTGCACTGGTTGAGGGGACAAGGGTTCCTTGATTTAACAGGAAGCAGTGTTTTGTGGCATGTGATCATGTATTATATGTGAGGGGAGGATGTAATGAGGTGTTGTAGAAGTGATTAAATTAGGTCATTTAAGAGCACAATGTGTTAAGTAAAGCTGACAGGGAAGAAATTAAACCTTTAGTAACTGTTAAAATGTTCTGTGCCGACCCCCCAATTTTTCTTCCCCTCCCTCCCTCTCTCTCTCTTCCCCTCCCTCCCTATCTCTGCCTCCCTCTCTCTGTCACAGGTCTGTCCCCTGCCTGGTTGCTGCAGTACGTCCTCGTGAAAGACATGCAGACAGGAAGCACTTACTTCTTCCTGGTGGAGGAGTGGCTCTCTGTGGACAACGAGAAGACAGACAGCAGGGTGGAGATTGAGGTTGAGGCTTCAGGTGAAGTCCAACCCATCTGTCCCGCAACTCATCAGACAGCAGAAAGTTAGTTCCCTGTGTCAACTCATCTTCTCATGGGTCCTTTACAGAGGAGACGGAGCTGCATCACTGGCCCCGCCTACTGTCCTGGGAGCTGCAGAGGGCCGTGTGTGAAAGTCATGTGTGGCTGTCACTGTGGCAAAGGCCCCCACGCAGTCCCTTCACTCGCCTCCAGAGGGCAACTTGCTGCTCTTCGTTGCTCCACTTCATCCTCCTCGCCAACACTGTGTGGTATGCCACTGTCACCTACGGCAACAGGTAAGGGACAGTTTAGTCTCATTTAAGCCAAAGCAATGGTCCAAGCAAGAGATACTTGGCATGGAGGGCTTTAATGAGGTCATCATGAGCGAGGAATGATTCTGATGGGATCTTATGACGTTAAATGTTAAAAGAAACAGGATTAAATGGCTGGAGAGTTGTAGTGGTGTTATAAGTGAGTTATTACTGTGTGCAAATTCCTTAATGTGTGTTTGTGTGTGTGTGTGTTTTCTAGTCACATTCCCGTATCCGAGCTGGTGTCTGTGAGTGTAGAGACTGTAGCGGTGGGAGTAGTGAGCTGTCTGCTGGTGTATCCTCTCTACCTTCTCATCTTCTACCTCTTCAGACTCAGCCGCAGTAAGGTGAGACTCACACATGCACAATACACACAGAAATACACACACAGAAATACACACACACACACACTGCAGTACAAAGTGCAGTACATTCACATACATGGTGTAAAAGCTAAAACAGTGTGTGTGTCTATGTGTGTGTTCCTGTGCGTGTGCCTGAATTCATCAGGTGTCAGTGGAGCAGCTTCCTCCTCAAGTTGACCAAGAGTCTCTGGAAATCGATGACTTCCTGGACAGCTCCTTGACAGGAAGTTCCTTTCTCATCTTCAATGGGATCCCTACAGAGGTAGTGTGGAGATTCCAGAACCATCCTGATAGGAGATATGAGTCATGTTCAAGATAATAGCAGGACAGACGTGTCCTGCAGTAGTCTGATGCCAGACTGTGAGTCCTGCAGTCCCGCAGCACATTTGTGAGGCTGCTCCGCTCACAGCAGGGGTGGACACCGCCAGCCAGCCAATAGGAGCTGAGCACAAGCTGATGGAGAGCACTAGATTAGCTTGGTACTGCAGTACTGGGACCCCAGCCATACTGAGACCAGTGTGGATATGAAAAGTTCTATATGATTATGGACAAGCACAGAAACAAAAACAAAATCCCTAAATGAATTATTTTGCTTTTAAGTGGAAAAATCAAATTTTCTTTCCTTGCCTTCTCTCTTTCCATCATTCTCTCTCTCTCATTCAGACCTACTCAGCAGAGACCAACATCGACCTGCCCACTCCATCCTCTAAAAGGTGAGCCGATTGTTTCCATGGTGACTGTCCTCTTGATTGATAGGTAGCATGACAGACCGACACAAAGCGGAGGGCAGCATGCTGGAGGTCTGTCCCCAGGTGGAGCGGGCGGAGCAGGTGGTGCTACTTCCTGAGGGCTTCACTCTCTCCCAGGACAAACATTCACACATTCAGAGAGACATTATTACTGTCACCATCACTCTCACCCACCATCACTCTCATATCACAGGCTAAAACAAACTCAAACAATTGTGGAACCAGTCATCTGTGTCTCAATGTTGTGTGTGTTTGCTTACAAACATATATCAAAGATGACAAACTTGCAAACATGGATCAGCAAAAGATCAAACAAAGATGAGAGATGGAAAACCGTGAGAGACCCAAAGTGAGAGAAATAAGAGAGATAGAAGGTGAAGAGAAAGGAAGAGATGGAGAAATGGAAAGAGACCCAAGAGAGGAGAGAAGGGGAGGAAGAGAGAGAGAGGATGAGGCTTTATTAATTTTTCTCCATTCTTGCATCATGCATCTCTTTCTACTCTGTCAAGGTGGAGTGTTCCAGATGCTGATTGGCCGGACGTGCTGACTGACCCGTCTGATGAGGTGGGGGTGGGAATTCCTCCTCGCCTAAAGCGAGGCCAAGGCAGCAGGCACCTGGGTGTCGACATGACCTTCGACCCAGAAGAGGAAGAGACCGTGGGGGGCCATGACCACAGAAACAAATACTTCACCTCTTCCGGTAGATACAGTAGCCTGAAAAACTCTGGTTGATGATTCATCTTGTGTTGAGTTTGCAAATGATGAAGTCACATCGTAACACCTGAGTTTATTCAGTGCATATATCTGTTACTTTAGTTTTTAATTGGTTTTTAATAGGTGTTTATATTTGGAATAACTTGCAAATCATAAATGATTTGCATAAAATATTTTTTTAAAGATATCAAAGTGTTTAAAGAGTGAATGGGCATGAATTTGGGCCTGATCTCTAATTGGTTACTGGATGTGATTGACAGACGAGGATCTAATCAAACGGATCCTGGCTGACGGACAGCTGCTCTCACATACAGACAGTGACATGGGCGATCTGTGAGTGTCCTTCTCATTTCATGACCTTTAGCCTCTGACCCTTTCCCTTCCCCCCCTGATTTCTCAGTTTGTGATCTGTATTTGTGTGTGTATATGTGTGTGTGGTTCAGTTCCAGTATCTTTGGTGATAAGACTGAGGTGATTCTGCTTCAGAAGATGAATGAACCTCCTGCAGTCATGCGTAGAGATCCACCCAAGACCGCATTCACGTCTCGCGCAGGTTCACACACATACACACACACGTACACACACGCACACACACTAGATCCGTCCAAGACGTATGTATTCAGGACTCAGGTACACACACAAACACACACCTAGATCCAATCAAGACTGCATTCACATCTTGCACACACACACACACACATAGATCCACCCATGTTCACATGTTCCATGTTCACATCTTACACTGGTACACACACACACAAACAGATCCACCTGTATAGATGTATACACATCCCTGTTCATGTCTTTTTCAGTGGTGACAGATGTATGTAAGCCCCGGCCTTTTCCTCCTCTGTGTGGATTGGCTGCTCTCTGGGGGAGCTGGGTGGGGCTAATCCTGTCCAGCAGTATCTCCATGTGGCTGGGGCGGAGCTTCAGTGAGGGTGTGGCCCTTATGTGGCTTATTTCCTGCATCATCAGTTTACTGATGTCATTCTGCATTTTGGAACCTATAAAGGTGCATGCACACACACAGACAATCCCACACTGTAGTGCACTAAAGACACATCCAAACATACTTCAGTATGTATAAAAGTCCAGACTGAAGATTTATTTATTTTCAGTCTAACACTGCACGCAAGTGCATTTTCATTTCTGTTAAGTCTTAACTCATTTAGTCTTTATATCATTTGACACTTAATTTATTTCACTTCAGCTCCTTTTAGTAAGGATTTCCCGGAAGTGATTGATCTCAGGCTATAACAGGCATTAATAACTGATATGTCTGTCCTTTGTTGTTTCTACATGTTTTTGTGAAGCACTTTGGATGAAATGTGCTGTATTTGAACTAAAGGTGCTGTACAGCTTGCACTCAAAAGGCCGGTCCCTAACAGGCCGGTCCCTAACAGGCCGGTCCCTAACAGGCCAGTCCCTAACAGAACATGTGTGCCCACGTGCATTTGTCCGTGTGGGTGCAGGTACTGCTGGAGGGCGCGTATTACGCATTGCTGGTGGGCCGTCTGCGGGCGGAGGAGGGTGACATGCTGGTGGACTGTCCCCGGGTAGAGCGGGTGGTGCAGAGAGTTCCCAGGGTGCGGCCCCCTCAGGGTTTCGCCCTTTCCCAGGCCAGAGAGGAGGCCCGCAAGGTCCGCCTGCTACATAACATGCTGAAGGTGTGTATGCACACACACACACACACACACACACACACACATGAATACATGCATGCATGCACACACTGTACATACACACACACACACACTCACATGCACATAGCCTTGAACTCTCACTCACTCATGTACAAACACACACATATGTAGACATGCGCACACACACATATGCACACAGACATGCACAAACATACACACACATGCGTGCACACACACACATGCAGACATGATTCTCCACTCATCAAGTTTATCTTTTCTATTTCATCTAGAGTGTTTTATATTTGTAGTGGCATGTTCTCTTTTGATGGCAAAAAAAACCTAGAACCCCCACTGGTTATTCCTGGTGTGTGGTGATGTGGTCGTGTTGTTGAGGATGGTCTTCTCCTCTGTCTGCAGGGCTTCCTGGTCTACATGCTCCTTCTGCTGGTGGTCCTGCTCCTGAACTATGCTGACTCAGCCAAAGATGCTCACCACCTGAGACTGCACACTCAGCTAGAACACCACCTTCACACGCAACACTTCAACAAAATCAGCAGGTAATGTTGTTCATTTGGTACCGCACGTTTTCCTTGCATCTTTGTGTGTGTATATGTGTGAATCTGTGCATGTGCATGAATTTGTGTGAATGTGCATGTATGTATGAATCTGTGTGTATGTGCATGAATGTGCGTGTATGTGTGAATGTGCATGTATGTGTATGTATCTAGCTTATTTTATTAAGTCTACTTTATTTCCTATTCTGGGTGTTTTCTATAATAGTCTTGTGGGTCCATACATTTACAACGACTCTATCTTTTAGATTTGTGCTATCTTTAAGAATAATGGACTATCTCTTGAAGACACACCATTCATTGCACCCTAACCTTTGTGATCCGATCCTGTGTTTAGGCAAGAGGACATGTGGGCGTGGCTTTCTGATACCCTGTTGCCACAGTTACTGGATGGGCCCACCCTCATGGAGGGGACAGGCAGCCTGCTGCTGGGCAAGCCCCGCCTCCGACAGCTGAGATCAGAACCAGGTGAGAAAGAGACAGAAACAGACGAGGGATGAGATAGAGAATGGAATGAAAGAACGTGTTCTACATATGAAGAGAGGATAGAATCATCCAGAGGCTTTAGTGATTTTCGTTGTAGAAAAAAGTCACAAAGCATATTATATTGATCCCAACCCTCCTGCAAGGCTGAAATGGGGTATAACAGTGCCAACCCTGGAGACAGGAGGAAACAGGCCCCTAACGAGCAGGTTTGGAGGAGGTTAAATCAATAAAGGTAAAAACCTTTAAAAGCCACAAACAAGACCATTTCAGGACTTGTGGTGATTCTCTCGCGGCTCTCTAGAGCTGTCACCTTACACCTGATCTACTGAGTTAGGTCTGAGGTTCTAGGTTCTGTTGAGCGGTGTATATATGGTTAAACAGAATACACACACACACACCACTATAAGGTTTATAGTTAGCTATAACTATACGTTAAAACTAATTCAGTTGGCTTACACACACACATTTATACATGGAGACACATACTTGTGTGTTGAAATTTAGTTTCTGTCCCACACATATATTACTCAGTACCCAATCACTTGAACCGTGACTCTTCCCTCTTTCCCTGTTAGCTTGCCCGTCACATGCAGGGTGGGCGGAGTCAGGTTCAGGGTTAGCACGCAACTGGAGCCGCAGTGTGTCTCATAGCAGTGGGTAAGAGGAAGTGCACACACACATACATGCACACACACACACAAAATCTCTCATTCATAGGCACAGTATATACTGACCATATCATATATAATAGCTATATAATATTAATAACTAGCAGCCCTCAGACACCTGCTCTAACATTTTATTTCTTTCTATCATTGAATGCTTATTTTGTGTGTGTGTGTAGGGCATGGCACTGGGGCAAGCTCTCTGTGTACAGCAGCAGTGGATTTATACAGGAGCTCAGCAGACAGATGCAAGAATCTAAAACTCTCATGCAACAGCTGCGTACACACCAGTGGCTGGATCCACTGTGAGTACACACACACACAGACGCAGTCGTGTGCATGTGTACACAATCACACACACTCCGGAGTTGTTTCTTGGTAAGACTCCATGTTCTTTCCAAACTACGAATGGTCTTTTTCAATTTGCAAGGTGTCTGTAAGTGATTGGACCCAACTGGACCATAATTAGGTACATAAAGGGAACTAGAAAAGGTCAGAGAATGAGAGAACGCGGGCGAGGAAACCTGAAGACTGTTCGCCACGTCGCTATAGTTACGGTGGATGAAAAGCTGAGTCACAGAGCATGTCATATTGATCCCAACGCTCCTGCAAGGCTGAAATAGAGCACAACAGCGCCACTCCTGGCGACAGGAGGAAACAGGCCCCCAACGAGCAGGTGAAGACAAGAGTGGCAAGGCTAGCTCACTGAGCACTAGAGGAAGAACCACTGAGAGGAATCATGACTCTGCAGGAGAACCCATGACTTTGTTAGTTTGCCATCTGGTCTCAGAATGAATGAATAAACCTATAATAGTGACTGCTGTAAATATTTGGAAGAGGTATTCATTTTAATCCGCGAAAACCAATGAGATGGTCTAATTAGAGTCAGGACAGAACTACATGGGGGGTGTGTGGAGCCTGTCGGCCAAGGCTGGTGAGGTACAGAAAGAGTGACAAGGCCATCTTATTTCATTCTGACCCAACGTGTGTGTGTGTGTGTGTGTGTGTGTGTTTGTGTGTGTGTTTCAGGACAAGGGCTCTGTTTGTGGAGTTCTCCATCTATAACACAAACACAGACGTGCTGGCAGTGGTCTCTTTTCTGCTGGAGTTCCTCGTCTCGGAGCACACTCAGTCCAGCCTGGACCTGAAGACCTGCAGCCTGAAGACCCTGCAACATGGCATGGACCTCCCTCTGTTCCTCATGGTAACTGTCAATCACAGTGACTCAGCCAACCACGTCTTCACACCAGTCAATAACTGTCTCGCGCTCAGTGGTAACAGTTAAGACAGCACTTCATGTACATGTACTGAAGGCACACCATAGGTACGAAAGGGTGAAAGTGGAGACTGACCTCTGTTGTCCATCTTGTTTCTCCCCCTTTCTGTCAGCTCCTCCTGATGATCCTAACCATTTACTTCTCCGTACGAGAGGGCATGGCTGCCCGGAAACAGGGCTGGAGCTACTTCCTGCGGGTATGGAACATGGTGGGCATGTGCACTCTGCTGCTGGCGGCCTGTGTCTCTGCCCTCCACCTCGGTCGCTCCGCCCTCGCCTCCCACCTCTGGGCTTCGTTTCTGCAGCAACGGGAATCATTCACCGACTTCTTCCCGCTGGCCCAACAGAGCCAGGTTCTGACCCGGCTCAACGCCATCCTGCTTTTCCTGCTGGTTCTCAAGGTGAAAAACCGCCACTGCAACCTCACCTCAGATGAGTTTCCTGTGTAAGGATTGAACTAATAATATGGTTCTTTATGGCTGACAGTCACTAGGTGCTGCTGGTACAGCAGGTGAGAGTAATGATTTAGGAGTTCAGAGCATCGTTTACTATGACAAGGCAGAAATAAAATGGATTTAAAGTGGATCTGTTTTTAATATTACACTAAGTACAGAGTTAAGTTTGTCCTTACTCCACCTAATTCCACACAGGCGTCTCATCAGCTGCGCTTCCTGCGAGAGTGGGCGGTTTTTGGCAGGGCTCTGAGGAGATCCGCATGGGAGCTGCTTGGTGTAGCCCTCAGTCTGCTCCTACTGCTACTAACATACTCACACATGGGACACCTGGTGAGTACAGGGACGGACACACACATACAAACCTACGCACAGACGCCACCAAACATGCAGCACATGCAACCACACATATCCAGAAACCTCTCTCTCTCTCTCTCTCTCTCTCTCTCTATCTATATATATATATATATATATATATATATATATATATATATATATATATATATATATGAACACACACCTCCTGTTACACATGATCCTGTCACACATGCTGGACTCTCACAGATGCTCATGAGAACAGTCATCAACCAGAACCAGAACCTGAACGGAATCTGATTGGATACTGGCAGGAAGTGAGCAGCCCTGGGCTTCCTGTTTCTGTTCTAACGCTCGTGTCTCTGAGAGCGCACAACCCATGGAGCTGTTTTGGTAGCACGAAGGACTTGTGGTGGTTTAATGTTATGGCTGATTATGTCTTTTAGCACAGAACAAGTAAATGCAAAAAATGTTGGTGTAGAATTAATTCCGAGGAGTAAGTGGTTTAACTGCTAGCACTTTAAATGGGTTTGAATTCATTCTGGTGCTGTCCCTCTGGACATGTTTGACGAGTACACTTTACATAACACCTACATTTAAATGTGCTCAGGACAGGAAGATGATATACACAAGCGTGAGGTTTAGTCGGTGGGCTTTGTGAGGGAAGTGTATGGATAAAGTGGAGTGATGTTGAACATGGGGTGTAAATCTGCACAAGGTTAAACTTTCCTTTTAAAGGTGCATATGTATGCTTGCATGGTGGGAAACTAATTCCAAGCCCTGGATAAGATCTTTTTATTCTCCTTTCCAATTCCCTTCTTTTTTCTCTTATTCTCTCACTCATTAAAAGGGCCCGATGGATGAGACTTTCCATTCTGGGGATTGCATCTCCCTGAAGGGAAAAGCTCTAATGAAATAGTCAAAGCCATGCCATTACTTCAGCACTTACACCCACTTCTGCATTCTTTCTCCTCCTGTCTGGGTGTCTTTCGTCTTTTTAATTGCTGTGTTTCATTCAATTTGGAACACCTAATTGACTGTGTTGATAAACGTATTGCCTTCTGAAAAGCCTAGCCATTTTTGAAAAGTACAATTTTTGTCTTTTTGTAGCTCTTCCATTCCGTTTTGGAGGGCTATGGATCAGTTGGTTCTGCCTGCTTATCACTGCTAAACTCTGGAGGGCATGGACAGTGGTCATGGCGACCCAACCGAGGCTTCTCCCCCTGCTCCAATTCCTGTATTGTGTTCCACATCAGCTTTACGGCACTGCGTCTTGTTCTCCTCTGGCTGGTAACATCAGTGTTGCTAAGGAACTATCGCCGGGTAAGGGCAGAGATGTACCGGCCGGCCATTGACTTGCAGGACTATGAGATGGTGGAGCTGTTCCTACGACGCCTGAAAATGTGGATGGGCCTTAGTCGCACCAAGGAGGTGGGTCCACAGCAATATTCAGCTTCAAGTCTCTCGCCTTCTGTTCTTTGGTCTCTTAAATCCATGATTCTGGATGCAAGATGTGGTAAAAGGAGATTGTGAATAACAAGAAAAATAGTGTTCAATCCTGTTAGCTAATATTATGATTTACAGTCAAAAGCAAGAGGTACTAAGAAAGATTGGCCAGTATAATGATAAGATAGCAATTGGAGAACAAGCTAGCAGATTTACACACTAGTGAATTCTTACCCCCAACACCCCTGATCATTTTTACTAATTTATGTTTAGTATGGCCAGATACCCCAAAGAGCCAAAGTTAGATTCAGATCAGCTATTCTATGGGTACTAGTCAAAACACCCTCTTCAAATATCTTGCATGACATATATCTTTCAGTATGTAACAGCAACTGAAGCTATTCATTCATTATTCATTCATTTTGTTATCTGCTCCAATTTCTTTATACTCTGCAGTTCCGTCACAAAGTGCGCTTTGAGGGTATGGAGCTCCCTCCCTCCAGATCTTCGTCCACGAGCGACTGTAAGTCCCTCTGCCTGCCTCCTCTGGACACCCCAGAGGCACCCCCGACGCCCGACAGTGTCGAATGTGGCTCAGAGGCTTCCTGGCAGCCCACCTCCAGCAGCCCATACAGCCTAGCTGAGGCTCCGGGACTTGGTCTAGGACCCACCTTAGGCCTGGGGGTGGTGGTAGGAGGCCAGGCTTGGAGAGAGCGGGCAGAAATGGAGGCCACCCTTCGAAGGGTCCTTCCAGCCTTTGATGCTTTGCTGCTGCAGCTGGACCGGGTTACCCAGGCAACAGAGGAACTGTACCGCACTGAGTGTCAGCTGGAAAAAGTCCAGAGGAAGAGCCGGGGATTGACCCATGGGAGACACAGCATCCGAAATTGGGACTCTGCAGGACAGAGAAAACACAGCCGGGGACACAGAGGCTCACAAAGACATTCCCACACAGAAATGAGCAAGAGTCCCCACAACGCTGAGTCCCCACAATGTCTTAGACCTGCAGGCAAGGTTTATCGCAAGAGCGGCAAAAGTTCTCATAAAATTGATAAGGGCCTCCATAAAGGAGATCCCAGTTCACGCCACATACATCCTCAGCAGGACTTGTTGGTGAAGGATTCAAGTCCCCAAAGGATTGACGTAAGTCGTCAAAAAGCACAAGTAAGTCCCGACAGGATAGAAACACATACCAGTAAAACTGAAATGAACCTTCACAAGATGGAGTCATGTCTCCTCAAAGTAGAAGAAAGTGTCCTCAGGGCAGAAGCAAGCATAGGTTCAGGAGAAATAAATTCCCAAAAGACTCGAAAAGGTCCTCATAAAGTCTCAAACCCCAAGAAGGTTGATCCAAACATCCTCAAAGATGCCGAGTCTAATGACTGCAACAGCAGACCTGTACCCCCTCCAACACCAATACCCACCCCAACTACTGCCCCTCCTACTACCCCTGGTTCAACTACAACAAATCCAACCCCAATTCCACGTGCTCTTGAGTGGGTTCCCCCTAGTAACAGTGAGGACCTCCCCTCTAGCCTTTTCCGGCATCCAGCGCACACTATCACCATACCCACACGCAAACGCAAGCACAAACCCCCACCACTAAAAAATAAGGTCCACCCCAACCCAGACAGTCATATCTCAGGGCACTCTAAACCTTGAGGACCCAAGGATTCCAATTGATGGAGAATTGGAAAGAAGGTTATGTAAGACTGAAGTCTTATATTTTCAGGTAACGTGTCAAAGGTTAAGTGGATTATTATGGACAAAGTTGAGGGTTCGTTGTTGTGTTGTTTAAAAGAGACTGGTGACAGCAGGTTTTGTTACCAACTCTTCAAGAAAAACTGAGAGTCAAATATGGGGAAACAAAAACCCAACCGTACCACAACAGTCTGATCAATCTATCCCAGAGCAATGCAGTTTGACTTGCATGACCGGGGCATAGTCATGTGGTACACAGTTAGCTGGAAATAAGGTGCTGGTCACGCTTACCCTCATGAAATTCTGTCTCAAGTTTCTCCCCTTTCCTTCACTTTGAATGACCTCATTCCAGCCCTATGACCCTGGAGGTCAGATGGGTTGAAACCGACAAGGGCACACGTCGTGCTGCCATAGCATCAAAATGAAACCACAGGAAGTAACATTAGAAAATTGTATTGCAAAACTGTTGTCACAAGATGGTCGATATGTAGTGATATTTTTCAGCATTCGAGTTCGTGTTTGAGGCATTGTGTCAAGTTATGTATTATGTAATGTTTTATGGTTTTTATTATTTTTGACTTATCACAGAAGGAAGCTATTTCAAGGTTATGGGTGTATATTGTGCCCACTGGTACAGCCTATTTGGAAGCTGAAAAGAAAATCACATACAAGTGGACCCACACATACATTGATATACATAGACATATCAACATTATGCACATAGATTTATGCTTGCAGGTAACTTAAGCATAATGCATGCTTCTTATTGTACAAATATCTAATTTACAAACATGCAAATCAAATGAGTAAGCAACCATGTCCACACACAAACACTCATGTAGAGGGTATCAGGGTGCTCAAACCTCACTTTTCTAAAATAACCCTTTAACTTTTCCATTTCAAAGCAAAATGCAAATGATCCAGAGGATATCAAACCTAAAGGACCTCAAAGACAGGGAGTTGAGAGCAAGAAACTTGAGAAAGGCAGCAATAATGAAAGGTAAAGAAAAGTCAGGAATGAAAGACTGCAGATCACAGAAGATTGTGTACTTTTAGAAAAGAAAGACAAGAATAAAAGTGGGATGATGGAAAATAAGAAATTGAGGAAAGGACTTTTAAAAAGTAAGAATAATAACTGTTTAAAGGATTAATAACTGATGAGGAAATGTAGGTCCAATATCCTGCTTTTATGTATACATTGCTCCTCTTATCCACATGACACATTGTTACATGCAGGAACATAAACATGTTATAATGCATTCTTAAGTGTAATATTTTTTTGTTACTTTTTCAATTGTTGCTTTCAAAATATTTTTATTTTTATTTAAAAAAGCACTTTGTATTGATGTACGTAAGTGATTGCTTAGAAGAATAATTGTGTGAATCTTTTGAAAATTAAGTAAATAAGCTTGGTACGAAAATAATAAGAGATAGCTTCAAGAACATTACTCTTTGTATAGACCAGCCAAGGCTTGCTATTCATTTAAGCAGCAAGAGAGTTATTTTAACTAAAGTCTGTTTCTTGTATACCTTGCACTTTATTTCAATGTCAGGCTTTTATGCTATGCCATATTTAATAACTCATCTGGAATGTTTGTCTCAACCCCCCCCACACACACACCACCCCTGCCCTTTCCAGAACATACATCAAAAACAACATATTCTCTTCAATTATTATACATCAGTTTTATATCAGGAGACAAATCATATTTGTATTAATTTGTTGCTAAAACTCGTCCCCCCCCCCACCCCAAATTATATTTACCCCTAAATGTGTTGTTTACCATGGTGATACTCAGGGACCCTTTAAAACAGCCAAATCAGGATGGTTTTGTTTTTCTGTTGATTTTTGTGCGTTGTCATTCTTGTTTGTCTTCTACAGGACATTTGAGTCCCATAGTGCAAATAATAGTATGAGGTATTTAGACTCAAGTGCTTTAAACCAAAGAAGAACCCATTCCAAGTCCAGGCCAGAACATAAAAAAGGTTACTCTTCTTGTGAGAAGCCTGCCATAGGAATGTTTATATTTTCAGTCCATTCCAATCACATCTTGAAGTCTTCATGCAGTTTCTGTACATAATCGTTGTGCTTTGATGTAGAGAATGCATAGTACCTCCTTGTCCCTCATTTTGCTTCAAGAAAACCTGCACTGACCACACTGATGTTTTTACCTTCACCCTTATGGACTTCCCACAATGCTTCAGTATTTTCAGTACAGCAACCTTGTGCCTTTTTTGTTTGTTTTGTTTAGCAAACACTCAAAATTTAACAGTTATTACTGAGCAATAATGAAGTTTAGTAGCTTTGGCTTCGTACATCCTATTGCTAATGTTCTCATGGCATTACCAGTATTAAAAATAAACCAGTATGTCCGTTTTTGATTGTGTCAAAAGTATTTCCATTGTAGAAAGTCCATAAACACGTTTGAAGTGCCAAAGTCCATCTCCTAAATATGTTTTTGCGTTAAACGTAATTTGTTCACTGCAGGAATCGTCTCTACGCGTTATTCATCTTGCCGTTGTATTTGCCGACTGTGGCACTTAAATGCTTTTGCACTTGACAAAGTCAAATAAAGAGTTTGACCGCCAAGTGGCTTTCGTGACTTTCAGTTGTAGCTCTTCACTGAACATGAAACAGTTCGCTTTAGAAAACGATTTGCTTTAAGACATTACAATGAAATAAAACCTGCAAAATTATAAACCAAAATCTCTTGAGTTGTAACAATTTATTCTACACACAAGACACACGCATACAACTTGGTTTCCAAATCTTTTAGTGTTTATTCACTTCGGTTTTCCTGTCTTCCTTGAACTTTAATAAATCCTGAGCACAATGCCTGCAGTGGTATGTCGTTGGGTTTGAGAGGATAATCTTTGATTATAAAGGTTCACATACGGCGAGTTGGCACTACCGCTGAGCACTGGGTGCAAACACATGCACTATTCTCTTATGCATGTTTTAATGGATATTTCATACCTATGTATGCACACACAAACCAATAAAATCTCTTTTTACCGATGGATTAGCCGGTATTAACAGATCCGTTAGCCCAACAAGAAGAGGCAATACAGAGAGAGAGTGAGTGCGGGCGTGAAAGTGTGCAAGAATGAAAGTGTGTTGTGAAAGTGTGCGCTTGTGCACGCTGGCAAATGTACTCCATGAGAAGCAGTACATGACAGCACCGAGCAGATATTAGTGTGGGGCACTTTCATGCTTTAAGGATATTTAATTCATCAACTTAAAAATATTAAAAATATCAGCATCATCACGTCGTCATCATCATCGGGTAATGGAGGGTAGATGAGGTGGTTTAGGGTGGGGAAAGGGTTAAAAGTCAATCCTAAACAAAATCTGTGAAGTCGTCAACTGTGGAAACCAGTCGCTTCCTCTGGCCAGAGTCGGGGTTGGGAGCAGAACCTGATGGCTGGTGAGACGTTTTGTTCTGCAATGGCGCGTGGCTTTGGGTAAGAGAGATTCCAGGAATGGGGCGGGACTGGATTTCCTCTTGAGCCTTTGAGATTGGGAGGGAGGCAACGGGGTGGCACAAATAGACAAGGTATTGTTGAAATGCATTTCTATGGCATCCAGCCATAGGAGATTCAATGGAACAATGTGAATGAAGAAGTGAAACAGTTAAATTATGCAAGTCTTGTGACCACCTTACCCGTGTTCGGATTCTTTTGATGTGCCGGAGGCGGGCCAGCCATTTTGAAGCATAGGCATCAGACGGATTGGCCCTGTACTGGTGGACAAGGGACGCCATCTTGGGCAAAAGAGGAAAAACAAAACCCTAATTAAACACACTAAACCCATCCTAAACCAAGACACAAAATGCTTTCTAAATCTAAAGACACTAAACCCATTCTAAACCTAATTAAAGACACAAATCCCATTCTAAACCTAATTAAAGACACTAAACCCATTTCAGCCAGCAGTTCTGCTTGACTGGTGTTCGTACGTAATTAAACCACTGAGAAAGGAAAACATGCCAAGTCTATTTTATGAGTTTCATAAAGTGACAATCTGTAAATGACTGCAGTTTGACTGCTTGTTATATAATTTACAGTTCCAAAATGGCTGTGCAAAGGAAGCCTTTGTAAAAGCTCTGACTCCTTCTGTGGCTGCTACAACAGAATGTTGGCAGTGCTTGGATGGCTTGTAGTATTTTTTTTTTTTTAGCCATTAGAAGCGATCGGCTTCGTCCAGAACCACTTGTTCAGTGTTACGTTCTGAGAACCTGCCCAAGGGAGGGCTATAAGAGGGTAATAATGTACAGAGAGACAGACAGACAGAGCGACAGACTGATCCATCAATCGATCCATCAAGGGAAGAATACTCACATTTGCATGCAGAGCCATCTGTCTCACTAGCAGTGGGAGGTTCTGGTCAGACACAATCTTCACTACTGTGGTGTCCACCAACCCCTCCAGGTCTGCAGGATACAGGTATGAAGGGTAAGAGTAAAATTGTGAGGAAACGTTTGCTGCAAAATTTCAAATAAAAGTGGATGCTGTGATGAAAGTCACCTTTGCGACACTGCAGTGTAACCAGGTTACTCTCATAGTCCAGGGGCTTTATGACAACCTCCACAAAGTTAAACTGGCCCTAGACACATAATGAAGACATAAGCATTAAAAAGGGCGTACGTGAACATATAAGCATTAAACAGGGCGTACGTGAAGACGTGAACGTCACACAGGGCGTATGCGTGTGTGATCAGTTGGGGTCCTGCAATTACACATTTGATTTTTTAGCATGCAACATGCAGCTATAAAGAAAAGATTCTGGACATCAGGGAAAATTAGTGTATTTTACCTTAGATCTGTGTGTGCGTGTTAATCATAGCACAAGTATACACACCACAGATCCTTGTTATGCAACTGGCACAAGACTATGTCTGTATGAAATACATGTGTGTGTGAGCGTGCATGCGCCCATGTGTGTGATGTGTGTGTGTGTGTGTGTGTGTGTGTGTGTGAGTGTGAGTGTGTTGTCTCGCACCTTGATGGTGCCGAGCTTGTATTCCTCCCCCGCGTCGTTGTAAACCACCACCACAAAGTCGTTCCCAATGTGTCTCTTCTTGTTGCAGCAGCTCCTGTCACTCTCTCTGTTGGGCATCAGTGTGGCGATGTGGAAAATGGCTGCAGGAGAGCAACGTCACAAATGCTGCTCAGCACGCACAAAAACGGGAGAACGCACCAATGTCCTCAATGTATTTACATTCAAGACCAATATTCACACCTGCGCGCCTCCTGAAGATCTACAAGTTTGTTCCAAATGTGACAGTTTAATGCCTCTCAGGACTGTATTAGGTGTTAGATTACAACTGAAGCTAAACACAGAGAATCTACAGGATCTATGGTCAATCATCTCAAACACGACTGACAAAAATCGCCAAAATTGTAGACCTTTACCTCCAAGATTCAAAAACACGCACAAATGCACACACACTCACACTACACACACACACACACACACACAAACACCCCTTACCTTGCATGATGTCGTCATGCCAGCAGTAGGTGAACTCTCCATCATCGGCATAGCGGCCGTGGTCCAAGCCGCCCAGGAAGATCTGGTCTGGGTCGCAGTCCTTCAGGTGGATCAGCTTGCCTAGCCCAGTCAGGAAGCGGGCGTAGCGGTTGGAGCCGTACTCATTGGACAGGATGGCCACCTCGTTGTTGGCCTTGGGAGGACAGGAACAGATGAGGACTGCACTCTCTCAAATGGCTTTGTGCGCCTTCACAACCATCCCAACAGTCAAAGCAGTCAGACGGAGCCAATATCCTCCGATACTTTGTTTTGATTAAACGTGAAAGGAGGAGTTGGCGTCAATTGCAGAACTTAATGACCCACACTCCAACTTTACTGGCAATACTTGTGCTCAGAAGTATGAGGACCTCTGGTGCTCAATACACACTATACGTACCTGACCAGGCCCAACAAACACCACTCCAATCTTGTGAGTGTCATAGGGCGGCATTTGATCCAGGACCTTAACTGCTCGATCAATCAGCTGGCAGGACAGAAGCTTGTGTTAATTGTAAAGCGACCTCGGGTATGATGAAAGGCACTTTATATATGTAAAATTCATTAATTCGTTGTGTCATTCAGTTGTGGCTCATGGTGTCTAGAGATCAGCATAACTGTATAAATGGGGAAGTGCAAGTCATGACGTGTTAATGACTATTACCTCAGACTTGGGGAGGAGGAGTGGCTTGTTGGCCTCATTACCAAAGAATGGCGAATGGTAAAGCTGGAGGAACACAAAACTGGAGACAGGAAGGGGAGGAGTTAGTTCACTTCAGTCGACGGTAATATTAGCGGAGTGTGGAAACTAAAGCTCCTTCCACTAGATCTCCTGCACTAGTGCACCTCGCCACAGATGAACAGGGAAAAACAGCCAATTACCTCCACTCTAACAGCCATGAGATCAGATATACCACAACACAGTCCAACCTTAAATTTAAAGCAATTTCAAAGGCATCTTAAAGATCAGACTAGGTCTACATCCATACCGTCCTCTACTGACATCTCTGGATTTGATTACCTGTAAGGACAGCATGTTGAAACCCAAGCCGAGGTACTGTAGCACGTGCAGAACAGGGCATGGCACAGGTTAGACTGCTCACAAAAACACTGCCACTTCCCAGATCATCGCACACAAAGGATGCGTCACCCTTGAAAGGGTCTCCGTCAGCATGCTTGTTGACTGATGTGCAGGCGCCCCGTGAGACACGATCATCAGCACCAGTGAGTCATTCGCATGTAGTAGACTAATGACATTAAAAAGCCCAGCCTTAATAAGCAGAGATCAGAAGCAACCAGCTGTTAAGAAGATATTAAAGTCTGCTCCACTAAAGCTCTCAAAACAGGACTGTCCAAATAAGGTCAACGGGCTTATTGCAGGGAACCTTTCATATCACAGCTGCTCTGTCTTCCATTCCAGATGATGTTCGGGGGAACGAGACCGACCACTCACGCGCCACCGCTTCTTTAATATCAGGGGCTCAGCAGGTTTATTAAAGGAGGCGGAGCAAATGGCAGAGCCATGAGGATCCTGCCCCTCCACCCCTCCCCCACACACCGCCCCAATCAGCGAATGCAGATACAGTGCAACAGTACATGTGGGGTCAGAATGACAATCGTAGGAAGAGAGGAAGGTTCTTGGCTGAACTGTTACATTTGAAGCAGTTCCCAAGGCGGTGATAACCGCTGGCATGCATCGCCTGCCGCTGCAGTCGTTGCTGGCATTAACCATCCTGTGTCCTGCTGCCAAACTGAACATATCCCTTGCCGTTAAACATGTACGTGACTTACCATCACTTCTAATGGGCGGGAGCGTGGCTAATGAGTCATCATTAGCATACAAGAAACACCAAGAAAGACAGTCTTCATCTCCAGAACAGTCCAACCAGACTTCGGTCAAATGCCTTTTACAATTCTATATAAAATGTGAACACCATGACCTCCACCAAAGGATGGTGAAGCTCATTATGTCTACCAATTTGGACCATGCTTAATGAGTGAGATAGTCTTACATGAATACCTCAATTTGACCTTCCATTTCATAACTTGCTGTGAAGACGGTGGTCTTACCTGGGGCTCAACCCTGAGCTCTTCTCAACGGTCGTCGGGCCCCCGCGATTGTGATATGGGTCTCGGTCTGATTTTCTCTCCCTGCGTGACGAGGGGGCAGAGACGGAGATGGTGTGGCCCCGAGGTCTGTGCCCACTCGGGGAGAGAGAATGGGGTCCTGGGTGGGTGCTGGGAAACTCCGGCTTCATCTTAGCTGAGGAAGAGGAGGTGGACACACTGGCGCTGGAGGGGCATCCTGGACTTACACTCTCCCCCAGCGCACCAGCTTCCCCTGGACCTTCTCTCTCCAGCAGACCCTGGGCCTGCTGGCTCCTGCCCTCGACTGGGGTCCTTGACCTGAGCGCGTCTCCCACTCCAGTCCCAGGGCCAACCGCCTTGGCAAAGGCCTCAGGAAGGGACTGGAGCTCAGGGGACGAGCTGGACTTGTTGAGGGTCTGAGAGTGAGAGAAGGGCATGTGGGAGTCTTGATCTCCAGTGCTGGAGAACACCGTGGCTGGCTGGTCAATGGGGATGCCTCCCTCACTGACCTCCTCCAGTGTTGACTTCTCATCATCTTGACTGGAGGTAGAGGATGACTGCAGGAAAGCAGGAGGAGGAGGATGAGAAACGGGAAACCCAAGCAATCCTCTCCTTCCCACTGTCTGACGGTTTCCAGTTGGATCTCAGCATGCTTGACTGACATCACTTCATGGATGATGAAGCTTAACCCTCAGCAAAACTGAGCTTCAGTACATCCCAGGTACTCCAAATCCTCACTATGACCTCATCGTTTCTTTCAAGAACTCCCTGGTCTTGTTGTCTGAAGTTCCTCATAATCTTTGGCAACCAGTTATTGTTCCCAGTTTATGTTTCAAAGCGGACACTGTAAGGTTTCTCCTTTGCAACATGCACAGGCCTTGGCCCTGTCTCTCACAGGAAGCTACCTGGGTGCTTGCGCTGTCTCATCTCAAAACTACTGGAACTCACTACTTGCTGGTCTTCCTCTACAGGCCATGAGACCTGTACACAACCGATCCTGAATGAAGACTGGAGACTTCTCGTGCTGCTGCAAAGTTCACCCATGTCACTCCACTGTGCTCCCTTCACTGGGTTCCTGTAGCTTCCTGCATCAGATTTGAAACCCTTCAAAACCAAAAATGGACCAGCCCCTTCCTACATGATGAGAAATGTCAAAGCCCGAGCCGTACTTTGAACCTCAAGGACGGCTCAGCTTGAAACACCATGCCTCAAGCCCCATGGAACCCAAGCGTTGGAAGACCGTTCTGTGTCCTGGCTCCCTGATGGTGGAACAAACCTCAACTGGCTTTTTGAACAGCAGAGTCCCCTGCTGTCTTCAAAAGCAGACTGAAGACCCATCTATTTGTGGAGTCTTTAAATGCCTACTAACCCTGGACCTATGGTAATATACTTGTAACGAAGGTGGAAGACAGCCACCTTACCCAGGACTTGAAACCAGGTCCAAAAGGAGGTAAACAGAAGCTTTACCAGCTCAATGATTGTTTGGTATTGCACTCATCATTGCACTTACTAGGTTTCAGACTCCTGTATTTTAGCAGTATTCTAAAACAATAGCATCTTTGACATTATCTTACTAGGATACATTCTGTGAGTAGATGACAAATCACTTTGTAAGTCACTCTGCATAAGAGTGCCTGCTAAATGTCAAAAATGTAAATGTAAAACGTAAACTGTCCAATCATCAACACCCATAGAGCCGTGCATCTTTAAAAAGAAATTCTTCAAGTTGTTTAATTCCATTCGTTTGCATTCAGCTCCAACCCTGTGAGATGTCACTCACCCTGCTGAGTGTGGCAGATGGTGGCTTTAAAGTCTCAGGACCGATGATGATAGGGTCAGAGGGCATGGCCTCAAACTCTCCCATCTCTGGCGGATCACAGGGCGAATCCGGTCCTTTGCCCCTCCCTCCTTCCTCCAATTCAACCACTGAGTCTAAGGAAAGGGGCGGGATGAGGAAGAATTGTGCTTAAGATGCTTATATTCACATATAGACCATATTAGTAAAAGCCAAAACAAACAAACAAAAACTGACACCAACACAGTAAAACACTCTTCTTCACAGAAACTCAAGCAGATGAACTTCACACAAGCAATGAGAGCAATTCATTAGGTTTGTCATGGACTTCTTCCCTTCCAAGCACGCTTTAAAAAATAACTCAAGCACGTACAGACAAGCATGTACATTACAAATATATATGCTGGGTCAAGAACATATTTTATTACAAGCATTTTATTTTGCTACAAGCAGCAGTCTTTAAGACCAGACACTGTTTTCAAGATAGGAACTTATCAAGAGAGATATGTGAATTTCAAGGACAACTAACAGAAACCTGTGTTCAGAACACTCAAATTCGTAGAATCACACATATAAATGTCCCTATATGGCCAGCCATATACATGTTAATGTGGTCCGAGATGGACTGTTGCTTTTTCAAGTCACATTCTTGAATGAGATGGAACATGAAGCAAAGAGTTTTAAGATGTCATAATGAAGGTAAGTGATGGCAAGCAAAATATATCTGTAACTCAAGGTGAATCAGGATGATGATTAAGATTAATCAGGAACCATAACCATCACTTGATTGGCCTTTCTCTCTGATTGGTTGATTAGTTAATTAAACTGATTCTGATTGGCTGTTGCTTTTTCTTGATGGCACACCTTCAATGAGCAATGTTAATAACCAGAAAAACTAAAAAGCACTCAAAAGAACAAAATGAAAGTGTGTGGGTGTGCATGTGTGCGCACCTCTCTTGTGTGTGGCGCGCACACACGTACACACACAGGTAAGATATACCTGCCCAGGATATACTCCTATGTAACCTGCCTGGCTGATCGCAGGGGCACAGTGAGCAGAGAGAGCCCACTGCAGCAACACACCCAGGAGTAAACATAAACAAGTAAACAAAAACAATATAAAAAGACAGCAACCAATCATCATAGAGTGGAAAAGATAAAAATACACAGCGAGTTGGGGGGGGGGTTGGAAATGCAAAGGGAAAACAAGAACAGAAGACAGCACAAGCAAGCACGAACAAATGGGGGTGAGTAGAAAAGACTGAGGGTGGTCCACAGGCGTCACACACTCAGGCAGAGAAGATGAACGCTCACACAGTAGTCCTAATGTTAAACATCACAACAGAAGCACCACCACAAACATGGCCTATTGAGAACAATGAAAGCTTCATATAACACTCACTACTACATGAAACAGTAAGGTCATGGAGACAGAGGAAAAAACACAAACAGATGAAACAAGATGGAACAAAGGCAACAGGAAGCAAATGTAACAGGAAGCAAATGTAACAGCAGTAACAGGAATCAGCATGAAGAACTTCTGTATATATGTGTCTTATGCAAAACACTTGTACTTCGCTGATTCAGGGCCAGTTGTTGTTGTCTCTCATATAACAATGAGAGCATCTTCTAACCTATGTTGTTAAAAACACTGTTGGTGCATTCTGTTTCAAGCTTTTAGAAGAAAGAAAAGACAAAATAAGATACCCTACTAGCAGTCGAATTTATCAAGCGGTCAGCTTCATGGAAGATGACTTACAGGCCACAGGTCACTGTTTTCTCAGTGAAAGATGAAGGTTCTAAAAGTCTTCATAAACCATAATGGAGAGTCACTGCCAGCATGGCACAATGGCTTTCTGGGACGTTTAGGCTTCATAAAGGAAATGCAGGTGTCGCACTTCTCAGAGTTCTGCTCTACTCCAGATGTAGGACTAAGCCTCCTGCCGCACTGAGGTGAGACAGGTAAGCAGGCAGACAGGCGGGGCAGTAAGACCCTCTCACCTGTGTTGGAGCGCTGGATGAGGCTGGGTTTGGTGTGGCCTGTGCCGTCGTCTGACGAGGAAACGGGTGTGCGCGTCTGAAGCTCTTTACCACCATCCACAGCCATGAGAACACTGGAGAGCTCCTGCAGGGGCATACTGTCCAGCTCCGAAGAGAACGGGCTCGGGGGGTTCTCCAGACGCATCAGCCAGCTGGTGTTACCTACACACACACACAGGACTCGGTGTCGGTGTGTATTAGTGTCGTATTTGTAAAACTTAAATGAACTTAGAATTTTATAAACTTGGTTAACATGTGTTTGTTAACAGGGTTTAGCAATCATGTTGCGCGCAACTGTGCCCTTTAAAACACCACAAAATGTCAGAACACGCAGACTCTAATGCAGCCGCTTCAGACCCACAGTTTCTGATTAACTCCAGCAGGTGCACTGAAAGGCTTCAGTGCTGTATAAGCATATACGCACGTGTGTGTGTGTGTGTGTGTGTGTGTAACAGTGGCTAATATTATAGTTAAACACTTCAGGATGACGTACAGACTGCGTCCCTTTTTAAGGACCCTCCACTAATTTTTTAGAGATGAGACTAGAACATTAAAAGACTTTCTCGTCAAGAATGATTTAATTAACCATTCAGATTCCAACTGTGGCACTGTAGCCTGCAACCGATTCACTACGTGTAAATTTATTAAACACAACCACCAAATTAACTGGCACAAAAGGATCAATTATCATCCTCATGCACCACAGAGTTGTCTACTGCATTACTTGTAAGAGATGTAATCAGCATTACATTAGAGAAACCAAGAGAAGACTTGCTGATCAGTTTGTTGAACACCTTCGGGCCATCAGGATTAAGAATGTGTCATTTCCAGTGTCAAGGCGTTTTAATACTAATGGACATTGTAACATATCTGTTTGCATAGCCATACATACATAGCTATGGCAGCAATGAAATTACACTACTGCAATGTTAGAACCTCATGGAATGAATGTTGTGATTTAAACATCTTCATATATCCCGCTTCCTCCTATATACAGCTCCTCCTCACCTGAAGGTCTGCGTATGAATATCTCAGCCCAGCCCTGTGTCAGCATGGGAACAAACTCAGCCAGGCTGCCCTTGTCTCTGAGGGGCAGGGCACAGTGGGGGGCGGAGCTATGGGGGAGGTCTTCAGCCATCCTGGAGGAGCTCAATGCCTCCAGCATTGGAACGCCAAACTCGCCCTCTGAGGGCGAAACTAGAGGGCTGAGACTCTGGGCAGGACCGGCCCGTAGGGCATGACCACCTGCAGAGGGAAGAGGGAGGGTGTGCAATTTAAAGCCACAGTAAAGAATGAGCATGAGAGACAGTGGGGAAAAAAGAAGAAGAAAAAGTAACGAGGACAGATGTAGCCTCTGTGTGTGTGTGTACCAGACATGGAGCGCTGGCGGTTGCGTGTGGCTCTGCTCAGCTGCTGGCTGGACTGAGACTCCAGCTTTGCAGGTGCCTCCTTGGTCTGCCTGGTATGCAGTGATGGGTCAGACCTGCAGGGGGCAGACCACAATGACTCCATGGAGCCATCTCTCAGTCTTGATAGGTATTGTCTAATCTTATATTTTGTTGTCTTCTTTCTAGGCATCAGCACTAGCAACGGTTTATGGCAGTGCTTGACCTCAAGTAGTTTGGACTTAAACCTGTTTATACTAGATAGAGATGCATATTCTGACTGAACACATAGTACTTTTGTAAGTCGCTCTGGATAAGAGCGTCTGCGAAATGCCGTAAATGTAAATGTAAATGTAAATCTCTCAGAGGGGAGCTTGGTACACTGCCCCTGGTGGGTGAGGGAATAATGCACGTGTGCGTGTTTTGGGTTTTTTTTTTTTTACCGGGTCATCTCTCCTCCTCCAGGTCTGTCTGTCACATCAAGTCCCAACAAGGCCTGCGTCCGTAACCCAGCGCTGGTCGTTATGGTAATCAGTTTGTTGCCAACCAGCCAGGTCATGCTCGGCCCACCAGCCAATGCGAACTCAGCGTTGGGAGACCTGCATGAACAGAGAACCAATCAGGTCAGAGGGGAGGGACTGGAGCTCAGAAACAACAGAACACGAGCAACATGAAGAGCCCATTCTTGCTCTCGATTTGATTTCACTGCACAAGTTTCACAAATGCACACACACACACACACACCTCTCCCTCAATGACATTTTCACACACAAATGCACACATTTTTTACACAAATGCTCAGAACGCAGAAGCTTGACAAAAAACAAACAGGACATATTTGTTTCAGAGTCTTACATTGTATGCTCATTCAGCAGACATTCAACTCACGACTAACCGTGAATTCTCAGAACAGAGTAACTTCCTATCATGGCTGTCACAGAACCGATCACCTAGCTAGTTATCCAGCCTCTCTGGGTCTATAAACCACAGACCTGCATGTGTCCTAGACTAGCAAACAAACACACACAGACCGCTTTGGCAGGGCAGAGAAGTTGGAGAAGACGTAGCGTGCCATCATGTCCAGACATGTCTCCGTGAGCTCCAAGTGGACAGTCTTCAGCACATCGTCCGCCTGCATCACCGCATTCTCATCTGCTGAACCTAGACTGCATGTTGTAGTGGACGTGTGCATTCTTCACACACACACACACAGACACACACACACGTACTTTCATTCAGTATGGTCAAAAGGTCGAAGTGCCCACTGCAACCTCAGCTCAACCAGTGGCTCCGATCCAAAACGAGCTGAAATCCATCCTTAACGAATGCCTGGTGCATGTGTGGCCTGTGTAATGACCTGATCAGCTGGAACGAGCTGCCTCTGAGTGTGCTGGACCTGAGGTTGTGAGGTAAGCTGCCTCTGAGTGTGCTGGACCTGAGGTTGTGAGGTAAGCTGGTTGTGAGTGTGCTGGACCTGAGGTTGTGAGGTAAGCTGGTTGTGAGTGTGCTGGAGTTGAGGTTGCGAGTTAGACTGTTAAAACTGGACTGGTTGCTGTGGAGATATGTGCAGCATTGGAACAGGTGACAGAAGGTTCTTGGACAGTTGGATTTCAACAGGTAATGCATCAGAATTTCAAATGTGGAGTGAAAATCACAAAAGTGTCATGCAGATAGAGTTAAAACACACACAAGTCTCTTTTTCTAGTATTGATATAATACACATTTTCTCTCTACACACCCACCCACCCTTGCTGGGACTTGGTCTACGAGTATGCAAGGCTGGCCTTGAGATCTCCCACAGAAACACTCCACAAGCTACACATAGATCCCACAAAAGCTGACACACACACAGCTAATGACTGCAAACCAGACAGCACAGACGTCTAGAAAAGAAGTACATCAGTTTGTGCAAGGAGCAAACACACATTCTCTCACTCTCTCCCTCACTCACACATGCATACACACCCACACATCTTCTGAGGATGGAGCATCCTACACTTTTATAACAGCCCTGACTAAGGCTTAAACTCCAGCAATATTTAAATATGTGACAAATTATCTTCTAGTTTAATCCAATCCAATGCATTAGCAGGCCTCAGACAGTTGGTCTTTGTGTCTGCTGTGTCTCATGCAGGAGGGCCCAGTAATCTAACCACACTTCCATACTCTCTCTCCCACACATCTCCTTTTGAAATCCAATATTAAAAAACCAAGAGAATGAAGGATGATGCACGAGAGAGAGGGGGGGGAGAGAGCGAATGAGGGAGGGAGGAAATGATTAAGGGAATGAGGGACATAAGGAGTGGAGGAGGGTGCAGAGAGAGAGAGAGAGAAAGAAAAGCAGGACTAGAAGTGCTCCTCTGTGAGGCTCAGGACACACCAGCCCGGTCTGGTAAGGCTTTCATGTCCATCAAAGACAGCAACTCCAACAAACAGACAAAGAGAAGCCAACTAGAAAACCTGTACATGGGGTGAAAGTGTGGGGAAATACCTTAATAAAACCTTAGACTGGTAGCAGAAAAAAAACATTCCTCACATGGTCTGTTGTGTAACATTCAAGATGAACATTTAATATCCAGATGACATTTTGGCTTGTGAAACATCTCTGCCAAACAGCCATCCAACTCTAGCCAAGTCCCAGCTGTTCTTTACCTCACACCCCCACGGCCCCGCCAGCTAAGGCGGACACATCCGTCTACTTAGAAACGTAATTATTGTTTATTTTATCATGCGAACACAAGCGTTTTACTGAGCCAGGAGTTTTGAATGCCAGCCATTTTGGACTTGTCTCCCAGCCTTATCTGGCTGCAAACGGACATCCAATATCATCATCTAAAGCTATCGGGCTGAGAATTGACGACGTGACCGTTTTGAAACAATGTGCTCGGTGGTGTCCGTAATAGCTGTTCGGTCCCTGCGTTGAAGCCTTTATGGCCCGCACACCACGGTCTAAAATAAGCACTTCAGAATTAGCAATCCTTTGGAGCTCATCACAGCAGCATAAACAGACAATGTTTCACCATTCGCCCGCACTCTAAACAAACTGGCAACGCATTTATTTCCCGGCGGGGGGCGTCGGTAGTTTATGAATTGCCTTCTTACCCCTCCGTATACGCGACAGTATTGAGGTGGCATGAGTATGAAGGCGGGAGTCAGTCAACTTTGTTGTTTAACTGAACAGGCCTGTCGCGAACACGGTATTCCCGTTAGAACATGGTTCCCTACCTCGAGCAAACTGGAGGAACCCATTACACCCAGCGCTAAGCAACTCTGAGCGAGTGAGGTTTGTCATTCAGTAAAACGCATTTGCGCAATGCTGGGCCGAAAAAGAAGTCGTTAATAATTATTATTTTCAAAAAGCAGGCGTTTGAAAATTGCTACCGAGTCAAAGCAGCCAGTTTGTGCTTAGTGAAGTGACATTCAATATCAGGACAGTAGTGTCCGACCGAGCAATTCATAGTACCGTGCAGGCAGACTTGCACGGGGAATGAACGTTGTTTCAACCCTGGAGCGGTTTACAGCGAACAGGATGCTCAAGTAACATTGGATATACGAGGTCAGCTACGGTACATGTATTTAACTAAAGGACTCTTTTCCCCATCGTGTCTTTAGATGCCATATTTTAGACTTTTGATGTACGTAACGCTTGGCGCCACCTGCATAATTATAGTTTACCGAATTTTTACTCGTTACATCGAGTTCCCCCCGCGGACCCCCGTCAAGAGTGGAAAATAAGGAGAGGCCCGGCGGGGGTGGTAGGAAGATATTTGATGTGCCCTCATCAAAAACAACACTAGATATAATTACTATTCAAATACAGGACCGTTTTAAGTTGTCCATGTATTGGTGAGCGGGGGTGATTTGGGTACAACCCCCTGGGAGGATGTGAACTGTAAACTGATAAATAATCCTTGGTCTGAAAGTGAACTGTGAATGGGTCCAATGGGAATTGGGGTTAAAAGGTTAAGCGCAGATGTGAACGCAAAAGTCTGGGCAAAGTGTCTGAATCGCGAGGTATTTCTTCTTTGCTTTGGCAAGTGAGGTCGTCACTCTACACTCTACACTGATGCCTGTTGTCGTCATCCAACACGCACATAAGGTATCGCTCGCTTGCAGATCTGACTTCACGAATATAAACAAAAGTTATGGCCTACTATAACTATAAAGGCAGAGGGCAGCGAAAGGATGACCAAGCTAGTGGTGAAACATTTTCTGAGTATTTTGCAATGAACACTTCAACCAAAATAAAATGCTCAGTAAAAACTGACTGCCAAGGCCAAATAACTGACTTCGTGTTGAGTGTTAATACATAAATATCCTCAGTGGTCAAACTGACACTCAATACATTACCTGCATCTCAATCAGGTAATAGAATGTGTGTCTATTATAGGTTTCATGACACTGCATTCTGTGTGGAATCAGGAAAAAGAGCAACACACAGCAAGCGTAGCAGGTGCGTTGTGTAAGAGCTCCCCCTTGTGTGCAAGAGAGTAACTGCACGTTGTCCAACGCTATAAACGTCTGGAAGAGGGTAAAGCCAGTCAATGTTTTGCATGGCTGTCTAGACAGTGAAACGGCCCAACCCTTGTTCACTGTGCATGCTTCCTGTACGCAGCTGTTTTTGGTCATATGTTGATCTGTTAGCTGAAGCCAATGCATCAAGAAACAAAAACACACACCTTAACTAAAGTAAAGCAAGCACAGACAAGGTGAAAAAAATGAAAAGAAAAAAAGGTGTAAAAGCTGGATCAAAACAGAGCCATACCCGTGCAAATCAAGTTGTTTTAAAGGCACCCACTGCATGCAGCACAAAAGGAATTACAGTCTCCTCCAACATGCATCTTTCCCACCCCATATCTGCCACATTCTAGAAACGCCCCTCACCGCTGCATCGCCATGACAACGACCATCCCTACCCTTAAAGCCCATTCCACTAGCAAGCCCCTCCCATCACCCTAAAATCATTCCAAGAGAACCCCCGCCCCCAAATCAATTAATGAATTAAAGTAGTAAAGAAGAGCAGTGACTGGTAGCTGTGGTAATGTGTTTGTTTGCTGAGGTTACCCAGAATGCACTACCTGCGCACCGCGTGCTCGGATACGCTGATGCTTCGGGAACGGAAGGCGTCCATGGCCGAGAGATCTTTCAGCTCTTTAACGGGAGAGTTAGCGCTCTGACTCTGCTTGGACACTTTGGCTGTCCGCAGACTGCCTCAGCGAATCAGAGCAGCCGTGGCCAGGGAACGGGGCGTCGGTTTCGGAAGGGAAAGATTCGGATTGGTTGTGGGGTTGATTTTTTTTTTTTTGGAGGTCGGGTGAAGTCACAAAGCCACAAAGGTCGAGTCATCCGACATCAGAACGGTCCGCAACATTCCGGCATGGACCAGTGACGGGCCACGGCGTAGGGGTACAGAGTAGGTCGAAGGTCGTGGACGGTTGATGGAGCGGAGTGAGTGAAGGAGGTGGAGGCCAATCAAAGGATAGGGATCCACATTGTCGGTGAGCCCCAAAACCACGCCCACCACACGGCCCAATCAGATGAGGGGGGGAGGAGTCAAACAAGGAAGCAAAAGGAAAACAAAAAGTAACTTGGTCAGCAGTGCAGACTCAAAAATAGACAGGAAACATGTAAAAAGGAGGAAAGAACTAGGAGAGAGAGAACAAAAGATAAAACACACAAGGCAGCATTTTCAGCATTCCACAAAAGGAATGAAACTGAGGGATAAAAAGAAATTGGTTACGATGAACAGAAGGCAAGGAAAGGCAGAGCACACTGCAATGATCATCAGTACAGACATCACAACAAAGGATGGTGGAAGCCATGTTTGTGCGCATGACCGTGTGCTTGAGTGACAGACGAAGATGTCAACACAATAAACGAATGCCTAGGGTTGGTCAAGTGGAGCTGTGTGGTTGGAACGGAGGACGGGTGACCTCTAGTTTATTTTGGTTTTTTTTAAGCAAACAACAAAAAAAAAAAAGATGAGCAAAATTAGACCAATTGCAGAATTTCTTAGTCTGAAATCCTCTGTTCTGACCACACAGGCAAGCAAACACATTAACGACCAATGGGAAAGAGATACAGGTTGCTATGGACAGGTAACCTTGGTGATGTAGGGAGCAGAATCGAAAGCTGTCCCCTTCACAAGGTGAGGGCAATTTATTATAAATGAATGAGAGATAGAAACCAACCCAGTCGTGTTACTGTGTGACAGCACATAGGGTTAATACGGTAGAATGTATTGTTACAGAGGAGCCTGTTAACATGTACATGGTTGCCATGGATATTTTACAGTTAGATAGCTGCCATGAGCTAATGGATGTTCATCTACGCCTGTACAATTCGGAGGTGGAAGAAAATGGGGAGAAATTGAAGGGAGAGAAGAGACTAGTCGTTTTTACATAATAAAAAATCTAAGGAGGAGGAAGAGAGAGAATATGGGAGAGAGAGAGAGAGAGAGAGAGAGAGAAGGGCTTCTGCTGTATTGGGATTCATTCCATTCAGCTCCAAAACACCTCCCACTACCACAACACCTGGACTGTGAAAGTCAGCTGGCCTTAACTTCCACCTAACTGGAGCTTTTAACTGGCAGCCACTGGGACCAATCAGAGAGATAGAGGTGCTTTAAGCTGGGAGGGGAGAGATGGGAGAACAAGTCTGATTGGTTACAAAGACTCGTCACTCACGCGGACGTCAGCACTTAGAAAATGACACAACCTGAAGTTAAAACTTGTTGAATGTTTTCACGTGTATGTGTGTGTGTGCGTGCACACGCATGACTGATTCATTTATGGATTATTTGAATGTTCTGGGATGACTGTGGGATGCCACACAGCTGTGCAGACAGAGACTAGTGGGAGGGAGAAGAATCTGAACATGGAAAGTTGCAAAATATCCCACAGCCAGACCAGTAAATGAGCGGCATCAAACAAACAAATGCAATGGTGTGCCAGAACCATCATCATCATCGAACTAAATTTCAATGGCCATCATGCTTGAAGTGTTAGGACACATACCGGCGTGAGGAAAACCATGCTTATGTACAAGTGTGTGTGTGTGTGTGTGTGTGTGTGTATACCTCTTTGGCCTCTCATTCAGACTGGTGCTACGGGCTCTGAAGTTGCTCTGTTCATGTGAGTCATCAAATGGAAGGAGAGCATTGGAGCGAAGACCCTGCACACATTTGAGTGTGTGTGTACACCGTTGTGTGAGAGGAAAAAGGGAGAGAAAGTAAAAAAAATCAAAATGAGAGAATCATCAATCTAGGAGTGGACTATAAGAGTAGTCATGTCAGAGACATGGTGTCAACACGCACACACGTTCACTCACCTTGGTGATGTACTGCACAAAATCTTTCCTGAAAGGGAGCCTGCAGCGGATAAACCACATAGCGATGACATGATGGGCGAGAGACACAATGTACTGATTAAACCTAGAAAAAGAGAGAGAGAGAGAGAGAAAGAAAGCTGAAACTCCATTTCTGCAGCACATCGGGCAAGCACTGCCATGTTACAGCTGTAGACACCAGCGGAGAGTGCAGGGCTCAGGGAGCACAGCCTCAAGAGTATAGATCTGGTCCGCCCACTGAGGGCCCTTCAGGTAGGACAAACCCAGAAGGGCTAATGTAGTAGTCCTAGTCAACAATGTAAACAACGGTCGGAGATGTGCGTGTGTGTGATTTAGCACCGAGCAGTGGCTCACTTGGAGGGGTTGGTGTAGGGCAGGGAGATGGCAAACACACTGACATACTGCTCCGCCACAAAGTTAGCATACAGGTGAGGTAATCGCACCAGAGCTGAGAGACAGAGAGATTCATTAGAAAAAATATTCTTTCTATTCTAGGAAGCAGAGAAAAACGGCAATTAACTGTGGAAAATATATAAAACAAACAAAAATACAATGTAAATAAACAAAAAAAGAACTATCCACCCAAATGAGTCTCCATGGTCACTTTGTGACTGTAACCATGGCACATGTAGGAGGGGCTGAGGGTGAAATGTTGCCACTTACTGGACAGGAACTCCAGCATGGGCGAGGCCATGGCAACCGTTGCTGAGATGTGTGTGAGCTTGACGATGAGGGCGGGAAGGAGCTTGATCATGATGTCTGGCATCTCCACAGTGCACATAGTGAGAGCCACCACACACTGCTTAGCACAGCGATAGATCAGCCCAGTCTCCAGACACTGCACCAGCTCCCTCTGAGAGGGGGAGAGAGAGAGAGAGAGAACGTGTGTGTGTGTGTGTGTATGTGTGTGTTACCTGTCTGCACTGATAGCTGTGGTAGTGTGTGTGTGTGTATTACCTGTCTGGACTGCTCTAGATAGCTGTGGTAGGATGTTAGGGCAGTGAGAACTGGAACCACTGCAAGCTGAACATCAGTGCGGGAGAATCCATCTGGGGTGCGCTTCAGTCTCTCAGAGATCAAACGATCAGTCACCTACACGCGCACACACACACACACACAGGGTCTGTGTCAGATATTCAAGATCTGGGGTGTCAATGATTTGAATTCATCATTAGAATGGGTGTAATATGGCCATTGCGGGAATGATTTATGGTTACAGAACATATACAGGACGGAAGCATGCAGTAGAGGGCAGAGCATGTCTGTCAGGCCATATGTGTGTACCGTAGAGCAGATGTGGTCCACATTGCAGGGTGTGTGTGTGTGTGTACCATAGAGCAGAGTGTAGAGCAGAGGTGATCCACATTGCAGGGTGTGTGTGTGTGTGTGTGTACCATAGAGCAGAGTGTAGAGCAGAGGTGATCCACATTGCAGGGTGTGTGTGTGTGTGTGTGTACCATAGAGCAGAAGTGATCCACATTGCAGGGTGTGTGTGTGTGTACCATAGAGCAGAGTGTAGAGCAGAGGTGATCCACATTGCAGGGGGAAGTGAGGAGCAGAACTTTATACTGCAGAGTCCATGGCAGCTTATCCAGAAGCATCTTCAGAACCTTCCAGTCCGTCTCCTACCAACCACACATCCACTCAGAATTACCCCTGCACCAACCACCCATGCACTCAGAATTACCCCTGCACCAACCAGTTTTGACACCCAAAATGAGTCAAAATATCTATATTACGAGAGAAAAGAAATACAAAGTCCACAAAGTGATGGTAGCGGTGTGTGTGTGTGTGTGTGTGTGTACCATCTTCAGGCACTGCAGTAACACACTGAAGGCGTGACTGTAGGGAAGGTGGGCAGTACGGATAGATGTGGGCGGGGCCACTGGGGCAGGACTTCCAGCAGGTGGGGAGACGGTTCCTGATGGTTTTTTCTCCACCTCTCTCTTCTCTGTTCCACTGGGGGTCAAGACCACACCAGCACCACCAAACACGCACACAAAATAAATAGAATGAGAGATGATGCTAGACTTCTCATGTAAACGTTGTGAATCAGGCATCAGACAGACCATTAAAAGTGTAACCCTCACATCACAGACTAGATTACTGCTGCACTATATGGATGATTCAGAAGAAAGCATGAGATTATCTGTCTATGTATGTGTGAGAGATTACCCCACATCACAGTAGCAGTAGGGACTAAATCTGAGCACTCCGTCCTTGTTTGGCACCCCCAGACGGTGCAGTGAATCTGCCCTCATCAGCAATAAGAAATCAAACACCTGCGGGAGAGGAAGAGAGCAGGAGCCAGTTAGTCATCTCGTGTGTGGTACACGCACACTGTACGCAACCTCTGACCTGTCACCTCTGACCTGCAGGCGTATGGAGCTGGCGAGGATGGTGCAGTACTTGTTCTTGTAGTGCAGCTGCAGGTGAGCGATCAGTAACTCGTACACTCGACTCGCATGGCTGGCTGGCAGGCTATACATTTTACTCTGGAAGTAGAGAGGAAGAGAAGCACACGGATGTAAAAGGCAAGCGTGGGCGTGTGTGTGTGGGGTGCGTGTGTGTGTATCCACAAGTACCTGCAGTATTTCCAGCAGCCCCAGGATGGCAGTCTTAACGTCCTCCATAGGAGACTCAGCCATGAGGTCCCTGTCACTGTCCACAGTGCAGACCAATGGCCGACTTGCCACCTGTACGGCAGACAGCGTCACTCAGAGAGCCAGCACAGTAACTCTGCACCACACAAACTTACTCTGAATGGCCCAACCTTAGAGAGAGACAGGGGGGACCACCCCATCCCAGAGAGAGAGGGGGACAACCTCATCCCAGCCCAGAACGCAAGGCACCACCCCCAGAGCCCCCTAGTGGTGGTTCACCTTTTCGATGATGTCCAGCAGGCTGTTGAAGTGGTGGGTGTTGCAGCCCTCGGCCAAGTCCACCAGCAGCTGTGTGGCCTGCTTGCGCACGCACAGGTCCCTGTCCTCTGCAATCTGCCCCAGCTGGGGGATCACCACCACCTCTATCAGCTCCTCCTGTAGGAGGCACAGTGGAGAAAAGCAGTGTAGGTAACCCCCACCGTACAGGTTTCAGATCTGACAAAGGCCCAGCTCTCTAGCCTCCAACAGCCATTTAGGTGTGACCTGAACTGAGAGGCAGAGAACTGGGTGGGTGGGTGGGTGGGTGGGAGGGGGTTGTGGGAAATGGAGTCTTTGTGCTAGATACTGACCTCATAAAGTTGCCTGTTGGTGCTGAGGACAAAAGAGAGGATGTGTAGCACTTTGATTCTGATCACGCTACGTGTCTCATTCCTGAGAGAGAGACAGGGAGCGAGAGAGTGACAGAAAGAGACCACGTTACAGTCACGCAACTATAATATATAGAACGTTTCTGAGCGACAAAAAAAACTGGCGAGAGAGCTCTGTCCTGAAGACCCTGGAGAGGATCAACAGCGCAGAGAAGCCGGAAGAAGAGCGGGAGGTTGGTGAAGCTGGATCAGGGAACATCAGCCTGCCACCCGGGATCTCCTACTGCCAAGGACCCGCTACAGATCCAGACCCAGCAGGGTAGGATTCACACCTGAAGAACTTCTCTGTGAGACGGTACAGGCTCTGGATCCAGCCGTCTTTAGCCGGGTGGATGGACTGAGCCCGGTAGGAGATCAGGGTCAGTACCGACGCGTCCTGAAATACACAAGAGTCAGATCCAATCAACCACAACTCCAATCAGTCAACATCCTTGCCCTATGTAACAGTTAGTACTGAAACATATAACATGTCAGTCAGCCAATCAGCAATCATATCCACCAATCATCCCAAAACACATCTGTACAATCCAGTTTGATCTGTACAATCAAACCAAAGAAATTACAGAGGTTACAGTAGGCTGAATACAATCTAGATCATAAGCAAGTAACTCTAACACTCAATTAATTCAAGATCAAATTTTAAGTTCCTTGAATTGCCCTAGTTTTCTGCTGTTGATAATCAACCCCAATAAAGGTACGTGAATGTGCGTGTGTTGTGTGTGTGTGTGTGTGTGGGGGGGGGGTTCACTAACGGGTCGTTTATCTGCGCATCTTTCCACTAGGCTGAAGAACCTCTCCGTGGAACCGTGGTACTCGTTCTGCTCATACACCTCTTCCACCGTACTCAACAGCTCCAACACGATCGCCTTCAGCTCCGGACTGCCCATGGTCTACACGCACATGCGCGCACACACACACACACACACACATATAAGGGGAGGAAATGAGTGCGTGCTTCAGTATCTGCTGCAGTAGTCTCTTAGAACACTGATATTGATGTCCCCTGGGCTGGGGGGACATCTACTTTTTTTATAATAATGGCCAACTGCATGTACCTATGTTACTGTGTGTGCGTGTGCGTGTACCTGTATCTGCTGCAGTAGCTTTTCTATAATGGCCAACAGTATGTCCCAGGTGACGACCTGCAGCTCTTTGCCGTACTTCTTAATGAGCCGTGTGATTGACAGGACGATCTCGTAGGACACCACCTCATTAGCACAGTTCATAGCCTGGGTCAGGGAGGTCAAAGGTCAGATGCAGGCTGTTTAAACAAAACCATAAAACTACTAAACCTATTATCATCACCGTTACTATCACCAACACACACACCTTGTAGAAGGAAGGCAGCACCAGTGTGGGTGTGTTTTTAAGTGCGGGGAGTCTATGTGCACCCCACAGCGCCATGCCAACAAAAAACACCGCCCCTCTCAACAGAGCAGCATCCTCCGTGTACGCTCTAATGGAACACAGAAGGCCGGGTCAAAGGGCAAGTCACACAGTGATATAGCATCATACGGACAGGATGTGTTTGGTGTGTGGTTACAAAAACACACCAATCTACAATCAAGAATGAAGCAGTGAGCAAATTTGTTTCAAATTGATATCATTTAAATTTTACATTTTAAAATAGCCCCAAACATCTCAGTCTCACACACACACGCACCTTTCCTCCATGATGCGGCACATGGTGTAGATGGCACTGTGCCCCAGGTGTGTCCCCAGTACTTTGCGCATTAACTACAGAGAGAGAGAAATCTTCACTAAAAAACACTACCAAGCTTTTCTAGACCACGATGAGGTCAGTCAGTCACAGAACGTCAGAAATTATTTCACTGCTCCGAGTTCAGTCCAGTGCCAGCTTCCACCCAGCTGAACTACGTTTCCCATTATCCCGCGGTACGCTAGCATGCTGCATGTTCCTGTCCATGACGCCTCGCTCCTGGAGGGCTCCACTCTGCACGTGTCCATCAGGCACGTGTGCCCAATGCTGTCATTGTCCGGTGACCACGCAATTCTACACGAAATTTAAGGGTCTCGGACACACACACTTTCAGTCTGAGCTCTTTAGCAGGTTCTAGAACACCTCTGGTTCTAGAATTCAACCAGACATCTGCAGCTCTTGAACTCAGTTTTCACATCTTTGGTTCAGCCACAGATGCAATGTCATTTTTATTTCTAAAGAATCCAAAGGCAGAGCTGAGAGAGGCGTGTTGGGTGGGCAAGTCCTCACCTTCCAGCAGGACTCACAGAACTCCTTCACGTTCACCGTTCTGCAAAGCGTGACGATGAAGATGGCCAGGGAGTCCGAGGGTAAGCAGTTATAGCACACTACTGCATCCAGCACCTGCAAAGCCACCTACAATACACACACACGGCATGGTACACACTATGAGGACTGAGGAAATACACAGAGACACAAAGACATGCCCAGATCACTACCCCAGCCCTAGAGACAATGCACTTCCAGGGAGCATTCACTAAAACATTACAAGCATTAAGAAACGTACCTCAATGTCTGTAGAGGACGTAGTCCTGTTACACAGCAAGCAGATTTTTCTGTGAAACAGAAATAATAATCAGTCCAGAAGTGTGTGCGTCCATGTAAACATGTTGAATCTTAGTGGATCGAGTGCGTGTTTGATTTCTCACTCACTGGACCATAAAGGAGACGTTTTGGTCCAGATAACAGGAGTTAAATTTAACCAAGTTGACGAGAACATGTAAAAAATCAGCAGTCAAATCAGTGTCCATCCACACGAGCACAAACCGAGCTAGTGGGAGAGAACACACACACATTTCATGATGGTACTGAAAGCTCATTTAATGAGGGTTCAAATACGTACATAATTTGACACCAACACATGCTAACGAAACATTCAGTGTCATCGGTGGTGTGTTTGTGTGGTAGGTCTCAGTAATTCCTCAAAATTTCACATCAGGAATCACACTGTTCTGTAGGTGGTTCACATGTGTGCACCTCACCTATGTCATCCTCCAGGTAGGTGACGTCTTTCCCGTTCTCCGTAAGGGCCTTGAACACCCCAAGTCTCTCAGACAGATCTTCATTACATGGCTGGTACTCCCAAATGATCTTAAAAAAATATGCTCTCAGTGGACCCAGTCTCTCCCCCTATAATCAGCACACACACATACACACAAACACACACTATGTGATTTCTCTGGGTAGTGGTAGAACTGTGTGTGTACCCTACATGTCCAGTGAGGATATATATGACAGCTCTGAGAAGATATAGCGCTCTGTGTGTGTGTGTGTGTTACCTGTCCCTGGATAATGGCTCTGAGCAGTAGCAGAACAGCATGTCGAGCTTCAGGTGGTTGGTCTGGCTGCATCATGTCTTCCACTGTCTTCCACAACGCCTCCACAGCATGCTGACACACACACAGACAATAAGATGCTTACTTAATAAAGAGAATATAAAGCTGAACTGAAAACTTCCACATAACTGTCAGAAACTCTCACCTCCTCAAACTTTTTGGACTTGGCTAAGTCACATACATGGTTGATCACCCTGATCCTGTTACTGAGCCCACATTCAGGGGCCAGCTCCTAAGAGTGAGAGAGATGAGACCGCAGGGTTATAACATTCGTCATAACATGTAATCAAACACCGACATCAAAAGGCAATGGTGTCTGAAAGTGACACATTGCTCAGCCAATAGCGGAGCAGCAGCGCCGACCTTCAGGATGTCATAGGTGATGATGAACTCAGAGGGCTTGCTCTCGGTCTGCCTGCTGGCGAGGCGGGGCGTGCCCAGGCCAAACACCCCCTTCAGCTTCTCCTTCAGAGACTCCTTACTCTGCTGCTTATTCATGGTCCCAGGAGAACAGGACTTACTGAGAAAGAAAGAGAAAATGTTAATACACCTGATAAATGGACCTGCATCTTTAGGTGGAACGTCTTTGCTGTCTCACGGCATGTTTGATTTTGAGTGAGGTTGGATGCAGTTAGACAGGGGCTGAAAGCCCAGACCCTTTCAGTGCAAAGCGCTTCTAACTGGGCTTAGGTTTGAGTCCGTGTCACGTCAGCGTTCCTCCACACACTCCTGTTTCTGTCAACAGACCCGCAGGGTGTGTGTGTGTGTGTGTGTGTGTGTGTGTGTGCGTGAGCATGTGAGCTGGAGTCCTGTACAGTTCAGGGTCTTTCTCTGTGTAGTACATCTCAGGCGTAACTCTGTCCCTCATGAGTTCAGGCCAGTGTCCCAGAACAAGGAACATGTTAAACTGTGCTGGACTCTGATTGGCCATCCAGGGCCAAGGCTTGCTAGTTCTTTTGATCTGCACGAACTCTTCAGTACAAGATTCACCCATGATAGCACAGTGCCCTTATCTACACATATCTGCACAGACTGTGTTGAGTTAGCACTGTTGTATTTTACATACACCAAAACAGAAGCCACTTCACTCAGCAAAACCTTAAAACGAATTTGGAACCGCTTTATAAACGAGAAGTATACACACTGGATTGCATAAAGCCAGCAGACCTTCCTAGGCACCCACACTGGGGACTTCTTAAAAGAGCATTCGGCCGCCTTTGACCTCGAGTCGACACAGACGTATTCAACGGAGCTTGCAAACGTCACGTGCACAACGCAGTGAATCCCAGTCAACCAGTTTCAGCTCATTTGGTTGCGAACTTCCAAAAGATGTAGCTATAGAGTCGTTAGAACTGGCCTCATTCATCAGCTGGTCAAGAAGAGAGACGTGATATATATTGACAAAACTGAAGATGACATGAAATTCCGAAACTGTCAAGTGTCAAGAAATCCCTCGAGCGTTTTAACTTACTTCAAACGAAAGGGGAGAGAACGCATCAAACATGCCTTTTCCTCACACCCAACAGTCCCGTTCAGTCACAAACAGTCACTTTTAACGTGGACCAACAAACCGTTGTCCACCGCAAACAAGAATGAACAAATAAACAAATAGGCAAGCGTAAATAAATAAATATGTCTTAGCTGGCAGCTTAGCTGTATACCAAATGCAACAAACGGCTCTTACCGAGGGCCTCGGAAGGAAAAGCGTTGTTATCATGAAGGTGTATCTGGAATGCGGTCGACCCTAAAAGGCAACAGATGCCAGAAACTGTATGCATTTAGCTCTGTTTTATCCAGCAAACCAGCAAGCCTCCGAAAATACCCCCAATCAGCCCCCCTCCTCCTCAGCCGGAAGTCATGTTTTAATAAACCAACATGCACTTCCTTAAAAAACAAATCACATGGCTACAATGTACCGCGTATTCTGGGAGTTGTAGTTTTGACGTTGGTAGCTGTTCCGTCATAGCAATCGGGTAGGCAGCCACCACAAACTACATTAGATTTAACGCCGTGAAAGTGAACCACGAAAATTCGATGTATTTTTGGCAGTCACTGAAAAGTGCTATGTAGCTTGCAAGTACAGTATGTGTTTTTACATTATCAGCTTTAGTCCTTTTGCGCCAAACTGATGTTTCCTCTGCTTTGCAAGTGCATTCCATACTACACAAACTCGGTCAAGAGAATGACTTCTCCGTATTTCAGCAAAGTCGCCTCTGCCCTGTCGAAAACAACCGAAGCAGCGCCGGACGTCAAAACTTTACCAGAAGAAAGGGGACTCCTTAGACTGAAATCCATAATGTCTAAAGGACCAAAGGACAACGAGGTGGCCATAAAGGAGGAGGCGGAGGAGCGCGGTGTCTCTACCGTAGGAGTGTCTGCACGTGGACAGCCGCCTTCTCTAGAAAAGCCGACAGGTGGGCTACAGAGCCGGGTATGCGCTTAGCACAGCACTGTACATAGTTAGATAAAGATGGGCGATGTACGGTAATCCTTAGCAGTGTATGAAAAGTGTGCTCCACTGAGTTGCCAGTGTGTTGGCTCCCAGTAAACTGCCTTTTAATAGTCACATTTAGAAGTCAGAAAACATCAGTCCAGTCAGACACACTGATATTCCAGTTGCTAGACGTGGTCAGCTTTCTGCTTTTAAGAAATTAGCAATGGTTCAGGTGACCTTAAGATTAGTGGACTTGGGACACTAGTGAAATCTTTAAGAGCGTTTTAAATGTATACATGATATAAAGATAATAAAAGTCTTTATTTTTTAGCAGAACTTAAGGAGGATCCAAGGCATAATGAGACCTCTTTAAAATCACCGCGCACTTCAAGAAGGGGCCGCGTTAAAGTGGAATACGAGGATGAGGGGCCCAAAGTGAAGAAGGAGACCTGGGAGCCTCCTGATTGGAGAAGACAGCTGTCTTTCATCAGGGAGATGAGGAGTGAGCGGGATGCACCTGTGGACCACATGGGGGCAGAGAAATGCTATGACCCACAGGCTTTACCTGAGGTGATTACGAACCACATCCACACAAATGTAGGCCAACACTCCGGGATCCAGTTCAGTCCAGTCGCCTGTGTTCTTGAGGAAGTAATGTCTGAACCAACTAATCGATTTTAAAAAAAATATAAGCATTCATGTAGGGTCTGGATCCTAGTCATTCAGAATGCTCTAGAATATTTGTAGATATTTCTCTCTCTCTCTCTCCCCATCTCTCTCTTTCTCTCTCTCCCTCTCTCAGGTCAGGCGTTTCCAGGTGTTGGTCTCTCTGATGTTGTCCAGTCAGACAAAAGACCAAGTGACTGCTGCAGCCATGCAGCGGCTGCGCGCACACGACCTCACCGTGGCAACCATCCTCAAAATGGACGATGGTACACTGGGCAAATTGATCTATCCTGTGGGTTTCTGGAAGGTAAAAGAACACACTTGTACACAGGATTTTCAAGGTTCCTACAACCACTCCTCTACACAAAACCTACTGGTTTTCCATGTTATATGAATCTCCACACAAAGACTATATCAGGTGTCTGGTTCAGCTCTGGGATAATTGCTACATGAAGAGAAAAGTGCCAAGATTAATCAAACTCACTCGACTCTAGTGTTTAGAAGCTGGAGAACTTGCTTTGCTGAAACAGGAATTTGAGATTACAGCTGTAATTACTGTTAGATCTTCATTCCTGTGCCAGTATGTTTTGCTTCTGTTGGTTTTACACTTTCTCTCTCTCTCCCTCCCTCCCACACACACACACGCATACACACACAACAGACAAAGGTAAAATACCTAAAGCAAGCGACAGAGATGATCCATGAAGAGTTTGGGGGAGACATCCCTAGCACTGTGGAGGATCTGGTCCGTCTGCCCGGAGTCGGCCCCAAGATGGCCCATCTCACCATGGCCATCGCATGGAACCAGGTCTCAGGCATAGGTGAGCTAACAGGATGATGCTCAGGTGTGTCCGGTGTAGTCTAGTTGTACGGAGTATTGATGTCATCAACTGTGGTGAAACTTTCTGTCTGTCTCTCTCTCTTGCGTGTGTGTGTGTGAGGAGGAGTGGACACGCATGTTCACCGTATCTCTAATAGACTGGGATGGACTCCCACTCAGACCAAGAACCCCGAGGACACCAGACGAACACTAGAGTGCTGGTTACCAAAGTAACGAGTGGTTCATGGTGTTTGAACTTTTATGAATAGCACATATATTTTTTATTTTTAAAAATCTCTCTTTCTCTCTCCACCCCCTGTAGAGAACTGTGGTGTGAAATAAACTTGCTCCTGGTTGGCTTTGGGCAGCAGGTGTGTTTACCTGTCGCTCCACTGTGCTCTGCCTGTCTGAACCAGCACACCTGTCCCTCTGCTCACCTCCCCTCTCCCAGCAAGAGGCCCAAGCCTGGCTCACCTCTCTCTCTCAGGGCGCCTGCAAACCCACTCACAGCCTCCGGGATTAAACCCGAGGTCCCAAAGGAAGAAGCCCCTCCCTCACTATCCCATTCACAAAGTAGGAGGACCACAACCAAAACAGAGACAATGCAAGTTAAAAGCAAACCGATGGCTACTGCTCTGACTCGCGACACCAAAGACAGTGGTGGTCGGCCACAGTCACATCCTGGCTCCGGGAGACAGCGGGGAGAAAGGCATCAAGGAGCCCTGTCTGAGCCGCCAGCCCTTCAGCCAACGAGGAGGACAAGGAAGGGGAGGGCGCCCCCTAGTGGTCCAGTTACAGAAGAGCAGAACCAGACCTCTCTCCCCCAGCTACGAACTAGAACTAGAACCCATAAGCACTGATTTTGTTTTCGCTGCCCCTTGTCCATATAATCACATTCATTAGAACAGGAAAGCTAAACCTGTATCTAAATCAAGGTAGACAAACAAACTAACAAATAAATAATTCTATATAAACTCCCCTGAGACGTTTGATACATACTACAGAAGATGAAGGTCTGGTCACTTCACATGTTTACAAAACATAAAAATCATAATTTGGACTGACCTCTTTATTAGGGAATACGTATAGGGGCTCATCAAACAGCTAGACGAGCATCATCATGAAGATGTGAAACTCCACTGTTCACTTAACTCCCTCGTACTGTTCAGAACAGCCAGACATACAGGTGCTGGTAAAAAAAAAATTAGAATAACATGAAAAATTTAAGTGATTCCATTAAAAAAGTGAATCTTGTATATTATACTAATTACACAGACTAATATATTTCAAGTGTTTCTTTTAATTTGATGATTATACCTCACAACTAATGAAAACCCCAAATAAATTTGAATATTACTTAAGACCAACACTGATTTTTAGATATGCTGGCCGACTGAACAGTATGAACATGAAAAGTGTGAGCCTCCTTTTGCACAGCACAGGCTCCTTTTGCCTGAATTATTGCAGCAATGCAGTGGGTCATGGAGTTGATCATTCTGTGGCACTGCTCAGGTGTTATGACAGCTCAGGTTACTCTGATAGTGGCATTCAGCTCTTCTGTATTGTTGGGTCTGGTATATTGCATCTTCCTCTTCACAATACTCCATAGATTTTGCGAGTTTGTTGGCAAATTAAGAACATGGATTCCATGATCCTTAAACCAGGTACTGGTAGCTTTGGCACTGTGCGCAGGTGCCAAGTGCTGTTTGAAAATGAAATCTGCATCTCCATAAAGTTGGGCCCCATGGGTAGAGACCCAGCCACCAGGCGCTCGCCGAGGAGCCCCTATCCCAGACCTGGCTCCAGGGTGAGGCCCCGGTAACCCTGATCTGGGCAAGGGTATCTGGGTCCTGTTTTTAAATTCCATAGGGGGTTTTTGGAACACTCTTTGTCTGGCCCATCACCTAGGACCAATTTGCCATGGGAGACCCTACCAGGGGCATTGCCCCCGACAACCTAGCTCCTAGGATCATGTAGGCACGCAAACCCCTCCACCACGATAAGGTGGTGATCCATGGAGGGGAACGGCCTCCCCGATCTGAACCCGAGTGGTGTTCTGTTATTGGACTTCTGTGATCGTCACAGCTTGTCCATAACAAACACCATGTTTGAGCACAGAGGTGTCCATATGTGCACATGGCACCAGGACACCTTAGGTCGCAGTTCGATGATCGATTTTGTAATCGTATCATCGAACTTGCGAACGTGTGTCTTGGACACTCGGGTAAAGAGAGGAGCTGAGCTGTCAACCGATCACCACCTAGTGGTGAGTTGGATCAGATGGCGGGCGAGGATGCCGGACAGACCTGGCAGACCCAAACGTACTGTGAGGGTTTGCTGGAAACGTCTGGCAGAGGAACCTGTCAGAAAGGTCTTTAACTCCCACATCCGACAGAGCTTTGACCACATCCCGAGGGAGGCCGGAAACATTGAGTCTGAGTGGGCTTGGTTCCGTGCCTCCATTGTCAATGCAGCAGATCAGAGCTGTGGCCGCAAGGTTGTCTGTGCCTGTCGTGACGGCAATCCCCGAACCCGGTGGTGGACACCTCGGGTAAGGGAGGCCGTCATGCTGAAGAAAGAGTCCTATCGGGCCTGGTTGGCCCGTGGGACATTGGAGGCAGCAGACAGGTACAGGAGGACCGAGCGGATCGCGGCTTTGACTGTCGCAGAGGCAAAAACTCAGGTGTGGGAAGAGTTTGGTGAGACCATGGAAAGTGACTTTCGATCGGCTCCGAGAAGGTTTTGGCAAACCGTCAGGCAACTCAGGAGGGGAAAGCGGTTCCCGACCAACACTGTATACAGTGGGGCTGGGGATCTGCTGACCTTGACTGGGCATGTCATTAGGCGGTGGAAGGAATACTTTGAGGATCTTCTCAATCCCACCATCACGTCTTCCATAGAGGAAGCAGAACTAGAGGACTCGGACAGGGGTTTGCCCATCACTAGGGCTGAGGTGACCAGGGTAGTTGTGAAACTCCTTGGTGCCAAGGCTCCGGGGGTAGATGAGATCCGTCCTGAGTTCCTTAAGGCTCTGGATGTTGTGGGACTGTTTTGGTTGACATGTCTTTGCAACATCGCGTGTACATCGGGTGCATTGCCTCTGGGTTGGCAAACCGGGGTGGTGGTTCCCCTTTTTAAGAAAGGGGACTGGAGAGTGTGCTACAACTATCAGGGGATCACACTTCTCAGCCTCCCCAGTAAGGTCTATGCAGGGGTTCTGGAGAAGAGAGTCCGCTCGATAGTCGAATGTCAGTTACAAGAGGAACAATGTGGGTTCCATCCTGGTCATGGAACACTGGACCAACTTTTCACCCTTGCGAGGGTCCTAGAGGGTGCATGGGAGTTTGCTCAACCAGTCCACATGTGCTTTGTGGATTTGGAAAAGGCATTCGACCGTGTCCCTCGGGGTGACCGTAGTGACCGAAAGAATGAGATCTCGAATACAAGCGGCTGAAATGAGTTTTCTCCACAGGGTGTCTGGGCTCTCCCTTAGAGATAAGGTACGGAGCACAGTCATCCGGGAGGGGCTCGGAGTAGAGTCGCTGCTCCTCCACATAGAGAGGAGCCCGCTGAGGTGGTTCGGGCATCTGGTTCGGATGCAACCTGGGCGCCTGCCAAGGGAGGCGCTCTGGGCATGTCCAACTGGGAGGAGGCCCCGGGGAAGACCCAGGACATGCTGGAGAGATTATATCTCTCGGCTGTCCTGGGAACGCCTTGGTATCCCCCCAGAAGAGCTGGAAGAGGTGGCTGGAGAGAGGGAAACCTGGGCCTCTTTGCTTAGGCTACTGCCCCCGCGACCCGGACCCGGATAAGCGGAAGAAGATGGATGGATGGATGGATGGATACTCTCCAGGGTGCAGTTATCCCTATTGCTTGTACACGTTTTTCAAGTTTTTTTACCAGATCTTTTCCTTCCCTTCGCCTCTGTATTAATGTGCTTGGTACGGTGGCCCTGAAAGCACATCGCGCTGCAAAAGAAAAACGCGCTGCAAATTCACAAATCAAATTTATCAAAATGACAACACGTATGCTACATTTCAGAAACGCGTTGAAAATTCCGAATCGCAGCAAATCCAGTCACAACAGAAGTGTTTCTGGACTAATTATTTTACGCAGGGACTGTAGGTTTTTAGTCATAACAACAACAGTTGTGTTATAGTTTCTCATTACGTTGAACATGACTTAAGTACTAAAGCTCTTTAAATATAGCTAGCTTCATTAATTAAGTCCCCTACCTAGCTAATTAGACAGAAACTTAAGTTGTGATAAATGGGATTTTTTATCAGGGATTTTAAGACTTTATGTCTAAATACCTAGCTAGCTACATTTAAAACACATTTAGTTCTTTACCCGTGATATAAGCAGCGACTACCTAGGGGAAAGTAAGTGATTTATCACGGGTAAGATAAATTATGCTGTATGTCTCAAAATAGCTGTATGATTATGCTGTATGATTGACCAAAATAGACTAAACATAACCTGGTAAGACGAGGGGAATAACACTGTAGGTTTTTAGAAACAACAGTTGTGTTATACAGTATCTCATTACGAAGAACAGAACTGAATTAGTACATTTAAATGTTACTATGATTTTAAGCCTGAAAATGTTTTTAAGCCTTAGTTTTCTCTAAATACCTAGCTAGCTACATTTAAAGGCCTTTACTCATGTATTTAAGGTTTTGTTCATTCCCTTATCTGTGTGTCTGCCCCTCAGTTACAACTTTTCTTATTAACCTTTGACACTGTGTGTTGTGAATCTGTTCTCCTGGCACCAGCTGCTTACACTGCGGGCAGCACAAATTTATAATGTTGTTTATGAACCCTGGTGGCTATGATCTATATCTAGAGACGATATCAAAACCTTTACACTGTATAACAACTCTTGTGAATAACAATGTGTATGCTACCATTAGGCATAGTCATTTGTATTTGTTTCCATTACTATGCAGATGATGGGTTCCCTTTTGAGTCTTCTTCCTAATCCCCGCCTAGGGAGTTTTTCCTTGCTACTTTCGACCCTGACTTGCTCATTAGGGATCTGGACCCATGCGCTTGTGACAACGTGTTGTAAAAAGCACTATGTATATATAAAATACTGTAAAATAATAATAATCTAACAAACATCGCAGTAATAGGAACAAATGGGAAGGTCTTAAAACAAAATAATTATAAAACATTTAATGGCTGGATCAGCAACCATACATGGATGTAGCAATGACTGCACAGAAGAGCAGAAGTGGACTATAAAGAGCTGGAGTGCCTGGTTAACGGAGCTTGTTCCTAATGGCAGCACACTTGGAGATGTGGATCTGGGCAACACGGGGAGGGATATGGCAGCAGCAGTGCGGGCAGGTCACGAACTCAGGCATACTAATGTTCTTGCTCTTAGACATCTGCGGAATAAGGTTATATTTAAAAGTCAGTTAAATTTAGGATTAGAGCAGTGACTGTGCTGCTTTTCACTGGAAACAAATGAGCTAATGGGTTTTGAGTGGAAAAAAATGTACAAGGAGAAAATGTTGCTGAAAAAGTAAAATTACTCAGCATTCAGAAGCATATTGTGGAGCTCCTTACCTTCATTCCTGCTCTCTCGTCTGTACTGACATATCTCTCCAAGTCTGTGCCTTTTACTCGGTGCTTGGAGGAGTCAAACATGCTGCGTTTCTTGCCGTGCAGCCTGGAGCTAATGGCAGCGTGAATTTCCAAGCGCTGCTCAGCGAACCTGCGGCCGCATGTCCCACACTCTACCGGCAAAGCACCGGTGAATCGGGGCCAAGCACCCACACTTCGAGACTCTTCTCGGTGATCTGCATCACAGCAGCTGCTATCCCTCCCTTTTAGTGCGCCATTTTCACTGCCTGGATCTTTTGTGAAGCACCCCAGGTAGTTATACTTTGACCTGCGTTTTGTCTGCACTTTCTTTTGTTTGGGTTTCTGACAGACAATTCTGGGGGCTTTCAGCTGTCTCTGCTTGTCTACATAAGCCTCTGGGTCCTTCTCAAAGTGCCCCAAGTAGTTGTACTTTGGCCTGCGCTTCCTCTTATGCTACTGAATTCCATTGACTTTCTTCACAATCTGATCTTGGATGGCGGTCACTTCCGAGGCCGGTGATCCAATCGGAGGTAATGGCTTGAAGTATCTAAAGCCGGTATTCACCGACGACTGGGAGCCTAAGAGGGAGATGTGATTAGAGCAAGTCTTCTTCAGCTGAAGAGGCCTAAAACCGACTTGACTGTGTTCAGCAGGCCGAGGCTGACATGGAGGTTGTGGAGTCTCTAAGTTCCTGATCTTCTGCTCTCAACTTGTGCTGATCTCTGCCGAAATGGAGCCTGTGCCGGATGGGGACTGCACGGGGGCTTTGGGGAATATTGAGTTCCTTGGCCCCTGTGTGCCCTTTGAGCCACCCTCTGAAAAATGCACCATGGACCGTTCAGAACTTTTAAAGCATATTTAGAAAGTCACATACAACACATTCAGAAATTCAAAACTCAGTTTACACACAAATTATTTTCTTACCAATGATTTCCTCTTCTGCTCTTTCTCATGCTTCTTCTCAATAACTGAGAGAGCTAGCGGAATTCGAGAAGGTCTGTTCTGTTGCTTCTGTTTGGCACACGCATCTGATGCTCCTATAATTTGACACATTCGCTGTACATTATCTTGCAATTTCTTGTTCTTTTCTAATAATAATAAAGAAGCTATTATTTTTTCCATTTTTTCATGATTTACATATCTATCAAAAAACAGGTGTTATGAGAGCATGGGTTGCTCTGCTTTGTCAAAAACAGGTACTGAAAAAAATTTTATTCACCTCTTCACATTTATACCAGAGGTCAAGCCTGGTGTCGTCTTTATGACGTAATAATAAGTGCAGAAAGTTTTTTTTTGTAAGGTGAAAAAGACAATGTGTAATGTTTTCACAGAAACGAAACATTAATCTAATACTTCATATGCCGCAGTAATGTATGGTTCATTGTGTACGCTTTTCCCTTGACCGACCGATGCGACCGAATCTCCAGGCGCCCCCCTCCCCCCCAAAATAAAAGTTATATATATATAGTGTATAACAACTTTTGTGAATAACAATTGTAGGTTTTTGCCAGAAACAACAGTTGTGTTATACAGAATCTCATTAGGTTGAACTGGACTGAATGAGTGCATGCTAACTAGCTATTGTAACGATAAGTAATGCTTTGCTACATACATTTAAAGAGTTTTACTAATTCAGTTCCGTTCTTCGTACGACATACTGTATAACACAACTGTTGTTTCTAGCTAAAACCTACAGTGGTATTCCCTTTGTTTCTTACCAGGTTGTTTTGAGACATACTGCATCATTTATCTTACCCGTGATAAATAACTTACTTTTCACTTAGTAGTTGCTGCTTATCATGGCTAAGATAAATGCTCTTTAAGTGTAGCTAGCCAGCTAGGTACTTAGACAGAAACTAAGACTTAAAAACCCTGATAAAAATCCAATTTAACACAATTAGTTTCTATCTAAATAGCTAGCTAGGAGACGTAATTAATAAAGCTCTTAAATGTAGCTAGCTAAGAGCTTTACTGCTTAAGCCCCGATCAACGTAATAACTGTATCCGTATAACACAACTGTTGTTCATGGCTAAAAACCTACAAAGTCCCTGCATAAAATAATTCGTCCAGAAACACTTCCGTTGTGTTATGACTGGAGTAGCCGGGTTTCTGAAACGTAGCGTACACGTTGTCATTCTGATGAATTTGCTTTGCGTATTTGCAGCGTGGCTTTCTTTTGCAGCGCGAGGGGCTTCCAGGGCCACCATAGAGCTTGGATACAGAGCTCTGTGAACAGCCAGCCCCTTTAGCAATGACCTTTTGTGTCTTGCCCTGCTTGTGTAAGTCGTCTTTTGGACGACTGTCAAGTCATGATTGTGTAGCTTACAGAACTAGACTGAAATACCATCTAAAAGTTTTGAGTTAATTGGCTGTTTAGAGTGTGGCACCAGGTGTCAATATTGAACCTTTTCACAATATACTAATTTTCTGAGATACTGAATATGGGGTTTTCAGTAGTGGTCAGTTATAATCATCAAATTAAAAGAAATAAAACTTGAAATATCAGTCTGTGTGTAATCAATGAGTATAATATACAAGTGTCACTTTTTCAGTAACGTTAGTTACTGAAAAAGGCAGTGATTAGATTACTTCTAGACTTTTTAAACAATGGTGAGTACAAGTAGGATCCCCCCTCTTTTTTGTTGTTAATGGTTCTAATCGAGTAAACGTGCGTTGCCAGGGATGTCATGGAGCGATGGACGGGTGGACGCAGATGCTGAGAAGAGCTAGGCTTATTGAGGGCAAGTCCACTAACAGAGTCGGGGTTATGGTCCAAGGTTACAAAGCCAACACGAATATCCATAGTAACAAACAAAAGTGAACCTAGACAGAAAAACAACATAAACTGGAAATTACGCAGACAAACAACAACAAGGATTTCAACGTTTACTACCAGCCAGATACAAATTAACTAATACCTCCAATAACCAGCACCGAGCACCATACAAAGAACAGTTAGTAAATAGTAAATACACTGAACTAACAAGGGAAACAACTAGAAACAGGTGTGAATCATGTGGCGGGGTTACAAATGGCATGGGAGTGGCAGGAGAAACACATGAGAAACCAAAACAGACGCATGGAGAACAAAACACTGATGTGAGTGACAGGTGGAGGCGGGGCTAACCGTGACAAAGCGATTGTTGTCACAGTACACAATCTTGTAAGTACACGAGATTTGTCTTTCGTGGATACGGTATACGTTTCATAAAATATGTTTTACAAGTTAAGTAAATTAGAGACATCAGGTATGTATGGTATAAGGTATGTTCTCACTGACGCTAAAATATTCTATACTTGCCTAGCACCATGTCATGAATTTTACACGGTTTGTTACTGTATAGAGTATGTCTATATTGTATGTCTATTTTGGCTCGTCTGGTAAATCTACGAGCCTTCTCACACTCCAATGTCAGTGAAGATTTTAAATGCAAGTGTTCGTCCAAATTTATTCCAGCAGAGGGCGGTACAGCTACAGGAAAAAAAGTTTTTTCAAGCGTCACACCCATCCCACCAACCTGAATTTGAGAATACAAATGATGTGGTAAGAAATGGGACGTTTTAGCTCCTCTCCCTGCGCGCGGTGACGTAGTAGGCTCCCGATCCTGGAACAGTGTTTACGTTAAACATTGAAAGATCTCAATTTGGATGTGCGCGAGTTATCGCTATCTACCCCACCCCTCACCTCCCCACTCCCCATTTTTGTATGCTTCTCATTCACCACTGAAGTTGCGTTTTTGACACCTCTACCCTGGCCTCCGTAACTTCTCACGAATGATCTGCACAGCCGTTATAAATTAGCCTGTTTCGCATTTAACTCCTACATTTTTTTCTTTTTGCATGTGCACACTGGGATTCTAAATAGCCGTTTTCAGTAACGGTATTTTTATTCATGCATTTTATGTTGATTTTGACTGGACGATCACTGGATACGGAGGACATATCCGAAGCACCTGCTGCATCTAGCTGTCCTGACTGCGTCCAAGAACAGAACGCGCGACTCTTTGCTTACTGCCAAATATTTCTCTCCGTTCCGAGCCGGGAGGGAACGAAGCTTCAGGTTTTTAGATGGCCCTGGAACACATGGACGACTGATCGCCATTCATCTCCACAAACATGACTTTGGAGAACCTAATTAGATGAAGGACAGAATTTTTAGCTGTGTATATAATTTATTTAACTTTACCGAATTTGGTAAGCAATGACCGAATAAGCATCTTGGCCACTAAGATGCGCCTGATGACGCGCCCTTGGGTTCGCGGATAACCTGTGTCTTTAGTGCTTACTTTGATATTCGCTGTAAATCTGGAAGTATTTCCCGCTGGATATGGCTTACAGTTTGGAGCGAGACATGTTCGAAAGGGGTCTGCGACCACGGCTTTGCTATTTGACTAAGGGAGAACGCGGGTATGGCTTTCACCTGCACGGCGAACGGAACCGCGGCGCACAATACATTCGCAAAATTGAGCCCGGTTCGCCAGCCGATCTGGCTGGTCTCAGATCCGGTGACCGGGTAGTGGAAGTCAACGGAGAGAACGTAGAGAAGGATTCACACTGCCAGGTGGGACCTGTAATTGTTAACGCAGACAGTGCAAGCAACCTGTTTGACAGCTTTTTCCTCGGCGTCCGTGGTTGTTTGCAAATGGGGCAGTGGAAACGTTTAACTACTTGTTTGCTCTTAATCTGCGATGGTACTTTTTTACCAGTACCAAGATATATCTTTGTTTATTTAAGATTGTTTAGATTAGTTATTTGCCTATGTAAATAAAAACTACTGCTTCTGTGAAATGGAATTTCTTCTTAGGTATTTCCCACCCTCGAAGTTATTTTTCTTTTTCTTATACCTCTCTCCCTCGCTCTCCCCCTCTCTCTCCCTCCCTCTCTCTCTCTCTGTCTCTCTATTAGGTGGTTCAGAAGATTATGGCGATGGATCACAGGACCAGGCTCCTGGTGGTGGATCGGGCCACCGAGGACATCCTGCATTTCCATGGCCTCCCTTGCACCGAGGAGCTGGCAGTGGAGATGGGATGCCTGTCCCCCCGGTCCTCCTCGCTTGCCTCATCACCCATCACGTCCTGCTCCTCATCCCCTCACATGTCTCTGTCTCCCTCCCCGCGGGACTCCATCACTCTTCCCTTCTTCAGGACCAGCAGAGACAAGCCCAGGACACCCAACGCTGCCTCCCAGGTTGACAGGCTGCCTCTCATTGTTAATGGCAACAAGGTAGGAGCACATGGAGGGGCAGTTTAACTGAAACACCTTCGGTGTAAATTAATATTCAACATTAGATACATTCCTTTTGGTTCTATATTCTGAATTTCTTGCATTTACATATTTTAAAGACACTGTGATTATATGTTCTGTTTTTGATAATCATTCAGTAATTTATGGCCAATAAATTCTGCATTACATTCAGTATATACCCCACCCCCCACCCACACCTCTCTCTCTCTTTTTCTCTCCCCCTCTCTCGCTTTCCCTGTCTCTCTCTCTCTCTCTCTCCTTCTCTCATTCTCTTTGCAGTGAGTGATCTCTCTCTCTTTCTCTTTGCAGAGTGAGTGATCTCTCTCTCTCTGTCAGTCCTGGGAAACAGTAGCCTGTGTATCTCCCTCACGCTCTCTCTCAAGTCAAGATAGCTTTACTGGCATGACTGTACAAAACACAGTACTGCATTAGCGTTTGTTATTTGTAGACACCCCTGCTGGAGGAGTTACCCCACACTCTCCCACCAGGGCAGAGAGGGGGCAGGAGGAGTTACCCCACCCCTGCTTCCGGCCTTACACACAGGGCTCCCAGAGCCTCAGCACTGATAACATCTCACCATGACATTTCCACTCTTGCTGTGTGTGTGTGTGTGTGTGTGGGGGGGGGGGTTGTATCAGAGGTTCTGAAGTTAAAGTCGGCCCTAACCTGTGGGGTCTGTACAGAGAGTAAAGTACTGGTTGCTTAACCACTTTGGTATCAGTGCTGCAGTCTGACGACTGACCTCAGGAAACACGATAGCAGCCAGAGTGCTCAGCCCGTGCCGCGGGGAGGTTAACGTCCTGCACTGCAAACGTCTGTGCTCACGTACGTTCGACTCTCTGGTCTCTGTGTCTTGTCTGCTTGTTACGCAACTGAACCTGCAAAGTGAAGCCCATAAGAAATGGTGGAAGTGGCCGCTGACCCACCCTAGTGGTCCCACATCCCCAAATGGCTAAATTTAGACTGCACAGTGCGACGAACGTGCTCTCCCCCACGTCGGATATGACCTGGGAGTCCGCAGAGAGCGAGAGAGAGTGTTTCAGTCAGTGTGGAAACGCTACTACAGTCCTAAAGCCTACGGTGTTGTGACATTACTTTGGGCAGAGGGTTGACACTAGGACAGTAAGAGCCCAGGAGAGGAAAGGATGTGTGGCTGCGTGGAACTACGGCACAGAGAGCTTCGGTCACACAGTCTGAAAGACGATAGGTTAGACTTGGACAAAACAGACTAACACTGTAACACCGACATGTTTCTGCACCTGTCATGCAAATCAGTGCAGGGGGGCACTAATAACAATGATAACTGATCTCAGATCATCTTCAGAGTGCTTAAAAATCACTCTGGTGTGTCAAAAACCTGCAAGCATGCACATGCAAGGTGCAGAGTGGGCGTTGCCCAGCCACCTGACCCCTGACCCCTGAACCCCACCACCCTAGCAAGGCAGAGGGCACATGACGATTGGCTGGAGGGAGGGCGTGTGACCTCGTTGTGACCTCGTGCCTGGAGGCGGAGACATGACCTACTTCAGTGATGAAACTAAAGAGTGGCCCAGAGAGCAAACCGAGACCAACAGGAAGACAGAGGGGAGTGGTGTGTATGTGTGTGTGTGTGTTTTTAGGGAATGGTGCAATGGATCAGGAGACTGACCTGTTCAAGTGCTTTTGTCTTGTTAAAACTGGCTAAGATTAGATTTACATGGTGGATCTAAGAGGGTTTTTGTTTTGATGCATGTGTGTGTGTTTCAGGACACTTCAAACAGCCTCATACCCTGATTCACACATTCACACTTATATAAGATCAGTGTGCTATTACAACAATTACAACAATTACACACAAACCTAAACAAACTTGTGTATAAAGGGTACAAAGGAAAGCCTTTCTAACACCCAGGAATGGGTTTGCAGGTCATACTGTTGTTTCTGCTATACACACTAGCTTTAAAGCTGAACCTGCAGACTTCTGATCCAACCCTGCCAAAGCATCAGCAGTGATGTGCACACACACATTTGTGTGTACACAATCAAGTTAAGTCTTGTTAGGTAAGACAATTGGTCAATTGTCTGATGGTAATTACTGTATTCCACTCTTTCTTTCACACAGAAAGACAAATGTTTTAAGTTTTAAGTTTCACTGGTGATCAAAACTGGGATTTTAGCAGGTCTTTCACTTCCAGTAAGTCTCTTCCACTTCCAGCGAGGCGGCAGGAAATAACTGTCTCCTCCACAAGGTCCACACACACACACACACACACACACACACACACGAGAGAGAGAGAGAGAGAGAGAGTCTGGAAGTACCTGAACAGTGACAGACTTCTTGATGTTTTGACTGTACTCCGGAGTCTCTTCACGTGCCACTCAAAACAGTTGACTTTGCATATATGTATATATATATATTCTGTGTAGTTTGCCTGATAAAGGCACCAGTCCTGGGCTGGGCCACCAGAGAACACACACATACCTGATCTACACTACTGCGCAAATGTCTTAGGCACCAGTACATTTGTTGTTTTATCAATGATACAATGACCATACATAATTATTTCTCAGTCTCTTTATTAGAGTACAACCAGAAAGTACTGGAAATATGTATACAGTTTTAAATCATCTTCTCTAGGCCACAGTGGTAAGTTTAAGTGTTTCGTGTGACCTCCCCTTACACTAGAGCACCAGCAGGATTCTGCCTCTCTTCACCCACAGAACCTAAATGGACCGGCACCAGAAGGTCACTCCAGAAAACCGTCAGAACCACCTCCCCAAAACAGCTCCACATGCGCTTAGTGTCAAGGGAGGTCACGCTAAACACTGTAGAAGCCTTTTTTAAAATTATTATTTTGAGTACACATTGATATATTTTCCATTTTTATCTTTAAAAAATTCTGTAGCTAAAAGAATGAATCTGATGGTGCCTAAGACTTTTGACCAGTACTGTACATTAAGTCACTCTGGATTAGAGCCATTGCCTAATGTTAGAAATGTAAATGAAGGGTTTAATGCAAAATGCAAATGTATTTATATTTGTATATTTATGCATGTAAACATCGAGTGAGTGCGTGTTAAAGTGAACATCTATTCCATTAGCCGTTAGCTTGCCTCAATAGCACAGACCCTATTTATGTTTCTCCAAGGTGAGAACTGGTGTCGCATTTCTTGGTATTTTCCCAGATGCGTCCGGAAGAGACATCGAACATTGTGTGTTTATGTGCCTTTGTAAAATTGGCTTATTTGTGGACTCAAAAGTATACTGAGATTAGATTACCCCCTTTTTATGTTTCTGTATGTGGTACATGTACACACACACACACACACACACACACACACACACACACCTCCGTGACACTGTTCCCGTTTGTGTGGCTGTGCATGTGCCTGTGACTCCTTTTTGGGTTTGCTTTGCTGATCGTGTCTAGTGATTGTCTTGCATTCCACATATTTTGTGTGGAAGTGTGTGTATTTCCAGCCATTACGGTGAACCTGTGCTTCTTGCTACTAAAACAGTTACCACCCCTGTATTGTTTGAGGACAGGAAGTGACATCATATCTTACAGAACATCCTGTTCCTGTGTGGGGAGTGTTTTTTTCTTTCTTTAGGGAAAGAATCACACCCACATCCTCCATTGTGCTCTAGAATAATTCAAGAAACCTCAGTAGGAGCACATATAAATGATCCCCTTCACTAAACCACCTGAATCAAAGGACTTTCATAAGACCTGTCAATAATCCAGACAAATCAAAGACCCAGTAATGGCTCAGGTGATAACACAGGCTCAAGTGATCAGGCTAACGTGATGCAGGAGCTCCATGTTGCAGCTCGGAAGGCACTTCAGGCAGATCTCTGGCCATCACGCCCAGCTGGGCAGCAAATACCTGGGTCCTCGTGTGAGCTGAAGCAGGTGTGCTCCAGCAGGGGGCGCACTGCTCTCGTGTGTTACCTTTCTCTCCAGGACTGGGGAGGGAGCATCTGGTGCCACTATTTCCAACATTTGCCTCATATGATTTCCTGATGAACAGTGCAGATGTATCTGATGATGATGACGGTTCCTCATTACTCGCCAGGGTTTAGTTTAAGATGGTCATGAAGGATGAAGGTGTATTCATCATAAAATCTCGAGCAGCTACTTATTCTGCCATGTGAACAAACTGTGAATGCCAACCCTTCTGCCCCCAAAAATACAGCCCCTAGTCTGGGCTTGGAGCATACAGCCCTGACAGGCTAAACGCACGTGCCATCACACAGCACAATCCTTTGTGCAGAGCCAATCCCCAAACCCAGACTAGCTCATGCCTAATCTGGTCTGTCGGTAAACTGGCTTAGTCAAATGAAGGCCATGCTTACCATTCATCCAAACAGGAGGAATTTCCTCCTGCATTTCCTACTCTATGGCTATATTTGTATCAGAACAACATTTGTAGAAGCTTTATTTGCTGTTCTTACACATTAAGAATGATTTGAGTCATTAAGCAACTTTTGAAAAACTAGGTATTGTCACGGTGAGGGAGGCTCCCCCTACCGGTTGCCTCCGGTACAGCGGCAGTTGTCCTGTTGTTGTTGCGTTGTGTGCGTCCCCTCAGGTGGGTGGGGCTTATTAGCTCCCTCACCTGATGGTCGTTTGTCTGTCTATATATGTCTTGTCCTTGTACCAGTTGACTGCTGGTTATTATATCCTTAATCTGGGTCGAGTGCACGGGTTTTTGGTTTGCGCACGTTATTCATTAAACCCCCTTTTTCTCTGAGACTTGGCGTGATCGCTTCCTTTTCGTTCGCACCTCCTGCCCGTCACAGAATAACCAGCCACCTTTCGGAAGCCGCCAGTCTCCTTTACTTTCTCCTTCGTTTGTGGTCATGTCTCGTGGTAAGTGTTTGTCCGTGTGAAATTTTGTTGTTTGAATGTGTGTGGAGGAGAGCTAGGTTGTAAACCGCTTGTCCCGTCGTGCCTACGTGCTTGTTTGTTTGTGTGTTTGTGTAGCACGTTGTGTGGCACGACGGTGACAGTAGCGAAAGCCTGGTAGCACTCTCCTCCAAGGGGGCGGCGCCTTCTCGCTAAAAGTGCTCGCCCGCAGTCTGTGTTTGTGCATGTGCATGTGTGAGATGTGTGTGATGTGTGTGAGACTGCGGGCTTGAGCTAGTGAGTGGAAGGGGCGTCTGCCGTTTGTCTTGCGTGCTGGGTCTTGTCTACGTGTGTATGTTTATGTTAAATGTAATTCCCCGTGTGCTCCCTTTTTTTTTTTTTGTTAATGGTGTTTTGGGGGAGGGGAGCAATGGAGGGTCCTGTGCTACCAATTGGGGCACAGAAGTGCGCAGCTCTGGAAGGAGGCCCGTCGGTGAGAAGGGTATGTGGGCGTGAGGGTTCTGTGCCACAACCTATGTCCTCTATATGAGGAGTGGCACAGACGGCGCAGCTCCTGAGGGAGGCCCGCCGGTGAAAGGGTAAGTTCGCGTTTGTGTTATCTGCGTGTATGTGTTGTGTGCAGGTTCCTCCTGCAGATTGGCAGTGGAGCCCCTGGACCTTGTGGGACCTCCAAAGTAGGCAGGAGCTCCCCTATGTGATGGGGTGACCGGAGCCCTGGTCATAAGTAGCCTCCCTGGAGGGAAAGGCTCCCCGGATGTGTGGGGACCAGAGGGCTCCGGCCTGAAGAGCTGCTGAAGACAGAGGTCCCCCCTCGTGCTTGGGGTGGCTAGAAGGTTGGTCCTGGGGTGTGACCGGTCACCAGTGGGGAAGGTGTGCTTCCCCCCTGGAACCTCCGGCAGGGTGGAGGAGTCCACCCTGTTATGTACCTCCCCATGAGGGGCGGTCTCCCCCCGGCCGGTTAGGGGTTGCCCAGGGTGACTCCAGGCCCTGTGCAGGCATTGGCCCCGAGCCGAGAGGTAGGTCCAGGAGGCGTTCAACTATGTGGTAGGTAGGTAGCCTGCACACACGCCCCCTAGTGTTTGTGTTTGTCCTAGTGTGCTTGTGAATTGTTGTATGTAATTCCCCGTATGCTCCTTCCCCAAAGGGGGCGTTTGGGGGAGGGGCTATGGAGGGTCCCGTGCCACGGTCTGTGGTACGGATGGCGCTGCTCCAGAAGGAGGCCCTGACCTGGTGGAGGGCGTCTCCTGAGCCGGTGGTGCCCCTGAGTTTGGTAGGGAACGCAGTGGAGGCATGCGGTACTCTGCTGCAGGGGTCACCACCTGCTAGGATGGAGATCCCTCCCCCCTCTCCATGAAAAGGGGTTGAGATGGTCAGGGCATGTGCGCATTTGTGTTGTGTTGTGTGTGTGTGTGTGTGCGTAGATGTTGTGTGCAGGTTCCTCCTGGCAGTTGGCTGCGGCGTCCCTGGACCTTGTGGGATCTCCCAAGTAGGCAGGAGCCCCCTGATGTTATGGGGTGACCGGAGCCCTGGTCGTAACTAGCCCCTCTGGAAGGGTAAGGGCCCCCACACGTGAGGGGACTATAAGGCTCCGGTCTGAAGAGCTCCTGCTGTGGGCAGGAGCCCCCTTATGTTGTGGGGTGACCGGAGCCTTGGTCGTAAGTGGCCTCCCTGAAGGGGGGAAAAAGGGGCTTCCCAGATGTGTGGGGGACTAGAGGGCTCCGGACTGAAGAGCTCCTGCCGAAGACAGAGATCCCCCCCCCCTCGTGCTCGGGGTTGCTCAGGGTCACGCCTTGCTGGGTGCAAGGGTTTGCCTCGAGCCGAGAGGTAGGTCCAGGAGGCGATCAACCGCTCCCTGGGAGGTAACCCGCACACACGCACACTTTGTGGGGCCCTCGGGGCGTGAGGGCTCTGTGACCAACTGGGGCGTGGTTTTGTCTTTTTGACGGCCCAGTCGGTCAGGGTCCCGCCCAGGGAGGCGGGAGCTAATGTATGTTGTATGTTTTTGTGTTTCAGCTCCGGGACTGCAGGAGGTGTCACCCTGCTTTGTCCCCGCCTTCCTGCCCCTTCGTCTCGCGTCTCTTTTGTACTGCCGCTGTGAACCGCACATCGGGCCGTAGTGCGGCTTGGTGGGGGGGGGTCTGTCACGGTGAGGGAGGCCCCTACCGGTCGCCTCCGGTACAGCGGCAGTTGTCCTGTTGTTGTTGCATTGTGTGCGTCCCTCAGGTGGGTGGGGCTTATTAGCTCCCTCACCTGATGGTCGTTTGTCTGTCTATATATGTCTTGTCCTTGTACCAGTTGACTGCTGGTTATTATATCCTTAATCTGGGTCGAGTGCACGGGTTTTTGGTTTGCGCACGTTATTCATTAAACCCCTCTTTTTCTCTGAGACTTGGCGTGATCGCTTCCTTTTCGTTCGCACCTCCTGCCCGTCACAGGTATATAATTTTTTTGTAGGATTAGATTCAAATTTCTGAAGAGGAGAAACAGGATAATGTTAAGTTATTCAGTAAGACAACAATTTAAACTTCCTAAAGCTTCCTATAATGTATCCTGTCCGGTGTTCTGATGAATCTCCATATTAACATGATCCGAAATGTAAAAAAACATTATCACTCCCCTGCCCATCTCTCTCTCTCTTTCTCTCTCGCTCCCACTGTTGTAGGGAGTGTTGGGGGTGACGGAGGTGGTGGAGGTGACGGAGGTGGAGGAGGTGATGGAGGGGGAGATGACCATTGGCGAGGCAGCGCGGGACCTTCGGCCCCGCCTCTGCCGCATCACAATGGACAATCGGGGCTACGGCTTCAACCTGCACTGTGACAAGACACGCGCCGGCCAGTTTGTGCGCTCGGTGGACGCCGGCTCTCCATCTGAGAGAGCAGGTCTGCAAACAGGGGACAGGATTGTGGAGGTGAGCCGTCCAAGATTAGCTCCCGGGTGTTAGGATTAAGATTAGGATTAGACTAATCTGAGAAAGAGGAAGACAGACAGAAAGAGAGAGTGAGAGGGGGGATGTTGAGGAGAGAGAGAAAGAAAGTGACAGTGGGGAGACAAAGACAAAATGGAGAGAGAAAGAGAGGGAGGGAGAGAGAGAGGGAGGGAGGGAGTATGGTTATCTGCAATACAGATTTAAATATGTATGTTGTGAAGTAGATCTTACTTATAAGAGACAAGAAGCAATTGAAAGAAAAAATTAAATATTTAAAAGTAAACTGTAGTTACATCAAAACATTTCCTAAATACAAACAAGTTCTCTAGATTTCAGTGATCTTGAATGAGTAAGGTTATATATGACTTATAAACTAGTTTAAACAAACTCAGCCAATGAAGACCAAGATACCAGAGCAGTACAACAAGCCATCCATACCAGAGGTTTCTGAGGCCTTGGAGACTGTTGAGCAAAATTTAGCAGCTCTGGCTGCCCACCTGAAGAGGCACTCTAGAGAAGACGACGCCAGGAGGATAATCAAGATGTTCTCCCATGAACCATCCTAAGGTGTATGCTCAGTGGCAGGGTAATAGTATAAGGTCAGACCCACCAGAGCTGGAAACTGAACGATACTGGAGAAGTATATGGGACAAGGAGGCATCACACATCAGTGCCCAGGTGATCGTTGAAAAGCAGAACAGACCACAGTAAACTCCCTGAGCAAGATCCAGTAACCATCATGCTAACTGACGTCCAAGAATGGGTCTCAAGTATGAAGAGTTGTCCCAGGCTATGAGATGGTCCACACCTACAGCTCCAGACCCTGACATGGTCCACACCTACAGCTCCAGACCCTGACATGGTTCACACCTACAGCTCCAGACCCTGACATGGTCCACACCTACAGCTCCAGACCCTGACATGGTCCACACCTACAGCTCCAGACCCTGACATGGTTCACACCTACAGCTCCAGACCCTGACATGGTCCACACCTACAGCTCCAGACCCTGACATGGTTCACACCTACAGCTCCAGACCCTGACATGGTTCATACCTACAGCTCCAGACCCTGACATGGCCCACACCTTGGACTGGATAAGGGTGGCTGGATGGTTACTGGGAGGGGAAAGGTAGTCAGTACTGAGGGGATCATACTACCACACAGCAACATAACAGATGTTGAGAGAAGTTTTAAGTACTTTTGAATCTCACAGGCAAATTAGAATCATAACAAGGCCTCAAGCAAAGCAGCTACAGCCAATGACCTGGAACACATCCAGAGAAGTCAGCTGAATGGGAAGAACAAGATCCTGGCAATCAACACCTATGTACCTACTAGTCAACAGATACCCCACTGGCATAATAACCTGGCCAAAAGAGAAGATAGAAACCACTGACATCAAGACAAGGAAACTCCTCACAATGCACACAGGGTTTATTCTGTATACAAAGTGGAAGGAAGGGGGCCAAGGACTAGTGAGCATCAGAGCCACTATCCAGGATGAAACATCAAGGATCCAGGAATATACCAGGAAGATGGCCCCAAGTGATAGTGAGCAACGCAGACAATACAAACCTGAGATGGATGGGTATAAAGAGGAACAGGAACCATCATGGGAGGATAAACCCCAGCACGGTATACACCACTGGCAAACAGCAGAAGTGGCTTACATGGATAAATCCTCCCAATAGCTGGAAAAGGCAGGACTAAAAGATAAGCACAGAGGCAATAATCATGACAGCACAGGAACAAGATCGATAGAGGCTGGGATCTACCACACCAGGCCGGATCCCAGATGCAGGCTGTGCAAAGATGAGACATTCCAGCACATAATAGAAGGGCGCAAGATGCTAGCAGGCAGAGCATACATGGAACACCATAACCAAGTGGCTGGCATAGTACACAGAAACAAGTGCAGAGTATGGCCTGGAAGTTCTGAGATCAAAGTGGCACACACTCCCAAAGAGGTTAGAGAATGTCTGAGTTAAGATCCTGAGAGATATAAAGATACAGTCTGACAAAATGGTTATGATTAACCAACCGGACATAGTAGTGATGGATAAACAGAGGGCCGTAGCAATAGGTGTAATAATAAATGTAATAATTCCAATGGTTAGCAACATCAGAGCCAAGGAAGACGACGACTTCACTGTTACAGAGTTCACTACTATACACTTTCAGGTGATTGAAAACAGATTGCAGTTTGTTTGTAATAAATGAGTGGAACTTGATCTGGAAAATTGCAATGCCAGGTCTCAGTGCGCCACTCGGTGGTCATGCTGTGTAACTACAACTCTCCACCTGGCACCTCTGTGTGTCGTGCTTTGCAGGTGAACAGCAGAAGCATCGAGGGCATGCGGCACTCACAGGTGGTGGCGTTCATAAAGGGAGGTGGAGGCCAGACGCAGCTGCTGGTGGTTGACCCGGAAACAGATGCGCTCTTCCATCGACTTGGCATCACTCCCACTGCTGCGCATCTTAAAGGTACAGTACAGGAAAATGTCAAACGACTTCCAATGAATTAAAAACTTAATTAGGTTTTTCATTGTTAGTATTTCTCAATTCTCTTACAGAAGACTGTGTGGATGGACCACTCATGGAGAGTCCAGTGTCTAACTATCCAGTCACGGACAGCTCTGTGTCTCCTTCACCAATCCGTGATGGCTCCCCAGTCTCCCCACCAACCTTAAACATCATAATGAAAGATCCACCAATCACGAATGGATCGCTGAAGCACCAGAATCATGGAAGCTCCTCCTCCCATTCCACCTTATCAGAGATGGAGGCGAGTAGCTCCGACACTGGCAACAAGGTGTGCGTGCGTTCTAATATGTGATATACTCTTTGTGTAATCTGTGTGTAATCTGTGTGTAATCTGAATACAATCCAAAGATGCTTCTCCAGTCACCTCATTCCCCAGTCTAGCAGGTTACTCAGTGCACAGCTCTCTTTCAGCTGACAGGCTTTAGAAAGTGCAGGTGTTCTTTGCACACTGTGACAAGCAAACCACACGCAGCACTGCCAGCCTCGTCGCCTGACACCACCCGAAATGCAGCGTGATGGTGCCGGCGTAGCCAAGGTCGAGTGAAAGTGTAACTCGCACTCGTGATTCAGTTTTGACTTCTTTAAATTGATATGGTAGAAAACGAGTTTGTGTTTCATTCCATTACGCTTCATGAAAACTGTCTCACATTTTAGACACAAATGTGACCAGTCTTACACTTCGAGTGACCCTTGAAATGCCTACAATCTGTGACTAAGGTCTGATAATGTGATGTATATTGCCACTAGCTTGTAATAATCCTACTGGAGTATCATGCAGTTCCACTCCACATTTCTTTCTTGCTGATACTCTTTCTGAACCTCTGTGTAAAGGTCTTTTACACATCAAGATAATGTTTGACCAATTTAACTAATGTAGCTGAACAAGGGACAAAAAACTTTGGCCACCCTGTCACAGTAAATGTCAGTCTGTACCATTATAGTAAATGTCAGTCTGTAACCTATATCTACAACCTTGCCAATTTAAATGCCAGTCTATACCCAGTCACAGTAACCACAAAGTAGGTCAGATGTGAGCTGGAGAAGAGAGACAGGGTAGAGATAATGGAGTGGCTTCATGACGTTTTGACTTAATGTGGGAGGAAGTTAATAATTAATGGAGAAACTGGTGTGTTACGGTTGGGAAAACACTTCATTGGACACTCATTGTATGGTTTCTCCAGAATGTAGGAACATTGACTTATGTTAGATCTTCAACTGTTAGAAATGTGTTTATGCTATAAAAAAATTCATAACTCATAACTTCATAATTCATAAAAGGGTGACGAGCTCTCTCTCTCACGCTGGAGGGCAGTAAGACGAGGATTCTCCTCCATATAAGGGGTTGTTAGCATTCAAGTTGCACTGCAGTCCAGTACTTCACATTCACATGTCTCTCTGTTAGTCAGAAATGGTGTAACTCTGTCCATGCATATGATGTGTCACCTTCACAGATGTTCAGTTCAGACCATCAAAAGCGTCACAGTGCCCCCGCTGGCAAGCAGGAGGTAAAGCGAGCAGCAGAGCCGGCGTGGGAGAGCGGCCTGCATCTCAGCCCAACGGCAGCCGAAGCCAGGCAGAAGGCCAGGGCAAAGAGGGACAACAAAAGGGCGCCCCCTATGGACTGGAGCAAGAAGCACGAGATCTTCAGCAACTTCTGAAGTGCTCGGCTCACAAGACGACTTCTCAAAGTTAAGGGAAATCAGAACTTGCTCCAGAAAGGTTTGGTCTGAAAGAAGCAAATGGGTTTTAAAAGGAGGTGTCATACATTTTCTTGTTTCAACATTCCTTCGAGTGACAGCCTTTATCCTAAATCACTTCCATTTTAGAATCACATCTCAGGAAAAACGATGAACTAGCACAACATTGCTAAAATCATCTACAGAGGAAATGGAATGATAACTTGAGATTAACTTAAGATACACAGCCATAAGTACAACCAGAATAAGCTTCCAAATCAGAATGTAAGTGGTTCTTTGATGGATTCAGGAGGTTATTACAGAGAGACGCTGTAGAAGAGTAGGTCTGTGGAGGTGTAGGTCTGTGGAGGTGTAGGTCTGTGGAGGTGTAGGTCTGTAGGGGAGTAGGTCTGTAGAGGTGTAGGTCTGTAGGGGAGTAGGTCTGTGGAGGAGTAGGTCTGTAGAGGTGTAGGTCTGTGGAGGACTGATTCATGCTGATTGACTGAGCATTTCTGTCAAACACCAGTTGTGGGGGCATGACTCTCAGTTTCTGACATATTGCAGAATAAAAAAAATACAATGATAAGTCGGTGCAGTCGCAAGTCGCTACAGGGAAATTGTGACCGCAAAAAGAAGGACAACGCATGCGTGCTCATGTGTGTTTTAATGGTGGTCCTGTTTTAGAAGTGTTTCCCTGTTCATCCACTGTGAACGTATCCACAACATATGAATTACACACAATAAAAAGGACATGGTTGCTTTGTGTGTTCATAGGAAACTGAACGGTGACGGTAACGTCTTGTTTCCTAGTAATTCAGGAGGATCCTGTTTCATTCCTGATCACAGGAAATGCCTTTGAAATAAGGAATATTTTTTTGTTATTCAGTAAGTATCCTAAGATGAAATTCTCTAATCTTTCCTTAGATGGTTTAGTCCTTTGAATTACATCAATTACATTCTCAATACATTGCACAAAACCGCATCAGATAAACTAATGATTAATGTTTTTTTGCACATTTCTTTCTGATGTTTAAGCTTAGCCTCTGTTACAGAAATGGATTGGCTTATTGTCTGAAGACGTACCACACACAATGCCTAGACTGGTAATGTGTTAGCCACAAAACACAAAACACTTTACAGGGTCATTTCCTGTATGACATGATTTTAATATTCAATACTGTAAAGTAGAGATAACTGAGTTTAATATGCGCTTAAATTAAATATCTAATTTAACTTTATTATGCTGCATGCAATGATCTCAGTGCATTTCACTAGTTAAATGGAATAACTATATTAAAAAGAGCTCTAAAGTTTCTTTATGAATCTCAGGTTGGTAGCACTGTGAAAGTGATCTTTATTTCTAAATGAAGTTTGAGGCTTAGAAAGATGTAATGAAAACATAATATTTTAGTAGGCTACAAATAAAACGAAACGTACAATAAATATTTTAAACCATCAGTATATTTTCAATATAATTTTTCAATAGAGTAGACTACAATCAATTAGAATTGTTTAAATCTGTACAAGAACGAGAGTTACTCTTTTTATTCCACATTATTCCTTTGTCTCACATCTTCTCAATAAACGGAAACACTGGCCTGTTTTTTGTGTCACTTGTCTTGTTACACGCGGAGCTATGGGTAACTTTAGTGTGGCATAGTGCAACTTCATGGTTTCTCTAGTCGATATGCAGTTTCTCTTTCTGCCGCAAGAGGGGAGTGGTGAGAAGCACTGTGATCGAAGTGCAGCGGCGTCGAGCTTTCAATGTACGTCACGGCTTTTCTGTGCATCGCACCAGGCTGCGTTTGCTGGTGGGTGAGGGACCCTCCTCACACGTGTCGTCACGTTGAGTATACAAGCAGTACCTGGTCGCATATCGATCGTGGAATAGATTATCAAATAGCCTGCTATTGAAAGTTTAAAATTCACAGGAAAAATCAGATTTAGAAAAAGATCACGTGTACACAAGTCACAAGCTCTGCTGGGATACTCCCCAACTTCTCACACGGTGTAAACGGTGTGTAGACAACGCTGCCGACGGGCACTCGTAGCATCTCAGTGAAAATGTGCCATCGTGTGAACCTCTGCGGGGGGATATGCTTTATGACAGGAGCACGTGAGAAGCGTGTTATTACATTATTATAACTTTAGAGCATCGTTTCAATATTTATTTCACTTAAATCCACCACACTTAGACACACACACACACACCTGGTTTTACTGTTGACTTCTCATGTTAGAACTGGTTCCTCCTCTTCACATCCACACTCTCTCTCTCTAAGCCTAACCTCCATTTCATTTTATCTACTGTAGCATTGCCACAAGCCTCAACTTTACACAGGGCCGCATGCTGTGTCTCTCACAGCAAGTCTCTCTGTACACACACCCACACCCACACCTCATCCCCACCACACACACACTCTGGTTCCCCAAACCCACTACACTTACACCCCCTCGAGTTAGATCTTCTGTAACTCAGACCACCTTTAGGTGCTGCTGTGGTTTCTACATGAACACTTAATATGGTCTTAACACTACAATGCTTATGGGCAGCAGGACCATGACAGGGCACATTGTGTACACTTCATACCCATCTTTTGTACGTTGGTATTTCAAGTTTACACTTTCCATTTCCATTTTCTTTGGGGTTTCTGGAAATTCTTATTAGCAATAAACCTTTCAATTTCCTTAAAGTGATGGTTGTGAGCTATGCAGCTGAATTCATCCAAGCCCCCTGATTGGCCAGGCCAATGTCAAATGTAACAATCCTGTCCAGCTGAGTGGACTCCTTGTATAGCGATTGGCCAACTTGATGTCATATGCTTTAGGAAAAGCCTCCTAGTGGAATGATGAAATGTAAAGTCCTACTGCTGGAAACGACTATTTATTTCGTCTGTTGAACACCTGAAGTATTTCATTAATTCCACATTCGTCATTCACATCTAAAAACTACAACAAAAGAACCAGCAGCTCCAGAGTTTCACACCCTTTCTGAGAGAACAGTGTTCCCCAAACACTCAAGTATAGATACAAAAAAAAGTCTGTGATCAGAAAACCTTTAAATGAGAAATTCAGTGGCTTTTAATTGGGTAAAAATGTATTAATATTTACCCTTTTCAGTCCAGGAATGAAAGTTTTACTTTTTTGAAAGCAGTTTCAGAATTGCAGAAGCCCCTCCCCCTGTCAACCGTCTCCCTCCCACTGCTGACTCTGGTGTCGTTCACACTCACTCAGTCATTTTAATTAAGACATTTCCCAACAAATCACGTCTTCTGAGACAGAACCAAGACAAACGGTAAGTCCAGCAGTTGTATTTAATTGGTAAATTGGTCAGCATTAAATCCTTATACAAAAAAAAGAAATAAATATATGGGAAGAAAGTGCACGATGAAATCATTGAGATTTAAATCATGTTTTTTTCTTTCATGGTTTTAGATTTTTTTAATTCAAGAATGTGTTGGCGGGGGCAACAGCAGTAGCAGCAAAAGAAAAATCATAAAAAAAGTAACGTTGTAAAACAATGTGAAATAATCACGGTGTTGCATGAGAGGATTAACACACCACATACCCAACAACAACATGGCATCGATCATCATTCGTATTAAACACACACACACACTCGCACAAAAACACACGCGCACTCACAACTACTCATAAGCGTGTTGTACACGTTGGTCACAGTTCACAGGTCAACAGGGCTCCAGAAGTCAAGTGTAATGTACCTTAAAACATTGAACCTAGTAACACATACCACCACACACACACGCACACACATACAGCACAAGAATAACACTGACGAAAAAAGGGGAAGAAAAAAAATAATAATAAAAAAAAATACTTAGAGCATTGAAACAGAAGAACAGTGACAGATACAATCTCTCACACACAGACACAATCAGGTCATGATCAGCATACTACACCGTCTGCATTTCACCCCAACGACTGTTAAGTGTTTAGACTAAATGTTCAATCTGCCATGTGTCCCATAAAGAAGCGACTGCGCCCAGGAGGAAGTACAGCCTACAGCTCGCCACGGGAGTGAGAGACGAGTCACGCAAACACACAAGGAAGTGGTCGCTCTGGGGGCCAAGCAGGTGGATTTGTGGGACCGTCCAGTACTAAACCCCGTCCGGAAGGAAAGGCGTGGGGAACCTGAGGCGCGGGTACGAAGCCCTGCTCTGTTCCTCTCCGATGTTCGCATGTTCCGTTTGTTTTCGATTCACTTTCTTTATAATTAAAAAAACAAAAAAAAAAAACAAAAAACACACACTAGTCATTTCTATAGTCTCAGTGTTTTAGATCTGATTATGCTATCGCTAGAACAGTGCCATCTGCAGTCTGTTCGTAATTATTGCGAGCACGCGTGCGAGCGTATGTGTCTAGAGCCGGTCCAGTTGTGACCATGGGTTTAATTCGGATGCCTGGGATTGACTTAACTTTAAAAAGATGTTTACAGATCACTGTCTAGCTCGACTCCCTAACGTTTCTTAGTAATGTCAGATATTACATCTGTGAGCTCCATTCTAACCTCCCTCCCTCCCTCCCACCATCTCTGCGTTCTCTCTCCCTCTTTTGCTTTCGCTCATCCTAAAAAACTCTTTTAGGTTTATTTTCCCCATGATTTGGGTGCATTCCACAGTTAACTAGAGGAGTCCCCTCCCCCCTCCCTCCCTCCCACCCACCCTCATGGACACACACAGGGCGTGGGGTCTGTCCGTCAGGCGGAGCGGCCAATCGTGTCCCTCTCCCCCACGATCAGGGCAGTGCAATACACAGATGGATGAGTTTCCCCCCGGTAACCCTCCTAAAGTTTCAACTGGAAAAAAAGGGATAAAGAATAAAAACAGAAAATGAAGGACATTTTTCACAAGGAAAGAAAAAAAAAAAAAAAATCACACGGTTGTGCTTCTCTACAGGTCCTAAGTTCACCATACACCTCACGAATCCCAAAACAGAACCATTCTTCCATTAATACATTAAAGGGCGTCAGTGCAACTCACCTGACAGCGCATGGGCGTGCAGTGTGGGTGGAGGGAGGGGCGGGGCTACACCCCATAGCATGCAGAGAGGCGGTCCTTAAGGATGGGCGGGAACTGCTCCGAGAACTGCTGCCAGTTTTCCTCCCCTACCTGGTCTTTGAAACCATGCAGGATCTAGACGTGTAGGAAACATGCGTTAAACGGGACCACAACGCCAACAAGCTTCAGGAAGAGATGTGCTGCAAGTTTAGTTTAATTATTATTACTTATACCTACTACTACTACTACTACTAACATCAAAAACATGAATAATAGTAGTAGTATTTATGAATTTTGGTTTAATAATATAAGATGGCGCCAGTGTTACATTTTTGAAGATTTAAGGTTAGGGAAGAACCAAGCTATTACTGACAATATATAATACAGCACAAATTCAAAACTTAAAATAGAAGAACTGTAAGTAATAAATGCGTGTGGGTGTCTGACCTTGTAGAACATGTCCCTCAGGTCATCTTTGGGACTGACCCAAGAGGCCACCGCGTCGCAGAAGAAGATGAAATCCTGAGAACCGGAGAGGTGAATTACGGACGGACAGAGAGCAGGAGAGAACGCTAGCGAGAGGAGGACAGAGTCAAGGTCCTACCTGGACCACACCTCCAGGATTTACACCAATCATCACACAGATGCCTCTGAAGGCGGAGTCTTTCTCCTCGTTATCTCGGATGTTGCGTAACGATGTGCACCTGCATATTGCACAACAAATAGAAGTGGATTTTCTTAGAAAACAGGTCAGGTCAATCAAGTGTATGCAACAAAGGTTTCCGAGGAAACCCACCAGGGCCGGATAAACTGCTGCAGCATGGGAGCCACTTCCTGTGGACACACGTAGCCCAACCGACCAATCGTGATGGCTATGGACCGAAAAAGGAAGAAGCACATGGGATCATGATCTCACAATACGAGTCATGTTTCTCTACCATCAGTGAAAAAGGAGTAGAGGTCAGCTGCAGAAGGGGCAAGGTTAAAGGATGAGTACCTGTGTTCTCCAACAGGGTTTTGGGAGTGTTTGGTCTATTAATGATCTCCACCAGGTGAGGCAGAACCAGAGCCACATATGGCTGCATCTCCACACCTGAGAGACAGACAGACAGAGAGAGAGATAGAAAGAAAAAGAGAGAAACACATGAGCACAAGATGACAAAATATAGATTATTTACAGGCTCCAAGAACTCCAAACATTAAAACGTCTCTGAGCACTGGCACGCTCACCAACACGACCGTTCAGCCAGCATGCTACAAGTGTGTGCGGTGTCCTGTTCTTAGAACACTACAGCGGAGAGTGTGCGCGGTGTCCTGTTCTTAGAACACTACAGCGGAGAGTGTGCGCGGTGTCCTGTTCTTAGAACACTACAGCGGAGAGTGTGCGCGGTGTCCTGTTCTTAGAACACTAGGTGTGCGCGGTGTCCTGTTCTTAGAACACTACAGCGGAGAGTGTGCGCGGTGTCCTGTTCTTAGAACACTACAGCGGAGAGTGTGCGCGGTGTCCTGTTCTTAGAACACTACAGCGGAGAGTGTGCGCGGTGTCCTGTTCTTAGAACACTACAGCGGAGAGTGTGCGCGGTGTCCTGTTCTTAGAACACTACAGCGGAGAGTGTCCGGTGTCCTGTTCTTAGAACACTACAGCGGAGAGTGTGCGGTGTCCTGTCCTGTTCTTAGAACACTACAGCGGAGAGGTGTCCTGTTCTTAGAACACTACAGCGGAGAGTGTGCGCGGTGTCCTGTTCTTAGAACACTACAGCGGAGAGTGTGCGCGGTGTCCTGTTCTTAGAACACTACAGCGGAGAGTGCGCGGTGTCCTGTTCTTAGAACACTACAGCGGAGAGTGTGTCCTGTTCTTCCGGTGTCCTGTTCTTAGAACACTACAGCGGAGAGTGTGCGCGGTGTCCTGTTCTTAGAACACTACAGCGGAGAGTGTGCGCGGTGTCCTGTTCTTAGAACACTACAGCGGAGAGTGTGCGCGGTGTCCTGTTCTTAGAACAACACGGACAGTGCGGAGTGTCCTGTTCTTAGAACACTACAGCGGGTGTCCTGTTCTTAGAACACTACAGCGGAGAGTTCTTGTACAGCGGAGAGTGTGCGCGGTGTCCTGTTCTTAGAACACTACAGCGGAGAGTGTGCGCGGTGTCCTGTTCTTAGAACACTACAGCGGAGAGTGTGCGCGGTGTCCTGTTCTTAGAACACTACAGCGGAGAGTGTGCGCGGTGTCCTGTTCTTAGAACACTACAGCGGAGAGTGTGCGCGGTGTCCTGTTCTTAGAACACTACAGCGGAGAGTGTGCGCGGTGTCCTGTTCTTAGACACACAGCGGACAGCGGAGAGTACAGCGAGAGTGTTCTTGTGGTGTGTCTGTTCTTAGAACACTACAGCGGAGAGTGTGCGCGGTGTCCTGTTCTTAGAACACTACAGCGGAGAGTGTGCGCGGTGTCCTGTTCTTAGAACACTACAGCGGAGAGTGTGCGCGGTGTCCTGTTCTTAGAACACTACAGCGGAGAGTGTGCGCGGTGTCCTGTTCTTAGAACACTACAGCGGAGTGTGCGGTGTGTCCTGTTCTTAGAACACTACAGCGGAGAGTGTGCGCGGTGTCCTGTTCTTAGAACACTACAGCGGAGAGTGTGCGCGGTGTCCTGTTCTTAGAACACTACAGCGGAGAGTGTGCGCGGTGTCCTGTTCTTAGAACACTACAGCGGAGAGTGTGGTGTCCTGTTCTTAGAACACTACAGGGGAGAGTGTGCGCGGTGTCCTGTTCTTAGAACACTACAGCGGAGAGTGTGTGTCCTGTTCGGTGTCCTGTTCTGTTTAGAACACTACAGCGGAGAGTGTGCGCGGTGTCCTGTTCTTAGAACACTACAGCGGGAGAGTGCGCGGTGTCCTGTTCTTAGAACACTACAGCGGAGAGTGTGCGCGGTGTCCTGTTCTTAGAACACTACACGGAGAGTGTGCGCGGTGTCCTGTTCTTAGAACACTACAGCGGAGAGTGTGTTCTTAGAACACGGTGTCCTGTTCTTAGAACACTACAGCGGAGAGTGTGCGCGGTGTCCTGTTCTTAGAACACTACAGCGGAGAGTGTGCGCGGTGTCCTGTTCTTAGAACACTACAGCGGAGAGTGTGCGCGGTGTCCTGTTCTTAGAACACTGTGCGCGGTGTCCTGTTCTTAGAACACTACAGCGGAGAGTGTGCGCGGTGTGTCCTGTTTTGCGCGGTGTCCTGTTCTTAGAACACTACAGCGGAGAGTGTGTGCGGTGTCCTGTTCTTAGAACACTACAGCGGAGAGTGTGTGCGGTGTCCTGTTCTTAGAACACTACAGCGGAGAGTGTCTCACCCATCTGCATGCAGATCTCACCAATGGCCCACGTAGCATTGTTACACACAGAGATAAACTCAGGATTGAGGTTCGTCCCCAAGATTGGCATAAACTCCGCTACACACACACACACACACAGACACAAAAACACATTTTTTAGGGAGGGATCGACCATCTTAGAAAAAACACTAGCTAAACATCAATAAGTAATAAACATCAGTGGGTCAGGGGTATGATAACCAGAGTTATAGGCTTGCGCTACATCTGAACGACACAGATGCATGAGTGACAGGCAGCTGTCTATGCTAATGTAACAGGATATCAGATAAAAAGAGGAGATGGCCATGTTTAAAATAGAAACAAAAAACACCCAGGCCACTAGGTGTCAGATGTTTCATGACTTATGGTATCCTTTAAAAGATTTAAAATTAAGCCTTTGTAGGTATGTGTATTAAATATTTATGAGGTTGTAATGGGGTAGAGGTCTTACCAATGCAGGGTTTAACATGAGGGAAACAGGCTTTGGTCAGGTCACCCAGCAGAGCAAAGGAGCTCTGTCTCACTTCTGGCATTGTGTCCTACACACACACACACACACTTTGTGAAAACCTTCCATCCCTTCCTCCAGACCCATCAGGTAGTTTATCTCTGAGTGCCAGTAATCTCTCTGACCTCCACCCAACACCACAGACACTCCACCCTACCCCAAACACACACACAGCTCTGCTACCTGCATGCACTGGAAGAGCAGGGTCATGATGTTGCTACGGGCGACCAGCTGGTCCACATGGCCTCCGAGTCCTTCAGCCAGACCACTGAGCAGGTCCAGAGCCACAATCATGAAGTCCTTATCTGGGGCTTCGTACTGGTCGGGCTGCTGGCTGTACATCTGTACACAAACACATGTGGAAGAGTGTTAGTTTGCAAATTTACATGCGTCACACAATACTGATCACTGTAAGCTGCTGTGTGCTGCTATGCTTGTGTGTGTGTGTTCTTACCATGGCCTGTGCAAGGGTTTTCTGCACCAGTGTGACACAGCGCTGATACACTGGCTCGCAATAGGGCAGGAAGCCACTCTGCAGTGCAGTGGCAACAGACGATAAACACTAGAGAGAAAACCCAGAGAGGAGTGTACATTCATGAGACATTATACACACACACACACACACACCTTTCAGAGACCTGGCAAGTGATTTTCTGATACTTAAGCTTCAGGTCCACATTGGCCCACAAGGAGGGGAGTGGATAACCCCAGCAGTAGCTGGCTTGTGCTGCACTGACACCAACAGGCCAAGGTGAGAACTGCACCTCAGGCATTAAACTGTCCAGTTAACAAGCTGCTTTGGTGATGGAGGGTGGAAGTGTCTAACCAGACCTTTAGCTTTTAGCTGCTGTCTTTTAGCTGCTGGATCTGAACTCATGTGTACTCAGTTAAATAATCCCTAGATTTTCCATTGGCATGTGTGCCATCGCAGGTGGAAAGTTTGACTCTGGTGTGTGCGTTACGTTGTGATTGAGTGGACAGCTCACCTCCAGCAGGGGGAACAGGTCCTTGTCCTCGTCCTTCAGCTCGTTCCATTTCTGGATGAGGGGGGGCATCAGCTTCTGGATGTACTCCTACAGGCAGTGCAGCAAGGAGGGAACACAGCACTCAGTGCAGCTCCTAGTTCACCAGGATCAAACTCGGTGAGGCAGAAAGCGTCCAGGAGAGGGCGCCAAACCTCACGCCAGCCGCGAGTCCAGAAGCAACAGAGTCTTAACGCCGCTGTCGACGTTTTCACTTAAGCATCTTCTACCACACAATACCATTTCCGTCGTACTCTCCCATGTCTCGTCCACAGCTCCCCCCCACACACACACACACACAACACAAACCACAGGAGCAGGAACAGTACCGGCTGGTTGAGGTGGTGCCCCACGGAGTCGGCCAGGGTTCCGATGGCGTCGTACAGGATGAGCAGGTTCTTGTGCTGGTACTTTCCGAAAGCAAACACCAGCGTGTCCAGGATGAAGCTGAGGTACGGGACGAGCTCGGTGCACGCCTCCTCCTCCAGGGTGGCGAAGGCACTGTGAGTGGTGGGGGGAGGGAGAGCTATCACACCAGCAGTGGGGGGAGGGAGAGCTATCACACCAGCAGTGGGGGGAGGGAGAGCTATCACACCAGCAGGTGTGTCTGCCAACTCCCAGCAGCCTGAACGCCACTTTCACCAAACTAAAGGCACTGCCTTATATGGTTACTCTGGATTACACTTGCATACATACACACACCAATGTGACCCAAGCACACACACACCTGCAGGAGTCCTCCTACTCACAGACACGTGCATACACACACACACACACACCTGCAGGCGGCCTCCTGCACCCTCTTGTTGCCGTCGAGGATGCGTTTGAGCAGCTCCGTCATGAGGGGTTTGAGGTGGGCGTCCGGCGGCTGGCTGACCACCCAGTGGGCGTAGCGGCTCAGCGTCCAGCAGGCGATGGAGCGCACCAGAGCCTTCTTATCACACAGACACTGGATGAGGTGGGGAACCAGCTCAGGGAGGTAGGGGACCATGCCCTGCATACAGCCTGAGAGAGAGAGATGCTTCATGGAGATGTACATCACTAAGGTGTGAAGAACGTGTGTGTATGTATGTGAGTGATGGACAGAGAGAGAGAGAGAGACTCACCCTCAGCAATGGCCCCCAGCACCAGGATACCAGACTCCTTGATGACCCAGTCCGGGTGGAACAGAAGCCCCTTCAGCAGAGGCAGTAGGTGGGGGAGCAGGTCATCACGGAACACGTTAGCCAGGACGTCCAGCGCCGCCGCCGAACACTTCCCTGCACAAGTACAAGTCCTGATTGGTCAGGATCAAGCTGGCCCCGCCTTCTTCATTTTCCCTGATTGGCTTACACACTTCAGCTGCTTAGTTTGTAAACGGCATGTTTGTTTCTTCTCCCCAACTCTCAAACCTACGCAGGTTCCAGTCGGACAGCGCGTCATCATCATCATCCTCGTCATCATCAATGTCCTCGCCCTCCTCGCCGTCCCCGCCCTCATGCTGCAGGGTGACTGTGCGGGACTTGTGGAAGCGAGGCTTTATGTCCTGCTCGCTGTCCGGGACGTTGTCGTCCTCCTCCACGTCACCCTGCAGGACAGGAGAGCAGAGAATGACAAGAGCAAAGGAGACAAGAGAGACACATGAAGGACAGACGTGAAGGACAGAAGAGAGAGAGAGAGGACAGACATGAAGGACAGAGAGCCTCATCCACCTTCAGTAGAATGATGTCAATCTCCGAGTACTTCATCCCATTCACCAGGATGGGTATAAGCCTGGTGAGACAGCAAACACACACACTTCATATTCTGCTCCATCATTTATTTTATTTCAAAATATTGTAAATTAAAAAGCAGTTCTACAGTTAGACAATTAGTTTAGCTTTGATTTTTTATATTTTTCCCACAACAGTTGAAAACTGGTTTCTTTGCAGCTTTCATACATTATATTTTATGTTGTGTTTTCTTACATGCACACAGTTGTTACCTTGTATTTTTTATATATATATATTTAAGTGTTGTAATATAATTCAATGTAATGTGAAATATGTCTATCCATGTGGTTATTCTATAACAATCGATTCAATGAGTCTACAGAAAACATACTGCATCGTGGTATGAGTACATCATTGCGGTTGTCTGTATATGAACCATACCTATATGGGGATATGAGATGTGTCATAGTGCGCAAACCGAATACAGGCATGCAGAATAAGGACATGCAAGATATTTAGAGTTCAGCTCATCAGGAATGGACTGTACCACTGTGTGTGTGTGTGTGGGGGGGGGGGGCAAAGGAGGTACTCACTGCACCAGGTGTCCTGACAGAGCTTCCTTACAGATGGGCTGTTCCGCCAGCGTGAGCCAGAACTCGCATGCTTCCAGAGCCACATTCTCATCAGGGTCCTGCGTGCGCTGCAGCATGTACTGAGGGTATTGGGGGGATAAAATTAGACGGGTGGGTGTGTTCAGATGACACTGTCTGTGCATGTGTGGGATGAGGTGGGGTGTGAGTCTCTCACCTGGATGATGCTGTGCATGTGTGGGATGAAGCGATGTGTGTGTCTCACCTGGATGATGCTGTGCATGTGTGGGATGAAGCGATGTGTGTGTCTCACCTGGATGATGCTGTGCATGTGTGGGATGAGGCGGTCTATGCGGACCTCCAGGAGCATCACCAGCGCCCTGCACACGTTCTTCCTCACCTCAGAGTCTTCATCGCCCGCCAGTGCAAACAGAGCCTGAGAGACCAAGGTTGGCAGAGAGTGAGATGGAGTGAGAGAAAGTGAAACAGAAAGAGAAATCCCACCTTCCTGGCTAGCCTCAAATGCTGCAAAAACAGTTCAACCAAACAACACTAAGCTAATAATGCCATTGTCGGCATGCCAAACGGCAGCGGGATTGTTAGACACATTAGTGTTGGTTTATGTGTGACGGTTAAAATAGATGTTACCTCTATGAAGGTGTCGATGTTGTCCATCAGAGCCTGAGCACGACCAATGATGAACTGATTCACACACGCTATAGCATGAGATCTGAGGAGTGCGGACACAGAGAGACATCAACGCACGAGCATTCACACAGTGAGGTTTCCAAAAATGACAGACGGTTCGTTTGATTGTTTTAGCAAGAAAAGCATTAAGATCATGTTCACAGAACACTCTTGAGAAACTGACTGTAAATGGAGTAGAGAGAGAGAAGGAGGAAGTATCAGACCTGATCTTGGGGCTGCAGTGCTTGAAGAACTGTAGGAACTTGGGGATCATGATGTTGAGGGGTCGATTAAGAGCATCACTGTCCAACAGCTCTGACGAGTCCTCACAGATCTTCTGCAGAGCACCAAATGAGCCCTACACACACACACACACACACACACCCATCACTACTTCCACACTGAATCATCCACACTCCAGTACAGCTGTGGCACAGCAAAGTGAGTTACCTCACAGGTGTTGTAGTCCTCAGAGTTCAGCAGATTGCAAAGCTGAGGCAGCAGTTCCGGCCACGTCTGCAACTCCCCTTTAGATGCTATAGTGGTGATCAGAATACCTGCATGCACACACATGTCTCACATACTTAATTCTCTTACTCCTTCCCTCGCTCCCTTAACCCTCCCTCCTTCTGCCCTCGCTCCCTTAACCCCTCCCTCTCCTGCCCTTGCTCTCCACCCCCAGGAACCTCACTCACCCTTTAGCCCTTCCATCAATCTCTCCCCCCACCACACCACCTTCATCCCCTCAGTAAATCCCCTCTTCATCCCCCTCTCTCTTCATTCCTCCCTCCCCATCAACCTCTTTATCTCCTCTCTCTCACCAATGGTGGCGCGGATGAGGGGTGAGGGGTCTCCAATGTTGTTCAGACACTCCTGTTTGATGAAGTCAGCCACAGCCGGGGGGAAGTTCTGATAGTGAGCCTTCACATTGTTCTTCAAAATCAGACCACTGAGAGAGCGAGTTGGTTCATCTACAGTGAGAGAGAAAAAACAGAGAGGTAGTCAGTGAGTGGGGGGGAGAGAGATCTATATATTTAACATCATGTGACTATAATTGGTCACTTTGTAATAGGTCACATTCTGGTAATAGAGTCTGAACGAAGATTTACCTTCAGATTTGAGACTTGTGAGGACGAAGATGAGGTAATTGTTGAAGTCAGGATACTGGTTGAGTTGCTCCAGTTTCTAGATGGTTCTGCTAAGGACATTACTACCACAAACTAAACAAATACATCCAAAGGAAGTAAAACAGACCACGGTGACAACATATAGTGTAGTACAAAAGCCCAGAATGCAAAATAAACACAAATTCACAAAAATCCAAACGTGCATATATTTATGTTCTCTCACACCCTCATCTCCGACTCCAAGGATACCTCTTGCACGGCTCTTTGCGTTGCCGTGTCCGGAGATTGCGAGTCCTTCAACAGCACGAGCACCTGCTGAAGACTCTGTTCGTCGGGCTGCCACTCCATCCTAATGCCCCCACCACAACAGACAAAAGCACCACACGACAGAGACGAGGACACACACGCGCCCAAAAACAAAAAAAAACAAAAAAAAAAAAAAAACACACACAGGGAAACAGACAAAGGACGAATGAGTGCGCTAGACGGATACTCTAATGATTAGCGAGACTGCGATGCAACGGGCACACACTCGGGGAAACCGTGCAAACACTAATAGCTCTAGTCACTGATGCTACAACTTAACTGGGCAATGGAGTGGTCGGAAAACATATTGTAATGGCTTAAAAGGTAAAAATCAGAATCGGTTATTTTGACAAGAAAAGACGATGAAAGCGGGTGGAATCGTTAGGCTTCTTCTTGGCATGGAGGTTGCAGCTTTAACGATTAATCTAGTTAGCTAGCTGGGCTAACTATAAACTCATTCCGTTTATCTGTATGCTGTTCACATCTACTGATAAAAGTTCGTTAGCTACAGAAAACGCTACTTTCAACCGAAGCCGACCTTCATGTCTTAAGTGGCTAGCCAGCTATACGGTAACGGCGATTAAATGAACAAAAACCTAAATTTCCCAGCGGTGGTGTAGCTACTAAAAAGATATATATGACTTCAAAAGCACGGCGTTGGCGGACGGCATAGCCGGCTAAATCGTGTTTTGCTGCTTCTGAGCTGGATAAGTTAGCCGATTAACTCCAGTCTGCATATGTCGCGAGCGCGGCGGTTAGCCGCCCGTGCGTGCAGCTCACCGGGCGGTTATCTGCTCAACGACACGGCTAAGCGGACTGCTGTTTTTACGTTTTGTGACTACATGTTTTAATTCAGACAGCTTCTTTTAGTTAAGTAGTTATGTATGTAAAACGCGACATCTTCCCTCCCCCCGCCCCGCCGGCTTTGACCGCTGCAGGGCCGAGCGGGCCCTGTTTTTTGTGCTAAGCTAGCAGCTAACCTCGTTAGCTAAATATGGGCTCTACTGTAGCTGTAATATGCCAAAAAAAACCCAGCCGATGCGACGCCGAGTTAGTGACATAACTAGAAACATGAACGACACGGACACAGAAGAAACATTCATACAATTTATACGCAAAACTTTGCCATCTCGCCTCTGAGCTGTAGCCATGGCTAATGTGATAGCTCGTTAGCTTAGCTCGCCTGCTACGTGTTGAAAGTACCGCCAAAGCGCTTTTTACCTGATGCCCCAGATTTGTCAAGACGCGGGTTAATTGTGTGTTTTTTCTCTCGTTTCGTGGATCGGTTCCTTCTATCAGCGAATATGCAGTTTACGGTGAAGATGCAGAGTGCGTTTGAAAAGTCGTGGTGCCTTTGCGTTCGTTTCAAATCTCCGTTATTCTGTGAGATTGTTATTCAATCGCCGGCGCCTGCTCTTTTTTTTTTTTTTTTTACTACTGCGATTTGAGCATGGTGCACGGCAGACACCGTAATCGTTTCCGTGAACTCAGGCGGCTTCCGTACGTGACGGTAACTTCTGCGCAGCCAATCATTGATGAACGCACTTCCAGCATGGAGGGAAAACAAGAATTTGTTTAGGCGTGAAGGACTTTTCAGAACGTTATACCTACGTAACTAAAGATGTACCGTAATATATTGAAATCCAGAAAAAATATGCGACTCTCTTACACTGAATGGATGCAAGAAAGCTGAAAGGCTGAAATTCCCAATCTTCTCCAGCAGATGGAGACAGGTGTACAGTAATAGAATGTGTGACGACGTGATTACTTATTAGTTATTTTTCGGGAGCAGGCGAAGTACAACTACTCGGGCTTCCTTTTTTCGTTGACTTTAAGAGTTCACCGAGCGAGCGCATCACATTTGGAGTCGAATGTTTGCATAGAGGGCTCGTATATGTTTAAACAGAATGTTTGCATTCTCTTTGTAAGCGATCTGCTACAAGAACAAAGATGGGGTAAAGTTCAAAATCATAAACGAGTTTTTTTTAGACTTGCTCTCCAAGCATAAGGTGGACCCTTAAGACTCAAACTTATCTCGCTTTCACCATTACACTGATTGGCATTTGGCTGTCACACGGGCACTTACTTACTTCACTTTAACATTCTTTCCAAAGAGAACTTGGCTATTTTCAAGTCACACGACAACCCAGTGTACTGCAAAAACAAAACTTTACTTCAGTCGGACACACAACCAGGATTGTGCATGTTGAGCCGCATCCTTATCAGAGATGCGCAGGCACATGCACACAGGTTACATTCAAAACAGTCCTCCGCCTTCCCAGGCTGCACTCTTCCTCAGCACAGGGAGCTGATCTCACTCTTGCTGCAGCCCCACTTGCAGCAGGCATTGGACAGGCCCACCACCACGTCCCGGCCCTTGCGGTCCGACGTGCGGAGGGCCTCCAGCACCTCGTCTGAGATGAGCGAGCGCGCCGGCCGCCTGAACACGCCGCTCTCCGGGGCCCAGCCGTGAGCCTCCACGCCGGGGTGACCTTTGTAGGAAAGTTCGAAGATGGGGTTGGAGACCCAGCCATCAAAGGCCTCGTCGTCAGAAGAGGAGAGGACATCGCTGGCCAGGTCCCCTGTGAATATATGAGAGATTGTTTCTGCAGTAGTAAGTCTGTCATTGGCTCTGGTCCAACAACAATGTCTCTGACAACAACTTCGAGAGAGAGAGAAAGTATTTGGACTGACACTCGTCTTTGAACTGCAACACATTTGGAAACCGATTGATAATCAGCCATCTAGAACCAGTTGACCCCACTCACTCACACACACACACACGCACACACCTGCTTCTCCTGACACATCCACGGATCTCCTCCAGCGGGATCCACCACAGGTGAAGATGACGGCACGGATGAACTCCCTCCCACACAGCTTGACGCCATAGATGGGGTGGCCCTCGTTGGCCTGTGCATGGCCCGCCACCGCCACCATCAAGCCCAGGGTCAGCACTGCCTCCTTATACATGACGGTGCAGGGACGCTAATGAATGCTGAGTGCACGAATGTGCGCGAGCAGGACTGCCGTGAGGAATGGAAATAAGTTGAGTAATATTCTCCAATCAGACGCCAAAGATAGAGGTGAGAGGAGTGGCCGTGTCCCTACTAAATTTGTCTCTTTCTGTCCTCTTCTGCTTTGCTCTTGGATTAGTGATGCTCCTCTGTGTTTCTCAGCATCCCAGGGTGCCTTTTATAGCCCCCTGACACAATGCTATGACCTATTCGTCCCCAGTGTCAATCTGATGGCAGGGACAGATAGACAGGGAGACCTTTAGCTGGACAAAAGGACCATCCCCGACCTGCTGTAATTAACCTGAACATAGTCTTCTGGGCAATGGCATGGGGAACAATCTAATCTTGTTGTTCCTGACCTTTTGGACATCACACACACACAAGCTGAGGAACACACTCAAAAACATACACAACCTCAAACAGACCACATTTCCATCACCATTATAATGCATGTTTTGCTTTTAAAAGTGATGCTGTATCAGTCTGCAGCTCTGGTATGACTACCTTAAGTAAAGCCATAACTCCTATTATGCCATCAAATCAAACCTTAAGCCGTTTCACTGTGGATTTTGCGTGTGTTAGTTCTCCTTCAATGGTGATGGTCTCTCTCACGCTGCTCTCTCCTTCAATGGCGATGGTCTCTCTCACACTGCCCTCTCCTTCAGGGGTGATGGTCTCTCTCACACTGCCCTCTCCTTCAGGGGTGATGGTCTCTCTCACACTGCTCTTTTTCAGGAGGTGATTGCATCCGTCCCTGTGCTGTCTCCTTCAGGTGGTAACCGTCTCTGTCCAACTCCCGTCGCATTCAGAGGGTCACTGTTTCTGTGACACTGCCCTCACAGCAAAGCACGATTCCTGTAATGTGGGGTCCGCTCCCAGGGGACTCGTCACACCACACAGGCAGTGTGACCATGGCTGGTCTCAGGGGGCAAGTGTGTGCTCCACACCAAAGAAGCAGCTCTCAAACAATAGCTAACAGTGTACTTTAATGTACTTTTAAAATCAAATGAAGGAAAACTGACTAACTTCTTGACCTCCATCCAATCTTGCCTCCAAAGTGAGTGGAGCTGAGCAGTGCACCTCATTTCTAGCAACTCTCTGCTTTCTGGGCAGATGAAGGAAGGGCCTTTCAAAGGAACCCACAGTGATGATTATAGTAAAAGTAAGATATAATGGTACATGCTCACTAATAAATAAACTTGTAGATTTCAAAACAAAAAGGTGTGTTGGATTCATCTTTTACACATAAAGGCTACAAGATGAGTAAATATGACAATGGATGTAACAAATGCAATATTTCAGTCTGGGTTAGTTGACCTGCTCTGACATTTCAGTACGAAGATTAAGAAAACATCACAAAAGAGGAAATGGAATGAAGTATGTGTGTGTGTGTGTGTGTGTGTAATGTGTAGCCGTGACTCAATGAGCCATACCGTCCTATCAGTTTCCTCCCAGTGCTGCTGATGTGTGTATCAACAAAGCTCTGCGAAATTGATTTAGTAATTCGACATTCAGGAAAAACGGGAGGTGCGGATACGGCTTCATAACGCGGACCGGGAGATTATTTTTCACCGTTATCGTACTGATGTACAACGCAATGAATGTTGCAGGATTCATGAGCGTAATTAAAAATGACACACGGCCATATCAGAAAATTGAACTACCGTCGCCTTCCACCAAGTCCATCCATATTCATGCGTATCTGCTTGCAGAAAGTTTAAACCACATGCACTAAAAGTCTATATGCTGTTCTTTTTTCCTATAAAAAAATGAAATAATATATACTGTATTCTACAATATAAATAAAGCAAATTCTATAAGAATATATACTGACACGTTCGATTAATTAAATGTTAGCAGTTGTTGGGAGAACAAGGGGTGTATTTCTCTTGCGTAATGACAAAAGATGATAGACAGACACCTATCACGAATGAAACCACAGGGCAACAACCGACACTTATATTATCCAATGATGCAAAGACAAGACCGCGCTCCATTCCGAAGTCCCACCAATCATTGCTAAGATGAGGGCGGGACCACGACGGGTGGGTAGCAACAGTTGCCCCGGTGAGGACGAAGCGCCATAGTCACGGTAGTCCTGGCGACAAGAACCAAGCAACGGGAATCAACAACAACAATCTGATCCATTAAGAAAAAACTCAGCGCCAAACTAAGAAAAATCAACAAGAACCAAAAGGTGAAAATTACAGTTTTATTTTATGAAGACTGTTGTGCTTTTAAAAACAAACTGTTAAGTATCTATGTCACAATTTCTTCAACTGAAGCGCTTTAAAGCAGGAGCTAGGCGGAGGTAACTAGATCCTCTTGCCACGACAGAAAGCTAGCTGTCTTTCCAAACGCAGACGGTTGTTATGACGATGTCAAATCTGTGATAGTGGTACAAAATGGCGGGTGTTGTAACTCGAGAGTGTTGTACTTTTACTTGTTGGCTTTTTTGGTAGGCTACCCGTTCTGTCAAAGCAGAGTTCAACTGTCTCGATTACTTAAAGGGGAAGAATGTTTCAGGATCATATGTCAAATGGCGACTTCTGCCACAGAAACCCCCTGTGTGTCGTAATCATTTTGTACTTTCTTTAGAAGACTTTCATTCACGCACAAGAGTGTGAATATCAGGCATTGGGTTGTTCAAGCAGTCTGGAATGTATTGAAAAAGTCTTTAAAAGTTTCTGCAAACGTTGGTCAAAGTCGTCGAAGGCCATATGCTTACCAGATCAGTACTCATGGGGCTGTCAGTAAGGGAGTGGAGGGGGAGGGCCTTCCTCAGGTGGGCGTGGCAGGGAAAAGTTGAAACAGTGTGATTGGCTTTGTTCGTAACCAAATTCTTGTGTCAGTACCGCTTGTACTACAGAGTACACTAAATAAGTAATTTGTTGTTGATAGTTTGCCTGTGCGTGTGTATATATATATAACAAAATATATAATAAAAAACAACATATTATCGCTACTCTTAACAGTAGGTCCCAAATTGTTCAGTTTTAGTTGAAGTAAGTAAACCTTTGTCCAACGTGCGTGCACAGTAACTACGGTAGTTACCACAGCGATGTGTTTATCTACTTCTCCAACGCAATGTGGCTCATTCTCTTTTTCCGCTCAGTTACAGATCGGAACTGAATGTAGATAACATGAAATCTTTAGTCACAAGAATTCCGTCACAAGCCCGGGCATGTAAACACTGCCTATTTGCACCCTATTTACCGTAAAAGGGGCGCATTATAAAACCAGTCCTGCGAGTTTCAGCGGAGGTATTGATACTCGCATAGCCCGTGAGAGGATGAGAGCACGCGCTCAGCATGGTTCTGGCTCCCGTCGATAATTCCGTCTAGCGTTACATATCCACGTGCGCAGCTCACGACAAATAAACACGGGTAATTAATTAATAATGAAAACGGAACAGGTTCAATACTTAGATGCGTGAATGCGTGTGCGCGCGTGCTCGCCTAGAATAATGGTCAAATCCGGAAATATTTTAAATAAAACCCTGACCGTCCGCTGTTTTAGATCGGCTGACAGGTCAAAAAATGTAAATGTTGCCAATGTTATTATTCATCCTGATTATAGAAAGAGAATCATTAGCCATTTTTTCAGTGTGACGTTTAATGTGAAGTTTCCTCTTTTCACACTGATCCTCCTTACACACAGTGTTGAGGGTATCGTATTGTTCACAGGCACTGTTGAAAGTCCTAGGGTGGCTGTTAAACAGGAAATAACTTCCCATGCGTTTCAGCAAGACACAAGAGCCACACTTCCGTTTCTACTAAACACACACACTCATGCACACAAGTCCTTGAATTCTGTACCCGTCTGAGATCACACCCAGATAAACGTACCTTTGTCTGGTTTGTGTGTCTGCATTTGTTGACAAAAGTAAGTAAACACATGACCTGGATTAAACTGCAGCGTTTCCTGTTCAAAACGTTTTTTTCCTCCCCTCTGCCTTCTTGTTAGCTCAGCACAGGGGAAACCTCTGAGCTCCGCCCCCTTAACCGATGTCATTGCCTTGCTGAGGTTTGCTGAGGCCTGCATGTGGCAGTCCTGAACACCTTTAAACCCCACAGAACTGCAATCTATGGTTTTAATCTTGTAGTCGTGCTCTGCCAGGCGCACAGTGCACACATACAAAGCGTCTTACACAGACCGTCCCAGAGCACAGGAAGCAGTGCCTTCATTTGCCAGAATTCCTCTATTCCTCCGATGTAAAATAGGTGGTCCTTACAATAGATAAAGGTCATGTAAGCATAACAGTCAGGAGGCTGATGTCCAGCCAACACACTCGGTTCTCCCTCTCTGTTTTCACCCTCAACGAGCCTGAGCACCCTAGACACAGAGCCAACATTAACCAGTGAGCTGGAATTAACCATCTAGCTGGAATTCCCACTGTACATGGAGACCAATAGACCATAGTGACTGTCTTGGAGAAGCTGATTATATGAAAAACTCCATTTGATTTTATAGACGATGACATAAATGCAGGTCAGAACATCCGGGTGACACCGAGATTACATCTTGCAGGATCATGAATGAACTAAGTTAGGACGGTTAAGTCCTGGAAGACATTTGCAGTGAGGCGTCTGTGGTTGTTCTCGGCTCGGGGACGTAGCTCCGTGTGTCTGGAGGCGACTGTCTGCCTTTCCATCATTTTCATGCATGCAGCTGCTCTGCTGACTGAAGAGCAGACTGATTCACACGCTTCCTCATTGGTGGGTGCCATGTACATATGGCTGAATGACTCCAGTATGACTCCAGTTCTGTGGTAGCGTGCAGGGCCATGAGTGTGAGACAGCTGTCTGTCAGTCAGGCGTGTTGGATCCAGTGTTGGGTCCATGCTCAGACCCTGCTCACCTAGGGATCATGGGCCAGTCTGATTGATTTGTAGTTGATTTTTGAGCAGTGTTTTATGTTTGACTGTTTGACACTCTATTATATTGACATATAAACATTTATGATGGTGCATAATCTGACTCCTGAGTAACAACTAGTAACAAACGGTTGATCTTTTGTGTTCCTCGAACCTTCAAGAAAAAAACAAAATAAAGAAAAAACAAACTATAATGCCATGCTATTATTGTTCTGTTGATTTTAATCTTTCATAGTGAAACCTACACTGGGTGATGTGGTTTGAGTGTGCATTCTGATCTTGATGTGGTTGAGTGTACACTCTGATGATGATGCGTTGTGAGCAGGGTGATGTGGTGTGAGTGTGTGAGTGTACACTGATGGTGATGTGGTGTGAGTGTGTGAGTGTACACTGATGGTGATGTGGTAAAGCTCGTAAAGCTCTTCATGGTACGCTGTATTGCTTGTGTTCTCTATCAGTTAAACCATGTTGTTTTTCTGTTGAAGGATTTCAGCAGTAGTCGTCATGGCGACTCCAGGCTATGCAGAGGAGCTACATCCCTCCCAACCTCAAGGCGGCAGCATAACTCCCACAGTAAAGTCTGGCCAGCAGAAAGTCCCTCCTACCGACACCCCCCAGTTCATCCCTGAGATCCACAGTCCTAGCTCCTCCTCTTCACAGGCAGGCCCAGCTGCTAGAGCTAGACAGGCCACACCTCCAGTGAGTCAGAAGAAGGCTGTTTTGGCCACGCCTCCACAGGTGACCATGGCGTCTGCACAGTACCTTGCCTCTGAGATTCAGAGCTCCGCATCCCAGACCAGCAATGGCCAGAACACACCACAGTACATAGTTGTGACAGTAACAGGTGAGATGTCTCACACGCTTGTTCTCATCATACTACAGTGACATATACCACACTGAGATATTCTTTCTGTCTGTCACCAGTTGAGTGTAATATCATAATGGCACTGGTCCTAAACTGCTCTGTGTGTGTGTGTGTGTGTGTGTGAGAGACCATGTGGTTTGAATGTCCTGTGCTTTAGCATGTTTATTTTTGGGTACTTCTATTAGCAGAGAGACCTAGCAAGCGTTTCATATCTCACGTTACACACACAAACACACACACACCAAACACATTCAGACATCTGATACACACATTTTGTTTCCTTTTCAAATGGACATACTGTTTTCATTCACAGCCCATAATAATACAAGCACATTTTTACAAACACATGTAGGCATTCACATGGAGACAAACACACCCATTTTCACCATTTCTTTCTCTATCTGTGATCACACGGGTGTTTTGGGTTATGCGGACCTCCAATTTTACCCACTGAGTCACCAGTATCCCAAACTCCGAGCTGGGAACAAATGACGTTCAAACCCAGTATCAGTCTAACCTTCCAGCTTTATGTTCTGACCTTCTACCACTCATTCTGTGATGTCATCATCCTGTCTTCCATTCTAGAACATCCACTAGATCTAGAATCGCTGATCTAGAATGGAGGCTGATTTATGTGCCCCGCATTCTGTGTAGTGAGATGGAACTTCCCAAATCTAGACCTTCACACATTCTTTCCATGTCCTAATGCCCAAAGCCGATCTGCTCGCTGAGCCGCGTCATACACTGTCTGCCATTTTGGCTCTGGCCAGTGCTAGCAGGCCATGGGGTGGTTAAAGTGTGTGCACAGGGCGGGGCCTGTGGAGACGGGCCCGGAGCAGGTGCCCTGCGTGGGCCGTGAGGGTCCAGGGTTCAGGCCGGGCCAGCTCCATGTACAGGAGCAGCAAGACTGCACCAGATGGCTCGTAAAGCTAACAAACCCAAGCTAGGCTCATCTGTTCTCTCTCTCTGTCTTCCAAGCCCCTTCCTTGCTCTGACTCTATCTCTCAGCCCATCTCTCGCTCTCTCTCCATCCGATCGCTGTGTTTACCGGAACATGAGACACGCTCTCACGTCCGAAGAGATTAGCCGCTCAAGGATAGGCCCGCGGCACGCCGTATAAGAGGGGTAGGGCCGGCGGCACTCTTTTGCTCGCTCTCTCTCTCCCTTCCGCCGTCCTGCTGGCTCCCCCTCTCTCTCTCTCGCTCTGTTCCCCATCCGGCCTCTTCTCCTCTACTCCCTCTTCCCCTCCGTGCCCTGTAGTCATGTTCTACAGCAGTTGCCTGTACAGCGTGGACATGGTATATCGTGAGTTGGAGGGAGGGGCTCACAGATGTGTGGGGCAGGGCTGGGGCGGGGCAGGCGTATGGGGGAGGGGCCTGTGACCTACAGGGTGCTCCAAGGACCGTTGCATCTCTTGTGTTGCGAATTTCTTGTTGTGTCATCTTGGTGGTTTGCGAGTGGTGCCGTCTGTGTTCTTTGTGCTGTCTGTCTCGCTGTTCCTATGAACTTGTTTTTGTTCCTAAACACACACACACACACACGTTTAATTTCTTTCCAGTTAAGCACACTCAAGTTTTATGCAAAATCTGTCACTTTGCATGTGTGTCTGCCTCTGTTTGTATCTGCCTCTGTTTGTGTGTGTGACCGTGTCTGAGTGTATTTATCTGCCTCTGTGTTTGTGTGTATTTCTCATCTTTTCTCTCTTTGTCTTGCTTTAGAAGGGTCTCTTCATTCGAATGATTCATTATCAGACTCCAGTCCACCTCCCACTGTCCAGACAGGTGTGCCAACACAAGTTGTGCAACAAGTGCAGACTGCACAGGTAACACAACGACACACACACACACACGCAGATTCGTGCTTCACTTTTTTAAGCATTCTGTTTTGCTTGATTTCCAAATGTCCTGTTTGAGTAAGCTGTCCTAAAGCTGTTATTGCTGTCTTCCACCAGCAGAGGTCAGTGGTGCAGACCACAGCCAAGAGCCAGGGTAATCAGCTAGGAGTCAACACCCTGCACCTTACTCCTGAGGTAATCACACACACACACACATGCTCATGGACATATTCACACAACCTTGTATATGTACACTGTATTCTGTAATTAACTGGGCAGTAACCCAGCCTTTGTTGTTTGGGTTCTGGGTGAACAGAGTTCAACACATATGATCAAGAATTAAGGCATGGCCATGAGGTCAAAGTGCAGAGTGTCAGCTTTAACCCACAGGGCAGTAAGACCTGGGTTATCCACGTAGGAACTTTTACACACAGTCCTTTCATTTTAGGGCACCAGAATAACACATACTATCTGGAGAGCTGACAGCTCAGCTGTGCTTCGGCCTGCCGCCTGTCACATTGTTAGTTCATGCAGAGAACTCCATGCACCACGTCACAGAACCGCTACACGCCACAGAACCGCTCCACGCCACAGAACCGCACCACGCCACAGAAGGCTGTATTATACGTTGACTCCCAAACCTGTAGGGAAGCTCCGTACCGTCTGGTTGTGTCTTGTGCTCAAGACGCCAGCTGTTGTCCATCACAAACAATGTACAGCTATCGATATTCATCACCTTAAGATGGTGCTGAATTCTGCATTTCCCTTGAAAGGGCTGTGGTTGGGATGAGGTGAAGTTTATACATAATATAAAGATTATAAAGATTATACATATTATAAAGACTCTACAGATTATTGCACTCTCTTCTGGTGGCACTGACCTTTTTTTACCTGCAGCGTGTGTTAGTAGGAGTGTTGGCAGGAGTCCATTCACAAGGCCCAGGGAAGAAGAGATGTTTCTGTCCAGTCATGTTTACATTGTGTTTGTGTTTGTTTGTGTGTGTGTGTGCGTGCGTGCATGTGTGTGCGCTTGTGTGTGTGTGTATCTCTCAGGTTGGGCAGCATGTGTACTCTAGCCAGGTTCAGTATGTGGAAGGAGATGGTAACTACAGTAACACGTCCATGTAAGACACCCTCACCCACACACACGTTATGACGTTGTGCGTATTGCTTTAACAGCTGTCTTTATATATGTTTCTCTCCTTTTTGTTTCTTCGTCAGTCGTTCCAGTACTTACCCATACACAGACTCCACCCTTTACACCCAAGCCACACCCTCTGGCACATACTACGAATCTCCGCCCACATCTGGGTCTCAGGTCTCCACCCCTGTGACCTCTCAGCCAGTCTCCGTGACGACTGGGTCAGGGGGTGGGGCAGCAGCCATGTTTTCGGCAGGTGGTGCAGGAGTGACGGTGGCATCGGGAGGCTCTAATTCCAGTGGTGCCGGAGGCGGGGCCAGTGGAGGAGGGGCCGGGGGTTATGTGGTTCAGGCCGGGTATATGCTCGGAGGAGGAAGCCAGAACTACTCTCACAACACACGGGCCTCACCTGCTACTGTAAGTACTGGAAAAGATTGTGTACATGTGTCTCAAAGGCACAGGTGTTAATGAGATAATCCAAAGATAATCCAGAGAAGAGTAGGGAACACTCGTAACACCTTCTCCCACCTTTCCTGCTATACTCTCTCTGTCTCTTTCTCTCTCTACCTCCTTCCCTCTCCCTCCATTCTCTCTCTTCTCTCCGCCTCCCTGGTCCAGGTGCAGTGGTTGTGTGATAACTACGAGACGGCGGAGGGCGTGAGTCTGCCCCGCTCCACCCTGTACTGCCACTACCTGCTGCACTGCCAGGAGCAGAAGCTGGAGCCCGTCAATGCCGCCTCCTTCGGCAAGCTCATCCGTTCCGTCTTCATGGGGCTACGCACCCGCCGCCTGGGGACCAGGTATGCCCGCGCGCACACACACCAGTGCACACACCTGCTTCCTGCTTCCTCTCACTATGTGTGTGTGTGTGTGCGCGTGTGTTTCAGAGGGAACTCAAAGTACCACTACTATGGCCTTCGAATCAAGGGCAGCTCTCCCCTGCACAGACTTATGGAGGATCAGCAACACCTGGCCATGAGACAGCAGCCTCTGTCCCAGAAACACAGGTGTGTGTGCAGCTGGAAAGGCTCTGTGTGTGTGTGTGTGTGTTGATGGTAATTGATATGTAAATGCAGATGTTCCAGTGCACTTTGACCTCCCAAAGCAGGATCTCGGGGTCCTGCAGACACTGCCCTCCTGAGGCAGGTGCACTGGGAGGTCTAGCAGAGCAAACACACCTGATTAGAGCATCTTGACTGTCAGTTTATGTGTGTGCCAGGTGGCTGGACCTGGATTGGTTGCTTGAGTCCTGTTGATTTAGATTGATGGCATCCTGCCCTTACAGGATAAAACCGGTGCAGAAGGTTGAGGGACTGACCAATGGGATGGATCTGGGGGCGGGGCAGGGGTCAGGACTGTCTGACATTAGCTCTCAATTTCAACAGTACCAGCAGTTTTTGGGTAAACACACACACACACATACATATGCACATAAAAATCACACATTGTTTTTGGAGCCCCTCCCTCACAGCCCTCCTCTCTCTCTTTCGGTCTCACCTTTCACCTTTCAGACACCTCCCGCTCTGTGGCAGAGTTTCCTGAGATTGATCTGCAGGGCAAGGATCTGCCTGACAGCGTTCTTCCGGAACACCTCCGCGCATTCCAGCAACTCTACCGAGAACACTGTGAGGTAAAAAAAAACACACATCAAAGGAATGTGTGTGTGTGTGTGTGTGTGTGAGGGAGGGAGAGCGAGATCGCTCATCTGTCTCAGGTGTAAAAGAGAGGTGTGTTTGCTGAGGATAGTCCGTGAATCTCAGGACAGCTAAGACCGCAGGCTGATGAAGTCAGAAGACAACCAGACACCAGTGTGATCAGGAGTCCCTGGGAGGCAAAAAGAGTTGTGTGCTTGGTGTGCGATTGTGCATGTAGCACCTGCAGGTGTGTACTGTGTGTGAGATAAAGTGTGGGCTGTAATGCATGTCACAAACGAGGTTTTGTGTGTGTGTGTGTGTGTGTGTGTGTGGGTGGGTGCGTGTATGTTTCAGGCCATATTGGATGTGATGGTGAACTTGCAGTTTCCTCTGGTTGAGACTCTGTGGAAGAGCTTCTGGAGGTCCAGTGAGGGACAGACCAATGACCTGGACACACTTGACCTGTGAGTGTATTGCAGTGCTCACACACACCCACACACACATACACACAAATAAATCTTGTGATGTTCATGCAGTGTTTTCTGTCCTGCATGGTCCACTGCATTGTGGGATTTGTAGTCATGGGGAGTCTGAGAAGCGATTGCCCAAGGTGTCTCTGGTGCTGCTGTGCAAATACGAGCCTGTTCTGCGCTGGAGCCGCAACTGTGACAACTCCCTCTACCAGACGCTGGTGGAGATCCTCATCCCTGACGTCCTCAGACCAATACCCAGTGAGTTACACAACTCCACACAACTTTACACTTCATCCAGGACATTAGCAGGTCTGACACCCTGTGGTGTGTCCTCTCAGGTGCCTTAACCCAAGCCATACGGAACTGTGCCAAGAGTTTAGAGAACTGGCTCACCAGCGCCATGATCGACATACCAGAGGAGATGGTTCGCATTAAAGTGGGTCTAATGGCTAATACACAAACACGCATACACACTTACACATACACACACACTAAAGAGTATTACTCTTTAATACTGTGTCAGACATACATCATGCGTGTGTGCGTGTGTGTGTAGGTGGTGTGTGCGGGAGCGTTTGCACAGACCCTGCGTAGATACACGTCTCTGAATCACCTGGCTCAGGCTGCCAGAGCTGTTCTGCAGAACTCTGCCCAGATCAGCCAGATGCTCAACGACCTCAACAGAGTGGACTTCACCAACGTGCAGGTACACACACATACTCTCACGTATTATATACACACAATAACAAGGCAGACTTCAACATATAGGTACACACACGCACAATATGCGGCACAAACACGTTAACCGTCGTTATCACATCGTCATAAAGATACACACTCCTGCACCATTATACAAACATGGAACTGTAAGCATACCTGTGTACCAACCACAACGATGCCCTAACCTGCCCCCTCCACCTCTGGCCCAACCCCGCCCCCCTACGCCCCAACCCCGCCCACCCCGTGTACAGGAGCAGGCTTCGTGGGTATGTGCGTGTGAGGAGCGGGCGGTGCAGCGCATCGAGCAGGACTTCAAGCTCACCCTGCAGCAGCAGAAATCACTGGAGCAGTGGGCCGCCTGGCTGGACGGGGTCGTCTCCCAGGTCCTAAAGCCCTACACGTCCAGCCCAACGTTCCCCAAAACTGCCAAGCTCTTTCTGCTGAAGTGGAGCTTCTACAGGTGAGAGCACAGGGGGGGATGGAGGCATAAGGATGCTCCTGTGCAGACGTTCAGTTGACACTGAGATGTTCAGTCACATTGGCACGTTCAGTTTTTAGTCATGATTTTGTTTTGTTGACAGGTTTTGTGCACATTGCCCTTCTTTCAGGATTATGGTTTTTAATCTATGCTCTATGATTCAAACTAATTAAGCCCCTGTCTCTTCTATTTGTATTTTGTCTCCCTTCTCTCCCTCCCTTTCCCTCCCTCACTCTTTCCCTCTCCCTCTTCCTCCCTCACTCTCTCTACCTCCCTCTCTCTATCCCTCACCATCCCTTACTCTCTCTGCCTCTCCCTCTCTCTCTCTTCTAGCTCTATGGTGATTAGAGACCTGACTCTGCGCAGTGCAGCCAGTTTTGGCTCTTTCCACCTGATCCGACTGCTCTATGATGAGTACATGTATTACCTGGTGGAGCACAGGGTTGCCCAGGCCAAAGGAGAGACGCCTATAGCTGTCATGGGAGAGGTACACACACACACACAAACACATACTCTTTTATGCATTTTTCTTATACCATGGATCTATTTTTATGCTTTGTATCTCACACTTAAGCACAATGATATTGTGGTGTTAAAACAGAATATATGGGTGCTATTATTAATAATATAAATACATTTGCTTATTTTGTATTTTACAAGTTTTCCAGCCTGGGGCGAAACCTGAGCACCGCGGACCTAGAGAAAGGTAGCACTGCCCCATGCCCTAGTCCCTCCCCCTCATCTCAAACATAATTAATGCAAAATATTTAAAAAAAAAGAAAAAAAAAAGAAAAGTGTCCTAACATATGCGTCTTTTGTGTGTATGTAGAAGAAGAAGAAGAGGAAGATGACGAGAGTGATGAAGATCAGATGTCTGTTCCAGCTGGTACAGCTGCTATGGGGGAGGAGTCTCTTGAACCTCCCACCAAACTAGCCAGAACAGACCTGTTCAACACTGCACATAACTAACACGCACACACACACACACACACACACACACACACGTACGCAGGTTAAAAGCAAACACACTATACATACAATCTTCCCCAACACACAACTACACTTTGAATAACACACACACACGCAAACAAACGTGTTCTGTTGTCTCCTACATCTCCTCGTAGTGCCATGTCATTTGCCTTATTCATTAGCAGATTGCTTTACAACAAGAGCTCAGATCACTCTTTCTCCTGTGCTAGGCTAGTGTGTAATGGGTTGATGTCTAATGCCTTAAATTGAGTTGTGATTGTGCCTTAAGTATACATATAGCCCATTTCTGTGATAAGAGTTTGCAGTGTGTGTGTATATACATGAATGAGAGAGAGAAAGAGAGTCTCAAATACAGATTGTAAGAATGAGCATATATATAAGCATATAAAATTTGCTTTTATATGAGAAAATAATAGAAAGATTTAAAATGCCTCTTTGGTCACCAAAGTAGTAAGAAAAAACTTTTTGTTCTTTGCAACTTGTTCTGTTGTTCATCATGTTTTTCATCGCATCGTGGTGCTTTATTTTGCTTCTGAAAAACTGCTGTCTCAGTTTACACATTGATAGCAAACTAGCGGTTGCCGGTTATCCTCATCTCGTGTAAATAATGCTAACCGCTTGAACGCCTTATTAGCAACATTAGCCATTCTTAATTAACTTGTTCCAAATTCTGGTTGCTCTTTCATTTCAAGTATTAGTTTACGATCGCTTCCCGCTACTCGACTGCTGTAATGATTTCGTATGTTCTAAGAACGTTGGTCTGCTGCTTGATATAGTAATGGAATGTTGACGTCGGCATTCTAATTATTGACGTGCATGGCGCTTATGACGTCGTTTTAGAGCTGGAGGGCCTGAGTCCAGCAGTTTCTTAATTTTTATTTTTAAGCACAATTTAAGGAAATTACTAATCTAAGGTGTACTACGGCTCTCCTGGAGTTTGTTACCTGTTCTAGAGGAACGTGGAAAATCTTTTTTTTTTTTTTTTGGGGGGGGGGGGGGGGGGACTGGGTACTAAACAGGTTTGTGCTAAATTATGCCATAGCAACCGTGTGAGACTGGCTTTAAGTTAAGCGGATGCTAATGATATTTGTAGGATATAACGGACTATGTGTGAAGGCACTAATTATGTATTATCTAATTACGTACATAAAAGCTTAAAGGACCAATTGCCCACAATCAGACCAGTGACCTAAGATCAAACTTGCTCACCTTCATTTTGAGCTTTGGTTTTTGTAGGTTTTTCAGTGGTGATGGCACATGTTATTTTGAGATATTTTTTATTCAATTGGCTGTTGCTTAGCAACACAACATAGCTCTACACCTTTATGTAATAAAAAACATGCAAGGCTACTATTGTGCCATAAAATACAGTGTTTCTCGGCGTAATGATTGTGCCTTTGGATAATGACCTCAGACTGTAAAGGAATGAATAAATCAAGAGGGTTTTCAAACTTATGACAGCATTTATTGTGCATTGGTAAACAACAAAAACGGTTGTTTGTGACCGACTGTCCCCTCCGTCCTCATGCCATCTTCATTTGTCATTTGCTCTATGACATCTCCATGTACTGTTTACATTCACCTTGTTTTTGTTGCTAATGTCTTGTAAAATTCATCCTGCATGTCCATCAGATAAAGAACCAAAAATTAAAATGTGCTGTTGCACTTAATAGGCAGGTATAGTTCATATGAGCCATTTCTCTCGCTCCTTCTCACTCAATCGCTCTCTCTCTCTCACACACACACACAGTCAATGTGGCCAACCCTGGAAAATACTGTACATTAAATCTTTTGCCCCCCCCACCACACACACAATTAGCCAGCAGACATGTTTCTTGTAGTCTATATGCAGTGTTTCTATTGTAAACCTGTTTCTAATGGCAGCTGTAATAACCAATTAGCAGCTAATTTCATGTGGCTTAATTGTTGATTGGTCAGTGATTTAAAGTTACGTGGCCAATCAGAGTACTTGATTCTACAGCAGTTGCACAGATGTACTGGCTGTTTCCTAGAAGAAAAATATGAATCTTGATATATTTGCTGTTTAATTTAAATATATAGATTTCCTTGTTTACTTGTCATAGCTGGATTTATAAAATAGGTTGTGACTGTTTAATAAGAGATGACAACTTGTGTGATTTTTGTTGACAGTAACTTTGTTAGAAGTCAAAAATGTTCTTATGTACTGTTAATACCATTGCAGCCTTAGATGGTGTGTGCCTGTAGAGTTCGATGTGGAAGAATCCATAGGCTGTCTGGCTATTCTTGTGCAAGAGACTGAAAGACTCAAAAGAAAAACACTTCTGTGCAGTATTTCTATGCAGGCTTGTAACTGTCAGTGTTATGGATTGCCAAAGAATGTATCCTGACTTTAAATGCTATAAAAAGATGATATAAACTCAAGTCATCCAGTATATGCAGGTTACATGATTACAGGTAAACATACAAAAAC